>CM060930.1:134265956-135515956 GCA_030765085.1 Allium cepa
CGGGTTTATCGATATCCTTTTCTCAAAAACATCTTGACCATGAATAGTTAAAACAAAGAATTTTTTTGGTTTACGATTCAGCACTTATGGTAACAACATTTGTAATTACAATTATATAATAATTTATTTAAGAATTTTTTATTTATGTATATTAAATGATTCATCATTATATATATATATATCACAATATAACATTGTATATAAAAGAAAACAAATGCCAAAAGTGTACTTTATTTCAAATGAGACTGGCTTCAAAGTTAGAATATGTAGCAAATTAAATATTTGTCCCTAGGCATACCCCCTTAACTTTCATGTTATTTCACTATTTCTATTCTTTTAAACATTCTTAATATTTTATATTCTGATATGATTAATAAGGATCTTTGTTGTGACTTAGTTTTCAATTTATCACATTAGTGGTCATAGAATCTTATTGGATATTATATGTACTATTACTTGTTAGCACACATGGTTAAGAGAAACCAAATAATTTTTAATATATCGCAAATTTAATTTATGCTATTTTTTTATTTTTTTATAGTTAGATAACTACCTCGTTTATAAATTGGTCAATGATGTTCTTTTTAAGGAGTTCCCCGATATAGTAAAAAACTGTATAAATTAATTGAAGGAAAAAATTATTTTTAGAAATAGAAATATTAACATTGTTTTAAGTACTATACTTATGGATGGTTTTAATGAAGTTACTTTAGAATCTTTACTTTTACTGAAAAATGAACTTAGTTATAGAATGCGTATGATCTTAATGTGTGACGACCCGCCTTTCATTCCACGGAAAGATGCATCGTCGATAAGAAAGAAAGTGATAGAAAGGAGAAAAGATTGGAAAGAAAGAACTAAACAATATCAGAATTCCACAAAAGAACGAATAAAATATATTACATCACATAAGTTATTACATAATAGACATCATCTATCAGAGTCATACAGCTTAATACATAAACACATTAGACAGTCTTGAAGACCTGTCTATCATACAACTCAAAATACAACACAGAGCTACTAACACAGCAGAACCACAATATCTATCTACGTTGAAGCCTCCTGCTCCAAGTCTCCTCCAGAATTCGTCAAAGCTAAACTGAATACCTCGACTACCTATAAAAATTTGAGCACCCAAGTGTTTAAGAAAATAGAAAGTAAACTCTGGGTCAGACATGGATCTGGTGTGAGTAAACGGGTTAAAGTTGTTTAACTTTGAAAATCATTTGAAATCAAAGGTATCTCGTAAGACCATGCCACAAATAATCATGTTGGGTTTTTACCTTACGATAACCAAAACAATTGAAAGGAAATCAAGTGATATTATAATAGTGTCTAGGGTTTTAAGTAAAATAGAAAATAGCTGGAATGCTCATGTTCCAACATAGTTGGGCACAATCAGAACGTATGACACTTATTGGAGAATGGATTCCATACAATGGCAGGGCTACTGGGGTACCGCCTGTCACAATACCTGGTCTAGATCAGAGTACCGAGGATCCACCCAGATCCCCTGCAACACAAGACCGTAACTACCCCTTACTGGATAATTTCGAATAAGACAACCCGGCAGTTGGTGCGCCCAACCGTCCACTAAGCCGAATAAAAAGAACCTCTAGACAGGGGAAATCTTATCCTACTTGGGTGCTACCCACTTAGCCTTGTTGCACCTCCCATGTTTTAGCCATTCCCGATTGATGAGGCTTGAGGCTATGATTACCTTTTCAGAACACATATCTTGGAATGCTCACCGTCCTCCAATAACGATGGTCTGAAAGCATTCATCCATACAAGTCCGTTCCAGGTTCGAACGAAACCGAAGGCACTATCTTGCTACACTCATTTTGGAATCACCCTCGGAGTTAACGATAATAGCCCTTGCACTCTGAATCTTCATCTTGATCGAAGGCAGTGTCTCTGTTAAACTCGTTTTGGAATCACCCTCAGAGTTAATGACAAATAGTCCTTCCTCTTTGAATCTCTATCTTGATCTTCATTTGAGATTTCACGACCTATCGTTTAATTTGGATCGATGTGGTTTTCGGATATCCAATTTGGAATCCGATCCTGGTCTCATCGAAATCCAAAAGGCTATTTTAAAGTCCAAATTGTTTAAGTTTAAACAATTAATTTATATTTAGAACAATATATTCGCACGACAAATCTATCACAAATAGGTAACACATATTATCATAGTCCAACCAATTCACTTCATATCGTAGAACATTACATATCACATCTCAAAAATATCAAAAAATCCAAGTTATTCAATATAACTTAGTCATCCATAAGCAAGATTAATAAGTTGTTCAATTCCTAATTAATTTAATTTATTCTCCAAATTAATTAAATTAACTACTTTAATTACTCTTACTTACTTTTAAATCCTGCTTATTAATTAATTAATTAATTACAAACCAATTAATTAATCATCTCTTAATTATCTATCTTAATTAATTAAAAACCATGTATCTTAATTAATTAGTGAAATTAATTAATCATTCCTTAATTTTCACATTAATTAATTAACCTTTAATTCCTTGCATTAATTAATGATCCTACATTAATTAATTATCCCATAATCACTTACATTAATTAATTATCTTTTAAATTAATCACAATCATTAGTTATCCTTAAATTACTTACATTAATTAATCCTTTAATTAATTACTTTAATTAATTAATCCTTTAATTAATTTACCTTAAGTAATTAATTCTTAATTAGTTCCTTTGAGTAATTATCCATTAATTACTTTCATTAAGTAATTATCCTTTTATTAATTACATTCAGTAATTATCCATTAATTACTTACATTATGTAATTATACTTAAGTAATCATACTTAATTAGTTACATTAAGTAATTATACTGAATCAATTTCATTAAATGATTGTCCTTAATTAATTAAACAAATTAATTATCTTAAATTAATTACATTAATTAATTATCTTAATTAATTAAGTAATTATACTTCAATAAGTTTTATTAATAAGACCTTAATAAATTAAAATGTACCATTTACCTTTATTAAACTCTTACTTATCATTTAAATTAAATTAAATTAAATGCTTGAATTAATTTATACAAAAATCATTTTGAGAATTCTTTCATTAATTAAAGTTAAATACTCTTACTTTAATCACATCTTAATTACATCATTAAATCACAATTGAAAAACATTAAGAAATTAATTACATAGTTAACCCACTATATAATTACTTTTAAATAAACAATTTTAAACATTTTGAATCTTTGAAAACTTGTTTAAAACTTGTTAATACTTTTCTTTGGAAACTTGGTAACATTACTTTTGAAAACTTATTTATTTTAATAGACTGTAAAAACTTGTTCCTTTAGTATACATAAAAACTTGGTTTAATAAATTGTTTAAAAACTTATTCATTTTAACGTACTTTAAAAATTGTTTAAAATCTTGTTCATGTTTTATATTTTAATACCTGGTATCCAGATTTACTTCACATTTTAAAACCTGTTAACAAAAATAAACAACCCGAGCCCACACTCATGATTCCCAAGCTCAAACCCGAGTCACTCGCTCCCATCCCACTGCTTCGAGACAAACAACAAAAGGCTTTGAGCCCAACATCATTCTTCCCGAGAAAAACTCTTCTTCCCCAAATCAAAACAACCAACATAAGATACGAGAAGATACTTATGCACGTGCACGGATCACTGCCGCCGTTTCGATCACCTTTGCCGATGCCTACAGGTCATCGATGACCCTTGCTAACGTCCCGACCACCCAACTCCGTCTAACTCGTCTGGAATCAAAAATCGAGCACGATAGCATCAAAATGGAACCAACCTCGATCGTAAAAATCGCCATGCCACGACGATTTCGATCACCAGAAAACTCGCCCATCCACCTAGAGCTGCTCCATGACATGACGCAACGGTTCCCCTACCTACGACCCACCCCGGTGCACCATCGACGTTGTACGAGCTCTGAAAACATCGACGACCAAAACTGGAAATCGAACCCTAGTTCGACGTCGCCCGACCTCCATGTCGATCTAAAAATTCCCTCACCATTTTTCGTACGATCACCATCCTTACCTATTCCTTCAGCAACGATCACGTCGATCAACTCCTCGACGGTCGATGGCAATCGATGAAAACCCAAAATCTGATCAAATCAAGAATTCTCAATAATTACAATACTAGAAATCATGATATGATTATTAAAATTCACTATTTTCCCATATGAATCAAGTTGTAAAATCAAAACATGAATTTATGATCACTGATTTTCTGACTTAAATTTATTTTTTTATTGTAATTTCTTATTTCAGAATATTTACTACATATTCTTTACTTGAAACTATTTTTAAAAATGATTTAAATTGTTACAACCATTTTTCATTTGAACCTAGCAATGTTTGTTTGGGAAGATATGAATTTATTTGTGTTGTTTTGAGACCGTGAACATGATAGAGATAAGAATATATACACATAGACATGCACACCAATATACAGTATAATTCAAACTAAAATCTAGTTAAAATCATCCATGCAAACCAAATTCACAACTTTACTACACAGATTCATCACATGCATCATGTCTAATCACAGATTAAAACTGTTTTTAAAAGAAAAGTTTACTCATAGGAATAAAAACAGAGAGACAGGCTTCCATTTCTTTGATCAGCAACCTTGTTTTTGATCTGGAATTTGTTTTACTTGTTGATTTGGAACTGAAGCTTGAATTGATCCGATCTTTGAATTTGATTTATATTGAGTTAAATCTGAATTTGTTATTTGCTTTAACTCAGGTTGAATTTTGAAACAGCTGAACTTGTTTTAGTTTTGATTTTTCTTTTGGTTTTGTTTTAAGAAGATGAGAGAAAGATGATTTAGAAATGAACATGAAAATGAAAATAACCAGATTTCTCACTAAACACTTTAATATATACTTTTCAATTAAAAGAAACAATGTTTGCCACTTGTTATTTTAAGTTATATTAAGCTTGCAAATGTCAAATACATGTATTATTATCTTACCAATGTTTAAACTCTTTATTTTATTAATTACTCATGTTTTTAAATCAATGTGTTTATATATGTATTATGTTTATTTTTATATATACTATCTATGTTTATTTCAAACATAAAAGAAAATGTATGAAACCTCTTTATTAAATCTTATTTCAAACTATCATATTTTTAAATAAATATTTATCTTATGTTTTGAAAATATAGAATTTAACTTTAAATCGCTTTTGAAAATTATTATATTAAATTCAAACCCAAGCTTTCTATTCACAATGTATATACATATATACATTATAATTAGAAAATATTTTTATTAGTTTTGAAAAGATAAATTTTGCCAAATTAAAATAATTATAAAAGAATATTATCAAACCAATATTTCCAGATTTAAAATAATTATTAATGAAGATTATCAAATTTGCTATTGCCAAAATTTTTTGTCATCACATTCCTTCCCCCCTAAAAGAATTTAGTCCCCGAAATTTAAAAGCAAAGGTAATTTAATTATCCAGCAAAGGTTTTAATTTTTAAACAATAAAGCATACATATGAGCCATAGTAACCAATCCATTCAAACAAACTAACTATCCTGACACAATTCAGGATAGGACTTCCTAATACTATCTAGAGTTTCCCAGGTACAATCTCTGGGATCCTCGCTCCGCTGGATCTTAACTAGCTACACTACTATGCTCCTAAGCTCCTTCTCAACTCGATCTACATTCTAAAAAGGATGTCTGACCTCAGTCAAATCTGGCTCAACTTCCAAATCCTCCTGAACTATTGGTTCCACAACCAGCGATGGATCATGCACAAACTTCCTCTGATGAAATACGGAAAATACTTTATGAATCCCAGCCATCCGGACTAGCATGTCAATCCTGTAGGCCAAAGTATCAATCCTTTCGAGAATGCGGAAAGATCCAATATACCTCGGAGCTAACTTTCCAGTCTTACCAAATCTTATTACTTCTTTGATCAAGGAAACCTTATCCAAAATCCAAATCTCCAACCTTGAATTCCAATTCCTTCTTCTCTTATCCGCATAACTTTTCTGACGATCCTCGGCTGCCTTCATCCTTCCTTGATCAGCTCAACCTATGCAGGTGCCTCTCGAAACAAATCTAGACCAAGAATAAGACAATCTCCGAATTCTACCCAACAAAATGGTCCTTCTAAAATCCACCAAATCCAAAACACAAGCTCTATTCCACAACGTTCGTAGACTTCGAACTTACTTCTCCAATCTGGAATAACTAGAACAGGTGCAATTGCCAACCACGCCTCAGACCCTGAAATGCTTCTGTTTCCTGGAGGTTTGACCAGGCAAATAGGTACTCGGCATTAGCATACTGTTCGGCTATGTATGGATCGTTCGGTATCTACATACCATTCGGCATTGTGAACGCTCGGTGCAAATGGTTCGTCTGGAATTCATGTTCGAATGACATTCGTGAGTACTCGGTATTAGGAGGCGTTCGACGGTTAGGGTCGTTTGGCATTTGGGAGCGCTTGGCATCTAGGAGCGCTCGGCATCCAAGAAACGTTCGACATATAAGGAACGTTCGGCATACAAGGTACGTTCGGCTTCCATGGACGTTCGTCATTCAGGGTCATGCGGCATTCCGAGTGTTTGGCATCACTTCATTCGACATGAGAACATTGTTCGGCATGCGAGAGCGTTCGACATCAAATGACGTTCGGCATCTCTGGACGTTCGGCATGGCAGACTCGGTCGGCATTCCACGCCGCTTGGCATCCAGAGGTGTTCGGCATCCCGAAACCGTTTGGCATGAAGAGGTGTTCGGCATTCAACCCATCTCAATCATCTTCGACCATTGCTCGGCATACGCTCATCGCTCGGCACCCCACTTCTTTCGGCATAAGGATATCGTTCGGCCTACTCCTTCCACTCAATACCTCATATCGTTCGGCATGAAGACTACGGTTCGGCATTTGGCCGTTCGGCTATATGGATCGGATACAGAGCTCACTCCATTTGTGCCGAGGTATTCAGCTACCAGGCCCACCGGGGAAGTCCAACCCATCTTCGTCTATAAATAGAGAGGCAGGGGCACAGTGAAAGGGATCGGTTTTTTGGAGAACACTGGGGAAACTCTGCCGCATTCAACACTCACTCAATACTTAATCTTTTACTTTGCAATTGTATTCAAGTAATTGGAAACAGATTGTATCTGTAATCAACTGTCAAGAAAAGTAATAGAAATCAACTTCAAAGTGGATGTAGGCAGTTATGCCAAACCACTATAAATTTGGTGTTCTTGTTCTCTGCATTTAAATTTACATACTATCTTCTGTTTAATTTACTATCTTCATTAATCTCTCTACACAATCTTTCTTAAGGGTGTTAGTGGCCAATTTTGGTGCTAGCATTTTGGTGCTTTCATCGAGAATCGAATTCTTAGGCTGTTAGGATCTGCTTTGTAGCTACTGGATTGCATAAATCCCCCAGAGGAGATCCAAGATCCTTCACCAGGCATCTGTTGATTCTATTCAGAGTTACATCCAACAACTCTACCATGGGAAGACCACGAAGCAGATCGGCCACCCACAACGCAGATGTCCACGAGATTTCTAGCGTGCAACAAGTTGGGCCTAGAAATCAACAAGCAACTCGAGGTGCAGGGCCCTCCACCCAAAACCAAGCGGAAGTTGTTTCCCAAACAGAGTTCAACGACTTGATAAGAGAACTCAAGGAAAGTAGAAGACAACTTGCTGAGCAGATTCAAGCCAACACTAACCTCATGACTCGGCTCACTAAGCAGCAGCGTCATAATACTAGAGGTAACCCTGCCCCTTATTTTGAATCTGATAGTTCAACCTCAGTTGATGAACCTCATAGGAATAGGCGCCATAAGGATGAAGGTGCACAGGCAGGTGTCATAGATCGATCGACTAGGGATCAAGCCCGTGAGGAGACCGGACGCCTGAATCTCCAAGACCCAAATCAGGCGGGACATCAACCCGCACGGTCACGTGGAACGGAACCCAACCTTCCATCCTCCATACAAACTCTGGACTTAATAGCTATGGTCAGGCAGTTGATGAGAGAGAACCAAGGCTTGACCAATGAAGATTAGGGAGTGTCCAGAAGCCATACTCCCTTTACAGATGGTATCCTACATGGTGAGTACCCCCAAGAAGTTCAATATGCTGACTATCCCAGCCTAAGAAGGAAGACTGATCCCAGGCAGCATTGATGAGGTACAGATGGATGATAGATTCTGCAAGAGCTAATGATGCAACCAAGTGTAGGTGCTTCCCAATCACTCTGTCCGGAATTGCCACCATGTGGTTTACTCGACTTCCCCCATGATCTATATCCAGCTTTGACGAATTGGCAATGAAATTCATAGAACAATTCAGGATACACACCACTAGTCCAAAGGATGTGATGTCCTTATCAAGCGTAATCCAAGCTCCGGGAGAGTCATTGAAAGCATACATGCAGAGATTTCATGCTACTGCTACCGAAGTGAGCAATCCAAACGTCCATGCAATTTTGATGGCGGTAATGCATGGAGTGGATCCAGACTCTGAATTTGGAGATTGGTTGGCGGGAAAGCCCCCAGCCACACTGGAGCGTTTTTATTCGAAAGCTCATTAGTTCATAAGAAAGGAAGAAGCTCGATAGACAAGACGAGACAAGGCACCAGGGCCTGCTCAAGAGACTATGAAAAGTAACATCGCCATGAAGCAAACCGACGATAATTCAGGAAAAGCTCAAGTCAACGCCCAAAACAAGCCTGGGCAGTCTAAAGGATTTGAAGGTGGATATCTCGGAAAGAAAAGAGAGACGGGGAAATGGAAGTCAAGGATCCCGACCAACAATGAATACACCCTACTCAACGCATCTCTTGAGAACATCTATTTGTTAACTTGCAACACTTTTCAATATAGAAAACCACGCCCAAAGGAATCAACGGAGGAACAGAAGCGGACTTGGAAGTATTGCCGCTTTCACGAGTCTTATGGGCACAACACAGAGGAATGCAGACACCCCCATGACGTTATAGAAAAGTTGATTAGACAGAAGAAGCTGTAGGAGTTTGTCAAAGACCCACAAGACGGAAGAAAAGAGACATTAGACCTCGGACGCGGGCCAGCTCCATGCCAACCAGAACAACCTGCCCGAACTATGGGTAGATTGGCTATCAACACGATTGCTGGCGGACCTCATCCTGCGGATAAGAATTGGCAGGAGATGGAGTGATATGCTAACTCTTTAAGACATGCGGAGTATGAGTGTTGTTCGAATGTGGAGGATGGGACTCCTGCAAAGCAGCAGCGCACGATGGATGATGATATTGTATTCAAAAGCAGAGATGAGGATAAGGTGGAGGCTCTTACCATCGACTTGATGGTCATATCTATGACAATCGGGCCGGCGTTTGTGAAGAGAATTCTCATTGATTCTGGAAGTTTCATTAACATCATCTTCAAGAAGGCATATGACCAAATGAATCTGGAGACTAAGGATTTGAAACCATCTAAGGCCAGAATCCATGGCTTTAACGGCGCAGCAACGGATGCAGTGGGATATATGGAGTTACCAGTTGAACTAGGGCAAGGCGAGCATAGGAGGGTGCGAATCCTACCATTCGTAGTGTTGGATGTTGACTCTCCATATAACGTATCTCTAGGACGTCCAACCCTGGCAGAATTTAGGGCAGCATTGGCCCCTTGGTGTCTGACGTTAAAATTTCCGACAGACGGAGGAGTTGGAGTGGTACACGGCGATCAGGCGACCGGTCATGCATGCTATGTGGCTGAACTGAGAGAAGCTCGGCGTAGAGAGAAATGAAAGGTTGCATACAGCTCCGTCCGCATCCAAAATTCTGATGATTGACAAGTAGCGCCCGAGCCCTCGCTCGGGCAACATTCTCGGATCTATAGAGACATAGATCTGAGAGATGATGATGGGGGACCCAGGGAAACAAATGCAGCACCGGCTGAACTAACAACTGACATCCCAGTCAGCCGAGATGACCCGTCGCGAATTCTTAAAATTGGATCACAACTCGACCCCGTGGTGGCCGAGAACCTCACTTGACTTCCTCCGAGCAAATCTTAATGTTTTCGCTTGGACACACTCTGATATGTGAAGGATTTCTCCAAAAATTATGAGTCATATGTTGAACATAGACCCAAAGTACGTTCCCATAAAACAAAAAAGGAGGGGCATGGACCCAGAGAGGTCCGCAACTCTCAAAGAGGAGGTGGACAAACTCAAAGCCGATGGGTTACTTCGCGATGCCCTCTACCCTGAATGGGTATCTAACCCGGTGCTAGTGAAGAAAGCAATGGAAAATGGAGAACTTGTGTTGATTATTCTGATTTAAACAAAGCATACCCTAAGGATAGTTTCCCATTGCCTAGGATTGACCAGCTGGTCGATTCAACTACCGAACATGAGTTACTATCATTTATGGATGCGTACTCTGGATATAATCAAATCCCGATGCACCTCCCAGACCAAGAACACACCAGTTTTGTCACAAATATGGGGCTTTATTGCTATGTAGTAATGCCCTTTGGATTGAAAAACGCGGGAGCAACTTATCAGCGTCTGGTGAATCGAATGTTTAAAGACCAGATCGGTAAGACGATGGAAGTCTATGTGGATGACATGCTCGTGAAGTCACGACAGTCAAACGACCACATTCAAGACTTAGCAGAAATGTTTGATATACTCAGACATTATGGTATGAAGATCAACCCCTTGAAGTGCTCTTTTGGTGTGGCATCGGGAAAGTTCTTGGGTCTTATTGTGAATGCACGTGGAGTTGAAGCTAACCTGGAGAATATTCAGGCTATCGAGATATACAAGTGCCCAGAACCATAAAACAGGTGCAAAGCTTGAATGGGAAGGTGGCCGCGCTGAGCCGATTCATATCCAATGCCACATACAAGTGTATTCCTTTCTTCGATGTCATAAAGAAAGGAAAGAGGTATTTCGAATGGACGTCCGACTGCGAGGAAGCATTCCGAGCTCTTGTAAGACACTTAGAAAGTCCCCCGGTATTGTCGAAACCAATAGACCACGAAATGTTGTACATATACTTTGCTGTATCCCAGCACACTATCAGTACAGCCTTGGTTCGCGAGGAAGACCGGGTTCAAAAGCCAGTTTATTATGTTAGTAAACGCTTGACAGGGGAAGAGAGAAATTATCCAAAGATTGAAAAATTAGCTTATTGCTTAGTGATTGCATCACACAAGCTTCATCCATACTTCCAGGCACAGTCAGTCAGTGTTTACACTGATCAACCCCTGCGACGGGTACTCCAATGACCGAAAATTTCCGAAAGGATGTTAAAATGGAATATTGAGTTAAGTCAGTTCGATATTACCTACCTGCCACGAAGGGCCATACAAGGACAAGCACTAGCTGACTTCATTGCTGAATTTACTATGTCAGACGAATCAAACGACCACAAGATCATACCTCCCGTTCGATGGAAGATGTATACCAATAGGGCATCTAACGACCGTCGTTCGGAGGTTGGCATAGTTCTTGTAACTCCTAAGAACCGATCAGTGTGCTATGCTTTGAAGCTCGAATTCATAGCAACGAATAACGAAGCCGAATACGAAGCGTTGATTGCCGGCTTAAGACTTATCACAAAACTGGGAGTAAAATCGATTGAAATTTTTAGCGACTCGCAGCTGGTGGTGTACCAAGTAAGAGGAGACTATCAAGCAAGGGGGTAGAGACTTGCCCCATATTTGGTCCAAGTTCAGGAGTTGCTAGCAAATCTCGAGTATTATGATATTTCACATGTCCCGCGTGAGCAAAACAGAGCAGCCAATTCATTGGCAAAATTCGCAAGCACTGGTGACGCGCAACAGATGGAATTTTTTCCTGTCAAAACCTTACATGTTCCGAGTATAAATATGATGGAGGTATATTTCATGTTCGAAATAGAAATCGAGAAGGAATCATGGATGCCCCAATCAAGCAGTACTTGCTATTCGAGATCTTACCCGAAGAAAGAAGCGAAAGACAACAAGTCCTTCGTAAGGCTTCACGATATATAACACAAGATGGGGTGTTGTACCGAAGGGGATTCTCGACCCCCTTACTCCGATGCGTGGCCCACGATGAGATAAAACGAGTATTAAAGGAAGTCCATGAGGGAGAATGTGGTGACCATACTGGGGGCAGACATTAGCAAAGAAAGTCCTTCGTTATGGATACTACCGGCCAACTGTGAATTGGGATGCTGTAGACTATGTGAGAAGATGTGACAAATGCCAGATATACGCAAAAATCCCGAGAGCTCCGCCCATGGAACTCACACAAATGGTTAGTCCCTGGCCATTTGTAATGTGGGGGATCGATCTAGTTGGATCTTTACCCATAGCCAAAGGTGGAGCGAAATATGCAATAGTTGCGGTCGACTACTTTACCAAATGGGCAGAAGCAGAGCCTCTGGCCACAATAACCACCAAGAAGGTTATTGATTTCATCATACGAAATATCATATGCTGTTTTGGCCTTCCATGGACCATCATCATAGACAATGGGACTCAATTCGAAAGCAAGGAGTTCAAAGAATTTTGTCAGAAATATGGCATTGAGAAGAAGTTTGCAGCGGCTACTCACCCAAAAGCCAACGGACAAGTGGAAGACGTAAACAAGATAATAAAGTCCATATTGAAAAAGCGTCTGGAAAAGGCTAGAGGCAAGTGGGTGGATGAACTTCCAATGGCGCTTTGGGCCTACAGGACCACCCACAAGACCGCGACTGGCCACACTCCATTCGCATTGGCATATGGCACGGAAGCTGCATACTCGTGGAACTTGAAGTTCCATCACATCGGGTAACTTATTACGACCCCGAGTCGAACAATAATCTTTTATTGGAATCGTTGGACTTCATTGACGAAAAACGCGAAGAAGTCAATTTGAGGGCGGCCGCATACAGACATAGAGTCGCTAAATATTATAACGAAAAGGTCCGACTGAGAATTTTTGGTGTGGGAGACCTCGTTTTGAAACAAGTTTTTCCGATCCCATCTCATATGAATCCTGCATGAGAAGGTCCATACGTCATCGAACGAAAGCTTGGAGAAGGAACTTTCAGGCTAGCGACCGTCGATGGTGTGACACTCCTCCGAGCATGGAACAGCAAGCACTTGCGGCATTATTGTACTTAGTCTATTTATTTCATGTATTAGTTGCATTTATTTCCAGTACGCTTTTATTTCTAGCTCTTGGCATGTAGTAAGACAATTTAGCCTGCTTTCGTTAATAAAGGCTTGAAGCCATCTTTTCCATGAATTACTAATGTTTCTACGTATGATGATCCTGTGACAGGCAAATGAAATTATATTATTCTAGCTGACATACAAACACGTGCAGACACTCAAATCTCCAAGTCCCCATATTGCGGACTGGAGTACTCTAAGTCACTGGAGTGCGGACTCGAGTATAAACGATTTAAAACTCCAGATCCCCAGAGTGCGGACTGGAGTACTCTAAGTCCCCGGAGTGTGGACTCGATTATAAACCATTTAAAACTCCAGATCCCCAGAGTGCGGACTAGAGTACTCTAAGTCCCCGTAGTGCGGACTCGAGTATAAACGATTTAAAACTCCAGATCCCCAGAGTGCGGACTGGAGTACTCTAAGTCCCCGGAGTGCGGACTCGAGTATAAACGATTTAAAACTCCAGATCCCCAGAGTGTGGACTGGAGGACTCTAAGTCCCCGGAGCGCGGACTCAAGTATAAACGATTCAAATATCTAAGTCCCCAGAGTGCGGACTGGAGTATTCTATGTCCTCGATGTGCGGACAGAAAAGTATATTCTAAGTGCTTGAAGCGCGGAAGGAAAAATGAACAACTCTCAAAGAATCTCCGAGCTATATGAAGGTGAACCAAGAAGTCCGTGTTATTCACAACAGCTTGGATTTAAATCAAAATCATACAAAAATTGAACGACAAGAGCCTTTTGAAAGACAGAAAAAGGAACTAAGCTTTATTCAGAAAAAGTTTCTACTACAAGCCCTCCAAAGTTCGGAGTCAACAATCTATTTACAAAGACTACGGAAGTAGATGAAAATAATTACATAACTTAAACCAACTCTCGTTGAACGAGAGTAATGATCACTTCTTGTGCTTCTTCGACTTCTTCACCTCCGTTGTCTTCTCAGACGGCTCCTCTCCTATGCATTTACCCTTGGTACTCTTCTTTGATAGAGGGGTAGCAACTAAAGAAGTACAGGGAACATCCATGGGCTTGGACCCGCCAGGAAGGATGACCTTCAACGGCTTATGCAAAGGGTCGTCCAAGTCCACCACTCGAGGCTCGACCTTGATCTTGGCTTTCTCTCTCTTCTCCACCTCAAGCTGCTCCTTCATACTCAGCTCAGATGTGTGTTCGGAGGCGCCTGTAATTTCTACTTCATATCTCCCATCGATGGGAGAAGAAGTCTCAGATTTGTCCTCATGCAACGCTCCAATCACTTGAGCATCTAGCCCGGGAGCCTCTCCTGCATGTGTGGCCTCACTTATCTTTCCCTCCACCTCCTTGGCGACATCGCTCCTCGGAGTGGGCCCGGGATCAGAACGGCCTGCGCAAAATCATGAAAAACAAGCATTAGAATACAATAGTCCTTCATAAAGAATGACGACTTTTGAAATCTTAAAGTGAAAGACTATCTACCAGGTTTCGGCAGGCTCTCTCCTGTAAAGGGGGTCTCACCCTCCGAAATGGTGGACAAAATATGGACGCCAAGGCCGGGGTCCTCCAAATTATAACCGATATGCTGCTCAAATGGATCGAGTATCGGCACATGAGCTGGAGGCACGACCCCAGATGGATCGGTAATCACTTCTTTCCCTTTATTTGAGGGGGAGCCTTTGCAATAAATAGCTTTAGCCGTTGACAAGTCCGAATGCTCATTTCCCTTGAGGAATTCTTTTATCAAGCCCCCCTCACTAATCTCTTCGGTACCATGCTCGGCCCTCCTGATTTCTATCAAGGCCTCCCATGCCTCGGCTAAAGATTGAAGATAGCCCTCGCCCAAAAAAGTCAAGTCTCGGTGCATGAGAACGCGGGCATTGAATTCAGCGATTAGCGGGTCAAACATGCTTTTGACCTCTTTCCTACCTTCTTCTCTAGCCGCCTCAAGACAAGAGTCGATGTCCGCAGACGCTATCTTCTTGCCCTCTTCACGGGCTTCACTCTTTATCGCCTCAACTTTGGAAAGCTCGTCCTCAAATTTTTCTTTTAATAGCCGAGTAGCAACGATCTCATCACAGTATCATTGTGATTCTTCTTAGGAAGCAGTTTTCTCTTCCTTCTCTCTACGGAGCTGCTCCTCAAGTTCCTTGACTCGGAGGCTGAATGCATCCCTCTCTTTTTGGACCGAGTCCTTCTCTAGTGCTAGGGCCCCGCTGCGTTGTACCGCCTCGTCGATCTCTTATTTATGTGTCGATTCCAAACGAGTCAAGGCTTCGGCATTGTCATGAGCACTCTGTCGGGCGGCCTCAAGCTGAGATCTATAAGATGCAATCTCTTCGTCTTGAGCTTTAATGATATCTTTGTCGTGCATAGCCTCAAGCTTCAGGCAATCGATCTCATGTTGGCGCTCCATGGAGACTCCAGATAGTTTTTCTGCCAAATGAACAAACGCGTCATGTTGAACATAGATGTCATTGGTATAGGCGATGGCGCTCTGCTTGACATGTCCGGGAATAGGATGAATCGCCGGGAGGAACTTCAGGCCATCAAAGCAGATTTTGGGATATTTATCTTTAAGCTCGGCAGCCTCTTCGATACCGTTGGATCTGTTGCAGGAGCAGGAGGAGACGGCTTTGAAAGTTTAGCTCTCCTGTGAGGATCTCGGGACTGTCGAGTGGAAGAGCAGTCGGAGTGTTAATCCTGGGGGGCATCGGATTGCGACCCCTTGTAGCCATGCTTATCTTTGCTTTGCTCCGGGTGAGAAGAGGTATCCTGTGGTATTTCGGATGATAGTAAGTTTTCTTCCGAGATGATGAGTCTCGGGAATGATAATCTCTATCGTCGTCATCATCTCTGTCCCGACGTCTTCCGGAACCCGAGCCCCGTCCTGGTTGATAAAAGATAGACGAACCATGAAGGCGATCGAATCCGTGTGAGCGCCCCATGTCACCTACACAAAATTTAAATAACAACGAATTAGAAAAGAGTAGCATGACGATGAAAATCTAAGTGCAAATTGAAGTGCAAGTGTCTGTGCGTGTCCTAGTGTTTCCCCCCGGCGGACCAGTTGCTTTACTAATAGGAGGTTTTTCTCCCCGACTTTGGGCTAGAGCGCCCGCATCGCCTTTGATGGGCGAGTGAAGTCTAAATGCTTCTGGATCATCGAAGTCATAATTGATCAGGTCATCGGGAATGAAGAGGTTCGATAGGCCCTTTAAAGAACTTTCTACGTGCTGTGAAGAAGCCTCTTTCTCCGTTGGAATGAGCGTAACTTTTGAAGTTCCGCCAACCTTCTCCTTCCTAATCTTGTACGTCAATCTCGTTTTCCTCTTCGAAGGGGAATATGACGTTTCGATGTCGTGCACTTCGACCATCGGATCCTGAGTGGGACCCAAGTTCTCACCTTGTGCTTCGGGTGTTTCATTCCCTTTAATTTCCCCCTCTTCTGGTGCGTCAGGGGTGTGACGTGATGACTCAGCTAATTTTTTCCCTTTGCCAGAGGCAGGCCTGGGTACGGTAACGCCTTGAGGAAGGCTTATCTGACGGCATGCTGCCAACTGCCCAAACCTTGTAAGCGACTCATTCGAAATAAGAGTCTGGATGTCTCTTTCTTGGGTAGGAAGGGCTCGAATAGCCTCGATGGCCTCATAGTACCCGCGAACATCAGGATGTGGGTTGATACCTGGAAAGATGAAACAAGACTTAGAAAAGTCATAGCCCCGACCAAGCACAAACATCGATCCAGAGAAAAGACTTACTTCCTTCAACCCATCTCCTCGTGAAACCAGGAGGGTAACACACATAGAACCATTCCTGTTTGTGCATGGTAAATTTGCTCCATGCCCCGGTTAAAATCTGGCATTAGTGGTGCAGTTCGAGGAACAAAAAAGAGGGGCTATCTCTCCGCTACTTGATCACATATATATATATATATATATATATATATATATATATATATATATATATATATATCTGATGTCGTCCGAAGTTGGGGCCTAGAGAGGACGGTCATGAAGAGGATGTAGGTACCGTAGATAAATGCGTGGCCGTTCGGGTGCAGTTGTGACGGGGCAATGTCAATGTATTGTAGCACATCCCGAAGTAATAAGTTGAATGGAGGCACGCTGCCATCCCAGCACATGAATTTATTACAAGTTATGTATCCAACCGGCGGCAAGTGTGGACGATCGTGCCCCGATGGAACCAGCACGTCATCGAAAGGGATTCCATGGATATAGCATATTCGCCGGAGCGCAACTTCGTTGACCTTCGAAGCCTGTGAATCAACAGGGTTATCCAAGAGAATTTATTCCTCCAGAGCGTCGAGAGCTAAGTTGTGGGCAAGGGAGGTTGACGGATTTTAAGTTTCTGCGACTTCTTGTTTTGAAGACGGCCCAGGTCTATCTAAGATCGTGGCAGAATTAGATTTCCTAGACATCTCCGATAAATATTGGATTTAGCAGAGCTCCTGTTTGAACTATACTCGAAAAATAATCGGCGTTAGACTTAACAACATAAATCCCCCCTTGCGGTGTGTGGACTGGTGCAATCGTTCAAATGTAAACGCTGAGAAATTATAGGTCACATAGTTGATGGTATAAAGTTGAAGTTTGGACTGTCATTCTCGAAGACCGTCATCGCTGACTGTCTCTGAAAGCCAGCCTAGCAATGTTTTCAATTTTAGACTCGGACATCGACATTGTATGTCAAAAGTTGTTATCTATTCTTATTGACTTCAGTTCAGGCTTACGACGATCGGAACTAGGAAGTTATCAGTCCAGATTAATTTGATATGCCAGTTTGATTAGGTCCATGTCTTTGTTTTTGTCTTATGTTCAAGAAAAGTTAAATTGTTGTTCGGCCTATGTATCATCCAGCCAAACTATCGTTCGACCAAACTATTGTTCGGCCTGAATATTGGTTGGCCAAACTTTCGTTCGGCTTAAAAGTTGTCCGGCCTAGGTATCTTTCGGTCAAGGCGTTGTTCGGCCTAGGTATCATTCGGCCGAAGTATCGTCCGGCCTAAGTTCTGTTCGGTCGAAATAGAAATCGACATCCTACCTAATTCGTACTCCCTTCCTATCCTTTCATTCCACAGCTCGGCATGCGGTGGATCATGCCGAACCAGAGTTACGCCGAACCCCAACGCTCGGCACTCCGTCCTTAACAACGATTTCATTTTTCCTCTCATCCTCCATCCACGCCGAACAACAAGGACGGATCGTTCGGCAAGTCATACCAGACCATGATGTTCGGCATCCTAGCCAATTCCTGCTCCTTGACTATTCTTTCCCTCCAATCTCGTTCGGCACGAGAGAACCATGCCGAACCACGATACATCTCTCAACAGCTCCCTCGTGCGCTCATCTTCGAACATTTTCTTCCACATCATCTAGCCCTAGAAAACATCCTAATCACAGTTCGACTCTTTTACCCACGCAACACCTATCGGCTTCGGTTCTAATGTTCTAATTATGAACTTGAGCCTCTTATTAAAACTTTTAATCAGGGAAAGGATTTAAATAGGGGTATCGATACCTAGTTAGTAGCTCGAGACTTGGGAGAATGTCGAATGGATTGGGAAGGATTATTAAATCTTTGAAGGTTGTTAACATGCGAGGTTTGCAAGTACGAGGTAGCGGAGGTAAAAAGTTAAAAAGAAGAAGATGGAGCAGGCCAGCCTTTATAGGGAAGAAGAAGAAGTCGAAGAGGCGGTGACCGTTAGAACCGGTCAAAACGTAGTCGTTTGGCATACAAGGAGCGTTCGGCTTCAGCTGTTCTGTTCGACACTCGCATACCGTTCGGCATACACCACCTTACCTGGTATTCACAAGAAAATAACCATCGAGAGAAATAAACCAAGGATCAAAGAGGAGCACAGTGGACTCGTAATTCAAAGTGCATCACGTTCGGTCACGCGATACACTTTGGGGGGCAAGTGTTTCCTGGAGATTTGACCAGGCAACTAGGTACTCGGCATTACCATACTGTTCGGCTATGTATGGATCGTTCGGCATCTACATACCGTTCGGCATTCTGAACGCTCGGCGCAAATGGTTCGTCTGGCATTCATGTTCGAATGACATTCGTAAGTACTCGGCATTGGGAGGCGTTCGGCGGTCTGGGTCATTCGGTTTTTGGGAGCGCTTGGCATCTATGAGCGCTCGGCATCCAAGGAACGTTCGAAATACAAGGAACGTTCGGCATACAAGGTACGTTCGCCTACCATGGACGTTCGCCACTCAGGGTCTTGCGGCATTCCGGGTATTCGGCACCGCTTCGTTCGGCATGAGAACATCGTTCAACATGCGAGAGCGTTCGACATCAAATGACGTTCGACATCTCTGGACGTTCGGCATGGCAGACTCGGTCGGCATTCCACGCTGCTTGGCATCCAGAGGTGTTCGGCATCCCGAAACCGTTCGGCATGAAGAGGTGTTCGACATTCAACCCATCTCAATAATCTATGACCATTGCTCGGCATACGCTCGCCGCTCGGCACCCCACTTCTTTCGACATAAGGATATCGTTCGACCTACTCCTTCCACTCAATACCTCATATCGTTCGGCATGAAGACTACGGTTCGGCATTTGGCCATTCGACGTATATGGATCGGCATGTAGAGCTCACTCAATTTGGGCCAAGGTATTCAGCTACAAGGCCCACCGGGGAAGTCCAACCCATCTTCATCTATAAATAGAGAGGCAGGGGCACAGTGAAAGGGATCGGTTTTTTGGAGAACACTGGGGAAACTCTGCCGCATTCAACACTCACTCAAGACTTAATCTTTTACTTTACAATTGTATTCAAGTAATTGGAAACGGATTGTATCTGTAATCAACTATCAAGAAAAGTAATAGAAATCAACTTCAAAGTGGATGTAGGAAGTTACGCCGAACCACTATAAATTTGGTGTTCTTGTTCTCTGCATTTAAATTTACATACTGTCTTCTATTTTAATTTACTATCTTCATTAATCTCTTTACATGATCTTTCTTAAGGGAGTTAGTGGCCAATTTTAGTGCTAACAGCTTCTTCACACTTAGATGTCCATTTGGACTTCGCTCCGTTGCTAGTTAGTTTGGTCAAGTGAGAAGAAATCTTAGAATAATTCTGGATGAACTTCCTACAATACCCGCTAATCCAAGAAAACTACGAACTTCCATAGGAGTCACGGTAGCAGCTATTCAAGAGTGGAAGCAGCCGCTAATCCTAGAACCAAACAACATCTTGTTCTTCTTAAGGGGTGATAATAAGACCAGGTTTGTAGCAAGGCAACTCGTTGAACTCAGTCTCATACTTCGATACAGACAAACTCTCTTGCTTGAGATCCAGAAAATTCCTATACAGCCGAGTCTTCCTTGCGCTAGGCATAAATTGTTTCTCAAATACTTCCTTAAACTGGCTCCAAGAGAAAACATCTTTGGGAACATCCATAGTTACTGCATCACGTCACACAGCTGCTCTTTCTTGAAGTTTTCATGATGCCATCACTCTCTTCTTCTCATCCGATAGATCTAAACTCTAGAAAATCCGCCCACACGAGCACAACCACACTTGCACTTCAATGGACTCTGTACCTTAAAAAGGCTTTCCTTCGAGATTGGTGAAATCCTTATACATTGTTGCAAAGCTTACTCGAGGCGATAATGGGTTTACAGCCTCGACAGATACTCTTCCAACCTCACACCTCTGCCCTTTTACATCTAGAACTCATGTTGGCCACTCGAATAGGTAACCCAACAAATAAGGTAGGGGTGTGTGTGTGTGTAGTACGATCTCTCAAGAAAATATCACTCCAAAGCTAGGTATTATCTCAATCTAGATTTCTGATACCAAATGTGACAACCCGCCTTTCATTCCTTAGAAAGAGGCATCGTCAATAAGAAAGAAAGGGATAGAAAAGAGAAAAGATAGGAAAGAAAGAACTAAACAATATCAGAATCTCACAGCTAAATGGATAAAATATATTACATCACATAAGTTATTACATAATAGACATCATCTATCAGAGTCATATAGCTTAATACATAACACATTATATAGTCGTGAAAACCTGTCTACCATACAACTCAAAATACAACACGGAGCTACTAACACAGTAGAACCACAATACCTACATACGCTGAAGCCTACTGCTCCAAGTCTCCTCCAGAATTCATCAAAGCTAACCTGAATCCCTTGATTACTCATAAAAATTTGAGTATCCAAGAGTTTAAGAAAAAAGAAAATGAACTCTGGGTCGAACATGGGTCTGGTGTGAGTAAATGGGTTAAAGTTGTTTAACTTTGAAAATCATTTGAAATCAAAGGTATCTCGTAAGACCACGCCACAAATAAATGTGTCGAGTTTTTACCTTACGATAACCAAAACATTTGATAGGAAATCCAGTGATATTATAATAATGTCTAGGGTTTTCAAGTAAAATAGAAAATAGCTGGAATGCTTACATCTCACGTTCCAACATAGTTGAACACAATCAAAACGTACGACACTTATTAGAAATTGGATTCCATACAATGGCAGGGCTACTGGGGTCCGCCAGTCACAGTACCTGGTCTAGATCAGAGTACCGAGGATCCACCCTAATCCCCTGTAATACAAGACCGAAACTACCACTTACTAGATAATCCTGAATAAGACAACCTCGCAGTTGGCACGACAAACCACCCACTATGCTGAATAAAAGGAACCTCTAGACAGGGGAAATCTTATCCTACTTAGATGCTACCTACTTAGCCTTCTGCACCTCCCCTGTTTTAGTCATTCCTGGTTGATGAGGCTTAAGGCTACGATTACCATTTTAGAACACATATCTTGGAATGCTCACCGTCCTCCAATGACGATGGTCTGAAAGCATTCATCAATACAAGTCCGTTCCGGGTTCGAACGAAACCGAAGGCACTATCTCGCTACACTCATTTTGGAATCAACCTCAGAGTTAACGACAATAGCCCTTGCACTCTGAATCTTCATCTCGATCGAAGGCACTATCTCTGCTAAACTCTTTTTGGAATCTCCCTCAGAGTCAACAACAAATAGCCCTTCCTCTTTGAATCTTCATCTCGATCTTTATTTGAGATTTCACGACCTATCGTTTAATTGGATCGATGTGGTTTTCGGATATCCAATTTGGAATCCGATCCCGGTCTCATTGAAATCCAAAACGCCGTTTTAAAGTCCAAGTTGTTTAAGTGTAAACAATTAATTTATATTCATAACAATGTATTTGCACAGCAAATCTATCATAGATAGGTAACACATATTATCATAGTTCAACAAATTCACTTCATATCACAGAACAACACATATCACATCTCAGAGATATCAAATAATCCAAGTTATTCAATATAAATTAGTCATCCATAAGCAAGATTAATAAGTTGTTCAATTCCTAATTAATTTAATTTAATCTCCAAATCAATTAAATTAACTACATTAATTACTCTTACTTACTTTTAAATCCTGCTTATTAATTAATTAATTAATTACAAACCAATTAATTGATCATCTCTTAATTATCTATCTTAATTAATTAAAAACCATGTATCTTAATTAATTAATGAAATTAATTAATCAATCCTTAATTTTCATATTAATTAATTAACCTTTAATTCCTTACATTAATTAATGATCCTACATTAATTAATTATCCTATAATAACTTACGTTAATTTATTATCTTCACATTCATTAATTATCCATAAAATACTTACTTTAATTAACTGTTTAATTAATTAATTTAATTAATTAATCCTTTAATTAATTTACCTTAAGTAATTAATTCCTAATTACTTCCATTAAGTAGTTATCCTTTAATTACTTTCATTAAGTAATTATCCTTTTATTAATTACATTCAGTAATTATTCATTAATTACTTACACCAAGTAATTATACTTTATTAATCACTTTAAGTAATCGTACTTAATTAGTTACATCAAGTAATTATAATTAATCAATTTCATTAAGTGATTATCCTTAATTAATTAAACTAATTAGTTATCTTAAATTAATTACATTAATTAATTATCTTAATTAATTAAGTAATTATACTTTAATCACTTTTACTAATAAGACCTTAATAGATTAAGATAAACCATTTACCTTAATTAAACTCTTACTTATCATTTAAATTAAATTAAATGCTTGAAATTAATTTATACAAAAATCATTTTGAGAGTTCTTTGATTTATTAACTCTTACTTTAATCACATCACAATTACAACACTAAATCACAATCGAAAAACATTTAGAAATTAATTACATAATTAACTATATAATTACTTTTAAGCAAACTATTAAACATTTTGAATCTTTGAAAACTTGTTTAAAACCTGTTAATACCTTACTTTGGAAACTTGGTAACATTACTTTTGAAAACTTATTTATTTTAATAGACTTTAAAAACTTGTTCACTTTAGTATACTTAAAAACTTGGTTTAGTAAATTGTTAAAAACTTATTTATTTTAACATACTTTAAAAATTGTTTAAAATCTTGTTCATGCTTTATATTTTAATACTTGGTATCCAGATTTACTTCACATTTCAAAACCTATTAACAAAAATAAACAACCCGAGCCCACACTCATGATTCCCGAGCTCAAACCCGAGTCACTCCCTCCCATTCCACTGCTTCGAGACAAACAACAAAAGACTTCGAGCCCAACATCATCCTTCCCGAGAAAAACTCTTCTTCCCCAAATCAACACAACCAACATAAGAAGATACTCGTGCACGTGCATGGATCACCATCGTTGTTCCGATCACCTTCGTCGATGCCTACAGGTCGTCGATGAGCCTTGCTAATGTTCCGACCACCCAGCTCCGTCTGTCTCGTCTGGAATCAAAAATCGAGCACGACAACATCAAAATGGAACCTACCTCGATCGCCAAAATTGCCACGCCACGACGATTTTGATCACCAGAAAACACGTCCATCCACCTAGAGCTGCTCCACGACACTCCCCCGCCTGCGATCCACTCCGGTGCACCATCGACGTCATACGAGCTCTGAAAACATTGACGACCAAAACTGGAAATCTAATCCTAGTTCGACGTCGCCCGACCTCCGTGTCGATCAAAAAATTCCCCCACCATTTTTCATGCTATCATCATCCTTCCCTCTACCTCCAGCAACAACCACGTCGATCAACTCCTCACCAGTCGACGGTAATCGACGAAAACCCAAAATCTGATCAACTCAAAAATTCTCAATAATTACAATACTAAAAATCATGATATAATTATTAAAATTCATCATTTCCCCATACGAATCAAGTTGTAAAATCAAAACATGAATTTATGATCATTGATTTTCTAACTTAAATTTATTTTTTACTGCAATTTCTTATTTCTGAATATTTAATAAATATTGTTTACTTGAAACTATTTTTAAAAATAATTTTACATTGTTACAACCATTTTTATTTGGAGATCATAACCCAACAATGTGTCTTTGGGAAGATATGAATTTCTTTGGGAAGACATGCACACCAATATACAATATAATTCAAACTAAAATCTAGTTAAAATAATCCATGCAAACCAAATTCACAAATTTACTATATAGATTCATCACATGCATCAAGTATAATCACAGATTAAAACTATTTTTAAAAGAAAAGTTTACTCACAGTAATAAAAACGGAGAGAAAGGCTTCCTTTTCTTTGATCTGGAATCTGATTTACTTGGTGATTTGAAACTGAAGCTTGAATTGATCTGATCTTTGAAATTGATTTATATTGAGTTGAATCTGAATTTGTTATTTGCTTAACTAAGGTTAAATTTTGAAAGAGCTGAAGTTATTTTAGTTTTGATTTTTCTTTTGGTTTTGTTTTAAGAAGATGAGAGAAAGATGATTTATAAATGAACAAGAAAATGAAAATAACCAGGTTTCTCACTAAACACTTCAATATATACTTTTCAATTAAAAGAAACAATGTTTGCCACTTGTTATTTCAAGTTATATTAAGCTTACAAATGTTTAAACTCTTTATTTTATTAATTACTCATGTTTTTAAATTAATATGTTTATATATGTATTATTTTTATTTTTATATATACTATCTATGTTTATTTCAAATATAAAAGAAAATTTATTAAACCTCTTTATTAAATCTTATTTCAAACTATCATATTTTAAAATAAATATCTATCTTATTTTTTAAAATTAAAAATTTAACCTTAAATAGCTTTTGAAAATTATTATATTAAATTCAAACCCAAGCTTTCTATTCACAATGTATATACATATATACATTATAATTAGAAAATATTTTTATTAGTTTTGAAAAGATAAATTTTGCCAAATTAAAATAATTATAAAAGGAAATTATCAAACCAATATTGCCAAATTTAAAATAATTATTAATGAAGATTATCAAATTTGCTATTGCCAAAATTCTGGGTCATCACGTAATGCATCTTTTATTTTTTTATTATATATATACTTGTATTTAATATTTTTTTTGTGTTTAGCCATTGTTTTTATTTAACATTATTATTTAATATATTTTGAATAATTGAGTTTCTTTTATATATACACTACTATATTAATGTGTTTAGTTATGCTAATATAGCTTCGTATAAAGGACTTATTATTGACAATATATATTAATAATAATAGTGCTTTTGATTTACTTTATTAAATTTTACTTTTAGCATCTCACCTTATCTTACTCACTTTTATCATATGCATCATAATTAGTTTTTTTCTTTCTCATGTATATTTGTGTTTATATATATATATATAGATTGCTATGATATATTTAATTTTATGTTGGTTTGTATATTAATTGCTAATATACAAATATATATATATATGTATGTATGTATGTATTAGTAATTCTATATATATATATTTGTATATGTTTTTCTGACAATTTCTTTTCAAGTCAGACGGTTATAGTCGTTACCATTAACGACATTTGCCTTGTCGTCGTCCATGTTGGTTTTCTGCTGTTCATTTGATGAGTATGAGTGAGTGATATATAATGGATGTCCTAGTGTATTAATTCGTTTCTCTATTTTTCATATATAATTTTATTTTATGAGCATTTGAGGCGTTGTTGGTACTGGCCTCATTGTAATATTGTTTTTTTTTTGTTATTGTTTTGCATAGCCAAATACGCATAAAAAAATTTGTGTGATGTTAAATATTACAATTCAAATATATGTTAGGAAAAATATTGCGTGGGAATACCTAATAATTTCTAATCGTATTTTTCTTTATTTTATTACAATTCTAATTTTATTCTATCGGAGAAAAAGTTGCAAACTAGAAAATGGCATAGGTAAATATATGTTGTTCGACAAGTTCAACATAGTAATTACCATTTATTGTGCACCATTGTATGCAAATGGTATGTTTTTTCTTTCTAGAGGAATGAGAACGGTATTCGTTTTCAGGTAACAAACAACCACTTTGATGAAATGCCTCTTCTTGTCATCCAATAATATTAGAAAGGTTTGGACACTATATTCTACATGTGAGATAAGGACCTTATGGATGACAATTGTAGTGACCCATTTTTATGTATCGTAGTATCGCAAAATATTATTTATACTTTGAAAACTGGTTAATAATGAGATCCCTATCTTTAAAATTTTACCAGATGATTTTACTTTTGAAAACTTGTAACGAATGAAGCTTTTGATAAAATCCAAATTAGCATCCGAGACTACTTTCATTGGAAAGATATGACTGTTTCCCTTTTCGCAGAGTGGTTAAAATATTTTGGTTAGGATATATGACCGCTTGATGTTTGGGAGTTTTTAAAGCAGCTTAATGAGTAATTACTGAGATTGGGGAGAGGCTCAATAACCCATTTTGAGTTTAGGAGTTATGTTAGCTAAAAAAAACATCCCCAAATTATTGCTACCATTTTCCAAATAAATCTAAGCCTCCAATAACCTATTCTTCACCCAAAACCTTCTGTTTTCTTCTTCAAATAAAGTCTAATCATATATTAAGGGTAGATTAGCAAGTGAATTAGTTAGAGATCTTCAAATTTACATTTTTGGAGAAGAAAAATTGGGAGTGGTTGTTCATTCTCATATTGGCCTCGATTTGCATGTAGAACTTGGATTTTGGAGGGTTCGGTGAGTGATTTATCATATTATTTTATTATTTATGTATTTACAGGTTTTATCATGTTTTGAACTCATTTTTAAAGTCAAAATCATGTTTTGGATTGTTTTAAAATAAAACCTAAGGAAAAAATGAATTTAAAATGTTTTAAAGTGTTCTAATCATGTTAACTTGATGTTTGGCTGCATCAATGTGCGTTAGGCTATATTAGAGATACATTATATGATGATTTGCAATGAATTGTTATGTGTTGTACAGTTGGATGTTGGATGATGCATGTATGGTGTTTGTGTGTATGCTTGAATGGTTGAAAATGCTCATCGGAGTGAATTAGAGATAGGGGAATATATTTAGACTTCGATGGATTAACTCGGTAGCGTTTAGGGTTATGTCAATATATTGGAGTTCCGTATGAGTCAAATTGGTGAGCGCAGTGATGGAATCATCGCAAAATTGGAGCCCAGAGATGCTATAGCATTTTGGTTTGGGAGTCTTTGTTTGGCTAGGGGCTTGCCTGGGGTTGACTTTAGTAGGACGGTGGTTGGATCGGTGTGAAGTTGGTTCGATGATGGAAAGAATAGATGCCATTTGATTTCCAGTAGCATTATGGAAGACTGGATAACATTTGATGTTCGGTTGCAATATGCTCGGGTGCCAAACAAAAAGAGGTGTTTGGGGTTGCTTTATGGCATCTTAGGTGTTGCTTTGGGTCGGTGGTGCATGGCTTTGGCCCAATCATAAGGAGACCGGGTATAGAAAGAAGAGTCAGAGTTCTAGGCCACTTTGAGTTTGGCGTAGGAGAAACACGGGGATGACTTTCGACATGGAGGTAGTTTTCTTCGGAGGTTTTAGGAGCCGATGTGGAACAAGGTAAATGACTCTGAAATGACTTGAGATAGCTTCGGAGTTATGTTTGAAAATCGAGGTGTTTGACCAAGTACTTCTAGTGGAAAGGATATGCATGGGTAAATTAGTTTGAGGAGACACGTTCGACGAGGTGGCATGATGTGATGAGGTATGAGTGTCCTAAGTTAAGTCAAATGTTGAAGATATAAGTAAATCAGGATGTGATGGGTGTTGCATGAGGCAAGAGTATGCGAGGATGCCCACCTATGTACCCTGGACTATGAGATAGTCTGACCTACCCTAAGATAGCAGAACCTATGAAATAAGTGTATGATCGAACTTCGAATCCGATTGTTCTATTAGATATCGCTAGCTTGAGAGGTTGTTGTTCGAGTTATCACGTATCCGAGAGACCTTCGTGAGAATCGTGGCAAAGAGAGACTTCGAAGAAGGAGATCACGGTAAAGTGAGATTCAAAGATGATCGTGGTGACTTCAGTAGTAATCGTGGTGATGCGAGACCTTGGGAATGGTTGTGATTATGCATAGCAAGGTGACACCTTGGTGATAGATGTGTAGATACGAGATCATGAGGAAGGATATCATCATGCATTTACTTTGCATTGCTATGATTGGTGTAACTGAAGTATGAATGTCCTATGATGTAGGTATTCCTAAGTTAGGTACCATGACACCAATATTATACTTAGCGTAGTATACTCATGATGATAGTAAATTAACATATATTGTTTGTTATGCGCTATCTCTTCAGATGTAGGGACAGGTCAGGTATGATTCTACATACCCTATGTCCTTATTACCATGTACGACTTTTATAGTATTTTAAGATGATGTATCTCTCACACCAGATTGTTGTCTAACCTAGATTTTATGCTTTGTTTTCTATTATCTCAGGTACTCTTAAATGATCTTAAATGAGTAGATTATGGTTAACTGGTCTGGATAGCACATGGTGCGGTACAGAGTATGAGTAAGAGGCGGTGCTTTTATATATCATGTTTTGGAGCTTACTATCGCTAATATTCTGATGTGCAGTACATGTATTGCTTTAGAGACAATTATAGAATTTATTTTGGAGATTGTAACGTATAAATCTGTTAATTTGTTTTGTATAACTATGATGAACTTATGTACTCTGATTATTATGGTATATATTCTGTCCAGCCTATTTTACATCTATTTGATTATTATATTCTGTCTACATGTTGTGAGATCTTCTACAGCAGGTTTTGTGTTTGGACTTTCTTTTCTTTTCACCCTTGACTATCCCTTACATCGATCGGATACCTCCATAGCGCATTAAACATGTATATTGGGTACCAGTGGTGTAATGCGGTCACCACAATAGTTATGTATCTACACTTTTGTAATAACCTGCACCTTAATGGACCTAAATCTCAACTCAACCGATACTCAAGTCCATCAGGGCATGAATCGTTGGTTTGGTAACCTGTAACAAACATTATCAAGAGAACGATCAATATAACTCACAGTGGAGTAGAAAAACATAATAGAATATAAATTATGATCGATGTCGCTATCTTGGAATCAATAGTATTCCTCGGTTATCTGGTTGCCTTGTCGGAGTTGAGCATGAATAAGAAGACTTCTCCAACCACCGTTCCCGTCTTGCTTTAATAGCATATCCTGTGGGTTGTAATGAGAAGGGGGTCAGCACAATGTTCTGGTGATTGCAAAGTTATATGCTTTACCCGTAACAAGCATTTATGCCGACTGATTTCCATTTAAGTGTTATGTCTATTATTTATGGCTAATCTGTTCAATCCTATGTGTGCATACAATATGCCTAACCTCCTCTGAGGTAAAACTATATATGTATGCCTTACACATATATGTCTAAACATTGTGCTATCCAAAAAATCCGGCCACTTAGTATTGTTTGAATAAGGAGGCAAATCCAATGGTCATTTAATACCCCAACTATGACGCCCCACCTCTATACTCACGCTAGCCAAGGACACCACTGGGTAATGCCGTCGACTAGCACGAACAATAAGGCAATTGAGGAGCGACCATCCATGTAATGGCTTTGTGCGAGTACCGTTATGTCAGATGGTACTGTCACGCATTTCATTTCACGAGGAAATCCGAATATCAAGCACAAACCCAAATCTACAACATAGTGGTTAAATGGTCTTCGGAAACAAATATAGAAATAAGCATAACACAAATTAGTCACATATATCCCCATCACAAAGGCGGAAACAGATATGAATATAACACATAGAAGTGAACATCAGAGTAGTGGTCATACAAGATCCATAATATCACAAAAGAATAGATACAAATGCTGGACAAAAGAATATGTATACATCAAGGAGTCTCTATCTCGAATGTATAATAACAAAAACTACTAAATTAGAGTAGTTAGCCAAAAGTCAAATGATGGTCCAAGATAAGAAGTCAAACAGAAGCACCTGTAACATCTCGGTCTGACCCGAGCATTATTTAATAAGAAAATAATAAACGGATCAGTCTAGCTATAAATATCAGATAAAATGAGATAGGATACGAGATATAACAAATATGTATGATATCAATAATGCCATACTATGATAAGTATACATTTAATAACAACAAAAATCATACAATATCTCTAGAAATCTCAAAAACACACAAAACAATGTCATATTCTTTATTTTATTCACCAAACCACAAATATTGACAAATATATCAATATCAATCGCAAAAATTGGCGAAACACAAATTCTAGAAATCATCAATTAGAAATCCAAAAGTCAAAAGTAGGAGGCCTATCATAAACGGGAGTGAAAACTCACCAATATGTGCATCACAAATGGGTCGCTAACCCATTGTCGCTAACTATAGAGCCAGTGCAACAAAGTACAATAACGGTACTCCCGAGAAACCTGAAACTCGAATAATTCGAAACAACGACATAGTACAATAATGGTATGTCCGATGATCCAAACTCCATAAAAGAACATGGGTCACTAGCCTATAAAAATGAGTCAAAACTCCAAAGAACTCGTAGATCGTTAGCCTATAAAAGAATTGAGACGAAACTCAATAAAACTAGGTATGGCCCCTACGAGGACAAAGAGACATCGCATAACGCTAGTCTAAACCATAAAATGATCATCATCGATCAACAAGAAATGTCGAATACATTAAGCTAGTAAATAAATGAGTTTAGCTTCATGTCCCATAACCACTTGCTTAACTTAAATATTTACGAATAAATTGTAAATTTCCACTTAAAGATTGTCACAAGACTTTCAATCGAACGTGTCTAAGAATTAACTGACAAATTAAACGCAAGCGTTTCATACGGCTTGTTTTGCTAAGTCGTTTAATTGAATTTCTCGAACGAACGAGGAAAAGGTTTATATATACAAATAGATTGGAAAATGATTTTATAAACGAGCTTTGTATTAAAATATAGTTGTAAACATCTTTGTGAATTTGAATATTTACAACTAGTATAGAAACCTTTGCATTTCAAAAGTGACAAATCACAAAAATGATTGTAAAAACAATCAATCACCAAAAATTCACATACGAAGACGTGAATCAAATCCATACAAATCGATACCGAATCCATCAAAGTGGATATTTCAAAAAATCTCGAAAAAGGAGTTATCAAAGTCAACAAAAGTGATAACAACTAATCGGATCAACAAGAATCGATTTAAAAATGGAAACCCACCCAAAAAGGAAAAATTGGCTGAGAGAAGCAGATTCAGTCGAGTGATCTCAGTGGTCAGTCGACTGGTTCTATATCTGGAAACTTTCAGTTTCCAAGTTCAGTCGACTGAACACAGTCGTTAGTCGACTGACACAGGGATATGAATTTTCTATCCCCAGGTTGAGTCGACTGAACCTACAGTTCAGTCGACTGAACTGCGATTTGGAGTATACTCAGCCTAGCCCCATGAAGGGCAAAAAAAATTCCGACCGAACGCGATCGAACAAGCTACGGAGACTAGAGATTTATGTCAAGCGACAACTCAACACTATAGGCTCTTTGATGTGCCACCAAAAACATGTTCAAACATCAGAAATAGGATATTTAAAGGTTTTGACTTCAAAACACCAAAATTTGGAAAATTCACCAAATCAATTCAAATCAAAAGCAAATGAGCATGAATAGATGTTAGGAATTCATACCTAACCATAAAGAAAGTTATAGACATAGAAGTGAGTTCAAAAACTCACCTTTTAAACCCAAAAACAATGAAGGAGAAGCTTTTAAAACAAGGCAAGATCAATTCCTCTTCACTACACCTCTAGAATCTCTAATCTATTATCAAAGGTGAAGTTTTTCCTGAGTTAGGTTATAGGAATTTCTGAAATTTGAAGAGGGATTGAGATGGAGAAGATGAAGAGGATGCTTACCTAAGCTTCTCTTGGATTTTGGAACTGAATTAGAATTTCCTAAGAAAACTAGGGCTTAGGAATTTCTAATTTCCAATCTTTTCCCCTATTTTTCTCTTGAGCTTGAGTGTTAGGAAATGAGGAATAAAATGAATGAAGAGGAGATGGGCTAGAGATTTGTAAAGGAGTTAGGTTCTTTGTTAGGTTAGTGGGCTGAAACCCAAACCCAAAGCCCTAAATGAAAATGCCAAATTTCTAGCTAACTCTAAACATATCGGTGTTTATACTTAAAAAGGTCGCAAACGTCGTTTTAGACTCAATGGAAGGGGTCTTGAGTCCTAATTCGACTGTTTGCAAAAAGTGACATTATGGACTTAAATCCGACCAATGATGCTATATTTAAATAAAATAATTAAATATGCAATCGTGAAATATGCGGGTTGTTGCAGACTTTCCTCCTTAAAAAAATTGCATCCTCGCAATTCTTAAGAAGAAAACAAAGAGTAACAACCATAAAAGCATACCAACATAAAAGATATTTGAAATAAAAAGTTCACCTCTAAGAAGCACGAGAGAGTAAGTCCGGATGCGTTCGCTCGATGAATTCTTTGGATTCCCAAGAGCAATCCTTAGGATTTGAGGACCATTGAACTTTCACAAGCGAAACGTCTTTATTACGAAGACGTTTAACCTCCGTAGCAATGATACGAATAGGATGTTGCCCACAAGTCAAATTAGACGACACTTCAATTTCTTCAATAACACCGGGCTCAAAAATAGAATCGGAATCCCTAAGGCACTTCCGTAGCTGAGAAATGTGAAACACGTCATGAATAGCAGAAAATTGAGCCGGTAATAAAAGGCGATAAGCCACGGAACCAATACGTTTCAGTGATGTGAAATGGACCAATATACCGAGGCACTAATTTTCCCGATCGATTGAAACACACAATACCCTTCATAAGTGAAACACGAATAAACACAAAATCTCCCATAGAAAATTCTCGTTTCCTTCTTTGGTAATCGGCATAGGATTTTTGTCTACTTTGAGCTTCTTTCATCTTATGACGAATAAGATCAATCTTTTCTATGGAATCACGAATAAAATCAGGACCTAAAACCAGCTTCTCACCGGCCTCAAGCCAACAAGAAGGAGATTAGCATGGTCTTCCATAGAGTGCCTCGAAAGATGCCATACCATTACTAGATTGGAAGCTATTATTATGAAAAAACTCAACAAGAGAAATATGATCTTTCCAACTTCCACCAAAATCAAGAACACATGCATGAAGAAGATCTTCAAGAGTTCTGTTGACACGCTTGGTTTTTCCATCGGACCGAGGATGATAAGCGGTGCTAAAATTAAGCTTCCTTCCCAAAGCTTTTTGAAGACCCTTCCAAAATCCACTCACAAACAATGGATCACGATCGCTAATAATAGAAGTAGGAACTCCATGCAATTTAACAATTTCTTTAACATAGAGTTTGGCCAAAAGAGGTACCATCTGATTGGACCGAACGGGAATAAAATGGGCATATTTTGTAAGTCTATCCACAATCACCCATAAACTGTCATGACTTGAATGAGAACGTGGAAGTCCGTCAATAAAGTCCATGGAGACTTGATACCACTTCTAAATTGGAATATCCAAAGGTTGCAGTAACCCACCGGGCCTTTGATGTTCGGCCTTAACGAGTTGGCAAGTTATGCAACGCTTAATGAACTTAGCAATATCAGATTTCATTCCATCCCAATAATAAAGTCGCTTCATATCCGCTTAAATTTTACTAGTACTGGGTTGAATGGTGAATTTAGAACGATAAGAATCTTCTAAAATATCTTTACGAAGATTACCAATATTCGGCACGATAAGTCTACCAAATTTTCTAATACCGCCACGAGCATCGATTTCAAAGTCTTTCAAACCATCAATATTACCATCCTGACAATTTTGGCTAAGAAGAACCAATTCGGGATCATGCTTTTGAGCTTCAAGAATGCGGTCTAAAAGAGAATGATGAGCCTCAAGGCTACATAAAACAAGAGATGAACATGAATCGGATTCACGATCTCGAATCTCACAAGTGGACAAAATCTCGAGATCATTCCATTCGGATAACATCATAGAAACAACCGCATGTTTCCTACGACTAAGGGCATCAACATCACGATTTTCCTTTCCGAGAGTATAAAGAATATCAAGATCAAAGATGCAAGGAACTCGAGCTAACGTTGCTGATGCAAATTAAGCTCCTTTTGAGAAAATAAATACTTCAAAGATTTATGATCGGTATAGAGAACAAATTTCTCTCCCAAAAGATAATGACACCAAATTCTAAGGGCGAAAACAATAGAAGTGAACTCTAAATGTTGAGTGGCGTATCTAGTCTCGGCAGGCTTTAATTGCCTAGAACCATAAGCAATAACACATTCCCTTTCTTATTGGAATAAGGACCTTTGAACTTAATAGGCCTCTTCTTGTTGTTGTTGAAGTTCGGTTTGGCACCTACAACTTCAACATCGCTTTCTTTATCTGCCTCTTCAAGTCAAAGAGCGATATCAACAAGATGATCAAAAGAAACTTCCAGTTTTAGAAGTAAAGGCTTTTTGAGGTTCTTATTCAACCCATAGACAAACCTCTGATTTTTCTTCAATGGGGTATTAATATACTTGACCCCATATTTATAGAGAGATTTAAAATATGCGACATAATCTGTCATAGAAGATTAACCTTGAACAAGGTCAATAAAGCGACGGGCCAAAGTCACTTTTTCAGCTTCTGGCACAAACTTCAGTTCAAATCTTTCTCGGAATTTCTCCCAAGTAAGATCTGCCTCAATGATCTCAGAAACCAAAAGCTCATACCAATATAATGCTCTTTCTTGCAGCATGCTAGAAGCCACTTGGACTCGGTGGAGATCAATAAGATTCATGCGAGAAAAGATGCGATCGCATGTTCTAAGCCAAGCGTGAACTTCTATGACGCTTTCAGAACCCTTGGATGGCTTTCCACCCAAATTTGTATAATCACTGCACAATCGTGCATATCCAGATTTAGGGTGAGTAAGCTCTGGAATGGGTCCGATAGCATGACCATTCTTTACAAGATCTAAAAGTTGCTGGGCAGACATAAATACTCCATCCTATGGAGTAGCACTGGATTGACCAGGGCTGGGATGGCCTGGTCTAACCCATCTCTCTTCTTTAAGAAAGAAAGAAAGAAGAAGAAAAGGTTATTCTCAGAATGAATATCAAATAATCATGATTGATAAAACAAGGCACCATAAAAGGAAATAAGATAGAACAGGTCCAATGACTCGAATTAAATCCTAAGGCGCGATTCCTAAGAGAGACTTAGGATAATGATCCTTGCTATAATATTCTCTATTTTTCCAAAATTTGGCTCTGATTTCAAGCTGCAACGGCCCACCTCTATACTCACGCTAGCGAAGGACACCACAGTGTAATGCCGTCGACTAGCACGGAGAATAAGGCTATTGAGGAGCGACCATCTGTGTAATGGCTTTGTACGAGTACCGATATGTTAGATGGTATTGTCACGCATTTCATTTCAAGAGGAAATACAACATATCAAGCATAAACCCAAAGCTACTACACAGTGGCTAATTGGTCTTCGGAAACAAATATAGAAATAAGCACAACACAAATCAATCATAAATATCCATATCACAAAGGCGGAAACAGATGTGAATATAACACATAGAAGTGAACATCAGAGTAGTGGTCATACAAGATCCACAATATCACAAAAGAATAGATACAAATGATGGACAAAAGAATATGTAGACATCAAGGAGTCTCTATCTCGGGTGTATAATAAAAAAAACTACTAAACTAGAGTAGTTAGCCAAAAGTCAAATTATGGTCCTAGATAAGAAGTCAAACAGAAGCACCTATAACATCTCGATCTGGCACGAGTATTATTTAATAAGAAAATAATAAACGGATCAGTCTAGCTGTAAATATCAAATAAAATGAGATAGGATAAGAGATACAACAAAAATGTATGATATCAATAATGTCATACGGTGATAAGTATACATTTAATAACAACAAAAATCATACAATATCTCTAGAAATCTCAAGCACACAAAGAATGTCATATTCTTTATTTTATTCACCAAACCATAAATATTGACAAACAAATCAATGCCAATCGCAAAAATTGGTGAAACACAAATTCTAGAAATCATCAACTAGAAATCCAGAAATCAAAAGGTGGAGGCCTATCACAAACGAGAGTGTGAAAACTCACCAATGCGTGCATCACACACGGTCGCTAACCATAGAGCCGGTGCAACGACGTAGTACAATAACGGTACATACGAGGAACCTAAAACTCGAATAATTCGGAACAACGACGTAGTACAATAACAGTATGTCCGATGAGCCAAGCTCCATAAAAGAACATGGGTCGCTAGCCCATAAAAATGAGTCAAAACTCCAAAGAACCCATAGGTCGTTAGCCTACAAAAGAAATGAGACGAAACTCAATAAAACGAGGTACAGTCCCCTACGTGGAGAAAGAGACCGCATACCGCTAGTCGTTTATAAAATTGTTTTCCAATCTATTAGTATGTACAAACCTTTTCCACGTTCGCTCGAGAAATTCAGTTAAACCACTTAGCAAAACAAGCAGTATGAAACGTTTTTGTTTACTTTGTAGGTTAATTCTTAGACTCGTTCGATTGAAAATCTTGTGATAATATACGAGTGGAAATCTACAATTTGCTCGTAAATATTTAAGTTAAGCAAATGGTTATGGGACATGAAGCTAAACTCCTTTATTTACTAGCTTAATGTAATCGACACTTCTTGTTGATCGATGATGATCATTTTATGATTAGAGTTGAAAACATCTTTGTGAATTTGAATATTTACTACTAGTATTGAAACCTTTGTACTTCAAAAGTTACAAATCACAAAAATGATTGTAAAAACAATCAATCACCAAAAATTCACATACAAAGACATGAATCAAATCCATGGAAATCGATACCGAATCCATTAAAGTGGATATTCCAAAAAATCTCGAAAAAGGAGTTACCAAAGTCAACAAAAGTGATAACAACTAAGTAGATCAAAAAGGATCGATTTAAAATTGGAAACCCACCCAAAAAGGAAAAATTGGCTGAGAGAAGCAGATTCATCGACTGATCTCAGTGGTCAGTCGATTGGTTCTATGCCTGGAAACTTTCGGTTTCCAGGCCTAGTCGACCGAACACAATGGTCAGTCGACTGACACAGGGACATGAATTTTCTGTCCCCGGGTTCAATCGACTGAACCTACAGTTCATTCGACTGAATTGCGATTTGCAGTATACTCAGCCTAGCCCTATGAAGGGCAAAATAAAACTCCAACCGGATGCGATCAAACGAGCAATGAAGACTAGGGATTTATGTCAAGCGACAACCCAGCGCTATAGGCTCTTTGATGTGCCACCAAAAACATGTTCAAACATCTAGAATAGGATATTTAAAGGTTTTGACTTCAAAACACCAAAATTTGGAAAATTCACCAAATCAATTCAAATCAAAAGCAAATGAACATGAATAGATGTTAGGAATTCATACCTAACCACAAAGAAAGTTATAGACATAGATGTGAGTTCAAAAACTCACCTTTTAAACCCAAAAACAATGAAGGAGAAGCTTTTAAAACAAGACAAGATCAATTCCTCTTCACTACACATCTAGAATCTCCAATCTATTATCAAAGGTGAAGTTCTTCCTAAGTTAGTTTATAGGAATTTCTGAAATTTGAAGAGGGATTGAGATGGAGAAGATGAAGAGAATGCTTACCTAATCTTCTCTTGGAGTATGGACTTGAATTAGAATTTCCTAAGAAAACCAGGGCTTAGGAATTTCTAATTTCCAATCTTTTCCCCCATTTTTCTCTTGAGCTCGAGTGTTAGGAAATGAGGAATGAAATGAATGAAGAGGAGTTGGGCTAGAGTATTTCGTAAAGGAGTTGGGTTCTTTGTTAGGTTAGTGGGCTAAAACCCAAATCCAAAGCCCTAAATGAAAATGTCAAATTTCTAGCTAACTCCAAACATATCAGTGTTTATACTTAAAAAGGCCGCGAACATCGTTTTGGACTCAATGGAAGGTGTCTCGAATCCTAATTCGACTGTTTGCAAAAAGTGACATTTCAGACTTAAATCCGACCGACTATGATATATTTAAATAAAACATTTAAATATACAATCGTAAAATATGCGGGTTGTTACACCAACACCGGAGCAGGCCTTCCGTAACGTAATCGCCAGTTAATCAGATCTAGCTACAAAGGCAGTTGAACCATAGAAATGGCTTTATGATTCAATTGTCATACTACTAACGCATCTCAAAAACTTGTCTAAGGATTAACTAGCCCACCTCTAATAAACAATCGACTAATTAAACTTCGAGTTCTTTGCATATCCTATACGATTCTACCCTTGTAGGAAGACAAATCCATCAGGGAAAAACTCAAGTCTTTACTAACAATCGGTCAACACCGTTGGTGCTCATAGCCTATATGTCAGCTCTACTACTAAGCACTGGTAGTCGACCTCCCATAGTCGAAATCCCATTTTGACTAACCTAATGTAAGACAAAAAATGTCCATTCTAGTTATTTAGTACTTCTTATTAGTAATGAAGTAGACTCCATTTTCCTAAAAAGTACTAGGCTATTTAATACTTCAAATCTGAGGAAAAGTACATTTTCCCCAACCTATAAGCAACCACATATCCCTTTCCCACTTATCCTACCATGGGAGATGTCTCACATCAGTAGCAAGTATACACAAATGTTGGTAGCCTCTAGGTGACGGGCAGACTAATGTTGTATAAGTCTACTGACCTCGCATCCCAATCCACTAAGCCAAACCAACCATCCTAAGCTTAAATGTTGGGCTAGGCCCAATATTTCACGCTCGTTCTAAACATATAATTAGGACTATATAATTTCTAACCATGAAGATTATACTGCCATCTAACATTTAATTCCTATCTCTTAAGCTGTTTACTATATTTTTTAAATGTCGATTATCCATAATAAATGGTCATCGTTATTCTAATTGGACAATCTCCAGTACATTTATTTATTCGTTCTAATTCAACCTATTATGCCTATTTCATTTCTCCATAAACGTATATTAAATCCTTTTACTAGTCCCATTAAGCATAGTTATGCCTCCATTTAATTCCTGTAACTCCTTATTACCTGCACATTTATTGACCTATTAATTTTGAAATTACTATCTCCTTTTCATCTACACCCCTGGATCTTATAATTTACTATGCTATTTATAACTAGATGTCCTAATTATAACTAATGCAAACATCGACTTATGTTACATGATATATATATATTTTTATTTTAATTGGTAGGCACGACTATACATAAACACCTATACACACACATATATTCTTCTAGTTATTAACTCCTAAACTAGAAAAATTCCTTTCCACGTTTTAATTTATCAGAGCTATTCTTCCAAAATGGATTACTACTGTAACTTTCCAAGACCTTTACTTCCTTTGAAATTGCAATTTTTTTCTTCCTTTATTGAAATAGACAATGCAAACAATTGGTAAAACATCCATACTTTACACATCTCTTTTGTTTATCGTATAATATTTATTATTTTAAACGACACACTTTTCATAAATTTGTAAAATTAGATAATTTATGGAAATTATGCATAAATAAATAAAATGAAATTATATTCAAAATGCTTCCAATAAATTAAAGCATAGATTCCAAGTCAAATTAGGGCAACCTAAATTAATATTGACAAATTGCACCCAATTATCCTCAATCAAAGGTAAATTTTACAATTTATCAATATTCTACTTTAACAAATTTATGGACTAATTTCCAAACTTTCAAATTAGTGTGTAAATACCGTTCCTATTCCAATTACCCGTCTTACAGAATATGTAAGCGATATTTTTATACTTTCTTTTTAAGCATATAACTCATAAATCTTATATCGATATAACAATTATAAAATTCAACAATAAAAATTTCAATGTTACAAATAAATCATATAATTTCTTACTCACCTTCCTATTCCAAATCTCCAAATCGCAATTTATCCCTTTAACCCGACTCCTTTTCCTTTCCAATTCAAAAGAATATGTATAACAAGATATATACATACTATTAGAATTACATGTTTAAGAAGAGATTTGAAGTTAAGGGGAATATAGATTTATAATATGAAATTTACCTTTTTCCGCAGCATCGATTCGCCACTTCTCTTCTTCTCTTTCATTTTTTGCCCTTTTTTGATTTATATACATATAATATAATATTTCATAATTAATAGAAATAGCAGAGAAGAGAAAATGGTAGAGCTCCGCTGCTTTAATCATAAAATATAAGAAGAGAAGTGACGGGTTATGCCTATATTTATAGGCGCTCGAATAGATCGTATGAATTAGATTTAAATAATTAAATTTGAGCCATTTGGCCAAGGTACAACACTAGCCGCCACCTTGATGGCCGATTTATCGCTCCCCTATAAGCGGTCGACTGGCCCAATGAGGGGGTCGATTGATTAGGTTTCACATTTATTATTATTTATTTTCTATTTTTCCTTTTTAATTATTTTCGGTTTGAAAACTTCAAACGTTAACAACTTCTTCATTTAGGCTCCGACCGCAAAACTATAAATATGAAAGTTGCTCACAAAATCGCCATGAACATAATGGCACAAATTTCAAACCAAAATTCCGCCATTTGCTCAAATTCAATCTTTAAGCCATTATAATTATTTGTTAATTTCCATTAATTTCATAGGGTGTTAAATTTTCCATCCTTAAAAAAATTTCATCCCCGAAATTCCTTAAGGATTGAATCATGTAACATAGTATGCAACCATTCTAAACTGTTTAACAAATTATCATGCAACCAATTTTGTAGCCAAAGGTGTACAAGTGCATGTGTAGCATAACATATATGATATGCAAGCTGAAAAATTCTAAATTGGCGCCTTCTATATGAATGCATTCTTTTAAAAACAATTAGAAAATATGATGCAAACAACCTTTATATACTAGTAGTTCTATATGTATGCAAATGTCCTTATTTTCATACTACAATTTCCATACTCCTAAGTGTAGGAGTATGGTTCAGCCAATTTTGTATCCAATCACTACCATCCAATTCCTTATATATAATTTCTAACATAAAAAATTTTGAAAATATAATTTTTCTAAATCTATATTCATATGCCAAAAAAGTAATTTAGATGGAAAATTTTACATTTCTACCCTTCCTATTGGATTCCATTCTGTTATACCTTAGAATCTTTTCTTTTTCCCCCAAATCTTTTCCAACTTTCTCAAGTATGATTTGCATAAGGAGGTTTATATTTTTATATGTTAAAAAGGAATTAGGAATGACAATGGGACATGTTTTTTATATCCTAGACCCGTCCTGGATTTTTTAGAACTGGTCCCGGACCCACCTGTAGACCAGGTGTGGATGCGGAATTTCACCCCGCCTCATACCTGAAACCTGTATGGGTTAGAGTAGACCCGACCCACCACAAGAGCTGGTGAGGTTGCATGCATTAATTCAAAATTGTATACTAATGCACAAATATTTATTTATTTATATTTATTATCACTAAATGATACATTAAATACAAATAACAATGTGTTTACAGTGATAATGGAAGATAAATAAAAACGAGGTTTACAATAACAATTCAAAAAATATCCATTTGTTATTGTATAATTAACACCTACATAACTTAATAAGATAAACTTTTTATAGCTTATTAATTGAAACATTATAATATTCATATCAAAATCACTTATAACTAAGAATATAAACAAATTACCATTATAGTAATGAAGTGATTTTATGATACCTCAGCAGCGTGGGTCGGGTTGGGGTTTGTTAGTCGAACCCCAACCCGACCTTAGACCCGGAGCTCCCAAGAATGAGTCATGGATCTACCCGGACCGGTCTAGGCAGGTCAAAATAGGGGCAGGTCTATCGGGTTCGGACCTTAAAACGTCCTATTGCCATCCCCGAACGAAATTATTCTAAATGCAATTTTTCTTTCACTAACAACAGGGTATGGAAATAGAAATTCCTAAGCTAAAACGGTTTTTTCCCTTTTTATTCCCTATGTGTATACTATCACCCTTGTCAGATAGTGAAATATATATTTACTAACACATTGACCCTTCCTACGCTAAGCATGTAGCACTAGAAAGTTAGACAATTTTCTTAATTCTTTTCCCATTTCTATCAAACATGCAAAATAGTTCAAAATATAAAATTCCTAAAAGACTTTAAAAACCATTTTTTTCTAAAGAACTTGAATAAAATTTTCCAAAAGCATTTGAACACGACTTCTCAAAACCATTTAAACAATTTTTTTCAAAAGCATCCAAGCATAATTTTTAAAAATATTTGTTGCTCCATCCTTAAAAAAAATATCGAGCCACATCTTAACGTAATCAGGACTCAGTCAATAAATTAATGCATATGATTGACTCTATCATTGCGCAGTTAATCTTAGACTTGGATTTCTTTATTCTTAAACAACAAATAACACACAAGCTTATTTATACATTTTAGCTTTTAAGGCATAGGGATAGTGACTTGTGTTTGCAACAACATTTTCCTATCTTTCGCTTGCTAAAATTTGCTTTTCCCAAAGTTCTAAAGTTTTTAGGACCAAAGCATTCTAGTTGCTGATTTAATTTCCTAACTCATTTCATAAACTTCCAGCTTTAGCTACATTTTATTGCTAGTTAAGTGTCCTTATGAGATCTCCTTTTTCACACTGTTTCCAAATATATATATATATACATATATATATACATACATATATATGTGTGTGTGTGTGTGTGTGTGTGCGCGCGCGTGTATATGACAGTCAAAGCTCATGCAGAAAATCAACATAGTGATAAAATAAGAACATATCTCATATCATATTGTACACTTTCCCAATATTTGAAAGGAGACAACTAGTGATACAACCTAAAAAACCTAAAAAAATCAATTTTGGAAGCTGCCCTCCAGCATCAACTGGGGTTGATGATGTATTGGCCCTAGCGCTTCTTACTCCATTAAGCTGGACAATTCTAGTATACCATCCTACTATAACCCACATGCCTTAACTCAACTTCTTGCCTTCTAATAAATAAGGTTCATCCATTACTTCAATCATCACACCTGATTATGAGATAAATTGTGCACTCCCACATTACGGTGTGTAAGAAATATAAACTATGAAAATTAAGAATAATTTACCATAAAATTGGCTTGGTGGAATAACTTTCCTACCACCTATGTTGTTTTCTTTAGCCTTGAGTCAACCATCATCCTCTACATGTGTGATATCCCGGAAATTTGAGGCAATATCAATTTAATAATCTGTGATAAAATTAAATTGATTTAATAATATTTGTTAAGAATAATTTGAATTGGTTTAATAATCTTCCTTTAAACAAATGATTAACTGATAATTTACCTTTTAAAAGCCAATTAAATTGTTTTCTATTTATAATATATATATCTGTATATATTGTGAATAGATAATCTTTGTTTTAAGTTTAATAAAATAAAGACATGATTTCTAACTCTAATATTTTTGGAAAATTAGGAATTTAATTTTTATTTAATATTGAATAAATAATAATATGATCTTAAAATACCCAAGATAAATTTAAATTGTTTAGAAATAAAATTTAGCTTAGAGTTTAAAATTTAAATAAAAAGTTTTGTTTTGTTTTATAGCTTGATAAAATAAGTGACTTATATTATAGAGAATAGTTCTTTTATAAATTTATTTTTAATTTAATAATAAGTTATATTTAAACTATATCAATATTGTAATATCTTTGAAAATGGGTTTTTAATATATATAGAAGTTGTTATTTTAATATATGTATATTTTGAAAGAAGCTATGATTTGTAAAAGTAACATTTAGTCTTTCAAAAATGATAAAATGAAATAATACTTTATAAATCTTAACATAAGTATTTATTTATTTAAGTTTTAAAATAAAGTGACCTATAAATAAAATAAATATAAAAGTAAGAACTAGTGTAAAAGAAGGAAGTATATATGTACATAGGTAATACAAGCAAGCTAGGCAGGCAAGTATATATGCTACATAATGTATAAATTAAAGTCAGGCTTTGTATACACATGAATACAACCTGTAAAGAAATGCAAGACAAAGTGAGTATATGGGCTGGTAAAAAAAGAAATAAAATATACAAAATGCAAGAAGCTTATAGACTAAGATTCAGATAAGTATGAAAAAAAATCACCAGGCAAAATGATTTTGCTGTCTAATGTAACACAAAGTAAAATGATAAAACAAAATAAAGCATAGTAGAAATATCTTTGTGTATGTTCAGCATATATAAATAGTTTGCTAAGCAAGCTAAAGCAAGCAAATTAACAAAATACAACACATATGCAGGTTAGAGAGGAAAAGTAGGAAGCTAACTAAAATATCTTTACATAAGAAATGATTTAATTAGCTAAACAGGGAACATAGAGTACATTAACATTTAATGCTTCAGATTTCTCAGCAAAACAAGAGTCAGATTCGAAATTTGTTCAAATCCTTTCAGCCTCTTAAAGACAAAGATATGCCTGATACAAACAAAAACAATATTTGTACTTGCAAACACAGATAACACCTACCCTATACAAATTTATTTCTCTATATACTTATCTTTCAATTCATGCTAAACTTATCAAACCAGAGTAAGATTTTATAACAAGCTTCTTCATTTTATTTTATTTTTCATACAAACTCAAATATAAAACTGGAAACACTTTTCAATAAAAAAGAAAACAATGGGGTTTGGAAGACTTAAAGCAAAACTGTTCCCAGTTTTAAAGATTAGGCTGTTTTAAAACAAACGGTGCTCTGTCCCTTCTTTTTTATCAAGGTGAGTAACACCTTTTATTTAAATGCTTAAGTATATATTTATATGTTGTTAAATTTTGATCTGATATGTGCATTTATCTTGATGAATTTTTGTGTTCATGTGTTACTGTATGTATGTGTGTTTGACATTCTGCAATCACCTCTGTTTAAAGGGAAGCAGCATAAAGATTTAAATGGTTTAAGTATATTATGGTTCTGTTGTAACCTTTTCTCTGAACTTCAGTTGCATTGCTCTGTGTTAAGCATGTGTGCTGTATTAAATATTTCTTGGTTTCCCTCTGCTTTAGTTCCAGGTTAAAGATCCTCAACAAAATTTCATGCTTTGTTCTTAATTCAAGCTTAGGCAAGATATAAGTTTGACATAGATGCTGGTAAAAATAGAGACTTGAATTTAAATCTTGTTTAAGGATAAAATAATGGTATTAGTTCTGTAAAAAAATATCATACTACAGGAGAAACTAAATTAAGTTAAATCTCAATGAATTTAATTTATGAATTCAAGGTTATGAATTAGATACACATACCATAATATGATTTTTAAATTTAATATCATGTTTCCTAGTCAAGTGTTTTAGGTGCAGTTTGCCTTTGTTCAAAAATTGGTTTTTGGGAGATTCTTGGTGACCTCGGTGACTGGAAGTGGTTGGGTTGTGCGAGGAGGCGGAGGAACTTACCAGGGTGTGGGGAAAAATGCCTGGTGGGTTGACCGAGCGCGGTGGCGATGGTGACAGGGGTTTGAAGTTTGCAACCCTAGTTTGTATGGTGATTGAATTTTTGATCACCGTGGTTGCTACTGTGCATCGAGTTGCACGAGACCTTGAGAGGTGGTAAGTTGGTCGAATCCGAGTCCCTGGCTGGAGTTATTGACCATCTGGTGGTCGGGGTGGGCAGAAGGAGGTGATGACAGGTTTGGTAGGGGATGTGGTGTTTTATTCCAGGTTCTGTGTTAAAGCTCATTTTTGATTTGAGGTCGTGGCGTTGGATTCTGGGGGTCGTGGTGGAGACTGGAGGTAGTCAGTGGCGTGGTGGAGCATATGTGGGTGGCCGGAGTTGACTGGGGCCACGGTGCACGTGCACCGTGCCCAGTGAGATTCTGAAGTATTTGGGTGGTGCAGAAATTTTTGGACTCGGGTGCGTACTCGAGTTTTTGTGTACGTGACTCGAAGCAAAGGTGCATTTGACCCGAAGCATTCCTATCTTGGACTCGGGTTGGATATAAATTGTTACAGGTATCATAGAACAGCCTGTAGCTTTTAATTTAAACTAAATTTAAAGCAAATTAAATGGTAAGCTGGTGTAATCATGAATGTTAAACTCAAATGAATTTAAGTTTAAACAAAATGTGAATCTAATTTGAAGTATGGATTCAAATCCAAATTTTTGAATTCAAACTGATATGAGATTAAGAATTAAAATTATTTCAGTGAGGATTTTCAGGTTTACAACCTGACCATTTTCCAGATTTTAAATTTCAATTTAAAATTTGAAAAAAAATCTGAAATTTGAACAGAGGTTTAAATTCAAGATTTAGTATAGATTCAAATGGACTTTGGAATCCTAAGGTATTAAAAAGAATTTGGCTTGGTAAATCAGTTTTAATTCAAGTTATTAAAAGAAAGTTAAATCAGAATTTTTTTTTTAAAAAAAAAAGTTAAATAAATTGTTTGACTTGAATTTGCAAGTTAAAAATACAATGTAATCTAAAAAGCTAATTCTTAACTAAAGTTAAGAAATTTAAAAGCCTATCTTATATAAGTTTCATATGAAAATAACAAATGCTATTTCCATTTATTTAAAAGATTATAAATTGAGTTCAAATTTAGTTAATGTTTTAATAATATTCATTTTGAATCTTAAATTTCAAAATGAAATCTGAATTTAAAATTGAAATGTAATGTTCTAATGTACTCTAATAATAAAATCATTTATAAAGAAATAGATTATCTATAGATAATTAAGACCTTGAAGTGATTTAATTAGTAAGTTAATTAAACAATGACTTATTTATTTAATTTGAAATTAACGATTTAGAGTTACAAATTAATTGAGGAAGTAATTAAATAAATGTTATTAATTTATGAGGATAATTAACTGAAGATAATTAATTAATGTATGTCATTAATTAGATAATCTATTATAAATTTTTAAATGTAATTGCTTGATAAAAGTAATGAAGAAATTAATTACTTATTGTAATTAATTTGATAAAATGATTTATTTAAGTTAATTAATTTAATTTAATTAATTTAAGAAATCATCTGATGATTTGATTTGTATAATCACTTAGTGTATTCAATGGAGCATAATTACTTGAGGAAGTAATTAATATAATTACTGAATGTAATTAGTGAAATTAATGTGTTAATAAAGTAACTGGGATAATTACTTTTGTAATTAATCAAAGGATTAATTAAATGAAGATAATTAATTATGGGATAATTAATTTGGTAATAAGTAATTAAGAGTAGTTAATTATTGGTTGATATTAATCAAGGTGATTAATAATTATGTTTAATTAAGGATTAATCACTTAATGTAATTAAATTAAATAAAGTAATTTAATTTAAATATGAATTATCATTAATTAATGTAATTAATGATGAAATTAAGTATAGTTTAAATTAAGGAATAATTAATAATGTGGTGATAAATTAAGGATAATGTAATTAATTGTATTTAATTATAGATAAGGTAATTAAATGTTAATTACTATAAATGATTTAGGATAATTAATTTTGAAAATTAATTAAAGACTAAATTACTTACTGTAATTAGAAGTTGATTAATCGAAGAAGTTAATCAAGATAAATATCTAGAAATTGATTAATTAAGTTGATTTAAAATTAATTAATAGTTGTGTAAGCAAGATTTGTAGATGAAGTAATTAGTTTAATTTACTTTAAATTAATTAGAGATAGAAGTAGTTAATTTAATTCATTTTAAATTAATTACAAAATGGTATGATTATAAATCATTGCTTATGGATGAATGATAGTGATATTTCATTTGATGGTTGTGCATTCAGATCTGACTTGAATAATATCTATGTGATATGGATGCTTGATTTAAAGTATGATAATTTTAATTATCTGTTTTGATGATAATATGAATTATCTGTTTATGATGATGTGATTATCTATTGTGATATTATGAATTATCCATATGTGTGTATATTGATGATATTGAATTAAACTGTTAAGACTAAATAGACAACTTGGCCTTAAAAGACACGTTTTGGATTTCGATGAGACCGGGATCAGGTTTTCCGCATTAGGAACATCCGAAAACCACATCGTTTCCAAATTAACGATAGGTCGTGAATCTGAAGTGAAGATGAAGTTTCAGAATGCAAGGGTTATCGTCGTTAACTCTGAGGGTGATTCCAAAATGAGTGTAACGAGATAATGCCTTCGGTTTCGTTCGAACCCAGAACGAACTTGTATGGATTGAATGCTTTCAACACATCGTCAGGTGGGCGATGAGCATTCTAAGAATTATGTTCTCTAAAGGTAATCGTAACCTCGAGCCTCATCAACCGGGAATGGCTAAAACAGGGGAGGTGCAGCAAGGTTAGGTGGGTCATGCCCAAGCAGGACAAGGATATTACCCTGTCTAGATGTCCCTTTTATTTTCGGCTTAGTGGGCAGTAGCGACGGCCATCTGCGGGGTTATCTTGTTCGGGACTGTTCAGTAAGGAATGGTTCCGGCCTTGTGTTGCAGGGGATGAAGGGAGTAATCCTCGGTATGGTGATCTAGGCCCCGTACTGTGACGGGCGGTACCCCAGTAGCCCTGCCATTGTATGGAATCCACAATCCAATAAGTGCCAACGGTTTTGATTGTATTACCCACTTTTGTGGCTAGTAGCTGGAATTTAATGAATGTAACAATTTCGGCTATTTTCTATTTACTTGAAAACCCTAGACCTATTATAATATCATAGAATTTTCTATCATATGTTTTGGTTAGCGTAAGGTAAAAACTTTTCCATGTTTATGTGTGGGAAGTCTTACGTGATACCTTTTGTTTTCAAAAGATTTTCAAAGTTAAGCAACTTTAACCTGTTACTTATACTAGACCCATGTCTGACCCGGAGTTTATTTTGTTTTTCATAAACTCTCGGGTACCCAAATTTTTACGGGTAGCCAAGGGATTCAGATTAGCTTTGACGAATACTGGAGGAGCAATGGAGCAGGAGGCTTCAGCGTGTAGATATATATATTTATGGTTCCGCTGTGTTGTTATCTCTATACTGACTTGTGTATTGAGTTGTATAACTAGACAGGTGTTTATAACTGTCTAGTATGTGATGTATTGTCTGTATAACTCTGATTTATGTTGTATATTATGTAAAAACTTATGTGATTATTATAATTTATTCGTTCCGCTGTGAGATTCTGATGTTGTTGTTCTTTCTTCTCTATCTTTTCTATTTTCTCACCCCTTTCTTTCTTCAAAACGAAGCGGTTTTCTGGACATAGAAAGTCGGGTCGTCACAGTTGGTATCAGAGCGCTAGGTTGAGTGAATACCTAGACTCTTGAGTGATTTCTTTTCTGAGAGAGCGTATTTGTAATTTCAATATATATTTATATATTTACCTATTATTGGGTTACCTGTTCGGGTTTTCCAATATAAGAGACAAAGGTAAATAGGGTGGTGGTGTGTGTAACACGACTACCAATGGTTGGAATTTGAATGTTTGAGGTTGGTAGTGTATTTGTCGAGACTGTAGACCTAATACCGTCTCGAGTGAGCTTTGGATGGTATAAGGATTCCATCGATCTTTGAAGGAAATCTGTTAAGATTCGGAGTTCATTTTTGAAGTGTAAGTTTGGTTGAGCTAGAGTTTGGATCTGTTGGTTGGACAGAAGCCAGTCATAATATCTCGATATATCAAGGTGTAGTAGCTGTGTGATGAGACACAGTGACTATGGATGTCTCCAAAGATATTTTCTTTGGAGCAAGTAGGAAGTGTGTCTGCTCGGTGTTGTGGCCGTGTTCAGCTGGATGTTTCTGTTTGGTTGGAGTCCGAGTTTCTCAAAGAGCTTTGGGTTAGGAAGTCTTCTGGCTTAGCAGTTTTTTTTTGGAGTAACTTCAGAAGCAGCAGAGTAGTTCCATTTCTTCGATGGGTGGCCACATAAGAGTAAGCAGTTCTGTTTGGTAAAGAGGAAGCATTATCTTTGGAATTAGGCTGGATCAATCGCAAAAGTGACTTGCGATGGTTTGAGTATTCTCTTGTGAATTTTTCTGGATGTCTTCAGGAAGTCAGAGTTTGGCCAGCATCTGAAGATTGAATTTGGTATCGACGGGATTTCAGAAGAAGTACTCATGGTTCAACTCAGTAATAGGATGACTTTTGAGTTTGGTAAGTAACCCGGATTTTGGAGGAACTTCAGAATTTTCTTTTTGATCTGTGAACTTTATTTTTGGAATGTGTTGTCCGGTCTATGTTAGACTTCAGCATTTTCGTCTGCTCAGTCAGAGTTGTACAGAGGAAGCATGGTGGTAGCTGTTTTAGTTTGGAAGCAATTGGATGTTGCAGTGTTTGGATTGGAGAGTTCTATAAGAAGTTTTTCAGGATCTGAGGCCAGAGTGGAGTGCACCTATTTAATTTCTTTTGGATAAGAGACGGACGAATTTGGATTCCGAAGTCAGGAATTTGATTTTTGGATAAATGTTTAGTTTTCAAGATTGGATTGTCAGTTTGGATAACTGGAATTCGTTGTGTTTCACGTATCTCTGAAGGAGTACGTGTAAGATCTATCTTGATTTTAGAACCAGCAGTTCAGGGAGTTTTGATTGTTGATTCCGACGTGTCTGTAGTCTGATATCCTGTCTTGTTTTGTAGATCTAGATGAGTAGAAGTTCTGTAGCTTAGTAGTATTGTTTGTTTAGATTCTATATAACGAGTAACCCGGTATTTATACTTAAGGAAACTCGAGAAAACTCTATCTAGAATTCTGTCTAGATAGTTTAATTTGTTTGATTGGATGAATTGGTTGCTATGATTGTTAACTTATGATTAATATATGCTGGTGTTTTAAAATTAAATCTTAAATTAGATTATTAAATTACCTTTGTTTTAAATTTCGGGGACGAAATTCTTTTAAGGGGGGAAGAATGTGATATCCCGGAAATTTGAGGCAATATCAATTTAATAATCTGTGATAAAACTAAATTGATTTAATAATATTTGTTAAGGATAATTTGAATTGGTTTAATAATCTTCCTTTAAACAAATGATTAACTGATAATTTACCTTTTAAAAGCCAATTAAATTGTTTTCTATTTATAATATATATCTTTATATATTGTGAATAGATAATCTTTGTTTTAAGTTTAATAAAATAAAGACATGATTTCTAACTCTAATATTTTTGAAAAATTAGGAATTTAATTTTTATTTAATATTGAATAAATAATAATATGATCTTAAAATACCCAAGATAAATTTAAATTGTTTAGAAATAAAATTTAGCTTAGAGTTTAAAATTTAAATAAAAAGTTTTGTTTTGTTTTATAGCTTGATAAAATAAGTGACTTATATTATAGAGAATAGTTCTTTTATAAATTTATTTTTAATTTAATAATAAGTTATATTTAAACTATATCAATATTGTAATATCTTTGAAAATGGGTTTTTAATATATATAGAAGTTGTTATTTTAATATATGTATATTTTGAAAGAAGCTATGATTTGTAAAAGTAACATTTAGTCTTTCAAAAATGATAAAATGAAATAATACTTTATAAATCTTAACATAAGTATTTATTTATTTAAGTTTTAAAATAAAGTAACCTATAAATAAAATAAATATAAAAGTAAGAACTAGTGTAAAAGAAGGAAGTATATATGTACATAGGTAATACAAGCAAGCTAGGCAGGCAAGTATATATGCTACATAATGTATAAATTAAAGTCAGGCTTTGTATACACATGAATACAACCTGTAAAGAAATGCAAGACAAAGTGAGTATATGGGCTGGTAAAAAAAGAAATAAAATATACAAAATGCAAGAAGCTTATAGACTAAGATTCAGATAAGTATGAAAAAAAAAATCACCAGACAAAATGATTTTGTTGTCTAATGTAACACAAAGTAAAATGATAAAACAAAATAAAGCATAGTAGAAATATCTTTGTGTATGTTCAGCATATATAAATAGTTTGCTAAGCAAGCTAAAGCAAGCAAATTAACAAAGTACAACACATATGCAGGTTAGAGAGGAAAAGTAGGAAGCTAACTTAAATATCTTTACATAAGAAATGATTTAATTAGCTAAACAGGGAACATAGAGTACATTAACATTTAATGCTTCAGATTTCTCAGCAAAACAAGTGTCAGATTCGAAATTTGTTCAAATCCTTTCAGCCTCTTAAAGACAAAGATATGCCTGATACAAACAAAAACAATATTTGTACTTGCAAACCCAGATAACACCTACCCTATACAAATTTATTTCTCTATATACTTATCTTTCAATTCATGCTAAACTTATCAAACCAGAGTAAGATTTTATAACAAGCTTCTTCATTTTATTTTATTTTTCATACAAACTCAAATATAAAACTGGAAACACTTTTCAATAAAAAAGAAAACAATGGGGTTTGGAAGACTTAAAGCAAAACTGTTCCCAGTTTTAAAGATTAGGCTGTTTTAAAACAAACGGTGCTCTGTCCCTTCTTTTTTATCAAGGTGAGTAACACCTTTTATTTAAATGCTTAAGTATATATTTATATGTTGTTAAATTTTGATCTGATATGTGCATTTATCTTGATGAATTTTTGTGTTCATGTGTTACTGTATGTATGTGTGTTTGACATTCTGCAATCACCTCTGTTTAAAGGGAAGCAACATAAAGATTTAAATGGTTTAAGTATATTATGGTTCTGTTGTAACCTTTTCTCTGAACTTCAGTTGCATTGCTCTGTGTTAAGCATGTATGCTGTATTAAATATTTCTTGGTTTCCCTCTGCTTTAGTTCCAGGTTAAAGATCCTCAACAAAATTTCATGCTTTGTTCTTAATTCAAGCTTAGGCAAGATATAAGTTTGACATAGATGCTGGTAAAAATAGAGACTTGAATTTAAATCTTGTTTAAGGATAAAATAATGGTATTAGTTCTGTAAAAAAATATCATACTACAGGAGAAACTAAATTAAGTTAAATCTCAATGAATTTAATTTATGAATTCAAGGTTATGAATTAGATACACATACCATAATATGATTTTTAAATTTAATATCATGTTTCCTAGTCAAGTGTTTTAGGTGCAGTTTGCCTTTGTTCAAAAATTGGTTTTTGGGAGATTCTTGGTGACCTCGGTGACTGGAAGTGGTTGGGTTGTGCGAGGAGGCGGAGGAACTTACCAGGGTGTGGGGAAAATGCCTGGTGGGTTGACCGAGCGCGGTGGCGATGGTGACAAGGGTTTGAAGTTTGCAACCCTAGTTTGTATGGTGATCGAATTTTTGATCACCGTGGCTGCTACTGTGCATCGAGTTGCACGAGACCTTGAGAGGTGGTAAGTTGGTCGAATCCGAGTCCCTGGCCGGAGTTATTGACCATCTGGTGGTCGGGATGGGCAGAAGGAGGTGATGATAGGTTTGGTAGGGGATGTGGTGTTTTATTCCAGGTTCTGTGTTAAAGCTCATTTTTGATTTGAGGTCATGGCGTTGGATTCTGGGGGTCGTGGTGGAGACTGGAGGTAGTCAGTGGCGTGGTGGAGCATATGTGGGTGGCCGGAGTTGACTGGGGCCACGGTGCACGTGCACCGTGCCCAGTGAGATTCTGAAGTATTTGGGTGGTGCAGAAATTTTTGGACTCGGGTGCGTGCTCGAGTTTTTGTGTACGTGACTCGAAGCAAAGGTGCATTTGACCCGAAGCATTCCTATCTTGGACTCGGGTTGGATATAAATTGTTACAGGTATCATAGAACAGCCTGTAGCTTTTAATTTAAACTAAATTTAAAACAAATTAAATGGTAAGCTGGTGTAATCATGAATGTTAAACTCAAATGAATTTAAGTTTAAACAAAATGTGAATCTAATTTGAAGTATGGATTCAAATCCAAATTTTTGAATTCAAACTGATATGAGGTTAAGAATTAAAATTATTTCAGTGGGGATTTTCAGGTTTACAACCTGACCATTTTCCAGATTTTAAATTTCAATTTAAAATTTGAAAAAAAATCTGAAATTTGAACAGAGGTTTAAATTCAAGATTTAGTATAGATTCAAATGGACTTTGGAATCCGAAGGTATTAAAAAGAATTTGGCTCGGTAAATCAGTTTTAATTCAAGTTATTAAAAGAAAGTTAAATCGGAATTTTTTTTAAAAAAAAAAGTTAAATAAATTGTTTGACTTGAATTTGCAAGTTAAAAATACAATGTAATCTAAAAAGCTAATTCTTAACTAAAGTTAAGAAATTTAAAAGCCTATCTTATATAAGTTTCATATGAAAATAACAAATGCTATTTCCATTTATTTAAAAGATTATAAATTGAGTTTAAATTTAGTTAATGTTTTAATAATATTCATTTTGAATCTTAAATTTCAAAATGAAATCTGAATTTAAAATTGAAATGTAATGTTCTAATGTACTTTAATAATAAAATCGTTTATAAAGAAATAGATTATCTATAGATAATTAAGACCTTGAAGTGATTTAATTAGTAAGTTAATTAAAGAATGGCTTATTTATTTAATTTGAAATTAATGATTTAGAGTTACAAATTAATTGAGGAAGTAATTAAATAAATGTTATTAATTTATGAGGATAATTAACTAAAGATAATTAATTAATGTATGTCATTAATTAGATAATCTATTATAAATTTTGAAATGTAATTGCTTGATAAAAGTAATGAAGAAATTAATTACTTATTGTAATTAATTTGATAAAATGATTTATTTAAGTTAATTAATTTAATTTAATTAATTTAAGAAATCATTTGATGATTTGATTTGTATAATCACTTAGTGTATTCAATGGAGAATAATTACTTGAGGAAGTAATTAATATAATTACTGAATGTAATTAGTGAAATTAATGTGTTAATAAAGTAATTGGGATAATTACTTTTGTAATTAATCAAAGGATTAATTAAATGGAGATAATTAATTATGGGATAATTTATTTGGTAATAAGTAATTAAGAGTAGTTAATTACTGGTTGATATTAATCAAGGTGATTAATAATTATGTTTAATTAAGGATTAATCACTTAATGTAATTAAATTAAATAAAGTAATTTAATTTAAATATGAATTATCATTAATTAATGTAATTAATGATGAAATTAAGAATAGTTTAAATTAAGAAATAATTAATAATGTGGTGATAAATTAAGGATAATGTAATTAATTGTATTTAATTATAGATAAGGTAATTAAATGTTAATTACTATAAATGATTTAGGATAATTAATTTGGAAAATTAATTAAAGACTAAATTACTTACTGTAATTAGAAGTTGATTAATCGAAGAAGTTAATCAAGATAAATATCTAGAAATTGATTAATTAAGTTGATTTAAAATTAATTTAATAGTTGTGTAAGCAAGATTTGTAGATGAAGTAATTAGTTTAATTTACTTTAAATTAATTAGAGATAGAAGTAGTTAATTTAATTCATTTTAAATTAATTACAAAATGGTATGATTATAAATCATTGCTTATGGTTGAATGATAGTGATATTTCATTTGATGGTTGTGCATTCAGATCTGACTTGAATAATATCTATGTGATATGGATGCTTGATTTAAAGTATGATAATATTTAATTATCTGTTTTGATGATAATATGAATTATCTGTTTATGATGATGTGATTATCTATTGTGATATTATGAATTATCCATATGTGTGTGTATTGATGATATTGAATTAAACTGTTAAGACTAAATAGACAACTTGGCCTTAAAAGACACGTTTTGGATTTCGATGAGACCGGGATCGGGTTTTCCGCATTAGGAACATCGAAAACCACATCGTTTCCTAATTAACGATAGGTCGTGAATCTGAAGTGAAGATGAAGTTTCAGAATGCAAGGGTTATCGTCGTTAACTCTGAGGGTGATTCCAAAATGAGTGTAACGAGATAATGCCTTCGGTTTCGTTCGAACCCGGAACGAACTTGTATGGATTGAATGCTTTCAACACATCGTCAGGTGGGCGATGAGCATTCTAAGAATTATGTTCTCTAAAGGTAATCGTAACCTCAAGCCTCATCAACCGGGAATGGCTAAAACAGGGGAGGTGCAGCAAGGTTAGGTGGGTCATGCCCAAGCAGGACAAGGATATTCCCCTGTCTAGATGTCCCTTTTATTTTCGGCTTAGTGGGCAGTAGCGACGGCTATCTGCGGGGTTATCTTGTTCGGGACTGTTCAGTAAGGAATGGTTCCGGCCTTGTGTTGCAGGGGATGAAGGGAGTAATCCTCGGTACGGTGATCTAGGCCCCGTACTGTGACGGGCGGTACCCCAGTAGCCTTGCCATTGTATGGAATCCACAATCCAATAAGTGCCAACGGTTTTGATTGTATTACCCACTTTTGTGGCTAGTAGCTGGAATTTAATGAATGTAACAATTTCGGCTATTTTCTATTTACTTGAAAACCCTAGACCTATTATAATATCATAGAATTTCCTATCAAATGTTTTGGTTAGCGTAAGGTAAAAACTTTTCCATGTTTATGTGTGGGAAGTCTTACGTGATACCTTTTGTTTTCAAAAGATTTTCAAAGTTAAGCAACTTTAACCTGTTACTCATACCAGACCCATGTCTGACCCGGAGTTTATTTTTGTTTTTCATAAACTCTCGGGTACCCAAATTTTTACGGGTAGCCAAGGGATTCAGGTTAGCTTTGACGAATACTGGAGGAGCAATGGAGCAGGAGGCTTCAGCGTGTAGATATATATATTTATAGTTCCGCTGTGTTGTTATCTCTATATTGACTTGTGTATTGAGTTGTATAACTAGACAGGTGTTTATAACTGTCTAGTATGTGATGTATTGTCTGTATAACTCTGATTTATGTTGTATATTATGTAAAAACTTATGTGATTATTATAATTTATTCATTCCGCTGTGAGATTCTGATGTTGTTGTTCTTTCTTCTCTATCTTTTCTATTTTCTCACCCCTTTCTTTCTTCAAGACGAAGCGGTTTTCTGGACATAGAAAACCGGGTCGTCACAACATGTGTTCGGTATCTCATTACTCTATTCTCCAATCATGCTACTATCTTCTTATAATCAAAATCTTTTTATAGTATTCTCAAACTTTGGTATCTACCTTCTTTATCCTTCATCTTTCATGCGAGTATTTTAGTACTCGAAAAAGTGTACTTTGATACCATTCCCCATTCCATTGAGAGTTCTTATAACTTTCACACATGTCTAATCAAACATTCCTAGGTTCATTCCAATATTCCTTATAATCAATGGAGATTCCTTGTTGCTATCCTACAAGCGTTCATAACTATTATATTTATATCCTTGACCTTTACCCATCATACCAAGGAAGTCGTCTCTATCAACTTCATATCGAAAATTGGTTTGGTGTTTTACAACTCTTCAAAAATAAAACTTCACGGTCTTGAAGTACTTAATCCAAAACTTTTATTTTTGAAGATATAAACTTAGAAATCTTTTCAAAAACTGCTTGGTTTCCGAAAGCAGTCATGAATTTTTTCCCATTCTAACTAACTTTTCCCTTTTCAAAGACTTTCTACAACAGAGATTTATTTCTTCAAAAGTAGGATTTTGATCTCAAAACATTTATTTGCATTCAAAAACCCAATTTCCATACCACATTATTTTAAAAAACATCTTCCTTAACTTAAAAAATGAAAGCTGAAGTAGACAAGGATAACTTCCATTCTATTATTTTCTTACTACTCGTGCTATTTCCACTTTCAACCTTAGTTGAGATTCTAATAGCACGTGAAGGAGACTTCTAAAAGATATGCGTAATTATTGCACATATATATGGAAATTATCCATTTTTCCTATCCTGTTCCTATTGTTTTTCTCCTATGCTATTCCTAACTAGATTACTAATCATATTTTTATATAAATCCATAACGTTATTTTATTCAAATTTCCTAATACTGCTATTATATAAATTTTACCTACCTAAAATGCCTTCAAGTGGCTTAACCTAACATAGCTCTTTTCCTCTTTTATTGTTTGCCAAACCGATTCATTGTAGTGCATTCACCTACTACTTTAGTCATTGGGCTTTTCTTTAATAATATGAAAAGCGATATGTATAAATCTATTTTCTTTCTCCTATTTCAATCATGTAACATTTCCATTTGTTCACCCCTTACAAATAATTTTTAAAAGGAACTTCCTAAAAAATTGGAAAAATCATCAAGACTAACCTACGCCCTTTCTTCCCTTTGTGAAACGAAAAATCCCTCTATCAAAACCTTTAAATCAGAAACTTTTGGCCTATATGATTTTAAACTAAGACTTTAAAAATTTCCTTGCTTTAAAAAAACAAATTTTCAATAAATCCTTTAAAAAACTATTCAAAACGTTTCAAGAAACTTTTGAAATCTTTTTATCAAATTCATTTTGTCAGATTCATCCTTCCTTTTGGAGTTTCCTTCTTTTCTTCTCATTTTTAACTCATCTTCATCATAAATCTATCTATCATTTTTTAGTGATTAATGCACATCTTCTTGCGAGAACCTGCTCAATCATTTATCATATCTTGCTTTCGGGTGCTTGTGACATATGGGTTCTTATTTCTCGTTTATACGTCTTTAATTGGCAGTCCATCAAAATCCACAGTCATAAGACAGCCTATGCCCAACAATGGAGTCAAGTACCATCCATCTTTTTGGGTCCTTCCATGTTTCATACTCATTCTCTTCTTGTTCAAAGCCTTACAGTATGAACTACACTCCCGAGGTAATCAAGGTAGGTGTAGAATTCAACTCCATTCGCTGTTCCAACTCATAGTTGCCTCAAACAGAATATCGCCTCAACTAGTTCTATAGTTGGAATCACAGAGTTTGGCATATAATATATCTATAATTAGAGATAAAAACACAATTATGTTCTTTTAGCATATCCTAATCCCTATGATCGACTAACCGAAGCTTTTATGCTAAATGTAAAAGCCCGCACCTTAACCGGCCTGAATCTCGACTAAATCGAAACCCAAGTCCATTAGGGCATAGACCATTTGTTTTGTAACCTGTAACACACATAATCATATCAGAGAGAGATCAATATAAACTCACAGTGGAATAGAAAAATATATTAGAACGTAAATACTGACTAAGGCTATTACTTTGGAATCGATAATATTCATTGGTTATCTACCTGCGTTGATGATGCCAAGCATAAATAAAAAGACTTCTCCATCAACCATTCATATCTTCCTCTAGTAGCATGTCCCGGGAAATATATCACATGAGTTGTAACGGAGAGAGGATGAGAACAACGTTTTGGTGATTGAAAATTGACATACTTTACCCACAACACTCATTTATGCCGATTGATTTCAATTTAAGTGTTACAATCAGTTCAATCCTATGTACGCGTACAATATGCCTAACCTCCTCCGTAGTATAACTAATATGTATATATATACATACACACACATATATGTTTAAACGTTGCACTACCCAAAAAGTCCTGGCCACATAATACTTCTCGAATGGGGAGGAGGTAGCCACAACAGTCATTCAATACTCTAGCCCCAAAGCGGGCCCTTTGTAACGTAATCGTTGGTCAATGTTCTTTAGCTACAATGATCAATGACCCCTAGAAATGACATTATGATTTAATTTTTGTACTACTAACAAATCTCAAAGACTTATCTAAGGGTTAATAAGCCCACCTCCGATAAACAAACAACTAGTTAAACTTTGAGGTCTCTGCATATCCCGCATAGATTCTACAATAGTAGGAAGCGAAATTCGTCATGGTATAACCCAAATCTTTTCTAACGACCTCTCAGGACCGCTAGTAGTCATAGCCTATATGCTAACCCTAGTACTAAATATCGGTCCCACAGCAACACTGACATGGACCATCAAATTCCCACAGCTAAAATCCTATTTAGATCAACATGATGTAAGTAAAGGAAAATGCCCATTCTAGTTTCTTAATGCATCTTACTAGAAATGAAGTAGACCCCATTTCCCTAAACAACTGGGATATTTAATACTTCAAATCTGAGATGAACCCTTGGTATATTTTCCCCTAACTATACAAAACCACATATCCCTTTCCCACGAGTCCTACCGTTGGAGATGTCTCACATCAGTATTAAGTACACACAACTGCTGGTAGTTCTAGGTGAAGGGCAGACTTTTGTTGTGTAAATCAGCTAACATCGCGTCCTAACCCACTAAACCAGACCAACTATCCTAAGCTTAAATATTAGGCTAGTCCTACTAATTCACGCTCGTCCTAAACGTATAAATAAGTGTAATGACCTGATTTTTCGACTTTTGAAAGTCAACATCAATACGTCCACTATATCAAATGCCGCATAGTCGAATGCCAAAAAACCAAACCGTTAGGGTTTAAGAAGAAGATGATAGAAGAAGAAACAGAAACAATAACAGAATCTCACATTCCGCAGCGGAACAAATATAATAGATAAATGAATAATCTTTAAAACAAAAGCACTATATCAGTTTTTACATACATCACACTATTAGAGTTACACAACATGATACAACACTGACATCCATTATAACTTGACTAAATGGAAACTGACTTTGTACCAACCCAAACGCAACGAATAATACATAGTATATATGATACGACTCGCCATCCAGCTTCAAATCCAGATCTCCACAACATACTCCTTGATTGACTTCGCTCCAGAATAATTATAACTTGGCTCAAGGCTGCCACTGTGGAAAATTGTGGGCACCTAGAGTTTAGAAAGGGAATAATAAGCCCCAGGTCAGTCATGGGACTGGTGTGAGATCTTAAAAAACAGTTATTTTCACAAAGAAAATAAAAATAAATCCGCTATCTTTTGGAAAATGAAAGTGCCATAAGTCCTCCTGCCATACACACAATGCAAGCATACACTTGGAGGAGATTTCTCCTTATGACAGTCAAAAATGCTTGATACGCGAAAACCATTTGATATTATTGTTAGTGCATAGTGCAGAAAACATTTTGAAAGTATAATATTAATCTTAACTAGCATACCACATTTCGTCGTATGCCTACTATAGCTACCATGTTCAATAGTAGGTTATCGCCACATTTCATGACAGGTTATACAACTAAAACCGTACAGGACGCGTATTGTTTCTTTGGATTTTCCAACAAATGGTCAGGCCAAGGAACTTCCCATTGCCACATGGGTACGCCTCTGGAGGGTCACCCCGAGAACTTACCCAACTCTCTGCCAACACAAGGCTGGTTTACCCCTTCCCGGAAGTAACTATTGACATGAGTATGCCATCCCTCGGTCGTTACCGACCTTTATCCAAGGCCTCGACACCAACAACCACACAGTAAAGTATCTGGGTGTAACATCCCGCCTTTTCGCACACTTTAAACCGACACACGTGCCAATTCAAAGCATACGCAAGGGCGGATTGTTATGGGGTAAATAAGAAAAACAGAGAAGAAATAAAAACAAAACAGAATCTCACAGCGGAAGGATAAAATATAATAATAATAAATATACAGTTCAAAACAGTTTACAAACACTTGATTTGCTTTATACAATAAATATCAGAGTTACACATACCAATACAATCAATGCAGCGGAACAATATGAGTGTGGTGCAATACTATAGATAATAATAATACGACTCCTTCGTCTTCGTCCTTCAAAGCTAAAGTCTTCGATCCTGAGACGCTCGGACTGACCCGAGCGAATTTGAAAAGACAAAAACACTCGAGTCAGAACTAAAAGATCTTATGTGAGTTAAATTAACAGAAATAAATATGAGTACAGTAACTCAAGAGATGCTCGGGATTTACATCTCCTAAGGATCCGTTAAACTATTTACTATGTAGTATATTGCGCTATTATAGTAGTGTCTATTTATAAAATAAACTTACTTTTAAATAGCGTTAAGGCTTTACATTTTCCACCTTAACACATAAAATGCCAATAGTCTATACAGTACCGTAATACATCTTGATCGGGAGGCTACCAGAGGATACTCCATAGGTACGACACAAATAGAAACTCGTAGTAAAGGCACGATAGGGTAGGTGACACGGCACAACTAGGCAATGCGAGGGTAGATATACCAATTGTGTACCCAGGCTGGTGGAAACGCGTAGCCGCAGTTACCGCGCACCTCGAACAAACTCCCCAAAATCAAAATAAAAGTGGCCACTGAATCAATCCAAAGTCATAGTATAATATCGAAGAGGAGTGTCCGATCAGAGGTATGACCTCATTGGCCTGGGAATAGCTCCTGTTTTAGCCACCTTATGCCAACTCACGGGAGTCGGGTCCACGTATTTACCTTACAGGAAACGTCGTCGCCACCTACTTCATTGTGGAATCTCCACCGCGTACACGGTTAGTCAAAGTGGTTTTCGGTATCGACAGAGAGTATGTCAGATATCCGATCCCGGTCTCTTTGCCAACCCATCGTTATTATAACACCGCGGTCATTTTAAAAATAGGTTATACTTTAAAAATCAGAATAAACATTCCATTTCATAACCATGAATACGATATCATTTCAAAACCCAAACCATATTTTATCACTTATCCCAAATATAATTCTTTTCCAAAATCAAAATGCTTTAACTTCATAACGTCTGAAAATCAAATATTTTCAAAGCATAATATTTTGAAAATCACAATTTAAAACCATAACTTCTAAAAAAAACTTGAATGGTTTGGACATTCAACGGTATATGAATTAAATGGTTTAACTTAAATGTTACTTTGTAAAGAAAATAGTTCTCATGGCTTTACAAATACATTTCTTTATTAGAGTCTAAACCAAAATTTATATTATCTCTCTCAAGTTCCAAAACCACTTCAATTTATTTATATATACGTATATCCATTTTGAGTAACAATATTTCAAGCTAAAATTGGATTTCATTCTTTCAACAGATCAATTGTTCTATTAATTAGTCTTGAATATTCACATAAAATCCATAAATAATAAGACTTCAATTTCTAGTAATAAAATATATATATTTTCCCAATTCAAATTATACTAGAACATTCATTTCAATTTATTTTGGGAAAAATCCAATTATAAATATCATATCTTAAAATTTCCAAACTTAACATTTAAACATATGATATAAATTATTAAACTCCATTTTCTTAATTTTCTTCCATTTTAAAATAAAGATTTCTATACACCTTTTAATTTCAAAATTTTCAACTTCATATGTATATATATGGAAGAATAATATTTATACAATATAAAATTTAAGATTATTAGAAACCGTATTCCATCCAAACCATAGAAATCACATTAAAATAGTTATATATAGACCGCGGTGCCTGTATAAAATTTTCTATCCTATGGTCAAGTGATACGGATATTTATCATTTGAATCCGCAATTTAAAAAAAAATATATAAAATTTTGCGGTTATATATCATTTCAAACCACAATCCCGAATGAAATGAAATATGCATGATAATTTGCAATTTAATGATATACAATAAACATCCATTCATCAACATCATCCATCATCCAAATCGCAATCATCAATCAATATCAATCAATAACAATATTATTTTTGGTACTACATAACAGGTAATACTGGCAATTTTATTCAAATTAAATTTAACAGCTATTAATCTACAGTCTATATTCAGTAATAAATTATATAACTGTTAACTAGCAGTTCATATACAAACAAATAAATTTTAACTGTAAATTTATACGCAATAAATTAATTAAATTAACAGTTAAATTTAATAAATGCAATTCAACAGATATGAACAAAAAAAACATGCCAAATACTCATAAATAAATTTCTATTCATTTCTAAAATTAATTTAACAAACATAAAAGCTTCTAGTAGTTGTGAGTGGGTTAAAACACTCACCTTTGGAATTTAAATCGAATTTAAATCCGATTTAAACCCAAAAATTCGCCCGTCTCGGAATTCGTCTAAACCAGCGTCATCAAGTCCGGAATTAAATTACGATCCTAACAAAAAAAATTTCGTTCGGATCCGAATTCGTATGAGAAAGTTATGGCGAAAAATGGTGATTGAATTCAAAATTTAAAATAAACAAAAGTGACACACATTCAACAACTTACACTAAGCCACATCATCAAATCAACAAGCACGTACAAGCCTCATCTTCCCAGATTCACGCGCACAGTACCCTTTGCATGCTGCAAGCCACGACCGCCACCATCATCCAAAACGCCGACCACCTCTGCCCATCGCGCCACCAACCAGGGCCGAACGCACCTACCCTGACGCCGCGATCAACACGCCTCCCTCAAATCTCGACCAGAAGTAGCAGCCGCCGCCCGTATTTTATCAACCCCAATCGAAAATTCCCGCCAATCCAACCGTTGAAACTCGAAACAAACCACATAGATGCGATCCCCTCGGTTCCCTCTCCAAAACCCAGAAATGTTTTCTCGATCCGACGAAGTTTAACGCGACGTTGATGGACGGCCGGGACTGTTTCAATTTATTCTGGGTAAATGATAACTCCATTTGAAAAACAAATTTCACCATGAGATTACGTGTTTCGAGAACATTGACATATATTTTTGTGGAATTTTTTCTGGAGATTTTTAATTTTCATTTTGTTTTTGAACTGACTGGATCTAGGGTTAGCCCCCATTGAAGAAGAAGAGAAGCTTGAAGAATTACGCGCAGATAAATGAAATTAGGCGGAGGCTAGGGCTGAATAGCTGGGTTTATATAGAGGGTTAGAGGTAGCGTAGATAGACCGTAGAATGAACGTGCGGAATAAACTATGGCCCAAAAAGCCCGCTATGCCTCCGGAACCGAATTTATTAAATCTATATATCCAAATAGGTATTTTAAGATATTCTGAACGCGATGGAAAAAGTTTCACGTCCAAATTTGATCGTATGAAGAAGTTATGCTGAAAACAAAATTTCCAAATTGATTTCAAATTTATTTTATTAAAATTGATTTCAAGGCGTTTCGCGTCCGTACGATCAAATGACAGGTCCGATCGATACGAAACTTGAAACCCTAAAATAATTCACTGATACGGATCCGATGAAACTGGTTTCATCGAAATCCGAGTCCGTGACAAAAATGGCTATTTTTATATTCATTAATTAAATTAAAATAAATTACAAAAATCCAAATTTTATATTATATTCTAAAATTGTCCAAATTTTATTACTTATATAATTTAATCAATTTCAAATGATTTAACAAGCTTGGATGTGAATTAAATTATAAGTATATCAATTTGCAGTGTAAATTTCTGCACTTTCCTATATTTAAGAATTATAAAATTAAATGCTCAAAACCCCATATATTAGATTTTAACTTTTATATACTCATTCTTTATCCAAATAGGGATGCCACATACTTTGGTTCATGATTCAAAATATTATTCTTAAAGTCCATTTTAAATTTCAGTAACGTAGTATTCAACGTTAAATTTAATAAATCCTGTTATTTAATAATTATTGCTTAGAACCTGATTTTAATCTTCCCATTATCTATTTAATTCCTTCTAGAATCATAGCTAACATTTGTCATCCCTTCATTACCCAAATGTTCTTATCCCATCAAATTTTAAGTTATCGAAATATTTAATGTCAATTTCTTTTAATTGCACTAAATTTATCTATTAAAGGTTGCACTTAACCCAAATACATAAAACTTGCCCAATTTCTCCTTAAATCAATAACCTTCATATACAAATATGTTTATCATAAATTTATCTACTCTTCCTTTTTAGGTAATGTCATATATATTAGATTTCCATGTAATTTGCAATAAATCATACTCGTAGTTATATCACATTAAATAAATAAATAAGTGTTGACTCTATTCTTTTGATTCAACACTGGTTTACGTTATATTTCATTAATATCTCTACATACATCAGGATTTTTAAAAATGGTTGTAACGTGAAATCTCGTCTACTTCCCATTTTATATTTAAGGCTTCTAAAACCGATTCATATCATTTCTCTAGTCCAAATTTTATTAATATAACCTTAAATTTAATTTATTCCTATCGATGTAATGGTTAAACACAAATTCCACTTATTTGCAATAAATCCACAAATTGGATTTCAAATTTTCAAATAAATAAATAAATTTTAGTTTATCACTTCTTAAATACCTAAACGTCAATGCCTTAATTTAAACTGCATTTATTACATTTTATAAAAATCCTCCATCTTAAGTGACAAATCAAAACTACCCTAACTACACAATTTATGGTAATTAATTCCAATTGCTTTTCCATTAAACTACATAAATTGTCCAATTGCAACCTACGTAGAATGTTTATTTATTTACAATCCTACTGTTTAAATGAATTGAACCTTTATGGTATAATTCACATTTGACTTGATTTCTCATTTATGTTGCAAAACAGTAAATTTCAATTGCTACCAACATTATATTTAATATTAGATTTCCAATTAATTCTATTGGAGTCAATATATCTTTATATATATACTTTACGTATAAATATCTAAATTACCAAATCAAGTACATTTATTAGAGACAACATTCAATAAAATTACTTATCACACTTATTGCATTGATTTATTCCAACTGACACTTTTATTTAGTCACTATTTATTATTACAACCAAATGTACAGTCTCCACTATTTATTTTATATTAAATGAATTCCATTCTAGTAAATATTTTTTTTAATATTCACTGATTCACATTTATATTGGTTTCTTATATTTAACTTATAACAAGGTGTGCAAATTTACATAGTTCAAATCTATTTCCATGTAACTATTAAATTGTTACATTAAATTCCAATTACTATAACAAATTACTACATTTTCTCAAATAAAATCTTAAGACTTTTATTTTATTCTAAATTAGGTTAGAAATCGTGTTAAATTAATTCATTAAATATCATCAAATTTAACGGGTCGTTACACTGGGCTCCATACCATGATACTACTTTTAAAATCAATATAAGTAAATATCTGGGCTCCATACCATGATACTACTTTTTTATCCAGAAGGAAATGGTCATACCCTCGGGGGGCGCTACCCCCAAATAACCTTACTGCAACGATTCCTGTTTCGACCATTACCGGGTTGTGAGGCTCGACGAAGTCACGTCCACAAAGCTACACTTTTTTCACAAAGTCATGCATTGATCAACAAATGATCAGCAGCACTTTGTATGCCACATTAATGTATCACTAGTAACCATCAACTACATAGCCTTTGAGCTCGTACGTCTCAGAGAAGGGTATTAAGCTAAGAGAATAAATTCTCCGCCACCAAACAGAAATGTATTTGATAAAGACCGGTTTTACATCTCAAAGTGTATTGTCAGACACACATCCATACAAGTCTGTTCCGGGTTCGAACAGAACCGATGGCACTTCCAAAGAAGCCCTTGCAATCCGGGCATCCATAATCCCGATCGGACTCCCCATCACATATGGAGATCTCTATACCGAAGCAACTCAGTGTAGAGTTATTCGATAGGTTACCCTATCGTTCTCGAAAACATTCGGTCTTCACCACCGTCTTCAAATGCTATCTGTTTCGTCGTATCACTATTCGGAATGGGTTATATGACATAAAGTCCTCCCCCGGCTAAATCGAATAGTGAGCGCTTAATTTAAAAACACATGGATATTTCAATCACAAAGATTCATCATCAAGATTCGATGTGGGTTTCAGATAACCACCTAGAATCCGACTCCATGTCGCGTCGAAATTCAAATGCCATTTAAAGGCCAATATTGATAGTCGGTTATTTACAGTGTGGTGGGGGTTCTCGCTTTTTGTTTGGTGGAAAGCAGGAGACTCTTTCCCCTACACGTCCCTGCGAGGGGTTGGTTAGCTGGTTAGGCGGGACAGTCAAAAGGCTGGCCGTAAAAGCAAGTCCAGGGGTACTGATGTCATGCCACGGTGGGGGTTACCCACTGTCGGATGGCCGAAGGCCTAGACCGTGACAATAAGGCTATATAATTTCCCACTATGGAAATATTACTGCCTTCCAGCATTTATTTCCTAGCTTGTACACTTATCTGCTATATTCCATAAATGTTAATTGTCCATAATAAATGGTCATTATTGTTTTAATTAGACAATCTCCAATAAAAATTATTTATTCATCCTAATTCGACATATTACACCTATTTCATTTCCCCATAAATGCCATATCAAATCTTTTAACTAATCTCATTAAACACATTTATGTCCCAATTTTATTCATGTAACTCCCTATTAACTTCACATTTAACATCCTATTAATTTTGGAGTCATTATCTCTTTTCCATTTACATCTCCTAATTCTCTAATTTACTATGCTATTTATAACTAGACGTCCTAATTATAACTAATGCAAATATTAAATTTTTATTTTTATTTGTTAGACGCGGTTATATGTACATATATACTCCTATTTCTAACTATTAATTCCTAAACCAAAACAATCCTTTCCATATTTTAATTTATCAAAGCTATCCCTCCAAAAAGGATTACCATTATAACTTTATATAAATTAACCAAAAGTGAGACCTCTTCTTCGTTTGAAATTACAAAGAATTATTTCTTTTCTTTTATTGAAATTGACAGTGCAAACTATAGGGAAGAACATCCGTACTTACACATCTATTTCATTTATAAAATATTCCTTGTTATTTAAAACAAAGCACTTTTTATACATTTATGAAATCAGATAATTCATGGAAATTACATGGAAATAGATACAACTAATTATACCATGGTGCTTTCAGTAAATTAAAACATAGAAATTCATATTCCAAGTCAAATTAGGGTAAACTAAATTAATATTAGCAAATTACACCCAATTATCCTAAACCTAAGATAAACCTTACAATCTTATCAACATTCCACTTTAACAAATTTAGAGACCGATTTCCAAACTTCTTGATTAAGGTGTAAATATCGTTTCTATTCCAATTACCTATTTTACAGAATATGTAAGCGATATTCCTATACATTCATTGTAAGCCTAAAACTCATCAGATCTTATATAGGCATAATAATTAAATAAAATTCAACAATATAAATTTCAATGTTATAAATAAACAATATAATTTTCACTCACCTTCCCAGCTTTCCACATCTCCAAATCTGAATTCATCCCTTTAACTTGACTTCTTTTCCTTTCCAGTGCAAAAGAATATGTACAACAAGATATGTACATACTATTAGAATATAGATCTGAAAAGAGATTTAGGGTTAAGGGGAATATAGATTTATGATTATGGAATTTACCTTTTTCTTCGGTATCGATTCGCTCTTTCTCTTCTTCTCTTTTATTTTCCGCCTTTCTCCAATTTATATACATGTAATATAAAAAATATTATAATAGAAGTAGCGGAGAAAGGAAATGGCAGAGTTCCACTGCTTTAGTCATGAAATATGAGAAGAGAAGTAGTAGATTAGGTTTTTATTTATAAGCGCTCGAATAGATCATATCCATTAGATTTAAATAATTAAATCCGAGTCGTTCGACTAAAGTTCAAACCTAGCTGCTACCTTGACGACCGATTGACCTCTCCCATATAGGTAGTCGATTGGGCTAAGGAGGTGGTTGACTGATAGGCTCTCGTATTTATTACTATTTATTTTCTATTTTCCTTTTTAGTTATTTTCATTTCAAAAACTTCAAAAGCTAATGACTTACTCATTTAAGCTAAAATCGCAAAACTTCAAATGTGAAAGTTGCTCAATAAACATCAAGAAAACAACATTAAAAGTTTCATGGTCAAATACCGTTGCTTGCTAAAATTCCATTTTTGCGTCTTAATAATTATTTAGTAATTACTGTTAATTTTACAAGATGTTACAACATAGAAGTGAGATTACGATTCAATCCGGTTATTGGACTCTACTCTTTATGGCAATCTTACGACAACATTAATGTGCATGGTATTTTATCATGTTTTATCCTGTTATACAAGAAAACGAGCACAACCTTGATGTGGCTTGAGCACTTGTCAACACATGATCTAGTAAACTCCTCAACATGAAAATATAACCGATGTAGACTCAAATTATAAAGCATTCAAGCATCTTATCCAAAGTACCCCTCCATCATATATCACTGCTTGTAAAAATATTATATCTTTAAAGCGAGACATTCCGGGCACAAAAGCCTATCATTACTAGGATATCCATCGCTTATGGGATCGCCTTTACCGACCAATTCATAAAAGTGGTCCTATTAACCATGGCTTTTCTTGACATCTTCTTTTACTGGAACTCATCAACACTCTGAAACTCGCCCCCAAAACTCCCTAACATTGCGAGTGCATACATGATGTTTGAGATAATTCAGATATTATTAGCATTATGACCATCAATAATTATATATCTAAATAATAAAGATAATGGAATGGATAAAATCATAGTATAAAAAGTAGTAAATAATACAGTGATTTTTATACTGGCCCGAACTACTCATCTTACATCTATTATATACCCCTCGTATAGCCTTTCATTATCAAGGGTCCTCATTTTCACCCGAAGAAATGAGTTTACACTTGTCAAAACTCCTCGGTCTGCACTTCAAGAACTTCTTATTCCCACTAGTTTTTTCTTTAAAGTCTACAAGACTTTAAGTTACAAGTAGTGTGCCTTAATGCACTATTCTTACCAATTAAGTACAAATTCCTATAAATTATTCGTAGCTGATTTAGAAGATAAAGATCAAGAATGTTTACTGGAAGAAGATTAGGAAATGATCAATGAAACTCAAAGTTAAGTCTTTGATCTTGTAATCAAAATTAAATGATTGAATTTCAGATGAAGATCAATGTATTTGTTGTCTCAAAGTGCGTAAAGAGAGATATTTTCCTAAGAGAACTTTTGGGGTTTCAATAGAGTAACAAGAATGGAAGATCAGATCATTGTTCAAGTTTTTTAGAAGAACACTTTATATATAATGTAACAACCTATATTTTTAAAACCTTTATATTTAAATAATTTAATTAAATATTAACAAAGTTAACTCAATCGATGAATTAAAAAGTCAAATTTACATATGATGAAATTAGGGTTTGAGACCACTTCCATTATATATAGAATCTTACGACCAATCGGTTAACAGCCGACCGCTCTACCACTGAGCTACTGAGGAACAACGGGAGATTCGACCTCATGGAGTTCAACTCCCGTTCTCAACCCATGAGTCCGAAGCTCCCTTCGTAACTCCCGGAACTTATTCGTAGTGGCTCCGTTCCATGCCACATTTCATAGGGAACCTCAAAGTGGCTCTATTTCATTATATTCCATCTATATCCCAATTCCATTCATTTAATATTTCTTTGGTGTGATTGACATAATTCAATAGTCAATATTAATTGAATAGTCAATTATAAGTATAGACGTTTTGCGCAAGCGCAAAGCCGGGTTAATATACCACCCTTCCCCGGCCACCACCCCCCGGGCTCATAGTTGAAGATTCTAGATGAAATCAGTGAATTAAGAGTTTCACAATCTATTCACATCTCCCCATCTCTTCCTAGACTTTCGAGGGGAAGTAGATTTCAAAAAAATCCATCCTACTACTGTTTCTTAAAAACAAAAAAACAACATCCATTGCCGATCTTGCAAGAACTTATACGTCGCACTTGCGACCATTGTGTCAAGAAAATGAAATAACACCTCTTCAGAAGGCCGGGGCAACAAACCAGACTTCTTCTATGAAAAAGTAATCTCCTGTCTCTTTTTTAAGCTTTTTAATTATAAACTTCGATACGTTTGGGATTCTAGATTCTAAGTTAGATATTGTGGGTCATTAATAAATGTCCTAATAAGAAAGCTTTTGCATGAAAGTGACTTACGCCATGAAACATTTTTCATTGGATCCAGAATGTCGTTTCTGAATCTTTAACTTGAAAGTTAAGGATTTTTAGTTATGAAGTAAACGAGCTTTAAGAATTTTGGGTGAGAATATGTTTCTGAGCCAATACCCATTACATGCCTATTTAGCTATTAACTTTCCCTCTTTCTCGTTATTTTATTTCACGTTATTTTTTCCATTTTCCTCTTCCCACTTTTCCTCTTCTTCCAAACCTAAGTCAACCAAATCAAGCAAAATAAAAAATTTAATTCATGAAAGAATAATCTTAATTTTTTTTACGTCATTGTCTACAATCTTTATTAATAAGGATCAATACTAAAAGGAAATGAGTTAGGGTAAGTTTGGAAAGAGACTTTAGTAATGGGTCTATTGCTTGTACGTGTTGCTTTGTCTTGTTAGTGTGCGTGGAAATGTCCGTCAGACTTTGTTATGCTTTAAAATACATTTATACTATATGTATTGAATTCTAAAATATGAATTAAAAATGTTAAGACGTTAAATGAAGCTTTATTCAGCTTACATTGATGTAGTAGAAGTAATAAACTAATGATTTTTTGATATGAGCATTGAATATGACATCTTTAAGATGCTAGTAAGCTAACTAGGTGAATTCAAGGTTTCACACTTGTTACGAAAGTGATTAGAAACATAAATGAGCCTAAAGAACATTTATTAAGAGAAGGAATAATTATTTAACGAGTAAATAATTTTATACGAATCTAGATGTGATTTTGTGATAATTAATTACATACATGATTAGTTCATTGTTTTGAAGCTATAAGCATATCATTTAAGAAAGTTAGCAAGCACAGAAGTTGGTTTATAACTTGTTGTTGATGTAGAGTCTGTATATATAAGTAGCTTACAGGTTTGAATTAAAAACATGTATTTTGAGAACACCATTAAGAACAAAATTGGTTGTAACTTTTCATGCATATTGATGATGTTTGAGAACATATATACATAAGTACCTTATGTTTTTGAAGATAAAAACATGCATTTGAGAAAAAAAATTGGACATAAAAGTTAATTCATAACTTATTATGTATATTAATGAATATGAATGATAGAGAACATTACAACTAAGTAGCTTATTGCTTTGAAGCCAAGAACATGCATTAATGAATACGACAATGAAAAAGAACATATATCCATAAGTAGCTTATGGGTTTAAAGCTAAAACATGTATTTTGAAAAGGTTAGTAAACAACAAGAATTGATTAGTAACATGAAATAATTTATGTGGTAGGCATGGTGAAGATCTTATGGTCACTTAGTGGTTTTAAACTACTTCAATATCATTTCGAAACATGGTAAGCTACGGAATTATTTTGTAAATTAAGCTTGTATTAGAAATGAATAGGAGAAAGAAAATTGATTTTTAATATGGTTATACTAAGTAAAAGGTTTATGAGGTGTAGTATATAAATATATTAGTGTAAGAATGACCTAACTGATAAAGAATGGATTTAAAAAAATAGAGATTTGAAAAAGGCTTGAGTTTATTAGTAATCTACACATGAATTTATATTCAAAATGAGAGACAGAAATGTAAAACTAGGGATTTAAATGGTTAAAGATTCATAAAAATAGGCAAGAGAGATAAGAAATATATTTTCAATGTCTGGTAAACAATCACCGTTGATAAATAAGTTTTTGAAGTACATATATGAGCGTATATGTATATATATGCACGAGCATGTATATGGCTAAATGGATGTAAAGATATATGGAATTAAGTGGTTATATGATTTGTTGGATTAGTTAAATTTATCAAGTAGTTACTGATTGAATATATGGTTTACTTAGTTCGATTGATTTCTATATACGTGATTGGCTGAATTTATTGGATTATTGTTGTGTGAATTGTTGAATTATTCAAATACTGAATTTTTTGAATGATTTGATGTTGAATTGGTTGAGTTTATGATATTTACTTGGTTGATTTTTTGATATTTAACTAGTTGTAAGTGGTTGTAACGACCCACCTTCCATAACATGTAGAGTTCATGCATACTAGCAACCAAATTCTTTAATGGTGTTGTGACGACTCGGAAATTTTGAACATTTGAAAATGAAATATTTAATTGCCAAATTCATAGCAATATTCAAAATTCAAGTTAAATCAACTTCCAAATATTTAAACCATATGTAACGACCTAATTTTTCGACGTCCGAAAGTCGACATCAATACGTCCACTGTATCAAATGCCACATAATCGAATGCCGAAAAACCGAACCGTTAAGGTTAAAGAAGAAGAAGATAAAAGAAGAAACATAAACGATTACAAAATCTCACATTTCGCAGCGGAACAAATATAATAGATAAACGGATAATCTTTAAAACAGAAGCACTATATCAGGTTATACATCACATTATTAGAGCTTACAACAAACAGTGGAAAAGAAATATTATATACTAGTGATACGCCTCGCCATCCATCTTGAACTCCAGATCTCCACAGCATACTCTTCTGACTTTGCTCTGGAATAACTGATAACCTGACTCTAGGCTGCCCGTAAAATGGTTATTTAAATAATTACACTCTATCCAATAATTTTATTTTAAAATTACTTTGGGCTTAAGATTTATATAGGATATGGGTATAAAATTTCATAACTAATGTTTTAAAATAAAGTGTTTTAAAATAATTTTATTTTAAATATTTCCATGTATATATGATTATATAAGTAATTTAAATTATTTTTAAAAGTATTTGAACTCGGCAAATTTTCAGTGGAAATGAATAAATATTTGAAAATTTATTCCACGTGAGGAAAATGATCTGAAATTTGTTATCAAAATGTTAAAGTGTTGAAAATATATCTTGCGAAGATTTTTTGTAAAGAAATAATTGGCGGAAAATTATTTGAAATTTGTTGATTACTGTGGATATTGATTGATAGTTAAATAACCGACTATCAATATTTTCTTTTAAATGGCATTTAAATTTCGATGCGACTGGGGGTCGGATTCCAAATGGAAATTCGAAAACTATATCGAATCTTTGTGATGGATATTTTGTTTAAAAGATCAAAGTGGAAATTCATTGCTATTTGCTTGAAATATGAATGTAACTCTTATTTTTTTTAATATAAGCACTCAATATTCGTGTAACGTCCCAGAATTTCAGTCATTGGGAATTCGTATATTCAATTGATTTTAAATATGCACATTAATAAGTTGAATAAATTATATTTGATTATCTAGATTTAATTGGATAGTTAAATTGTTAATTTAATATTTAAAATTGCGTAAATAATTGGAAATTGGATTTAAAGTGAATAAAAGTGATTTATAAAGTTATATTAAATCATATTTGCATTAGAATATTGTTACAGAACTTTTGAAATTGAATTAAAAGTCAAATTGTAGAAATTGAATATTTTAATATTTAATTGATGAGTAAACATAGCCATTTTTCAAACTGTCTCGGGATTCGACGAAACTAGTTTCATTGGATCCGTAATGTTAAATTATTGTAAGATTTCAAATTTCGTGTCAATCGAATTTACGGTTTGTCCTGGGCAAGCTAAAACGCGTAGAAATCGGTTTAAGTGAATTTTAAATTTAAAAAGTCAGTTTGAAAAGCTATCTTTCAAATACGATCGAATTGGCTCCCGATATATATTCCATTGCGTTCGGAATAGGGGTAAAACATTATAAACACCAGGCGGCACGCTTCGTTTCGAGTTAGGAAAATTTTCAGATGACTAGTGTTTCAGAATTTTCTATAAAAGGACGTTATTTTCTTTCATTTGCAAACAAACCGTAGGGTTTCACTAGCCGCCACCTAAATTTCAATGGCCATAAAATCATCGACTTCCCTCCTTGAATTCTTCCAATCCAGCAATCGTTTCAAAAAAGTTTCAACTACAAAATCAAAGAGCGTAATGAGACCTTCGTATCCAACAGTAATGATTGGATTTCACGCATTGGATCGTCGGCAATTTATTCATAAAGGTCGTACGTTTACACGCGTTTTTTGAGGCTTAGGTAAAACCGAGCTTCATCATTTTTTGGCTGATGGTGTAGCATGGCTAGTGGTTCGACATGGTGGTCATCGATCGATGTCTCGATCAAAGGGTAGGCCGCGATAATTCATAGATAAAGGGGGCTCCATGGGTTTTGCGTGCAACTTGAACGATGCCTGGAGAAGAAAATAGCAACGGCACCTAATGTGGAGTTCGAAATGCATGTCCCAGATTCATTTGAGGTTTAAATAAAAAAAAGAAATTGTAAATTGATTTATATTAAATCGTATAAACTTTAAAACTGCATAACTTTTTCATACGAGGTCCGTTTCACACGAAACGAATTGCGTTGGATTCGTATTGTCGAATACCATGCGATGGAGCTAATTTGGAGTTGATTGGAGCTAGTGTGAATTTTGGGTAAAATTAAACGGTCGTTTAATTTTATACGGAATAAAACACTGAAACTGCTATTGGATGCAATGTGAGTACAACTCACTCTTTCTGACTCACTGATATTTTTATATAAGTGAGAAATAATTTATTATATGATGATTGATGATGTTTGGATGATATATGATATATTGATTGGTATTTGGATATATACCTGCCTAGTGGAGCAGTTGACCCTATACGTTCCCGTGTATGAGCGGACGACCCTTTTTACGCGCATCTGCCTTGAAGCGGACATTGTACACATAATCTAATATGTATATTTGTAGCAGGCGAAAGGTTGGAGGGATCCAACTGGATTCCTCACCAGTATTTATTTGTTTACGGATATTGTGATATATTCTGTTATCATATGATATATGATGTTTTGGATGCGGTGATTGTTATATTTAGTGTTGTTGCAGCATTGGACCTAAATTTTGGAATTTAAAAATGTTAAAGTGATGATTTTGAATTAAAAACGATTTCTAAAAGTAATTTTTAAAATATACGTTTTGGTGAACTTTTGAATTGATAAGAAATGAATTTATTTAAGTAAATAAATGTGATAATTTTTATTGTTATAAAAATTATGATATTTGAGAAATATAATTGAAATGTGAATTTTGAAATATGGAGTTAGCTATTTTATAGAATAAGTTAAATAGAGGTTCTTTAATTATATTAAATGGTTTATATAAGAGATTTATAAAATTTATATTTTATAAATCAAGGTAATTGAATTATAGACAAGTTCTGTAAATGTTAAAATGAAGTTATAAATGGAATTTATAAGCAAATAAGATTTATAATTGTGAAGTTATAAAATAAATGATTTTGTAAAATAAGAGATTTATGAGTAATTAACTTATGATTTGAGTTTTGGCATACAAATGAGATAAATGGAATTTGTTATAAAAAAGGGAATTTATGAATTGAATTTTTTATAAAATATAAATGTGATTTATAAACATTGTTTTATAAATCCAAAATCGATTGAATTTGATAAATTAATTATTATAGTTTATTAAAGGAATTATATCCACGATTTTGGACAGTGGATAATCCTTTAATAGAAGCGCAATAGTAATAAATTTGATTAGTCGTTAAATCCATGATTTTGGACAGTGGATAAATCTTTAAATAAATGTGTAGAAATATTAAAATTGGTAAGTGAAAGTATATTCATGATTTTGGACAGTGAATAATATATTGAATAAAATGGATATTTTTGGGAAGTGGTATTTTAAACGAAGTAAAATGGTTTAAAGATGTTTCAAAATGCGTTAAGGATCGAAACCATAGACCTCAACATTCATTGTTGAAATAGATATTTTCTAGAAATAAGGAAATGATGGACTATAACACTATTGTTATAGTAAACGATTTTCGAAAGAAAATGTTTTGTATAGTATTGGGATTTATATATCTATCTAATTTTCGAATCCCTATACTAGTGATTTTCGGTTGTCGCAACGATGTTTTACGCAACATTCGTTTTAACCCAAATAAATGTGTTTAAGTGAATGTTTTCCTTATAGAATAAAATATATACTTAATCGTGATTTAAGTATATGAAATATTTTCCAAGTGTTGAAAAAAAATTGAATTGTGAATTACTTATTATTAAATAAGTATATGGAAATGTTTTCCAATATAGAAGTTGAAATGGTTTTGAAGATATATCTTTTAAAAGATAATTTGTAGTGAATATTAGGCAAATGGTTTAATTAATAAACGATTAATTAGAGGGGTCCAGTGATTGTATATGGTGCTGAATATTTGTTTGTTTGTTTTGATAGTTAAATAACCGACTATCAAACTTTGCCAAATTTTAGTTCCTCGACTTCATGTGGGAACTATTTAGTCATACACTTAGTACCTAGCCTTCTGTGATGGCTTGATTATCGTTTGCGTAGAGGATGTTGATTCGTTTAGTATGGAGTATTACTCCAATCTATCGAGCTTCCTTCTTGGCCCGAAGGATAGCAAGTTGAAAGTTGGAGACATGATAAGTCTATGAGACTTAGTTGCTGTGTGAGGTTGAGAAACGCTTTTGCGTTGTCGGTGCGAAGAGACCGGGATCAGATTTATCTGAAAACCAGTTCGGACCAACGTATATGTGACCTCAACCATCTCCACCACACCACCATGATCGACCTCACCACCTCTTCATGACCACCAGGCCATGCCTTAAACCCAAGATCCAAAATAGATCAACATCTCCTTGTTTCAACCATAGCCGAGATCACCACATACATCCACTTCACCCTTTAATTGCGTCGGCCACCCCTTGATCCACCACTCCTCCATGCCATTCCATGGCCACAAACACCCCTTGCCGTGTTCCTTGACCAAGATCCAACCCATGGGCGAGCCATGTTGGCTTAAGGCCGAACCCATAAGTTGCAAGACCCTTCTTTTCCACGCCTTTTAGCCTTCCATTGATTTGTAACTCACCATTCCTTCAAATTCCAAGCCTTAGTCATGCCTTGCATGATCATAACCGAGCCTATGTTGCACAAAACCATCATGGCCGAGCCATGTATTGATGTGGTCAAACCAAAATACAAAGTGGCCATGACCACTTGTTGGTGGAAGCAAGGTTATGTCATTTTGACTCATATTCTTTTCATTGTTTTGATTCTAATCTTTGTGTTGAAATTATATACTTATATTTATGATATTGTGTTGTATGCAAGATTGGATCATGACTCTTCATTCACTCAAAATATAGTCGTGCCTTGTCGTGCTTTTTGGAGTTTCAGTTGTGTATTTGAATTATTATCTTCAGTTTTGAGTTTATCACTCTCGACGTCTATACTTATATAATTGTGAAATGATGACAAGTGAATGTGTAAAATTGTTATGCTATGTTCATATATGCCTATGATATGATTATATGATGTATAACCTGTGTATATACCTGTTAAATCACCTGATATGATGTTTTATGCTAAACTGTTATTTTATTTTCTATTCTCATCACTGCAAGTTCCATGTAGAATAGAACCACTATGGGTTAAAATGATACATACCCGAACGGACATTAGAATAAGGAAAAATCATTATGAGCTGAAATGATAGGTTTAAGCGATTTTTATTTTATTTATTTTGACTTGGGATTGCGAATTTGAAATGATTGAACCAGATTTTTCTTTTTATATTACGGATTGAAATAATACATATCTGTATCACTTGACCGAGGTCAGAAAACTATATACAGGCCCATGGTCAATAATTTTAAAGTAATATATTCCTAAAAATTTATTAAGTATTTTGAATTTTTAGAATATATGAAATTTTAACTTAAAATTTGGTTTAAAGATTTGAAATATAAAGAGATATTGGTTTTCTATTAGTTAAAATTTTATAAGTTGATTTTGGTTTTAATTGTAATTTAAAAAATCTTTATTTGGTTTTAAATTTGTAATTTAAAGATTTGTGTTTGATAAACAACTTGATAATGAAATTTGATTTAATGCAGTGTTTTAAATCTAGCCTGGTGGTTGTAATGAATTTTATTTCATGTAATGGATATGTTTTGCATGAATAATTTTATAGTGATTTTCTATAAGTTAAATTGTATAAGTAAAGTGTATAAAATGTAATTTAAAATATGACTTAACATGATAATTGGAAATTGGTTTCCAAATGGAGATTTTGAGTTAAGTAAATAATGTATTTTGAATTGATAAAATGAAATACAGTTGTAATTGGACATTTTGTAATAAATTTATGTAACTTGAAATCATAGTTAATTGATGTCTAAATGAATAGATTTATAAAGAAAGTTGATTTTGTATTAACTATGACAACTTATTTTATTTTTGAAACAGGTATTTTAAAAATAAAGTATTAAGTCAATTAGTAAAAGTAAAAGTTAAGAAATAATGTGCTTTTGACTTAGTAAATGAATTATAGTAAATTGGATATTTATTGATAAAATTTTATTTTATTAAATCATAAGTTAAACAATATCCAAATGAATATTTTCTGAAGCGTAAAATATGATTTTTATAAGTTAAAATGGCTAAAAACTGGAATTTTAATAGGGCTGAAATGTTATTATAAATCAGGAATTAGTATCGATAACAGTTCAGAAATGCTGTGGTTTAAGATAGCATTTGCTAAGTGCTATCAATTCTGAGACTTAACTATATTCTGAAATAATAATAAAGCTACTGCAGCACTTTGTAAGTGCTGCTGTTGCTAAATGTAAACTATTTTACAATACTAGTAAGCTACTGCAACACTTTGTAAGTGTTGTTGTTGCTGAAAGTAAACTATTTTGAAATAATAACTAAATACCTACTGTAGCACTTTATAAGTGCTGCTGCTTCTGAATTGACAATGTTTTTGAAATACTAATATATACACTGTCACGCTATATAAATGCTATTGTAACTGAAATTTACAATGTATTGGAAATTTTATAATTAAATGAATGAACTTAGAAATGCTACAACTTTGAAATGAATATTATTTGACATTGATTTAAATGGTTTAAATGAATCTTGTTTTGAAGATATTAACATGAATTTAATGGTTTAATATATATGTCTCAAAATGTTAGGATTTTCTAAATAGTATGATTTCCAAATGATAACATTTCTAAATTGTTATGATTTTAAAGTATTATGGTTTTAAAGTGTTTGGTTTCAGAGTTGTTATAACTGTGAAAGTACTATGGTTTTGGAAATAAAATTATTTGAAATTGTATCTAATTAGGAATGTCTTTAAATATATTAATTTGAAACTTATTGAAATTGAAGATTTAAGAATATGACTTTATACAGTGGTTTGGGTTAAGATGATTTAAAGGAATATTTCAAGTTTAATAAATCGAAGGAAATATTCAGTGATTTGGAAATTTGGGTTTTATTTAAAAGATATGTTGATTTGGTTTTGGAATTTAGATGATATATTATTGCTTTGGTTTTGAAATGGAAATGATATATTTATTTGGTTTTGAAACGAAATAATATAGTATTTAGCTTTGGAAAGGATATTATTTTAGAGGTAATGGTATTTGGTTTTAAATGGTTTGGAATAGAAATGTTTTGAAATAAATATCTATGGGTTATAATAGTTGGTTGTTAAAGAGACCGGGATCAAATATAGGCATACTCTTTGTCGATACCGAAAACCACTTTAACACCCGTGTATGCGGTGGAGATTCCAGAATGAAGTACAATGGTGGCGACATCCTTTGAGGTATGTACGTGGACCCGACTCCAGTGAGTTGGCATAAGGTGCCTAAAACAGGAGTGATTCCGGGCCAGTGAGGTATCTCCTCTTATCGGACACACTCCTTCGATACCATTCCATTACTTTGTGTTTGATTGGGGCCCTTTGATTTTGGGGGTGTGGCTCGAGGTGGGCAGTAGCTGCGCGCTACGCGTCACCACCAGTTCAGATTGTAATTGGTATATCTACCCTGGCATTGCCTCATTGTGTCGTGTCACCTACCCTAACGCGCCTTGTACGAGTTCGATTTATGTCATACCTATGGAGTATCTTCTCGTAGCCTCCCGATTAGGATGTACGTAGGTGCTGTATAAACTATTGGAACTATTTATGTGTTATGGTATGTAAAGCCTTAATGCTATTTTAAAGTAAGTTTGTTTTACTAATAGACATTATTTGTAACATCCTGCCTTTTGTACGTTTTAAATCGATGATAAACCACACACGTCAGACTCAAATCATATAAAAGGGCGAATTGTTATTGGGGTGAATAAGAAAAAGGAAGAAAGAAAGAAAGAAAAAAAAACAGAATCTCGCAGCGGAATGACAAAATATAATATCAAATAACAGTTCATGAAGCTGTTTTACAAAAAAATTGATTATACTTATACAACACAGAATCAGAGTACACATACCAAAGAATAATAAATAACAATACAGCAAAACGGTGTGATGCAGTGGAACAACATAGTATATAATAATAATAATATCTTTATTTTTGTCCTCCAAAGTAAAGTCTTTAAACCCTGAAATGCTCGGGATAACCCGAGCGAATTAAAAAGACAAAACACTCGAGTCAGAACTAAAAGTCTTATGTGAGTTAAATCAAAGGCAAATAAATATGAGTGTAAACGGCGTCAGAGATGTTTACGGGGTTTGACATCCATATCCAGTGTCTAAGATGAGTGCAATAACTTAAGAGATGCTCAAGATTCACATCTTCTAAGGATCCGTTAAACTATTTACTATGTAGTAATATACGCTATTATAATAGTGTCTACAGTAAAGTATAATATAAATTAAAAATAGCGTTACGGCTTTACATTTTCCAACTTAACACACTTTTATATTCTCATAGTCTATACAGTACCGTAATCTCCCACACGCTGGGCGTCGCCAGAGGGCACTCCATAGGTATGGTACAAAACCAAAATCGCATAAGGCATGCTAGGGTAAGTGACACGGCACAACTAGGCAGTGCCAGGGTAAATATACCAATTACGCTTCTGGACAGGTAGTAACGCGTAGCAGCTACCACCGTCCCACCTCGAGCCACACCCCAGAAATCAAAAGGACCCCAAATCAATCATAAAGTATTAGAATGGTACAGAAGGAGCGTGTCTGATAAAAGGTGCTACCTTCTTAGCCCGTCGATCGCTTCTGTTTTAGCCACCTTATGCCAAATCATGGGAGTCGGGTCCACGTATATACCTCAAAGGAACGCCACCGCCATTCTACTTCATTTTGAAAGCTCAACCGCGTACACGGTTGTTAAAGTGGTATTTGGAGTTGGCAGAGAGTATGACAACTTCTGATCCCAGTCTCTTCAACAACCAAACGTTATTATAACACTGCGGTCATTTCAAAATAATATATACTTCAAAACCAGAATATAATATCCATTTCAAAACCATATAAATACGATATTATTTCCATTTCAAAAACCAAACCAATATGATATCATTTAATAAAACCCAAACCAATATAATATCATTTTTATTTCAAATATATCCTTTCCAAAATCATAGCACTTTCAATGATAATACTTTGAAACTCATATCCTTGAAACATATCTGCCACCACTTAGATGGTTAAAATATTCAAATATGTTATAAAATAAACTAGCTTCTTCAATTTCACAAATTAGTTTCAAAATAACTCGGATTTCTAAATTTTAACTTTAACCAAATCCTAAATCATAAATTTCAATTCAATTCAGTTTCCAAATAAATTATTTCAAATATATCGATTTCAGAACAGATTGATCCATAGAATAAACCATTCCAAATTCAATATATTTCAAACTTTATGTATTCAAAAAATTTCAAAACTAAGTTTGCTAATTACAATTCGGCAATTCAATTTTCTATTATTTAGTTTTGAAATATTTTACTTAATAAATATATTATAATTTAAATATAACCCAAATTTCAAATAACTGAATATTTCCTTAAATTTAATTATACTTGAAATATTCATTTAAATCACAAACGAAAATCAAGTTAGAAGAATCATACCCTTTGAAGCCTCAATTTTATTTAAATTTCTAATCAAATTTATTGGAGTATAATTTTTCAATAATTTAATTCAAACCAATTTCATATTTATCTTCCAACCTTAATTTTATTTACGTCATTATAAACTCTATATACAATATAACTTAAACAGATACTTAACCATATTATATAAAACAATCAAACTTTATTATTTGGCTTATTTTGTATTTCCAAACAAATTTACACATAGCTAAAATCAGTAATAAAGTAACATTTATATAACATCTGAAATCAATATTTATGTAACCCATATATTTCTTTACAAAACCATGGTAATCATTTAAAAATATTTTTATATATAGACCGCGCTGTCTGCATAAAATTTTATATCCTATGGTCAAGTGATACAGATATTTATCATTTCAATCTGCAATTTAAAATATAAATATGGTTATATATCATTTCAAACCGCAATCCGGAATGAAATAAAATCCATAATAACTTGCTGTTTATGACGATATAAAATACAACATCCATTCATCCAATATCAATCATCAAACATTTATCACAATCATCATCCAATTCAATCAATAGCATCAATATATAACAGATAATAAATGACAGGTATCAACTGGCAATTTATATTCAATAATAAATTAAATAACTGTTTACTGGCAGTTTAGATGCAATAATAAATTAAGTAACAATTTAATTCAATAAATTCAATTTAACTGAGACGATGATTAAAAATATGCCAAACAAGTATAAATAAATTTCTAACCACATCATAAATAAATTTAACAAACATAAGAAATTTTAGAAGTTGTGAGTGGGTTAAGGCACTCACCTTTTGAATTTAAATTGAATTTAAATCCAATTTAAAACCAAAAATTGTACAATCTCAAAATTCGTCCAAACCTATGCGAAAATGTCAGAAATTTCAATACGATCCTAGCGGAGAAAACCGCATGTGAAATGGACCTCGTATGTAAAAGTTATTGATATTAGAACGAATGAAATAGAAATTAAAATAAAATAAAAAACAAAACTAACACCTCTACCATGTCACCTCACTCACCTGTACACGCGCTTTGCAGAAAATGATGAAACCCAACCTAACCTACCCCACTTCGAAAAACCCAGCAACAACACGGTGCCGCCACCAAACCGGTCGACGTTGATCAAGACCGCAACCCCCTATACGCATGCGCGACCTCCCTCCGTGAACCACGACGCCGCGATGATCGACCGGACACCGATCGAATGCTCTGACTACACAGGCGCCGCCACCTTGATTTGAAACCCTAGTGAATTTTCGAGCAAAATCCAACCGTCAAACAACCAGATGAACGACACCGATGAACAGCGCTCAACTCCCTCTACAACGCGATGCCTTCGATTCGTCGATCGGACGACGATCATCGAACGCCAATGAACGGTCGAAAATAAGCCATTAATTTCTGAACAAACAGTGACTTAAATTGGAAAAAAATTACAGATCAAAGTTGCGCTCATTGAGAGCTTCAAATCGATATATAATTCGATATAGTTTGAGGTGTTTGAATTTTTGATTTGGTTTTGAATTGTAATTGGATTCGAAATTGGGAATTTGTCTATCATTGAGAAAGAGGAGCAATAGAAAGAATTGCACGTACAGACAAATGAGAATAGGGAGTGGCTAGGGTTTATAACTAAATATTTATAGGTGGATAAGAAGATAGAAAGAATTGGGCTAGATTGGCTTAGAAAGTTGAACGATACTGACCCGAAACGCCCGTTTCGACTCCGGAACGAAAATGGGTCAACCCATATATCAAAATAGATGTTTTAAAATATTTAAAAATCGATGGAACATGTTTTAGATCCAAATTCCATCGTATGAAGAAATTATGCTAAAATCAAGTTATTTCAAATTGATTTCAATTGATTTTAATTTAATTGATTTCTGGGCGTTTCGAGTCCGTACGATCAAACAACAAGTCCGATCGTTACGAAACTTGAAATCCTACAATAATTTACTGTTACGGATCCGATGAAACTAGTTTCATCGAAATCGGATTCAGTGGCCAAAACAGCTATTTTCCGGTTAATTAAATGAATTAATAATTGACTAATTAAATCAAGTTTTCAATTTCAACTCTATAATTAACAAATTTCATAATTTTTAAATTTCCTAATCATTTACACTAATTTAATCAAATTTAGATGTCAGTATAGAGTTGATTAATGTATCAATTTCAGTGTTGCTTTCATTTTATTAAATTTCATTTAATTGCAATTAATCCTATTATTAAGTTTAAATTATAATAAATTAATAAATCTTGATATCCATTCTTTTTATTCAATCTATCATTATCCTACTCATAAATTTATTATCAACCAACAATTATTACATTTTATTATCTAATATTGATTTTTCCAAATTACAGCTTACTACGAATTATTTCGTCAATTAGTATAACTTTGAAATTTATTCCCCAATTTACTATTTACAATCAATTATGACGTTGCAATTGTTTCAATTAATTGGGTTTGCACTAAATTAGTTATTTATTAACTTGCATTAACATTATTACCTTTATTTTAGTGATTTCGCTATTAAATTAAAGATTTTTATTTTCTTTCCGAATTAAATTACCAAAACTTATTAAATTAACAAAATTTAATTATCGTAAATTACGGATCGTTACACTCTCCCCCACTCAAAACTTTTCATCCTCGAAAAGGAAAAAGAAGGGAAAAGAAGAATTAAGAAATCAATATATCTTATTAAAATATTAAATTCATAAACAAATAAATTTACAAAATCAATTAATTTAAATAAAATATACCAATTTATAACCATTAAATCTTTTTATACTTAAATAAATAAAGTTTGGAAAACATTTTCAAAAAAATTCTAAGTCCAAAATTTGCAGAAAATTTCGGCAGAGTCTCCTTTGTATGGAGAGGCTCGGGAGAAAATATAATATCAACATATATTTTCCAATATAATATATATCCCAACACGGGAAAAACAATATAATAATCCTATAGACCGTAATCCGAAAACGTGCCTATTTGTCTGGCAAACAACGTTAAATTATGAAACCAAAAGTAGTAGCTATAGCTTCCATAACCTGTATTTCACTTATATAATCCAAAACGAGTTAACAATTATATAAAATGAAATATTTAGAGTTGTTTCAACCACTAACAAACAAATCAATATAAACAACAATCACTTGCAACAAAGCAAACAACCATCACATAAAATCAACACAAATCAATCATCCATTCATATCAAACAAATAAATAGTTGTTCTGGTTTAAAACTTTAAATTGTACAAAATGGAAAATAAACCACTAAGTGCACCTTTTACTCCACAGTCTTAGATGAAACAAAATAGATTATTCATTCACCCAAACAATTGTAAAGTATCCTTGCCCAAACAACCATAAACCAAACCAATAAAACAATAGATCAAGTTTATTCTTATCAATTTCATTTCATAACATCTGCTGTTTGATTCCCTTTTCACTCATATAATGTTTTATCTTTTTAATTTACAATTATTTCTTGCAAATTTTCATTTCCATCCATTGATTCAGTGTCTATTTCACTTACTTACACTTATACTTGCATAAATTCTATCATATAAATTTTCTTTTTATTGCATTACATTCATTCATTTCTCAATTTCTTTTGTTTTCATTCATTTACTACTTAATTTCATTTATTCATTTATTTATAATACTTACCTTCAATTTGTTTAATTTGTAGCCTTTCAATTATACTTATGTTTATAAACACTACAACATCCAATTCTTATTTATTAAAGAATTTCATTGAATACTCTCATTATTTCAAATTTTACTTGTAAAATTTCCCATTACATTTTCTTATCAGACATTTCAACTTTTAGATCTTTTGGTAAGTTATACATGTGCTTTTAAGAATGCAATTGAAAACTATACAAGTTCATCTTATAAATTAACGTTCAGTAATCATTTTCTGTTTTTTTATAGGTTACATATTTCAACTTTCTGGAAATTTCATTTATAACATAGCATTTAATCTCTTATTTAACTTATGGGTTCTAATTATTAATTAGTTACGACCCATTTCACTACAATAAATGAAACTATTAATTAACGGAAACTTAAGAACTAAATACCGGGTTAAATTCCAAATCATTTTAAAAACAATAGACAAATGTATATACTTACAACTTATATATCCAATTATATTTTAAACAATTTAAAATTTACATTTGTCAAAATAAATCTACAGTAAAACTACTACAGTGGCCTTCCCACTTCGAAACTCAAAAATGGATGTCGATGATGCGTGCACTCGTCATCGAAATTATTTTCTAACGACAGAGTGGGGAGTACATAATTTATCTCTTTCCAAAGTTTCTTTAAAACAATTCTTTCAAATCATATTAAAAATATTTATATCAGAAAATACTTCTAAATAATATTATTATTATATTCCAAAACCATTTGAAGGATATTTTCAAAACCCCGGAACTCAAGTTCTAAGTTTCCAATCTTTTATTTATTTTATTTCAAATCTTATTTTCAACTAATATTTAAAAATTTCTCTACCGAACAACAATTAAATTACAACCAAAAATATATATCATTTATAAAAAATTTACTTTATATATAGAAAATATGATAGGCAAAATTATTTCATTCACCTATATTCAAAACAATATTATTGTAACAACCCGCATATTTGTCGATTTTATATTTAAATATTTTATCGATATCAGAATTTAGTCTGAAAAGCTACTTTTTGCATACGGTCGAATTAGGACTCGGGACCACTCCCATTGAGTTTAAAATGCCGTTTGCGACCTTTTTGAGTGTAAGCTTCGATATGTTTGGAGTAAGTTGATTTTTGCTGCTTTTTCACTTTGGGTTTGGGTTTGGCTTCAGCCCTATGTTTAACTTATACTCAAATCCGAGCCACTCCTCCCCATTCACCCTCACTTTCACCTCTTTTCAGTTCTAAAGCATCAATGGTGGGAGAGATGAGAAATTAAAACTCCAAAACCCTAGTTTTCTTTTGCAAATCAAACTCTAGCTCCAAACTAATAGAAGAACCCATTGGTAAGCTTCTCTTCTTCTTCTCCAACTCTTTCTCTCTTTGATTTCAGAAAATTCCTAAACCTAATTTGGGAAATTTTCTCTTTTTAGCTTAGAATCAAGCTTCTTGAGTTGGATTTGAAGAGTGGTTGATTCTCCTTTGCTTCTAAGCTTCTTTTTCAATCATTTGGGTTCAAAGGTGAGATTTTTATCTCACATCTTAGTCTATAACTATCTTCGATTGTTAGGTATGAATTCCTAACACTTATTCGTGCGCAATTGCTTTTGGTTTGGATTGATTTGGTGAATATTCCAATTTTTTTAGTGTTTTGGGTTCAAATCCTTAAAAATCATAGCTTTGATGTTCAAATGCGTTTTTTGTGATGCATCGAGGAGCCAATAGGATTGGGTAGCCGTTGGGAATAATTCCCTATCGTCCGTGCTCGTTCGGTTGCAAATTGGTAGAGTTTGCACATCAATTAAATGAGTTTCAATTTGCAATACATCAGGGTCGGCCGACCGAACCCCTGGGCCGGTCGACCGACCTGCTACTAAGGTGCATAAGCACCATTCTGTCTCTGGTCCGGTCGACTGGCTACAGGGCTCAGCCGACCGACCTGCTTCCCGAGATTTTTTTGGAACAGGGTCCGGTCGATCGAGCACTGTAGCCGGCCGACCGACCTGATGAAATTTTGCCTATTTCGCCTAGTTGCTTGATTTTCCAACTTTAATCGATTCGTGTTGTTTCCTATTTGTCGTTATCATTTATTATGACCTTGATGACTCCTTTTTAGGGATTTTTGAATATCCATTTCGATGGATTCTTTATCGGTTTCGTTTGATTTTTATTCACATCTTCGTATGTGAATTTTAGTGATTGATTGTTCCTACAATCTTCTTCGTGATTTGTCACTTTAAAAATATAAAGGTTTCTATACTAGTAGTAAATATCAAAACTCTTTCTTCAAATATTTCAACACTATTTTAGTACAAAGCTCGTTTCTTAAACCGTTTTCCAATCTATTAGTATATACAAACCTTTACCTCACTCGTATGAGAAATCTAATTAAACGACTTAGTAAAACGAGTGGTATGAAACGCTTGCGTTTACTTCGTCGGTTAATTCTTGGACTTGTTCGATTGAATCTCTTGTGACAATTTTATAGTGGAGATCTACAGTTTGTTCGTAAATATTTAAGTTAAGCAAGTGGTTATGGGACATGAAGCTAAACTCATATATTTACTAGCTTAGTGTAATTGACACTTCTCGTTGATCATGACGATCATCTTTGTGATTTAGACTAGAAATGTGCGATGTCTCTTTGTCTGCGAGGGAGACTAAACCCCGTTTTGTGGAGTTTTGACTCAAATTGGTGGGGTAGCAACCCATGGTCTTCGGGCCGTTTGTGGAGCTTCGGCTCAATTTGTGATGGTTAGCAACCATGGAACTAGCGTTCCGTTTGTGATACACGTGTTGGTGAGCTTTATGCTCCCGTTTGTGATAGGCCTCCCCCCTTTTTGTGATTTCTGGATTTCTTGAGATGATTTCTAGAATTTGTGTTTCACCAATTTTCGTGATTTCCATTGATAAGTTTTATCAATATTTGTGCATTGGTGAATTTGTGTGTCATTGACTTTTGTGATTGACATTGATATAATCGTCAATATTTATGGTTTAGTGAACGAAATAAGGAGTATGACATTTCTTTGATTCTTGTGTAGATTCTGTGATATTGATTAATCTCTTGTTGATTTTCAATTACTTATATATATCACAGCTTGGCATTGTGATTATTATGTGTTTAGTCATATCTCTTACTCTATATCGTTTCATCTGATATTTATAGTTAGACTGATCCGTTTATTATTTTCTTATTAAATAATACTCGGGTCAGACCGAGATGTTACATGTGCTTCTGCTTGACTTTACATCCGGGATTACCTCCTTGACTTTTGGTTAACTACTTAGATTAGTAGTTTTTGTTGTATACATTTGAGATATAGACTCCATAATGTATACTTATTCCTTTGTGTAGTTCGTGTAACTATTCTTTTGTGATATTGCGGATCTTTTTAGACCACTACTCTGATGTACACTTCCTAGTGTAATATTCATATCTATTTCCGCCTTTGTGATATGAATTGTCTGTGACTGATTTATGTTATGTTTATTTCTATATTTGTTTCCGAAGATATTATAGCCACTGTGTAGTAGCTTTGAGTTTGTGTCGGCATGTCGGATTTCCCTCTTGATAAAGAAATGCATGTTATACTATCTGACATATCGATGCTCGCGCAAAGCAATTACACGGATGGTCGCTCCTCAATAGCCTTATTCTCCGTGCTAGTTGACGGCATTGACCGTAATGTCCTTAGCTAGCGTGGGTTTAGAGGTGGGGCGTCACAGCTTGGTATCAGAGCCAAACTTCGGAACAATATGGAATATTATAACAAGGATCATAGTCCTAAGTCCTTCTTAGGAGTCGTGCTTTAGGATTTAATTCGAGTCTTCGTACCAATTCATCCTATTTTCTTTATGATTCCTTGTTTTATCTATCAAGAATTGCTTGATATTTATCTTGAGAATAACTTTTTCTTCTTCTTTATTTCTTTCTTAAAGAAAAGAAATGGTTAGATCTGGTCGTCCCAGAGCTGGACCATCTAGTGATACACCCCAAGATGGAGTTTTTATGACTACCCAGCAACTTCTTAACCTTGTCACGAATGCTCAAGTAGCTGGTTCTAATCCGGAACCTACTCACCCAAAGTCGGGATTTGCACGCTTGTGCAGCGATTACACTAATTTGGGTGGGAAGCCATTCAAAGGTTCTGAAACTGTTATTGAAGTCCAGGCTTGGTTAAGGACATGCGATCGAATCTTTTCTCGCATGAACCTCATTGATCTTCACCAAGTTCAGGTGGCTTCTAGTATGCTCCAAGAAAGAGCATTGGACTGGTACGAACTTCTTATTTCTGAGATTAATGAAGCGGATCTCACTTGGGATAAATTCCGAGAGCGCTTCGAGTTACAATTTGTACCAGAAGCTGAGAAGGTGACTTTGGCTCGCCGTTTTATAGACCTTGTTCAAGGTGAATCTTCCGTGACAGATTATGTCGCGTCTTTTGAATCTCTCTCCAAATACGGGGTTGAATATATCAACACCCCATTGAAGAAAAATCAGAGGTTCGTCTATGGCTTAAACAAAAATCTCAAGAAGCCATTACTTCTAAAATTAGAAGTTTTTTCGACCAACTCATTGATATCGCTCTTCGTCTTGAAGAGGCGGATAGGGAAAATGATATTGAAGTGGTGGGTTCCAAACCAAACTTCAACAGCAAGAAAAGGCCTAATAAATTCAAAGGTCCTTATCCCAATAAGAAAGGGAAGCAAGAAACCTCTGTGGCAAAGACTTCTTCCTTTGGTCGTGGGGAATGCTATAATTGTGGTTCGAAGGACCACTACGCGAACAAGTGTCCAAAGTCTCTCTCTTGTCGCTACTGCAAAGGTCCCGGTCATGTTATATCTTCATGCCCCAAGCTTCAGGGCAAGAAGGAGGGAAAGTTAAATGCTTCCCAAGCCCCTGGCAACACATCTCGTGGTCAAGGTATGCTTCATTCTATCCTTGATGGTATTATTTTATTTCGTGACCATCCTATTCGAGTTCTTTTTGATACGGGTGCATCCCATTCTTTTATATCAAAAGAACTTGTTGATACCTTTTCTTTGGATGTTATGTGTTTAATGACTTCTTTGAGAATTGCGAATCCGGTTGGTGGATCCGCAACAATCAGTTTATTGTGTAAAGATGTCGAGATTATTTTGTGTGATTTTCCTTTCCTAGCCGATTTGCATGTCATGCGTTATTTAGGCTTTGGAATGATTTTGGGAATGGATTGGCTTAACCGTTATGAAGCTCATATCCTATGTCCTGAGCGGACTTTTCATCTTCGACATCCTCAGTCTGTTAATCAGGTTTCTGTTATTCTTAATGATTCGGATTTTGCTTTGGTTGCATCTTTATATTCTTTAAACCCTCGTGATGACGACGATGATGATGAGGGTGATATTATTTCTGTTATTCATGTCGTTCGTGAATTTTCCGACATATTCGAGCCCGTTTTAGGATTACCACCTAAGCGAGTAATTGAGTTCAGAATTAATCTCATTCCTAGAGCTCAACCTATCACTCGCCCTCCTTATCGTATGTCCAATAAAGAAAACGAGGAGATGCGTAAACAATTATCCGAATTGGAGACGAAGCAATTTATTCGCTCTAGTTCCTCGCCGGGGGGAGCTTCAGCTATTTTTGTGAAGAAATCCGATGGAACACTTAGGCTTTGCGTTGACTACCGCAACCTTAATGATCTTACTATCAAAAATAAATATCCTTTACCTCGGATTGATGATCTATTCGATCAACTTAGTGGTGCTAGAGTCTTTTCACAATTAGACTTAGCTACTGGATTTCATCAGCTTCATATTGCAGAGGATAGCATTCCTTTGACATCGTTCCGTACGCATTATGGATCTTATGAATGGGTTGTTATGCCATTTGGTTTAACGAATGCTCCAGCTTATTTCGTTGACCTTATGAATCGAGTTTTCAAAGATTTTCTCGATCGATTTGTTCTCATCTTTATTGATGATATTCTGATGTATTCAAAAACCGAGGAGGAGCATGAAAAGCATCTTCGGATTGTGTTGGAACCTCTTAGAAGTAATCAATTAAAGGCAAAATTTTCTAAATGCCACTTTTGGCAATCTCGTGTGAAGTTTCTCGGTCATATTATTTCCGAATTCGGAATTTCCGTGGATCCTTCAAAGATTGAAGCGATTCAAGATTGGAAGAGACCGGAGAGTGTGACGGAGATTCGTAGTTTTCTTGGATTGGCGGGTTATTACCGCCGTTTTATCAAAGACTTTTCTAAAATTGTCGTGCCTCTTACTGGCTTAACAAAGAAAGGTGTTAAATACATTTGGTCGGACAAATGTGAAGCTTCTTTTCAGAAATTAAAAGAACTCCTTTCCGATGCTCCTATTCTTGTGATTCCCGATGGAAACCAAGATTTTATTGTTTATACCGATGCTAGTCGCGTTGGTTTGGGTGTCATTTTTATGCAAAGAGAACGTGTTATTGCTTATGCTTCTAGGCAATTAAAGCCAGCCGAGACTAGATATGCCACTCATGATTTAGAGCTCGCGGCTATTGTTTTTGCTCTTCGGATTTGGCGTCATTATCTTTTAGGAGAGAAATTTGTTCTTTATACCGATTATAAGTCCTTGAAGTATTTATTCTCTCAAAAGGAACTTAATTTGCATCAACAACGTTGGCTCGGGTTCCTTGCTCCTTATGATCTTGATATTCTTTATACCCCCGGTAAGGGTAATCGTGTCGCCGATGCTCTTAGCCGTAAACAACAAGCTGTTGTTTCTATGATGATATCCGAATGGAACGATCTCTGGATCTTATCCGCTTGTGAGATTCGAGACCGCGTATCCAATTTATGCTCATCATTTATTTTATGTAGCCATGAGGCTCATCCTTCTCTTTTTGACCGCATTCTTGAAGCTCAAAGGCTAGATCCCGAATTGGCTCTTCTTGGCCAAAATATTAAGGATAAAATTGATATTGAAGGTTTGAAAGACTTTGATATCGATTCTCGTGGCGGCATTCGGAATTTGGTAGACTTATCGTGCCAAATATTTGTGATCTTCGTAAAGATATTTTAGAAGATTCTCATCATTCTAAATTTACCATTCATCCCGGTAGTAGTAAAATGTATGCAGATATGAAGCGACTTTATTATTGGGAGGGAATGAAACTTGACATCGCTAACTTCGTTAAGCGTTGCATGACTTGCCAACTCGTTAAGGCCGAGCATCAAAGGCCCGGTGGATTATTGCAACCTTTAGAAATTCCAATTTGGAAGTGGGACCAAATTTCCATGGATTTTATTGACGGCCTTCCCCGTTTCCGTTCGGGTCATGATAGCTTATGGGTGATAGGCTTACTAAATACGCCCATTTTATTCCCGTTCGGCCTAACCGAACCGTTCCTCTTTTGGCCAAACTCTTTATCAAAGAAATTGTTAAATTGCATGGAGTTCCTACTTCTATTGTTAATGATCGTGATCCATTGTTTACTAGTGGATTTTGGAAAAGTCTTCAAAAAGCTTTAGGAACGAAGCTTAATTTTAGCACCGCTTATCATCCTCAGTCTGATGGACAAACCGAGCGTGTGAATCACACTCTTGAAGATCTTCTTTGAGCATGTGTTCTTGATTTTGGTGGAAGTTGGGAAGATCATATTTCACTTGTTGAGTTTTCTATAATAATAGCTTCCAATCTAGTATTGGTATGGCACCTTTTGAGGCACTCTATGGAAGGCCATGCCGATCTCCTTCTTGTTGGCTTGAGGCCGGTGAGAAGCTGGTTTTAGGTCCAGATTTTATTCGAGATTCCACTGAGAAAATTGACCTTATCCGACATAGAATGAAAGAAGCCCAGAGTAGACAAAAATCCTATGCCGATAACCGAAGAAGGAAATTAGAATTTTCTGTTGGAGATTTTGTTTTTATTCGTGTTTCACCTATGAAGGGTGTTGTACATTTCAGTCGATCGGGAAAATTAGCGCCTCGATATATTGGGCCATTTCCTATCACCGAACGTATTGGTTCCGTGGCTTATCGCCTTTTACTACCGGCTCAATTTTCTGCTATCCATGACGTGTTTCATGTTTCTCAACTTCGGAAATGTCTTCGAGATTACGATTCTATTCTTGAGCCCGGTGTTATGGAAGAGATTGAAGTTTCACCGAATTTAACTTATGAGCAACATCCTATTCGTATCATTGCTTTGGAAGTCAAACGACTTCGAAATAAGGATGTTCCGCTTGTGAAAGTTCAATGGCCTTCAAATCCTAAGGATTGTTCTTGGGAGTCTAGAGAGTTCATCGAGCGATCACATCCGGACTTGCTTTCCCGTGCTCTTTGAGGTGAACTTCTTATTTCAAACTTCTTTTGTGTTGAATATTCTTTTATGGTTGTTACTATATATCTTCTTCTTAAATATTGCGAGGACGTAATTTCTTTAAGGAGGGGAGTCTGTAACAACCCGCATATTTGTCGATTTTATATTTAAATATTTTATTTAAATATTTTATCGATACTCGGAATTTAGTCCGAAAAGCTACTTTTTGAATACGGTCGAATTAGGACTCGGGACCACTCCCATTGAGTTTAAAATGTCGTTTGCGACCTTTTTGAGTGTAAGCTTCGATATGTTTGGAGTAAGTTGATTTTTGCTGCTTTTTCACTTTGGGTTTGGGTTTGGGTTCAACCCTATGTTTAACTTATACTCAAATCTGAGCCACTCCTCCCCATTCATCCTCACTTTCTCCTCTTTTCAGTTCTAAAGCATCAATGGTGGGAGAGATGGGAAATTAAGACTCCAAAACCCTAGTTTTCTTTTGCAAATCAAACTCTAGCTCCAAACTAATAGAAGAACCCATTGGTAAGCTTCTCTTCTTCTTCTCCAACTCTTTCTCTCTTTGATTTCAGAAAATTCCTAAACCTAATTTGGGAAATGTTTCTCTTTTTAGCTTAGAATCAAGCTTCTTGAGTTGGATTTGAAGAGTGGTTGATTCTCCCTTGCTTCTAAGCTTCTTTTTCAATCGTTTGGGTTCAAAGGTGAGATTTTTATCTCACATCTTAGTCTATAACTATCTTCGATTGTTAGGCATGAATTCCTAACACTTATTCGTGTGCAATTGCTTTTGGTTTGGATTGATTTGGTGAATATTCCAAATTTTAGTGTTTTGGGTTCAAATCCTTAAAAATCATAGCTTTGATGTTAAAATGCGTTTTTGGTGATGCATCGAGGAGCCAATAGGATCGGGTAGCCGTTGGGCATAATTCCCTATCGTCCGTGCTTGTTCGGTTGCAAATTGGTGGAGTTTGCACATCAATTAAATGGGTTTCAATTTGGAGAACATCAGGGTCGGCCGACCGAACCCCTGGGCCGGTCGATCGACCTGCTACTAAGGTGCATTAGCACCTTTCTGTCTCTGGTCCGGTTGACTGGCTACAGGGCTCAGCCGACCGACCTGCTTCCCGAGATTTTTTTGGAACAGGGTCCAGTCGACCGAGCTCTGTAGCCGGCCGACCGACCTGATGAAATTTTGCCTATTTCTCTTAGTTGCTTAATTTTCCAACTTTAATCGATTCGTGTTGTTTCCTATTTGTTGTTATCATTTATTATGACGTTGATGACTCCTTTTTAGGGATTTTTGAATATCCATTTCGATGGATTCTTTATCGGTTTCGTTGGATTTTTATTCACATCTTCGTATGTGAATTTCAGTGATTGATTGTTCCTACAATCTTCTACGTGATTTGTCACTTTAAAAATACAAAGGTTTCTATACTAGTAGTAAATATCAAAACTCTTTCTTCAAATGATTTCAACACTATTTTAGTACAAAGCTCGTTTCTTAAACCGTTTTCCAATCTATTAGTATATACAAACCTTTACCTCACTCATATGAGAAATCTAATTAAACGACTTAGTAAAACGAGTGGTATGAAACGCTTGCGTTTACTTCGTCGGTTAATTCTTGGACTTGTTCGATTGAATCTCTTGTGACAATTTTATAGTGGAGATCTACAGTTTGTTCGTAAATATTTAAGTTAAGCAAGTGGTTATGGGACATGAAGCTAAACTCATATATTTACTAGCTTAGTGTAATTGACACTTCTCGTTGATCATGACGATCATCTTTGTGATTTAGACTAGCAATGTGCGATGTCTCTTTGTCTGCGAGGGAGACTAAACCCCGTTTTGTGGAGTTTTGACTCAAATTGGTGGGGTAGCAACCCATGGTCTTCGGGCCGTTTGTGGAGCTTCGACTCAATTTGTGATGGTTAGCAACCATGGAATTAGCGTTCCGTTTGTGATACACGTGTTGGTGAGCTTTATGCTCCCGTTTGTGATAGGCCTCCCCCCTTTTTGTGATTTCTGGATTTCTTGAGATGATTTCTAGAATTTGTGTTTCACCAATTTTCGTGATTTCCATTGATAAGTTTTATCAATATTTGTGCATTGGTGAATTTATGTGTCATTGACTTTTGTGATTGACATTGATATAATCGTCAATATTTATGGTTTGGTGAACGAAATAAGGAGTATGACATTTCTTTGATTCTTGTGTAGATTCTGTGATATTGATTAATCTCTTGTTGATTTTCAATTACTTATATATATCACAGCTTGGCATTGTGATTATTATGTGTTTAGTCATATCTCTTACTCTATATCGTTTCATCTGATATTTATAGTTAGACTGATCCGTTTATTATGTTCTTATTAAATAATACTCGGGTCAGACCGAGATGTTACAGGTGCTTCTGCTTGACTTTACATCCGGGATTACCTCCTTGACATTTGGTTAACTACTTAGATTAGTAGTTTTTGTTGTATACATTTGAGATATAGACTCCATAATGTGTACTTATTCTTTTGTGTAGTTCGTGTAACTATTCTTTTGTGATATTGCGGATCTTTTTAGACCACTACTCTGATGTACACTTCCTAGTGTAATATTCATATCTATTTCCGCCTTTGTGATATGAATTGTCTGTGACTGATTTATGTTATGTTTATTTCTATATTTGTTTCCGAAGATATTATAGCCACTGTGTAGTAGCTTTGAGTTTGTGTCGGCATGTCGGATTTCCCACTTGATAAAGAAATGCATGTTGTACTATCTGACATATCGATGCTCGCGCAAAGCAATTACACGGATGGTCGCTCCTCAACAGCCTTATTCTCCGTGCTAGTTGACGGCATTCACCGTAATGTCCTTGGCTAGCGTGGGTATAGAGGTGGGGCGTCACAATTATGTCGGTCTGTCCTATTAAGTGTTTAGAAATCCCTATTGATGTCATAGCGTCCTATGCACCAACCAGAATTTATAAATACAAACAGAACAAATTAACACAATATCAAAACCCTTTTTATAACACTAACAAATACGCTCTCTTATATATATAAACTCAGCTACTCATCACAGTAATACCCTATCAATAAAGTGTTAGACCCCACAAAGCTAAGGTTTATTGCTAAACCAAGCTCTGATACCAGGTGTAACATCCCGCCTTTTTGTACATTTTAAATCGACGATAAACCACACAAGCCAGACTCAAATCATGCAAAAGCGTGAATTGTTATTGGGGTGAATAAGAAAAAGGAAGAAAGAAAGAATTCAAAACAGAATCTCGCAGCGGAATGACAAAATATAATAATCAAATAACAGTTCATGAAGCTGTTTTACAAGACATTTGATTATACTTATACAACACAGAATCAGAGCACACATACAAAAGAATAATAAATAACAATACAGTGGAACGGTGTGATGCAGTGGAACAACATAGTATATAATAATAATAATATCTTCATTTGTCCTCCAAAACAAAGTCTTCAAACCCTGAAATGCTCAGGCTGATCTAAGCGAATTGAAAAGGCAAAACACTCGAGTCAGAACTAAAAGATCTTATGTCAATTAAATAAATGGTAAATAAATAGAGTGTAATGGCATCGGCGATGTTTACGAGGTTTGACATCTCCTATCTAGTGTCTAACGTGAGAGCAATAACTTAAGAGATGCTCGAGATTCACATCTCCTAAGGATCCGTTAAACTATTTACTATGTAGTAATATACGCTATTATAATAGTGCTGCAGTAAAGTATAATATAAATTAAAAATAGCGTTAAGGCTTTACATTTTCCACCTTAACACACTTTTATATTTCCATAGTCTATACATTACCGTAATCTCCCTCGTACTGGGCGTTGTCAGAGGGCACTCCATAAGTATGGTACAAAACCAAAATCATACAATGCGCTAGGGTTGGTGACACGGCACAACTAGGCAATGTCAGGGTAGATATACCAATTACGCTTCCGGACCGGTGGTAACGCGTAGCAGCTACTACCGCCCACCTCGAGCCACACCCCCAAAATCAAAGAGCCCTAAATCAATCACAAAGTAATATATGTATATTCATTTATCTTTAAATTGTTTGAAGTTAATCGGAAATTTAATTCCTAAATTTTATCTTGAAGGATAATTTCAATTATAAAATGAAGCCAAATTTTTGAATAAATATTTAAGCTTGGGATAATTGAGTTAGAAAATTTTATTCGTATAATATTCTATTGCATTCCAATGTAACTTACCTAAATTATTTAAAAGTTAACTATGTAATTGGATAATATACTATATAAAAGGATTTTATAAATAAAATTTGAGTGGTCATAATGAATGTTATACACTTAAATTTTAGTTATAAAAAGATTAATAGAGACAAACAAATGAAAAGATAATTGAATAATGTACAATATAAAATGGTGTTAAAGGAATTTTTAAATAAATTGGAATAGTTGTAATAAATGTAATTATACTTAATATACGTGATTAGATATATTAAGTGGAATAAAGTAATAATGATTTTGAATAAAGAAGAATTAAATTTATTGAATAAATTATAAGTATAATTCGTGATTTTTCCAAATTCATGATTTTATAAATTGGTAATTGGATGATAAGATAATGAAATCAAAAATAGTTAAGATTTATTTATCTTAGGAGAAATCAAGTATTAACTTCAGTTGAGATTTTCATGATTTTAATTTTATTATCTTATCTTGTTTTCTAATCTCTTTTCTTTTGGGATGTTCCTATTCTCTTGCATCCTAAAGCGGGAAATTGAATTCCGAATTGATCTTATACCTGAAGTTCGTCTTGTAGTTCTTGCTCCAGAAGAACTTATCTTCACCTTTCAGTATGGAAAACTTTTCAGGAACCTTTGATACACATTTGAATCTGAGCATTGCTTACCATCCACAAACCGACAGTGAAATGGAAAGAGTGAATCAGATTCTAGAGAATCTTCTTCGTGCTTGTGTTCTTGATATGAAGGATCTTGGAAAGATCATCTCCATCATGTTGAATTTACCTATAACGACAATTATCAGATATAATTTCAATTTTTTCTTCATCTTGTCTTAATCCTATCTCATTCTTTCGTGTTTTCCTAGTTTTCCTTGCCTCGTTCCTTTTCAGGGATGAAAAGTTTTGAGTAGGAGAGAGTGTAACAACCCATAATTTTGTAAATAGTTTTATTAAAAATTTATTTGAGAACTTTGATTTTTAAATCATTTAAAAGTGAGTTTTTAGAATTTTCCAATGTTAGTTTGGAATTTATTTGTAATTTGGTTTCCCAAATACAATAAAATAAACATTTTTTGAAAAATTTATATTTTGGTCAACCTTGGTCAAATTTTGAATTTTAGTTTAAATTTTAAAATTTTAAAATTTTATTTTTAATCTTTTTCTTTGAAGCAGAATATAGTTCTGATATTTATTCTGCTTTTCGTTTCGTAAAATTCTGTTTTATACTTTTATAATTTGACAAATACAGTGCTTTACACGCAGTTATTTTTTGTATCTTATTTTCTATTTTTCTATGTTAATTTCCCTATTTTATTTTCTCTTTTATTTTGTTTAAATTTTTATTTTATTTATTGTATTTTTATTTTGATAAATGGCTTAGAAATTTGAAAAGTCTTATGTTACTTGTTTTAATTTATGCCTTTTCATTTACTAGCCTTTCCATTTGCCTAGCCTTTCATTTTCTAACCTTTACATCTATAGCCGTTCAAACCTTTTGGAAACTCCTTTGCAAATCATGTACACTTCATTTCTCATATCCTCATTTCATTCTCTTAAGAAATTTTTTTCAAGTCATGGCTTCCTCCATTCTTCTTTTTCCATTTTTCTTTTCTCTTTTCTTTTGTTCTTCTTCATGATAGGCTCGGCCTCCAAGCTCCAGCCGACCACAACCATCTCCACCACACCACCATGATCGACCTCACCACCTCTTCATGACCACCAGGCCATGCCTTGAACCCTAGATCCAAAATAGATCAACATCTCCTTGTTTCAACCATAGCCGAAATCACCACATACATCCACTTCCCCATTTAATTGCCTCGGCCACCCCATGATCCACCACTCCTCCATGCCATTTCATGGCCACAAACACCCATTGTCGTGTTCCTTGACCAAGATCCAACCCATGGGCGAGCCATGTTGGCTTAATGCCGAACCCATAAGTTGCAAGACCCTTCTTTTCCATGTATTTTAGCCTTCCATTGATTTGTAACTCACCATTCCTTCAAATTCCATGCCTTAGCCGTGCCTTGCATGATCATAACCGAGCCTATGTTGCACAAAACCATCATGGCTGAGCCATGTATTGATGTGGTCAATCAAAAATACAATGTGGCCAAGACAACTTGTTGGTGGAAGCAAGGTTATGTCATTTTGACTCATATTCTTTTCATTGTTTTGATTCTAATCTTTGTGTTGAAATTATATACTTATATTTATGATATTGTGTTGTATGCAAGATTGGATCATGACTCTTCATTCACTCAAAATATAGTCGTGCCTTGTCGTGATTTTTGGAGTTTCATTTGTGTATTTGAATTATTATCTTCAGTTTTGAGTTTATCACTCTCGACATCTGTACTTATATAATTGTGAAATGATGACAAGTGAATGTGTAAAATTGTTATGCTATGTTCATATATGCCTGTGATATGATTATATGATGTATATCCTGTGTATATACCTGTTAAATCACCTGATATCATGTTTTATGCTAAACTGTTATTTTATTTTCTGTTCTCATCACTGCAAGTTCCCTGTAGAATAGAACCACTATGGGTTAAAATGATATATACTCGAATGGACATTAAGTAAGGAAAAATCGTTATGAGCTGAAATGATAGGTTCAAGCGATTTTTATTTTATTTATTTTGACTTGGGATTGCGAATTTGAAATGATAGAACCGGATTTTTCTTTTTAAATTACGGATTGAAATGATACATATCTGTATCACTTGACCGAGGTCAGAAAACTATATACAGGCCCATGGTCAATAATTTTAAAGTAATATATTCCTAAAATTTTATTAAGTATTTTCAATTTTTAGAATATATGAAATTTTAACTTAAAATTTGGTTTAAAGATTTGAAATATAAAGAGATATTGGTTTTCTATAAGTTAAAATTTTATAAGTTGATTTTGGTTTTAATTGTAATTTAAAAAATCTTTATTTGGTTTTAAATTTGTAATTTAAAGATTTGTGTTTGATAAACAACTTGATAATGAAATTTGATTTAATGCGGTGTTCTAAATCTAGCCTGGTGGTTGTAATGAATTTTATTTCATGTAATGGATATGTTTTGTATGAATAATTTTATAGTGATTTTCTATAAGTTAAATTGTATAAGTAAAGTGTATAAAATGTAATTTAAAATATGACTTAACATGATAATTGGAAATTGGTTTCCAAATGGAGATTTTGAGTTAAGTAAATAATGTATTTTGAATTGATAAAAATGAAATACAGTTGTAATTGGACATTTTGTAATAAATTTATGTAACTTGAAATCATAGTTAATTGATGTCTAAATGAATAGATTTATAAAGAAAGTTGATTTTGTATTAACTACGACAACTTATTTTATTTTTGAAACAGGTATTTTAAAAATAAAGTATTAAGTCAATTGGTAAAAATAAAAGTTAAGAAATAATGTGCTTTTGACTTAATAAATGAATTATAGTAAATTGGATATTTATTGATAAAATTTTATTTTATTAAATCATAAGTTAAACAATATCCAAATGAATATTTTTTGAAGCGTGAAATATGATTTTTATAAGTTAAAATGGCTAAAAACTGGAATTTTAATAGGGCTGAAATGTTATTATAAATCAGGAATTAGTATCGATAACACTTCAGAAATGCTGTGGTTTAAGATAGCATTTGCTAAGTGCTACCAATTCTGAGACTTAACTATATTCTGAAATAATAATAAAGCTACTGCAGCACTTTGTAAGTGCTGCTGTTGCTAAATGTAAACTATTTTACAATACTAGTAAGCTACTGCAGCACTTTGTAAGTGTTGTTGTTGCTGAAAGTAAACTGTTTCGAAATAATAACTAAATACCTACTGTAGCACTTTATAAGTGCTGCTGCTTCTGAATTGACAATGTTTTTGAAATACTAATATATACACTGTCACACTATATAAATGCTATTGTAGCTGAAATTTACAATGTTTTGGTAGGATTTTCATAGTATTTATGATGATGGATGTATTGTCATAGTGTCATTTTATTGTCTTGGCTTATATTTGATGGAAATTGTTGTTTTTACCTTATATGTATGAGTAGTTTGTTTCTGGATTGGGATGAATTTTTTGTCCCGTGTGTGTTACATGATTGGTTTCATGTGCTAGTTTTGGGTTGTCAAAGTGTAAGCCATAGTGTGTTTGTTTTGTGTCATAGCGCTATGTAAGTGTAGTGTATGCTCAAGCTTTGGTAGCATGTGTTGTAACTCATTCTGTTGAGGTATTGTAGTTGATGAGGTATATTACCTCATAACCGTATCAATTTTACTGAATGGGCCACTTAAAAAACCCGGACGAAACTGCCGAGAGCTTTCTCCCTCACATCTGTAATAATTTTCAAAAGTGGTATGACCACTATACATCCGGCTTGCATGTGAAAAATAATAATATTTTCATTTTCCTACAAAAAATATTAAATAAATTTTTTGTTCCACATATCAACCACCACAATCTACAAATGTCGACCAGTGGGTTGTACATGTTGACTAGTGAAAATACAAGTGGTCGAGATGTATAAACCAAATTTTTACGTTTTTGAATTCCCCTACAACAGCTCCAGTCCTTCCTCTTAGAATCCTCAAAGCACCATGATGCCAAACATGAAGTTGTCTATCCTCTCATGCCTAGGCCATAACCTCATGCACAACTCTAGTCTTTCCTCATGTACAACATGAGGCATATGTTGAACATCTTTGAAGCATAACTTATTTTTCCCTAACTCGAATTTTTGAACTTTTGGTTACGTCCTTTGCAAAGCTCCTCTTTCACTTCAATCCAAAAATCACTCCTCTTCATTTTAATTGGAAATAACTTATCAAAAACACCCTAAATTCACTATATATGCTTTCGAACTCTCAAAGGCAAAATCAACTTTTCTTTGCATCTAGATTCTGATTTTGTTGCCCTCATTTATAATCAGCCTATTCAAATAAATATTTAGTTTACTGTTTATTCTCCTACCAGTGATCATTCAACCCCACATCCTTAAATTTCAATTGGATAACTTCCTAAACCTCTGCATTTCCACCCAATATCGTTTGTGTGGGTTATAGGAATTTTGTACTACGGCGTTGACATATCAGTATATTGAGATACTATGAAGCCAAACAATTATTTTCTACTTATTGTTGAAGTTTGAGAACTTAACAGACTTGAAGTCATGTTGTGGTGTCCTTGGGTGGTTGAGTTGAAGTCTAATTCAGTTGTTAAGGCAATTGAGTTCGAGTTAAAGTAACTTTAGAATAATTAAAAGATCTGAGCAAGAAATTAGTGTTCTAAAAGAAGAAAGAGAGTTTATGGAAAGAAAAGTTATAGTATTTGAAAATACTTCAGAAAATTTGATTTCTGAATAAGATTTCTTTGAAAAACAAAATAAGCTTTTAGAAGAAAAAAGTAATGGACTTTTGAAAGAAATCGATGATTTCAAAAGTAGAAATGTATTTATAGAATTTTTTTGAATGAAACATATTCTAAATTTTTGACTCTTGAAAAAGAGAACAAAGCTTTAATTAAGAAGAATTTTGATTTATTTACATTCTGAAAATTAATAATGATATTTTACAAAAACAAATTTGTAATTCTAGAGCTAGTTTTGATAACTTAAGTGAGAAATCATATACATACACACACACACACACACACACAGATATATATATATATATATATATTAATAAGGGAAAGAGATTTTATCTTCCATAATTTCAAATTCAAAAACTCATGATGATAAAAGTGTTTTAAGCTAAACTAAGGATATTAGCAAAAATAATACTAGATGTATGCTTTTGCATGATATCCATTTGTGCTAGTAATAAAAACTGCTCTAAATTCACTTGCCATCATATTAATACTTCATGTAGAAATGACAAAATATATGTTTAAAGTTCTAAATTGGAAGGTAGTTGTATTATAATATAGATTCTAGTCAATGTCAGTAGAAATGATAAAACTATACACTGATGATTATTTTGACAAAGTAGCCCATAATGAAAATTATATTTTCAATACAGCCAAGCCCTTTTGGGTGGTTTCCTAAAACATAGGAAGTTATATAGCTTAGTGTACCCTTACAATTAATGGTGTATATTAAAGTCAATACCGTATATATTGGTGTTAAATTTTTATTGATTGTATAATTGTTTTTAGGGGTACAACCTCACTTTTTTATATGGTTCTCACCCTTTAACTAACCCATGGACCCTAACGTAGGAAGTGGATACCAAAACAAATATTATTTCTTACCGGTACGTAGAGAGCAAGTATATAGAATAGATCCTGAATTGTAGATGTTCCATATATTTGGAAATATGGGCTTTTATAAAACATGGACATCAGCAAAAGTCGTAAATCTAAGTTATTTTAACTCTCTTAAAATGGATAAAATGTTGGGTAGTTGTTCAAGATTTTGAGTATCATTAAACCTTAGTTGTTGCAATTTAACATACTCATTTAAAATAATACAGACATATTAAAGTTTAAATGTCTTATATTTAAAAATTATTATAAATGATCTTTGTATTATTTTTTAAATTAGATAAATATCAAGAGAAATATATTTTTAGTTTAACTAAAGCATTAAATGATAAAAATATTTCTAAAGCTTTTGAGAATTTATGCCAAAAATGTTATCTTTATTACAGTGAATATTCTATAAAGAGAGAGAAATGTATTAAATATCTATGAATATTTCCTAAATTTTATGTCCCCTTTTTCCAATGACATAGCCCGAGAAGGAGTCGTAAAACTCAAGTGAATTGATAATGGGAGTACATAAATGCAAAGTGAGTAATATTCAGGTGGAGTTTTCATTTATATAAGTCACCGTTTGTCATCATCAAAGAGGGCGAGAATGTTACGAACACAATTATATTGGTTTGATGATAACAGTAAAATAAAAATGCTACTAATTATTTTATTGAATTATTTCATGTATAACATCAATGATATAGAAGCTAAAATACGATGGCGATCAGTAGGAGTGGAATAAAAGCGAATATGTCAAAATTATCAAAGTAAATCAAATTGAGGGATTTACGATAGGGAATAAGCACTTGAAGACATCGAACGGAGTTCAGAAATCTACTAGAATGTAATAATGTTGAAGAAATACTTGAATATGGACAAATTGGTAAAAAAAAATGTAGAATATTTATTTATCGGGTCCTTATTGAGTATTATTAGTCTAGATTTGCTAAAACCACACAAAAGAACTCCAAATCACCCTAAATCTCGAAACAGTGTTCCAGACATCATAAAACAAATTATAATTTTTTGGGATTTTCTAAAGTTTCGAATGGCTTAAATAAAATTTTAATCAAAAAAGGAATTAAAACATATCACGTAATTTTTTGGAGCCACACAAGTCGACCACCACCATATACATAGACAACGAATGGGTTATACATGTCGAGTAATGAAAATATAAGCTGTCGACATATAGAAACCATATTTTAGCATTTTTGAATTCCCTTACAACAACTCTAATCCTCCTTCTCATAGTTCTTAAAGCAGCATGATGTCAAAGGCAAATTCATTCATCCTTCTCGGCCCTGGGCCAGAACCTCATGTGTAACCCCAGTCTTTCCTCATGCGTAACCCTTAGTAGCGCTGAGAATCCTCGAAGCCATCATGTATTTTACCTTAAGTCGAAATTTTAAACTTTTGGTCGTGTCTCTTCACTTAGATCCTTTTCCTCTTCATCCAAAATCTATCTTCTTCATACTAAATTGAAGTAAATTATCAAAAACATCCCGAGCTCAACTATAAATGCTCTCAAACTCTCAAAGGAAAAAAACTTTACTTTGCATCTTGATTCTGATTATTTTTCCTATTGAATATGCTAGTATATGATTTTTTTTTGATGATAATAAACACATACACATATATATAAATGTATTTGTTAATGTACTATTTTATTTTTTACATAATATTTGTTGAATAAAATAACTGACACGGAATTTAAATTCAAACAAATAATTTATTACAATTTTAAACAGTACAAATTTGAGCTCTCACTATATACACAATTTTCAAACAACACAATTTTTATTACATCATAATTTTTCACTATACAATTGTTACATACATTTGCATCTTACTACATATCATTCATTCACTCACATTACTCTTCAACTCTATTCCAAATTGAATCCAACATCAGAGTTATCTGCAAAATATACACCGATGCAGTAAAATTGAAAAAGAAATATTTTTGCAATGTAAAATAAAATGCATTTTAAAAATATTATTTGACTTAGTTATTTGGGATGTGCGTCATCATTTATTTTTAATTCATCATACACGAACAACTTGTGACATGCACAGTGTATCATTATACATGCCACAAGGTCATGCACACCAATGTACACATGATAAAATTACATGAATAGGTGAGCACAAGGTTAAACCCAATCAAAAGCTAGGTTCAACTCAAGTGCAACACAAATAAAGTCACAATACAAGCACAAGGTCAAAACCAAGCTATAAGTTGATACAATCCAGGTGCAAATTCCAAAATCATCATGCATACAGGTTCAACATCAACAATGTAGACCAGTTTTGAACATCAACACAAAGTTCAAGTGCACCAACAACCGTGCAAGAATGAACTCATGCAATGAACTGGATCAAAGACATCACGTGAAAATAGAGGCATGACTACAGCTATTCAAAATGCAAGCTAACATGCACATATACATGCGGTGATAATGTGGGATACAGTGAAGCACATACATGAACTAGACTATATCAAGCAAAATTACATGTATACATATTCATATGCAACCAAAATACATGCTACAAAGAATGTAACAACCCTAGATTTTTGAAATAATTTTTAAATTAGATTTTATTTCATTATGAAAATATTTTTAAATTTATTTTATTTCAAGATTTTATTTTTAAAACATTTTTAAAGCGTTGTAGTTATTTTTCCAAAACTAGTTATATTTTTGTTCGCAATTTTAACACTAGTTTAAATCTAATAAACTATTTTCTTAGATTTTTCTATTTTTTCCTAAAAATTATTTATTTATTTCATTTTCACTTTATTTTGTTTTCAATTTTATTTTATTTACATGATTTTTCTTTTGTTTTATTTGAATAAATGAAATAGTAAATTTCAAGATACTAAAAACCTTTCAACTTATGACTTTTCATTTACTTGCCTCTTCACATTTTGAGCCGACCATTCCTAAGCAAACAGCCATGTTTTTTTGTTTTGTTATTCACGTAAAACTTTGTCTCATTTCACTACTCCTGCATACTTTCAGATCTGAGAAAAGATAATGTCTTCTTCTCATTTTTTTCTACTTTTCTTTCACTTTTTCTATTGATTTTTCAATTGGTTTTGCTTGTTTCTTCATGTACTTTGTTCGGCCTATCACCTCACCACTTCTTCCAACCACCACATCACCTCCTCCCCTTCACCATACACGGCCTGACATCCCTCTCCTCTGACCTATATTGGTCGTGGCCATCCAATGGAGCAATCACCACCAAAAGTTGCAAAAACACCTTGAAACATGCCATAGCCGAGCTTAGTATGCACATACCCTTCATTTTCCACTTCGACCACACCCTTAGCCACCACCATCAGCTTGTGCACCACCACCAACCTTTACTCCAGCCACCATTAGGTATGCACATGCCAAGGCCGAGCCCATTCTTGCATGGCCGAGCCTAAAGTTTGCACCAAAACTCCACTTTTGCCTTAACCTTTGATCTCCCTTCATGTTATAACTCAAAACTTTTCAACTCCTTGTAGTCGTGCCCACACATGCCATATCCTAGCCTAAAATATCATCATGGCCGAACCAAATTAATATGGTGGTCAAGCAAAAATGATTTGGAGTCAAGCAAAATCAATTGAAAGCTTGGTGATGTGTTTTGTCGACTATATTTCCATGTTGTCCAATAAATTTAGTAGTGTATTTATATTTATATTTTTGTTTTGTTTTTGTTGTCAAATACAAGATTAACACTTGGCTCTCCACTCCACTCCACTCCACTCAAATCAAAGTCGTGCTATCGTGCTTTCTGGATTTTGTTTGCTAACTCCACCTTGAAACAAGTGGTATTCACTCATGACATCTTTACTTGTATAAATTGTGAAGTGACACCAAGTGAATGTGTAAAATTGTTATATCATGTTATACATGCATGTGATATGAATCATATGATGTGAAACCTGTTTATAAACCGTCATGTCACATGTTACTGCCATATGTTGTTATACTGTTATTTATATCTGTTTATCATGGCAATTTCCCTGTAGAATAGAATCACTATGGGTTGAAATGATACATACCCGAATGGACTTTAGAATAGGGAAAAATCATTATGGGCTGAAATGATAGGCTTGAGCGAATTTTTTTATTTATTTTAATTGACTTGGGACTGTGAGAAATGATAGAACTCGGATTTTCTTTGTAAATTACGGATTGAAATGATATATTATCCGTATCACTTGACTTAGGTTAGAAAATTATATACAGGCCCATGGTTATTATATATATTTTTCTGGAATTTTTAAAGTATTTTAAAAAATGTAAATATTATGATATTTTGATTTAAATTGAATTAAAAATGATTTTTATAAAGTATTAGTAATTTTCTACAAGTTAAATAAGTGAAATAAATAAATAGCAAAGTTGAATTTGAAATATAAGTTAATTTTGGAATTTGTGATTTTGTTTATAAATGGAGTTTAAGTTAAGTAAATAAAAATTATGATAATTTGACTTAAAATTTGAATTTAAAAGGATTTTTATAAAGTGTTATGGATTTTTCTATGAATTAAAAATGGTTAATTAAATGAATGTTTAAAAATGAAATTTGAAATATAACTTAACTTGGAAATGTGAAATTTGGTTTAAAATAAAAATTTAAGTTAAGAAAATGAAATGGAAATTAAATTAAATTTATGAAAAAGAAATTTAAATTAAAATATAAAGTAAATGCAAAAATGTTAGAAAATTGTACATTGATTTTTATAAGTGAATTATTAAAATTTGATATTTAATTATGAAATTTACTTTATAAAAATCATAAGTTAAAGGGTATTTAGATGACCATTTTTAAAGTGAAAATATGAAACTTCATAAGTAAAAATGGTTTAGATTGAAGTTTAACTGCGGCTGAAATTCTATTGAAAATCTGGAAATACTTTTAGTAGCACTTCAGAAATGCTATTGTTTATGAAATGAACTAAGTTTTGAAATAAATGAATCTGCGGTACTTTGTAAGTGTGGTAGTTGCAGAAGTGAATTAAAAGGGCTAAAACTAAGGAAATAGCTATTGTAGCACTTGTTAAATGTACAGTTGGCCGAAATAAGATTTTTTTGAACTAAAACTGAACTATTACAGTAGTTTTGTAAATACTGTCTTTGCTGAATTGAATTAAATCCTTTATTTTGAAACCTGAAATATTACAGCACTTTTGTAAATGCTGTCTTTGCTGAATTGAACTATTTGTCAACTAAAACTGGTATATTGGAGCAGTTTTTAAATGCTGTCTTTGCTAAATTGAATTGTTTTGAAATGTAACTTACCGTAGCATTTTTTAAGTGTTGCGAAAGCTGAAATTTCGCTGTTTTAATGTATTTAAGTGAATAAACTAACTCAGAAAAGGCTAAAATTTTGGAAATTGAATATTTGAATTGTAAATATAATGACTTCACTTTTAAATGGTTTAAATGGAGTATTTTGATTTGAAATATAAACCATTTTGAAATGTGATTTGGAATGGTATTTAAATTTAATAAAAATGAATGAGATTTTTGAAAGATATGATATGTTGATATTTTGAAATGGATTTGAAATGATATTTGATTTTCGAAGTATAAAATACCATTTTTAAATTATAACCATGGGTTATAATAACGATTGGTTGTTAAAGAGACCGGGATCGGATATGGACATACTCTTTGTCGATACCGAAAACCACTTTAACAATTGTGTACGCGGTGGAGATTCGAGAGTGAAGTAGGATGGTGGCGACGATCCTATTATGGTATGAACGTGTACCCGACTCCTGTGAGTTGGCTTAAGGTAGCTAAAACAGGAGCGATCGATGGGCCAAGTAAGGTGCTCCTCCTATCGGACACACTTCTTCGATACCATTCTATTACTTTTGTGATTGATTGGGTGCACCCCTTTGATTTTGGGAGTGTGGCTCGTGGTAGGCGGTAGTGGCTGCTATGCGTTACCACCAGCCCGGAAGCGTAATTGGTATATCTACCCTGACATTGCCTTGTGTGCCGTGTCACCTACCCTAGCGAGCTTTACTACGAGTTTGTTTTTCTCCTGTAGCCCATGGAGTATTTATGGTAGTCTCCCGATCTAGAGATATGCTGATACTGGATGGACTATGGGACTATTACGTGTTAAGGGGAATATTGAGTCACTCCTTAACGCTATTTTAAAGTAAGTTTATTTTACTATAGACAATATTATGATAGCACAATATTACTACATAGTAAATAGTTTAACGGATCCTTAAAGGATGGGCGGTCCCAAGCATCCTTTAAGTTACTTGTACTTTACTACAGTTCACTTGAGTTGGTTTACATTATATAAGTATGTATGTCCTGACTCGAGTGCTTTTTGTTTTGCTTTACGCTCGGGTCAGCCTGACTATTCACAGCTTTGGATTTCTCTTTCTGAAGCTAGGAATCGCTGGAGATTCTACCTATCTAGTTATTTATCTATTTCAGTTTCAGTGTTCTATTTCAGCTTTTGTATTAGTGGACTTCTATGTATTTGGGATTTCTACTGTATTTGTTTTTGGACTGATATTATGTATTTTTTTTGAGACTTTATTATAGTAGCTTCATGAACTACTATGGTATTTTAAATTTCCACTGCGAGTTATTCTGATATTTCTGCGTTTGTGATTCTATGAATTATTTTATTTTCTTCAAATTTTATTACAATATGTTATTTTGAATTATTCAAGTCTGATATGTGTGGATTATTGTCGATTTGAACGGTCCAGAATAGGGGTTGTTACAGTTGGCATCAGAGCTTTGGTTTTAGGCAAACCTTAGCCTATGGAGCAAAAACTCATTAGAGATAGGGTAGAAATACCCTAGAATGAGTGAAATCAATCTCAGAATCATTTCTTTATGAGAGAACGTACTTCCAAAGTACAAAATGATTTTCAAAATGATTTTTCAAAGGATTTTTAAAAGGCTATTTTGATATAAATTTTCTTGTTTTAAAAGAAAATTTCTAAACTTCCTTCCTTTCGTATCTACCTTGTTAGTATTCTCTTTTATTAGGATATTCATCCAAGTGAATTTATCTTATCTTATCTTTGTCTTCTCTGTACCTTGTCCTAAATTCATTCTTGATTTTTCAGGATGAATCATGGAAATGCCAGAGGTAGGAGTCGTGGTATTGCCCCAGCTCCTCAGCCCGTTGCTCCTATTATATTTACTGTTCTCTGTAAGGAATTCACTCAACTTGGTGGTACCAAGTTTTCTGGTTCAGAGAGCATTATTGAAGCTCAATAATGGTTATAGAGTTTAGAGAGGATATTTATTGGTCCTGAGATTACTGATGTCCAGAAGCGTCAGTAAGCAACATTGCAGTTGTAGGAGGCTGCCCTAGACTGGTGGGAGGCTATTACGGCTAACACCGTCAAGGCTGATATTATTTGGGAGCAGTTTAGGTATCCTTTGTGTTATCTTGAATTTTGTTCCTATTTTCCTTTCTTTTGAATCTATCTTAAGTTTGTTCTATATCGCTTTTCCAGGGAGGCTTTTGTGGCAAAATGGATGCCAAAAGCCGGGAAATCTCAGCTTTATCGTGAATTCATGGATCTCAAGCAGTGTACCATGTCCTTTTCTGAGTATGAGAGGAAGTTCAATGAACTCTCCAAGTTCGGTCCTAGCCTGATAGACACTCCTCTCAAGAAGAATGAGAAGTTCATAGCTGGTGCTCATCCTGAGTATTATGATCATCTCATTTCTCATGTTCATGGCACTTTTACCAAGCTTATGGATATGGATATCTGATATGAGAACCCTACTTCTAAGGGTCCTGCTGTTGTTGGCACTCCTTCATCTCAGTCTTCCTCTACTAATTCTAGGAAGAGAAAGCCTAATTACCAACAGCAGAAAAAGAATTGGCTCAAGCATCCTGGTTTGGGATCTTCATCATCTGCTACTTCTCAGAGACAGCCTATTGATCTTTCTACCATCACCTGCTTCAGATGTGATCAGAAGGGACATTATGCCAATAGTTGTCCTACTTTAGCTGATGCTGCTGTTCCTCCACCTGCTTAGTTAGCGAGGCGTGATCTCTGCCATATCTGTTTCCAGCCTGGCCATTTTAGGAAGGACTGCCCTACCCAGCAGAAGGGTAAGCCTTCAAGTATATTTGTTGTCTCCTCTGCATCATCTTCAGTTCCTGCTCCTACTCCTTGTGATGACCAAGGTACTCTTCAGGGCACATTTTCTTTATTTCATCATCATGTTCGTGTTTTATTTGATACTGGAGCTTCCCATAGTTTTATTTCTGTTGATTTGTGTGATAAGTTCGAGCATCTCCTTTCTCCTGAGTATGCTTTTGTTCCTTTACGTGTTTCTAATCCTATTGGGGGTCCCGCGAACCTTAATAGGATTTGTAGAGGAGTGAAACTCTTCCATTTTGGTTATCGCTTTTCTGGTGATTTCTGTGTTCTGGGTTTCGATGCTTTTGATTTATTGCTTGGTGGGGATTGGTTAAAGAATCATGATGCATGTATCTCTTGTAAATCCTGAATTGTTACTCTTGTGGGAGATAAGGGTGATCCTTTGACTATTCAGTGCTGCATGCCTCAGGATTTTGCTGGTATTTTTATTTATTCTCTGGATTCTTCTCCTGGTGATCTTGATTCGACTCCTGTGGTCAGACTCTATCCCGATGTATTTGGTGAAGTCACTTCTTTACCTCCTAAGTGGGAAATTGATGTTCGAATTGATCTTATTCCTGGTGCTCGACCTGTAGTTCTTCCTCCTAGAAGAATGACACCTCGCGAGAAGGTTGAGTTCAGGAAGCAAATCGAGGACTTGTCTTCCAAAGGTCTAATTAGACCTAGCTTTTCTGAATGGGGAGCAGCGAGGGTTTTCGTCACCAAGTCTGATGGTTCTTTGAGGATGTGTGTTGATTGTAGGGGGCTGAACAAGCTCACTATGAAAAACATATATCCAATGCCTCGTATCAATGATATGTTTGATCAGCTTTATGGTGCTACTGTTTTCTCTCAGCTCGATCTTGCCACAGGCTTTCATCAGCTCAGGGTTGCTGAGGAAAGTATTCCCAAGACTACTTTCCGTACTCAGAATGGGTTCTATGAATGGTTAGTCATGCCTTTTGGTTTGACTAATGCTCCTGCTTTCTTTTTTTGTTTGATGAATCGTTTCTTTAGTGATGTTCTTAATAATTTTGTTCTAGTCTTTGTTGATGATATCTTTTTCTTTTCTAAGACTCAAGAAGAGCATGAGTCGTATTTGAAATCTATTCTGGAGGCTCTCAGAAATCATCAGTTGAAGGCTAAATTTTCTAAATGCCATCTCTGGAAGGATGAAATTCTATTTCTCGGGCATATTGTTTCTGGTAATGGAGTTTCTATTGATCCATTCACGATCGCTGCGATCAATATAAGCTTTTCTTTTCTCTCTTTTCTTTTATCATTTAATAATCCTATCCTTTTGGTTGTCCTTATTTTCTCCCTATTCTGTTGCAGGATTGGAAAACTCCTAAGACTCCATCTGATATTTATAGTTTTCCGAGCCTTGTCGGTTATTACCGGAGATTCATCGAGAATTTTTCTCAGATTATTGCACCTCTCACTGCTTTAACTCATGAGAATGTTAAGTTTGTCTAGGATAAGAAGTGTGAAGCTGCATTCAATGAGTTAAAGAGCAAGCTAACTTTCGCACCAGTTCTTACCGTTTGGAATAGAAGGGAGGGATTGATGGTATACACTGATGTTAGTCGTAAGGGATTGGGTGCTGTTGTCATGCAGGATGGCAAGGTCATTGCCTATGCCAGCCGTCAGTTGAAAACCCACGAGGCAAATTATGCTGCTCATGATTTAGAGTTGCTTGCTGTTGTCTTTGCTTTGAAGCTTTGGAGGCATCATCTTCTAGGAACCAAGTTTGAGCTTTTCACCGATCATCAGTCTCTGAGACATATCTTCTCCCAGAAGGATTTGAATCAGTGGCAAGTTCATTGGCTTGAGTTTCTGGCTTCTTACGACCTCGATATTAGCTATACTTCCAGTAAAGCTAATGTTGTGGCTGATCCTTTGAGTCGGAAGAAGGCTTTGTCGTGTCATCTTGTTGTTTCTTCTTCTCCTCTTTTGGATCGTATCGTAGTCAAGCAAGATGAGGACAAGATGCTTAGATCGATGAAGGAGAGTGTTCGTAGTAGAGTTGGTGGTAGTGGTAGTGGTGGTAGTGGAGCTCATATCGATGATAGAGGGATTTTGAGGATTAGTGGTAGGATTTGTGTCCTGAATGTTGATGGTTTAAGGCAAGAGCTACTTCAGGAGAATCATCGATCCATACTTTCTATTCACCAGGTGTGTCGAAGATGTATCAGGATATGAAGAGGCTTTATTGGTGGAGAGGGATGAAGTAGGATATCTCTATCTTTGTTAGTCGATGTGCGACTTGTCAGCAAGTCAAGGCCGATCATCAGAAGACCCCTGGTTTGTTGCAACCCCTTGAGATTTCCAATTAGAAGTGGGAACAGGTTTCCATGGATTTCATCGATATTTTACCAAGGACTAGGAGGGGTAATGAGAGTATCTGGGTTATTGTGGATAGACTGACCAAGTCCGCTCATTTCATTCCGGTCGAGTCTATCTGTTCTTCTTCTAGCTTGTCTGAGATCTACATGAGCGAGATTGTTCATCTCTATGGCGTTCCTTTCAGTATCGTTTGTGATCGTAATCCTATGTTTACCAGTCAGTTTTAGAAAGCTTTTCAGGAATCTTTGGGTACTCATCTGAATCTGAGCACTGTTTACCATCCACAGACTGACGGTCAAACGGAAAGAGTGAAACAGATTCTCGAGGATATTCTTCGTGCTTGTGTGCTTGATTATGGAGGATCTTGGAAAGATCATCTCCATCTTGTCGAATTCACCTACAATAATAGTTAGCAGGTATAATCTAACCTTCTGTTTTAAGCTTATCTTAATCTCTTTATCTATCTCATTCCATCTTTGGATTCAGACCAGTATTAAAATGTCTCTGTTTGCTGCTCTATACAGACGACCTTGTAGATCTCCATCTTGCTGGATTGAATCCGATAATCATTTGGTTCTTGGTCCTAAAGTGATTTTGGAGGCTTCTGAGAGAGTTGACGAGATTAAGAGGAAGTTGAGAGCTGCTCAAGATAGGCAGAAGAAGTATGCTGATAAGCATAGGCGGAGTTTGGAGTTTGCTGTTGGTGATCAGGTTTTCCTTAAGGTCTCTTCCTTAAGAAATGTCATTCGCTTGGGTCGTAGAGGGAAGCTTTCTCTTAGGTTCATTGGTCCTTTCCGCATTGTGGAAAGAGTTGGTTCTTTGGCTTATCGTCTGGATTTGCCCGAGAAGCTTTCTGGAGTGCATGATGTATTCCATGTCTCTCACCTTCGCCGATATCTTCATGATCCATCTCTTATTGTCCAGATTTCTTCTCTTGATAGTTTGGATATTGAGCCTAATCTGACTGTCGAGAGGAAGCCACTTCGTATTGTCGACAGAGGTACGAAGCAGCTAAGAAGGAAATCTGTTAGTTTGGTCAAAGTACAGTGGAGTACTGATGATCGAGATTGTACCTGGGAGACAGAGGAAAGCATTCGTCGAATCCGGAATTGTTTGTTTCGGGTACTATTTGTTTTCTATCTTGTTTTTCTTTCCTTATTTTCCTTGTTCATTCTTTTCGAGGACAAAAAGATTTGAGTGGGGGAGAGTGTAACAACCCTAGATTTTTGAAATTATTTTTAAATTAGATTTTATTTCATTATGAAAATATTTTTAAATTTATTTCATTTCAAGATTTTATTTTTCAAAAAAAATTTATAGTGTTGTAGTTATTTTTCCAAAACTACTTATATTTTTGTTTGCAGTTTTAACACTAGTTTAAATTTAATAAACTATTTTCTTATATTTTTCTATTTTTCCTGAAAATTATTTATTTATTTCATTTTCACTTTATTTTGTTTTCAATTTTATTTTATTTACATGATTTTTCTTTTGTTTTATTTGAATAAATGAAATAGGAAATTCCAAGAGACTAAAAACCTTTCAACTTATGACTTTTCATTTACTTGCCTCTTCACTTTTTGGGTCGACCATTCCTAAGCAAATAGCCATGTTTTTTGTTTTGTAGTTCATGTAAAAATCTTTCTCATTTCACTACTTTCACATACTTTCAGATCTGAGAAAAGGTAATATCTTCTTCTCATTTTTTTCTACTTTTCTTTCACTTTTTCTATTGATTTTTCAATTAGTTTTGCTTGTTTCTTCATGTAGTTTGTTCGGCCTATCACCTCACCACCTCCTCCAACCACCACATCACCTCCTCCCCATTACCATACATAGCCTGACATCCATCTCCTCTGACCTATATTGGCCTCGGCCATCCAATGGCGCAGTCACCACCAAAAGTTGCAAAAACACCTTGAACCATGCCATAGCAGAGCTTAGTTTGCACATACCCTTCATTTTCCACTTCGGCCACCCCCTTAGCCGCCACCACCAGCTTGTGCACCACCACTAGCCTTCACTCCAGCCACCACCAGGTCTACACATGCCAAGGTCGAGGCCATTCTTGCATGGCCGAGCCTAAAGTTTGCACCAAAACTCCACTTTTGCCTTAACCTTTGATCTCCCTTCATGTTATAACTCAAAACTTTTCAACTTCTCATAGCCATGCCCATACATGCCATACCCTAGCCCAAAATATCATCAGAGCTGAACCAAATTAGTATGGTGGCTGAGAAAAAATGATTTGGAGTCAATAAAAATCAATTGAAAGCTTGGTGATGTGTTTTGTAGACTATATTTCCATTTTATCTAATAAATTTAGTAGTGTATTTATATTTATATTTTTGTTTTGTTTTTGTTGTCAAATACAAGATTAACTCTTGCGTCTCCACTCCACTCAAGTCAAAGTCGTGCTATCATGCTTTCTGGATTTTGTTTGTGTGCTTTGTTTGCTAACTCCATCTTGAAACAAGTGAATATTCACTCATGACATCTTTACTTATATAAATTGTGAAGTGACACCAAGTGAATATGTAAAATTGCTATATCATGTTATACCTGCCTGTGATATGAATCATATGATGTTAACCCTGTTTATAAACCTGTCATATCATCTATTACTACCATATGTTGTTATACTGTTATTTATATCTGTTTATCACTGCAAGTTCCCTATAGAATAGAATCACTATGGGTCGAAATGATACATACCCGAACGGATTTTAGAATAGGAAAAAATCATTATGGGCTGAAATGATAGGCCTGAGCAATTTTTTATATTTGTTTAATTGACTTGGGACTGCGGGTTTGAAATGATAGAACCCGGGCATTCTTTGTAAATTACGGATTGAAATGATATATTATTCGTATCACTAGACTTAGGTTAGAAAATTATATACAGGCCCGTGGTTATTATATATATTTTTCTGGAATTTTTAAAGTATTTTAAAAAATGTAAATATTATGATATTTTGATTTAAATTGAATTAAAAATGATTTTTATAAAGTATTAGTAATTTTCTACAAGTTAAATAGGTGAGATAAATAAATAGTAAAGTCGAATTTGAAATATAAGGTAATTTTGGAATTTGTGATTTTGTTTATAAATGGAGTTTAAGTTAAGTTAATAAAAATATGATAATTTAACTTAAATTTTGAATTTAAAAGGATTTTATAAAGTGTTATTGATTTTTTTATGAATTAAAAATGGTTAAATAAATGAATGCTTAAAAATGAAATTTGAAATACAACTTAACTTGGAAATGTGAAATTTGGTTTAAAAATAAAAAGTTAAGAAAATAAAGTGGAAATTAAGCTTAATTTATGAAAAAGAAATTTAAATTAAAATATACAGTAAATGCAAAAAATTTAGAAAATTGTACATTGATTTTTATAGGTGAATTATTAAAATTTGATATTTAATTGTGAAATTTACTTTATAATAATCATAAGTTAAAAGGTATTTAAATGACCATTTTTAAAGAGAAAACATGAAATTTTAGAAGTAAAAATTGTTTAAATTGAAGTTTAATTATGGTTGAAATTCTATTGAAAATCTGGAAATACTTTTAGTAGCACTTCAGAAATGCTATCGTTTTTGAAATGAATTAAATTCTGAAATAAATGAATCCGCGGCACTTTCTAAGTGCTGTAGTTGCAGAAGTGAATTAAAAGGGCTAAAACTTAGGAAAGAGCTATTGTAGCACTTGTTAAATGCTGTAGTTGGCTGAAATAAGATTTTTTTTGAACTAAAATTGAACTATTACAACAGTTTTGTAAATGCTGTCTTTGCTGAATTGAATTAAATCCTTTATTTTGAAACCTGAACTATTACAGCATTTTTGTAAATGCTGCCTTTGCTGAATTAAACTATTTTTCAACTAAAACTGATATATTACAGCAGTTTTTAAACGCTGCCTTTGCTAAATTAAATTGTTTTCAAATATAACTTACCATAGCATTTTCTAAGTGCTGCGAAAGCTGAAATTTCACTGTTTTAATGTATTTAAGTGAATAAACTAACTCTGAAAAGCTAAAATTTTGGAAATTGAATATTTGAATTGTAAATATAATGATGTCACTTTTAAATGGTTTAAATGGAGTATTTTGATTTGAAATATAAACCATTTTGAAATGTGATTTGGAATGGTATTTAAATTTAACAAAAATAAATGAGGTTTTTGAAATATATGATATGTTGATATTTTGAAATGGATTTGAAATGATATTTGATTTTCAAAGTATAAAATACCATTTGAAATTATAACCACGGGTTATAATAATGATTGGTTGTTAAAGAGACCGGGATCGGATATGGACATACTCTCTGTCGATACCGAAAATCACTTTAACAACTGTGTACGTGGTGGAGATTCCAGAATAAAGTAGGATGGTGGCGACGATCCTATTATGGTATGAACGTGGACCCGACTCCCTTGAGTTGGCTTAAGGTGGCTAAAACAAGAGCGATTGACGGGCCAAGTGAGGTAGCTCCTCCTATCAGACACACTTCTTCGATACCATTCTATTACTTTTGTGATTGATAAGGTGCACCCCTTTGATTTTAGGAGTGTGGTTCAAGGTGGGCAGTAGTGGCTGTTATGCATTACCACTAGCCCAGAAGCGTAATTGGTATATCTACCTTGGCATTGCCTCGTGTGCCGTGTCACCTACCACAGCGAGCTTTACTACTAGTTTGTTTTTCTCTCGTAGCCATGGAGTATTTAGGGCAGTCTCTCGATCTAGAGATATACTTATACTAGATGGACTACTGGGACAATTACGTGTTAAGGGGAATATTGGTTCACTCCTTAACACTATTTTAAAGTAAGTTTATTTTACTGTAGACATTATTATAATAGCGCAATACTACTACATAGTAAATAGTTTAACGGATCCTTAGAGGATGGGTGGTCCCAAGCATCCTTTAGGTTACTTGTACTTTATTACAGTTCACTTGAGTTGGTTTACATTATATAAGTATGTATGTCCTCACTCGAGTGTTTTGTGTTTTGCTTTACGCTCGGGTCAGCCTTAGTATTCACAGCTTTGGATTTCTCTTTCTGGAGCTAGGAATCGCTGGAGATTCTACCTATTTAGTTATTTATCTATTTCAATTTCAGTGTTCTATTTCAGCTTTTGTTTTAGTGGACTTCTATGTATTTGAGATTTCTACTATATTTGTTTTCGGACTGATATTATGTATTTGTTTTGAAACTTTGTTATAGTAGCTTCATGAACTACTATGGTATTTTAAATTTATGCTGCGAGTTGTTCTGATATTTCTGTGTCTATGATTCTGTGAACGATTTTATTTCCTCTAAATTTTATTACAATCTGTTATTTTGAGTTATTCAAGTGTGACATGTGTGGATTATTGTCGATTCGAATGGTCCAAAATAGGGGTTGTTACAAAGAATAGAAGGACATATGGTTGCAGTAAATCAGTGCAACAAAATGGTCAGTACATGAAGCTTCAAACATATAACAGACATCAACACCATGGAAATGTGCAAATAGATTTGAAGATACTTAGGAATGAATATATAGTGAACAGTGAAGTGAAACAAGACCGGACAACATGAAGTACAGGGATGTAGTAAACATGTACACAAGCATCAAGTCGAAAATGCTATCAGGAATGAACACAAGTCAGTGCCGAAGTCAAATATTATCACAGAGTCGACTGGCTGGGGTCAACAATCACAAAGAAAGTAATAGAGGTAACAAAATTTATATATTCACGATGCCAGAAATTTACGGAATCAGAGTCAATAAATTCAAAGCAATGGTGGTGAAGAAATCGATCAAGCCAAAATCGAAGCTGTGATAATCAAGCAAAGAATTATACGAATTGAACAAGTCAAAGAAATCTCAAGCATGCATATAAAATCGAATGGCTAAGCAAAAGTAGAAGATGAATTCAAACAGAAGTATACGAAAATAAATTACGGGGATCAAACCCTATTTAAACACATCTCATCATTAACTACAAAAGCATTCGAATTCAAGCAATATCATAGAGCAAAGCCCTAATTCCAGAACAAACAAGGAATGAGGCATTTTTCACAGAGCAAAATGGGCCAAGACATAAATAAAAACGAAAAGCGGGGAGCGTCCTTTATCACTATTTAAAGTCCGTTTTTATAAATGCTTTTGGGTTTTCAATTTTTAAATTAGGGCTTTGTATTTTTTTGGCAAAGCCAACGGGGTTGAATGGCCCTTACCATATATTATTGCAACAAAAGATGGTTACAAGCAAAGATGGCAAAACCATCACCAAACATAAGAACAACAGCCACCAAATTTAAAAACACAAAATTCTGAATATACTTAGACAAAAGGAGGACCAGAGAGTGTTTAGAGGAGCAAATTCCATTAAACACTCTATTGTTCCTCTCCGTCCAAATAGTATACACAACTATCTTTAAAAAACTTAGTAATTTAGATGTAGCAGGAGATTTCCATCTAGTAGCTTGAAAAATATAATACCACTCTTCAGAGGAGTTCAAATTAGGCCTGTACAAATTCAAGCATCCCAACACACTTCTCCAGATAAAAAAAGAGAACTGACATGAGACAAAAAGGTGGGAAATGGTTTCTTCCTCAACACCACACAGCAGGCAAGTGGACATAAGAACAATCCGATAAACCGTAAGTTTATCAAGAGTCAGTAGACCATTCGATAACACCTTCCACAACAATAAATTTTCCTTAGGAGCTGATGTTGAAGACCAAATACGAGAATGCCAAGGAAAATTATCCAGATCATCAGATTCATGCAAAAATTTATAAACAGCATCTACAGAGTGCGCTTTACCATCTCATGTAGAGAAAGCATTGTCATAGGTATAAGCATGATTTTGAATAACATTCCAGAGCTTCCTCACAGTGGAAGAGCTAGAGTATGGTAGAGTAATATACCCATCAATCCAAAACCTACTAACATTTGCATTGTCTGAAATACCAGTTAAAGCCATAAGGCTATGATTGAGATATTATGAAGGATAATCCCCCGAGACGACCAAGGTTCATGCCAGAAGGATAAAGTTCCCATATCCATCATACTGCTTTGAAATAAAGGAAGAATAACATCTCTGAAACAAAGTAAGTTCCTCCACATCCAACTACAATCAGTTGGAGCAATCATAGTCCAAAATTTTTGTCTCCTAATCAAATTTTTCCTAGTCCAACTAGCCCATAAATTTCCATCATTTCTAAGAAGTTTGTCCAACCTTGAAGACAAAGCAACATGATTCCATTTCTTTATATTCAAAATGCCTAACCCACCAAACTTACATGGGCAACAAACTCTACTGAAAGCAGCTGGAATGAGTTTTTTGGAGAAAGGATTTACGTGCCAATGAAAATGATTTAGAGAAGAGTTGATCATGGTAATTAGTTTAGAAGGAATAATGAACAATCTAGCATAGTATAAGCACATAGAAGTGGCTATGGATTTAACAATAATGAGTCTACCAGCTATTGAGAAGTGATGACCAGGCTAAGATGAAAATTTTCCAATAATTCTTTCAAACAGTTGAAGACATTGATTGGTTCTAATTCTAGAGGAACAGATTGGGGCACCAAGATAAACCTCATTATGATTAAAAGGAGAGAGGCCAGATAAGGTGAACATAGCAATCTTCATTTGTTCAGGTATTCCAGAAATCAACAATTTAGACTTTGAGTAGTTGATAGACAGACCAGTTTTGGTTTTAAAGTCAATTAAAATATTCAGTACACCAGAAATAGATTTTTCATTAGGCTTTGTAAAAAACATGAGGTCATCAGCAAACAGGAGACAAGAAATTTCCATATTTTTGCAAAGAGGATGATAATCCACAAGGTGAAGGGACATTGCATTTTTGGATATGACAGTAAAAAGCTCCATAACACATATAAATAAGTAAGGTGAGATTGGGTCACCCTGACGAATTCCCTGAGTAGCTTTAAAGTAACCAAATGTGCTACCATTAATACTCAAAGAATAATTAACTGTAGAGATACATGTGAAGATCTAAGCAAGGAAGGAAATTCATTCTATGCAAAATATAGATGATTGTTTTCCACTGAACAGTGTCATATGCCTTCTGAATATCCAATTTTAAGACGCATCTGGGGGAAACATTATATCTTTTATAGCCTCTGAGTAATTCAGTGGAAAGAGTGACATTATCAATGATGTCTCTTGTAGCCAAGAAAGCTCCGTGATTAGTAGAAAATATGGAAGGAAGAATATCCTTCATCCTAGCTGCTAATATCTTAGTAATACATTTGTATATGACATTACAACACGTAATGGGCCTGAAATGACTAACCAAAAGAAGGATGATCAATTTTTGGGATGAGAGCAAGTCTAGTGGAATTGACACCATATAACATCTTAATATGTTTAAAGAAATTGAGAATGGCACTAATGACATCACCTCCCACAATGTTCCAAAAATATTTATAAAAGAAAGCATTAAACCCACCCGGGCCAGGAGAACTAGTAGACTTCATGTTGAAAATTGCCTCTTTGATTTCAGAAGCAGTAATGGGCCTAATCAAATTAGCCTTATGTTATTCAGAGATAGTAGGAATTTTAGAGTGGGTGAATAAATGGTCAGTTATAAGTGGAGTGATTAGCTAGCCAAAATGCCTTGAAAATACTCCAAGAATCCATGGTGAATAGATACAGGAGAAGTACATTCAACACCCCACTTGTCAGTAATATTGGTTATGTTTTCAGAAGCTTGCTTGATTAGGAGGGACTCATGAAACGTTTTGGTATTCCTATCCCCGTACAAATTCTAGTAAGCCTTTGATTTTTGTTTATTCATTTTGTACTCCTTAACCAAAGCCTTAGCTAAATTATTCTTCAAGATAATCTCATGTTCAGTTAAGTTCTGGTTGCAAGGATTGAGTTGAATATCTCTCTGAAGTTGCTCAAGCCTCCCTTTAATAGATGAAGAAACACACTTACCAGTTCCAAAAATTACTCTGTCCCAAGCTCTGAGTTTACCTTTGAGATGCCTTAATTTTGCCTGCAAAATAAACATTGGGTTACCAAATACATGAATTTTCCAAGAGTCAGCAACAACATTTGTAAAATCTGGGTGATAAACCCAGTTTTTTTAAAATGAAAATAAGGCATGTCTTCTCATAATCTTTTTTCCCCAGCCAAGAATTAAAGGAGAGTGTCAGACAATGAAGGAGGTAAGATGATAGAAGAAAGAGAGGGCCATTTAAGAAGAGCAGGAAGATTATGGAAAGCTCTATCCAGATTGCATAAGATCAAATTTCTAGTTCTACTTGAATTACTCCAAGTGAACTTGTTGCCAGAGGTAAGAATAGGAAGTAATCTTGAGTCATAGATTGCATTGTTCAAAGGTCTAGTTTGAGTGTATGAGAGTGGAGAGCCACCATACTTGTCAGATGACTGTTGCATACAGTTTCAATCCCCCATGCATATCCGTGGATAATTATGAGGGTGAAGAGTAGGAAGGATATCAAGGAGAATATGCCTATGATTTGCACTATTATCAGCATAAATAGTGGTTAGGAAGAAGGAAGAAGATGATGGAATATTAAAGAGTGTGAACTGCCTTTGAATAGTGATTGGAGATAGAGAGAATATAACAGGATTCCATAGGAGAAGAAGCCTACCAAAAGGTGCTTGAGCTAAATTATGAATGAGTTTCCATTAAGGCATAATACATGAAGCAGCTGTGTAGGTAGCAGAGTGGTTTAACTTTGTTTCAGCTAAAGTCAAAAGGTGAATATTTTGTGAAGAAATTAGATTACTTATTTCTAATTGTTTTGCAAGAGAGTTTGCTCCCCTTATATTCCAATAACCAAGTTTGTCTATCATGATAACTTATTGGTGGATGCTCTGGTACAAACCCCAGAAAAGGTGGAAGAGGGGATAGAATATTGTAGTGTATGGCCAGTTGTTTGTTGAATCGAAAAGAGACTACCATTATCCCTGTCGGAATCATGGGTTTGAGGTGAGCTAACTTTTAGAGTCTGCCTCTTTTGCTTATTTTTTAGGAGGAAACATGAGTACTGATGTTGACTGAAGAGAGATCAGATGAAAGAAGGGACGAGGGTTCAATGCCAGGGAACAAGTGATTAGGAAGAGACAACGAGTTGTCAGGGGAAATAGTCGTAAAAGATAAAGGGAGATTATTTAGGGGGGAGGAGTGCATGCCAGAGTGCACCTCGGTATCAGTGGCCATTTGAGTTATTTGATGAGGAGCCCCAATAGCAGTAGGAGGACTTGACTTATGATGACCATTGTTATTAGATATTAGAGTTTTAGAAATGTTTTCATAGTTTATTTCTTGAAGTATAGAAAATGGGTTGTTTTCATAGCATTTCTCATGCATAGCTTCTTATGGGGTAGGATATTAATAACATCATTTGTCTTTATTGCAGTGTCTCCAATAACCTCTACATTTTCAATCGTAACAACTTCCTTTTCTATATTATCCTTTTTCAAATTTACTTTCCTCCATTCCTTATTTACTTGCTTGTTTCTTCTCCTTCCCTTAACAAAAAAGACTTTGTTACTTTTTCCTTTGGCCACAATATCATTTTCTTCATTCTCTTGCTCAAAGTTTTTTTCCTTTTTCAACCTCACTTTTGTTGACTAAACCATTTTCTACCCAGATTTAAGATCACAGAGGGCAGTAGCATGCCCAACACTTTACAATGCATACATATAAGGGGTTTCCAAGAATATTCGACAATTACATTCGGGCAAAACTCATTCCCCACTGCAATATGATCAGGAAGTTCCATATCAAGTGAAATTTCAATCAAACATTTCTCATATTCAAATCTTTTCATTTTTTCAGTGTTATAATCAAAACAGACAAGATTACCTAGGTGGCAGGCAAGCCAGTTGATGCCCAATAGAGACCAAGTTAATATAGGTATTTTGTATAGTGCACCTATATAGGAACTGACTTGGTCGAAGACTGAGCTGAAGTGAAAGAGGGATTCCATTTTGTTATAATAAACATCTGACCATGAGTAAAGATTGAATCTTTCATCAGCACATACTGTTTATCATCTTCATTACTAAACTTGAGGTAGTAGTTCTGTTTGTCAAAGAAAATTTCATAGGACCCTTTGAGCTTCCATATTTTATCCAAATGAGCCTTCACTTCCATAAAATTAACAGTTCCCGCTAAGAAAAAGCCAACAAGGCAGTCAGACCAAACCTTTATGCCTTCATTAACAACCTCAGCGGGAGGTTCAAAAGGAGAACCATTGTACTGAATGTCAAACTGCACCGGAACATAAGTTCCTACATTACGAGGTTTATTAGAAAGTAAAGAAGAGAATTTTAAAATGGGGGAAGAAGAAGAAGAAGGAGGAGAGTGAAAGACCAGAGGAGAGGGAAGAGCAGTTGAATAAGGTAAAGGAGGGAAAGAAGAAGGGGGGCAACAGGAAAGGCCATAGGTAGAGGGTTAGGAGCCAGTGGAATAGGAGGAACAATAGGAGTTACTGTAGGAGATGGAGGAACAGACAAGGACAGGATGTGTGAAGGTACGGGAGGAGAGGGGGAAGGAATGGGAGGAATGGGAGGAATAAAAGGAGCCGGAGGAATAGGAGGAGCAGTTACAGAAGGTGGTGGAGGAACAGACAAGGACGGGATGAGTGAAGGTACGGGGGGATAGGGAGGAGGAATGGGAGGACATGAAGGGAGGACAAAGGAGGACATGGGGGGAGGAGTGACTTTGTGTTTTTTAGTTGTTTTTAATTTGAATTTGTCTTTTAAACTTTTGTAAATTTTAGTCATGTGACTAGAATACGAACTACGGTGGTGTAGTTCGAGAATTCGCAACCCAATGGCTGAGTTGTGGCAGGGTTTAGAGTGTAGAATTAGGTTAGTCGATAGCGAGTGTCACGAGTTTACGTGTGTAAGCATCTGACTACTTAATTTCTAGTAGAAACCTTCGAGGCATCACGTAGGCAGGGTTTTGCCGAAGCTGGGTAAATCTGTGTTGTTCTATTTCTGCTTTTTATATTCTTCTATTTCTATTCCGCTATTATTCCGTTGTTACCAGTGCTGTGATTATTTTATATACTTCCGCATTAAATTTTTATAATTAATAGTATCACCCTATTCACCCCCCTCTAGAGTGAAATCGATCTTACAAGTGGCATCGGAGATAGGAACAAAAGCCATTTTTTTAAAAAAATTTGATTTTTCATAAACCAATTTTTGTTTTACAAATTTGAATTTTAAAATGGTTTCTTTTAATAATGCTTTTGTTGAGGGCCGGTCTAATATTATTCCTCCTGTTTTCGAGGGAATGGATTTTTTAAATTGGAAATTAAAAATGGAATTTCATTTAAAATCTGTTAATTTTAAGTGTGGGGATATTATTGAAAATAGGTGTGGTATACTAGACGAGAAAAATACTTCGATTAATGCTCTTGCTATGCATATACTATATTCTCATATTAATCATGATAATTTTAATTTTATTTCTCATTGTGAAAATGCACAAGAAATCTATAATACTTTTGATGCAATATATGGTGCAAAATTCCACAGCAATGAGAAGTTCTCCACAATCGACTCAGTTAAAGAAACGTGCTTAACAGGATTGGCAAAAGGCAGTAGCGATGAAGATTCCATAGCTGATGAGATAAGTGATTTTCTATTCAATGATTTAGTTCTCTTAAGCCAAAAATTAATTGAAAATGATAAAGCTCTTGAGTTGAAAAATAATAAGTTGGAAAGAGAACAAGCTAAACTTCATCATAAAATTAACGATTTGGAAAATGAGCTTAAAAATAAAAGTTCTAGTTGCAAAAGGTGTTTGGACTATGAAAATAAATTTGCCCATTTACATGAAAACTTTCAAAAGTTAGAAAACGAAATTTTAATGCAGGAGAAAAACAAAACTGACTTGATTTGTAAAAACAACATTTTGCATAAAGAGTTGGATAGCTTTAAGAAGTCGGAATGTTCTAAATGTTGCTATTCTTGAAAAGAAATTAAGCGAGATCAACGAAGATTTAAAAACCCTTGAAAAAGAAAACTGATTTTATGTAAACCTGAAATTATTGGATTAAATCACGAGTTTGAAAAGGAGATTGAAAAATCAAGGATTTTGAAAAGGTTGAATTTAAAAAACTCCAACTATTTGAAATTGAGATGCTAGAAATTGAGAATAAAATTAGAGAGCTGAAAAATGAAAATATGGGATTGAAAATGAAGAATTCTGAAATGAGAGATAGTACCATTAGTTTTTGTTTAAAGCTAATAAATAAAAATAAACATTTAAAATCCAAAGTTATTAAACTTGAGTTGATTACTAAGAAATTTTGGTAAGAGATAAATCATTTAATATACTCTTAGAAAATCAACTCTTCGAGAATAAAAGGGATATATTTGGATTTGCAAAAGTGTCAAAATATGAATAAACAACTAATAACACTGTTGAAAGGAAAACATGATACCCAAACACGTGAAAATCATTCCAGTTTGGGTTCCAAAAGGTAAGAATATAAAATCCCTCAAAGTCAAACAAATCTGGGTGCCAAAAGGAACATATATAAATAGTTTGGGTCTACACAAACATATTTTTCAAAATTGTTTGCCACTAACAACCTTGGACCTATAAAAACAAATAGGTCACAAAAATCCTTTATTGTGTAGGTGTGGTGGCAGGCTAAGGAACAACAAAAGTGTTATCTGGATTGTAGCTGTTGGGTGACTAATAAAAGTTTCTTAGCCTAATATAAAGGTGGAAGAATCACAATGGGCAACAACAAAAAATTATCGTAAAGGTAAAATAGGTAACGGTATATTTATCTTAAACTTACACCCTAATCTGATTTAAATCAGAAAGTTATGTGATAATGAATATTGATTATGATTCTGACTTATTCAAAATTGTTGGCTAATTATTCATTTATGTCAAGAACACTTTAAGGACCTCTAGAGTCTTTGGATTAGTTCATATAGATTTGTTTTAACTAATGATATTGTTTTATTAATTGATGATTATACTAGATACACGTGGATATATTTGCTTATCTTACTACTTCTGGATCTGACATTATGTTCACTGCTTGTTTATCTGCACGGTTCCAATTCAAGTTCAAAAGAATTTCATTTAAAAACTATAAAAATGATTTCAAGGTATTTGTTGCAACATCACGGTCTGGTCTATGACATCCAACTAATGATAATTTTGAGTCAACAAGGAATTCAGATGCAAATTACACTGGTAATCTAGTTGATATAGAAATTTCTACTGGAACGTGATTCATGTTAAGACATTCAGTAGTTGCATTATTTTTAAATAAAATATTTTCATATTTTTTATTTCAACTAATTTTCAAATAGCAGACATTTTTCTTATAAAACCCCCTCCATAAAATCGTTTTTTTGTTGATCTTGTTTCAGATTAGTTATTTTAGAAAATTTGATTTTATAATTATTTTTGGATTTGATCTTAAATGACTACATTAACTAATCTGACTCCCTGCTGATTATCAAAAAGATAAATAATGATTGAAAAAGTGATGAGTGTTGATATTAATCATATATTATAACTTGAAACGGTATAATTAGTAAATTTCTTTAGAAATTTAAGAAAAGAGTTATAAAAATTTATTGTTGGTAAAAATTCCATAACCATTTCTATTTCTATCATATTTCTATCGACCATCACACATCAAAATCTAGTATAGTATGTCAATATGTGGTATTTTAAACGGGAAATTATTCGTTTTATTTTATTATATTTTTAGCAATAAAAACATTCAAAGTATTCACTCTCATTTAAAAGTCCTCACGGTTATGCATTGGTGAATTACTTGGAATTTTTTATTATGTGTTTCATGCTCATTTAAAAATCGTCACGGTTATGCATGTATGCAACGCATATCAAAACTGATTATTAAATAGACAAGTTGATTCTAATCCCATTTAAAAGTCCTCACGGTTATGCGTGGTTAGTAGATACTTGAATTCATTTTTTTATAAAAATTGAAAATACTACTAACCTTATTTAAAAGTCCCGGCGATTACGCATGGTTAGTAGATATTCAAATTCCTGATATAAATATACCACAAAAAGACACAACTATATGGTTTTATATGATGACATCATCCTTATCATTCTAAAGTGGAATATGAGACTAATAGAATACTTATCATTTTTGTTTGATTTGTTATTGAAATTTAATATTTATACTCGATTGGGTATTGATGTTTTATTAATATCTATCACTTTATCACTATTTTTCTAACACTATTACTCTTTTGCTGATAACAAAATGGAGAGAGAAAAGTTAAGATTTTGACAATTAAAGGTCATATTTTATTTGGTATTTTCTATTTGCATCTAGGTTCATTTGCATATTTTCATTCATTTTAATGCATATATGAAGGGGGAGCTTTGTGTAGAGAGGGAGCATTCAAATAGGGGGAGCAAATCAAACGATCAAATACATTTAATAAACTCAAAATCTTAAATATATGTTTGCTATCATCAAAAGGGGGAGATTGTTAAATATGCTAGTATATGATTTTTGTTTGATGATAATAAACATATATATATATATATATATATATTCATTTAAATGTATTTGTTAATGTACTATTTTATTTTTCACATAATATTTGTTGAATAAAATAAATGACATGGAATTTATTCAAACAAATATTTTATTCAAACAAATATTTTATTACAATTTTGAATAGTAAAAATTTGAGCTCTCACTATATACACAATTTTCAAACAATAAAATTTTGGTTACATCACAATTTTTCACTATACAATTGTTATATACATTTGCACCTCACTACATATCACTCATTCACTCACATTACTCTTCAGCTCTTTTCCAGGTTGAATCTAGCATCTGAATTATCTGCAAAATATACACTGACGCAGTAAAATTGAAAAAGAAATATTTTTACAGTGTAAAATAAAATTTATTTTGAAAATATTATATGCCTCGGTTATTTGGATTGTTCTTCATCATTTTTTTTTGAATTCATCATACGCGGACAACTTATGACATGCATAGTGTATCACTGTACATGACACAAGGCCGTGCACACCAATGTACATTTGATAAAATTATAGGGACAGGTGAGCACAAGGTCAGAACTAATCGAAAACTAGGTTCAACTCAAGTGCGACACAAATAAAGTCACAATACGAGCACAAGGTCAAAACCGAGCTATAAGCTGAATTCAACTCAGGTGCAAATTCCAAAATCATCAAGCATACAGGTTCAACATCAACAATGTAGACAAGTTTTGAACATCAACACAGAGATCAGGTGCACTAACATCAGTGCAAGAATGAACTCATGCAATGAACTGGCTCGAAGACATCACATGAAAAAGAGGCATGACTGCAGCAGTTCAAAATGCAAGCTAACATGCACATATACATGCAGTAATAATGTGGGATACAATGAAGCATATACATGAACCAGACTATATGCAAGCAAAATTACATGTATACGTATTCATATGCAACCAGAATACATGCTACAAAGGACAGAAGTAACAATATGGTTGCAGTAAAGCAATGCAACAAAATGGTCAGTACATGAAGCTTCAAACATATAACAGACATCAACACCAAGGAAATGTGCAAATAGTTTTGAACACACTCCGGAATGGATATACAGTGAACAGTGAAGTGAAACAAGACCGAACAACATGAAGTACGGGGATGTAGTAAACACATACACAAGCATCAGGTGAATATGCTATCAGGAATGAACACAAGTTAGTGCCGAAGTCAAATATTATCACAGTGTCAACTGGCCGAAGTCAATAGGCACAAGTAATAGAGGTAACAAAATTCATATGTTCACAATGCCAGAAATTCACGCAATCAGAGTCTATATTTTCGAAGCCATGGTGGTCAAGAAATCGAACAAACCAAAATCGAAGCCGTGATATTCAAGCAACGAATTATATGAATTGAACAAGTTAGAGAAATCTCAAGCATGCAAAAAAATCAAATGGCCAAGCTAAAGTATAAGATGAATTCAAACAGAAGTATACGAACGTAAATTAAGGGGATCGAACCCTATTTAAACCCATCTCATCATTGGCTACAAAAGCATTCGAGTTCAAGCAATATCAAAAACAAAGCCCTAATTCCAGAACAAAGAAGGAACGATATATTTTTTCATAGAGCAAAATAGGCCAAGACATAAATAAAAAAAGAAAAGGGGGAAACAACCTTTATCACTATTTTTGATTGGTTTTTATAAATGCTTTTGGGCTTTCAATTTTTAAATTTGGGCTTTGTGTTTTTTAGTTGTTTTTAATATGTATTTGTGTTTTAAACATTTTTAAATTCTAGTCGTTTGACTTGGGGACGAACTACGATGGTGTAGTTCGAGAATTCACAACTCAATGGCTGAGTTGTGGCAGGGTTTTGAGCGTGGAGTTTGGCTAGTCGATAGCGGGTGTCTCGAGTTTACATGTATAAGCATCTGACTACTTAATTTCTAGTAGAAACCTTGGGGCAACACGTAGGCAGGATTTTACCGAAGCTGGGTAAATCTATGTTGTTCCATTTTTGCTTTTTATATTCTGCTATTATCTATGCTGCTATTATTCTGTTGTTACCAGTGCTGCGATTATTTTATATATTTCTGCATTAAATTTTTATAATTAATAGTATCGCCCTATTCACCCCCCTCTATGGTGATACCGATCCTACATTGCCTTCTTTTACATCAGTGCATTTAAATAAATTTTTCATATATTATTTACTCTTTGACCAACAATCATTCAACTCCACACCCTTAAATTTGGTTGAATGACTTCCTAAGTGTCTACACCTCTACATAATATCATTTGTGCGAGTTATTAAAATTTTGTACTACTTATTGCTGAAGTGTGAAGTCAGTAGAATTGAAGTCTAGTTTTGGTGTCCTCAAGTAATCGATTTGAAGTCCATTTTGATTATTCTAGTACTTTTAGAAACATGTTCCTTTGGACGAAGTGAGGGTTGTGTTAGCAAATCCTAAAAAGGAGTTCTAGGACTAGATGTAGACAGGAGGACAAAACCAATATAAAATCAATAATGTGATCTACTTTACTAATTTCTGCTGCATTTATTGTGATATTGGTATTTGATCATATATTTTAAGCCGTAATACTCGATCCACCTCAACTTTCAAAATATGCAACTATCAGCCTTTCTATATGAATGCAAATGACATAACATATTAGGCATGGATGCAAACATCCTAATATAAGCATGTAACTTATATGCACATGTATAAGCACAAAATCAAGTTACATAAATATATAACAGTGTCAAACTAAGATAAACATATACTTTTGCAACCAATTAATAAATCAACCAGACTAATCTAAATAGATCGAAAAAAATTTATAGAACATAGCAGAGAAGAGTTCAGGGTAGGAAGCTCATATCTTCTCTTCGGGTTCCAAAGTACTCTTTGCCGAATCATTCCTCCACTACTCTCTGACTAACTTCATGACCATGTTTCAAATCTTTTCACACCATTTCAAAGATGTAGATTGATCCAAGGTATAATCAACTCTAGATATAACTCAACATTCTCCATCTGACTTAGATCGACCATAGTAGCTGGATCGTGTACAAATTTTTCACAAATATGAAACATGAAATACACTACGAATTCCTACCATCCTCTTTGGAAGTTCTACTATGTAAGCTAATCTCCCAATCCGCTCCAATATCGAAAAAGGTCCAACGAATCATGGTGATAAATTCCCTAAGTTCCAAACCTCATAACATGCTACAATGGTGAGAGCTTCACAAATAATATATCACCAACTGCGAATTCCAGCTTTGCGACAACCCACAAATCTGTACCCTTTGAATCGACAATAAACCACTCATGTCCGACCCAAAAAGCACAAACCGACGGAAAGTCGGGAGAAAGAAAAGAAGAGAGAAGAAGAGAAGAGAAGAAAGAGAGAAGATAGAACCAAACAGAACAATACTAAATCTCACACCGCAGCGGAAAACATATAATATCATATCAATGATGTTTATAAAACAAAAACTGTATACATACATACATCAATCAGAGTTCAACAATCAATCACAAATTATCAGCCTAGATAGTTATAATAAATTGTCCTCGCAATTGATGATAATATACAACAACTAAGCACAGTGGATAATCAATAAATCAAAACAGATACATGTATACGAAAATGAAGATCTCCAACTCGCCTGCTAAAGCTCCAATAGCACCAATTTGAACATGTAAATATACTCAGTCTGACCTGAGCATTGAAAAGGAAGAACGCCCGGATCAGTCTGGTAAACCAGCGTGAGAAACACACTCAACTGAATTTATTAGATTACCAAACTTTTCCTTTGTCAAAACAAAAGTATCTCATAAGACAAGTCCACACGTAAACATGGACATGTTTGTACCTTACGATAAATAAAACATTTCATATCAAGTCATCTGATATTATACTAGTGTCTAGTATACAAATAATGTTAATCATAGCCAAAATTGTTTCATTAATTAAATTCCAGCATATAGCCCAGTTGGGTAATACAATCAAAATGGCAAGCATGTAGTGGAGTTTGGATTTCCATACAAATGACCGGGTGAAGGGACTACCTTCCGCAAGGATACACCTCTAGATGGATGTCCCGAGCCACAGAACATCTGCCCTCTACCAACACAAGACCATCCCACCTCTATAACTAGATGGTACCGAATATGTGATCCTTCGGTCGTTACCAACCTTTTTTGGGGGCCCTCGAAGCATACAAACTACAATAATCAGATATACGACGTCATAGCATGTAAAGATATATCTAGAAGAGGATGATCATACCCTAATGGGAGCCACCCACTTAGCATTGCCACAACTAACCCTGTTTTTGTCATTTCTGGTTGATGAGGCCTGAGGTAGCGATTACCTTTCACGAATCACAATCACATCACTTTGAATGTCACACGACCATTTCCGTTGACTACTAATTGCCTTGCACAAAAATACAACCCTTAAACTCATACGTCTCAAGGAGGGTGTTAAGATAAGAGAAGTTACCTTCTTCGCCACCACTGATGTACGTTTGTAAAAACCAATGTACGTAATCTATAGAAATGCAATGTCAGACAAACATACATATAGATTGTCCAGGAACAGGACAAGCCGAAGGTACTTTCCTACCACATCCTATCGGGAAATCCCTAGGATTAGTAGCGAATAGTCTTCGCATTGTGTATTTCCTAATGAAGAGACCATTGCTGCTGGATGTATATTGGGATTCTAACCCCAAACGATCAACAAGCAGTCCCCCACTATGAAAATCTAGAATATCAATATCATCACAAGCAACCTGTACAATCGTCGCACATACATTGGTCCAAAGTGGTTTTCAAATAAATCTGATCTTGATCTCTTCGCACCAACAACGCAAAAGCATTTCTCAACCTCACACGGAAACTAAGTCTCATAGACTTATCACATCTCCAGCTTTCAACTTGCTATCCTTCGGGCCAAGAAGGAAACTCGATAGATTGGAGTAATACTTCGCACTATACGAATCAATATCCTCAAAACAAACAATAATCAAGCCTACATAGAAGGCTACATACTAAGTGTACGAGTAAATAGTTCCCACAACAAGTCGAGGAACTAAAATTTGGCCAAATTCGATAGTCGGTTGTTTAACTATCAAAGCAAACAAATAAATATCCAGCACTATAACAATCACTAGGCCCTTGTAATTAATCTTTTATTAATTAAATCATTTTCCAAATATTCACTTCAAATTAGCTTTAAAAAGATATAATTATCAAAACCATTTCAATATTGGAAAACATTTCCATATACTTTTTTAATAATAAGTAATTCACAAATCTCTTTATTTTCAACACTTGGAAAATATTTCATATACATAATTCACGATTATGTATTTTATCTTTTAAGGAAAACGTTCTCTTTAAACACATTTATTTGGGTTAAAACAAATGTTGCGTAAAACATCGTTACGACAACCTAAAATCAATAGTATAGGGATTCTAAAATAAGATAGATATATAAATCCCATATACTATATAAAATATCTTCTTCGAAAATCATTTATTATAACAACAGTGTTATATTCCATCATTTCCTTACTTGTCGAAAACGTCTATTTCGACAATGAATGTTGAAATCTATGGTTTCTGTAGCGACCTGACTTTCTATCACCAGAAAATCGCATCACTAATTAAGAAAGAAAGGGATAGAAGAAGAAAAGAAAGAGAAGAAAGAAAAACAACACATCAGAATCTCACAGGGAACGATTTAAATATAATATAAAACATATACATAGTATCATATACATCAGACTACACAACTAAACATCTCAATTTAGACAGTTATAACATTTCTGTCTAATACAATACAAGATATCATACAGAATAACACACAGCGGAAACTCTAACCATATATCTACACGCTGAAGCCTCCTGCTCCAAAGCTCCTCTAGAATTCGTCAAGAGATAACCTGAATCACTTGACTACTCATATATAATATAAGTACCTAAGAGTTTAATAAAACAGAAAATAAACACTAGGGTCAGACAGGGGTCTGGTGTGAGTAAACGGTTAAAAATTGCTTAACTTTAGAAAATCATTTGAAAGAAGGGTATCACGTAAGACTCCCCACAAATAAACATGGGTAAGTTTTTACCTTACGCTAACCCAAAACATTTGATAGGAAATCCAGTGATATTATTAATAGTGTCTAGGGTTTTCAAAGTAAAATACAGAAATAGCTGGAATGCTTACATCTCACGTTCCAACATAGTTGGGCACAATCAAAACCGTACAGGCACTTATTGGATTTTGGATTCCATACAATGGCAGGGCTACTGGGGTACCGCCCGTCACAGTATGTGGCCTAGATCACCGTACCCAGGAGTACGCCCACTCCTTTGCAACACAAAGCCGAAACTATCCCTTACTGGACAGTCCCGAACAAGACCACCCCGGCAGTTTTCATGATCAACCGCCCTACACAGCCGAAATAAGAAGGGACCTCTAGGCAGGGGTAAATCTTGCTCTCCAGTGGGGGCTACCCACGAAGCCTTGCTGCACCTCCCCTGTTTTAGCCATTCCCGGTTGATGAGGCTTGAGGCTGCGATTACCTTTATAGAACATATCACTTAGAATGCTCATCGTCCGCTTGACGATGTTTCTGAAAGCATTCAATCCATACAAGTTCGTTCTGGGTTCGAACGAAACCGAAGGCACTATCTCGTTACACTCGATTTGGAATCACCCTTAGAGTTAACGACAATAGCCCTTGCACTTTGAATCAACATCTCGAACCTATAAGCACTATTCCGTCAAACTCATTACGGAATCACCCACAGAGTTATACTGACGTATAGCCCTTACACCTCGAGTCTTCACTTGCTCCACTTGGATTCACGACCTAACGTTTAATTGGAATCGATGTGGTTTTCGGATATGCAAATATGGAAACCCGATCCCGGTCTCATCGAAACCAAACGCCATTTTAATGTCCAAGTTGTACTTAAGGGTTTAAACAGTAGATATTCAGAATATCACTTAAACATAAATGGATGATTCACATTACACAGATAGATAATCCATTATTATCAAAAGCATCCATACATATGACAAAGCAGCATATATATCACATCTCAGATATATCACATTCATATCACAACATATCACCCAATGACATATAATATCATCCAAATGATATTTTTCATCCAATCATTAATCAACCATAAACAAGTTTAATCCAAACTTAATTAATTAAATTAATCCTTAATTAAATTAATTCCTTATTTAATCACTTGGATTATCATTAATCCAACTTACTTACCATTAATTAATTACAAATTAATTAATTAATTAAACATCACTTAATTATCCACTTTAATTAATCCCTCTTGATTAATCATTTCTTAACTACTTTAAGTAATTATTCCTTAATTACAATATTCATTAATCATCTTAATTAATTACTTCTTAATCATTCCAAGTAATTACCTCTTAATTACCCTTTTTAAATTAATCAACCTTGATTAGTTATTCTTTAATTACCCTGATAATTATTTCTTAATTATCCCTTATAATTAATCACACCTGATTAATCACTTTTTAATTAATCATACTTGATTAATTATTTTTAATTAAACTTACTTAGTTAATTACTTTTAATTAATCACATTTAATTAATTACTTTTAATTAATCACCTTTAATTAATTACTTATAATTACACTGAGTAATTATCCCTTAATTACTATTCTTAAGTAATTATCCTTAATTAATTACACTTAGTAATTATTCATTAATTACTTCACTAAGTAATTACACATTTCTAATTACACCAAGTAATTATACTTAATCCCATCATTAAGTAATTCTTTTTAATTAATTAACTAAAAATTAACCCTAATTACTTAATTAATTACACTGAGTAATTAATTACTTTAATTACATCATTAAGAAATTATGTTTAAATAATTCTTCTAAATCATTAAGTAATTAACTTCTTAAGTACTTATTAACTAATTATTTAAAAAATAATTAACCTTGATTAAATTAGTTTCTAATTAAGTATTAATTTCACTTAATTAATTACACAAACAAATTTACCTTAATTTAATCACTTATATTAACTAATTTAAGTTAATTAAGTAATTTACTTTAATTACCTTTTTAATCAAAAACTTGATTAAGATAAACCACTCCTTCATTAACTTTTATCAATCAATTTAAAAATTAAAATTTTAAATTCAAAACTTTTAATTGATTTATACTAAAACATCATCATTTAATTTAACATTATTAATTACCCTACCTTAATCACCTTTAAATTACTTCAAATACAAATTTATTTTAAAATATTGTTATATCATTTACCCAAGCAAAAATGAAACAAACTATATATTATATTTTTTTTAACAAAAGGTTAAATTTAAAAATCCGAACTTTAAAACTAAAATTCTTTTAAATTCAAACATTCATTCTTTATTCAACTAAATTTAACCACTTTGTTTAACATCCATTTGCTTTTAAATTTGAAACTTCATTTTATAAATTATAGAAATCCAGTCAATACTAAACTAATTACAAACAAACAATTTTAAAACAAATTCAACTTAACTCATTAAAACACAAAGTTTTAAATTAAAACATTTCTAACATACTTAAACTATTTAAACTTTATTTACAAACTGAGTTGTTTTTTTTATATTAAGAAATTCCAATTTGCAGAAGAAAAAAAACAAACAGGATTAAATCCTGAAACCTAACTACTCAAACAAAACTCACGCGTCAAACCTTCCCAACGTCTTCGAGAAGCACGCGAGATCATCACGAGGAAAACTTCGAGTCATACACTACAACAACACGAGACTAAACTCGTGCAAACCACCGAAGAAATCCCAGACCAAACTGTCTTCTCAAACCAAACAGCTGCACCAACAATGGCTCGTGCACGTTCACATTGGCCCCGGTCGACGGCGATCAACGCCGATGATTCCCCCAAGTCATCTCTGGCCTCGGCAACCCCCCTCAACTCCTAGATCGACGAGAACACTACAGCATCGAAAAATGATGTTCATCCCTTCATCCAGAAAACATCGAACCACAAACGGTCGCCGCCAACGGCGAAATCCTCCACCGGAGGTCCTGCCACTTAAGCCATGCACGCGTCACACCCCATGCAACTCTTCCCCCCATCAGCGATCCACCCCGAAGCAACAACGACGACGAACCAAAATCATTTCTGTCCCTAAGCAGAAACAACACTAAACCCTAATACGCCATCTCCAAATCACCACGACCGCTGTAAAAATCCCCCATTATTTTTCCTGAATCATCCATCACTGTGCCCTCCTTCATGCCAAATCTCACCATCCAACTCCACTTCTGTCAATTGGAATTGACCAAACTCCCAAATACCTAAAACCCCCAAATTCACTTCAACCACCATCATAAAAATTACCATATTCATTTTAAAATTCATGGTATTGAACAACCATTCAGATCAAATAATTCGAAATCTAAATTATTAAGTTTGATTTTTATCAAATTTTTGGTCTTCCACTATAAATCTAACCTTTACAGTATATTTATTCAATATAAAATTTTAAATTTATTTTTAACACAAAATTGCTTCATGACGAACAGATTCCTTTCAATGATCAATAATTATTATTGATTAACTTGGGAGAATTTTTTTTTTTAACCAGGAACATGAATATGAACAGAGTTTAAAACTCCATATCTACAGACATTCAAACTGCTTAATCAATATACAGTCATCAACAAACAAACATGCAAACATTGATATAATGAATACTATAACACTCATATCCATAAATATGAAACCTAATTACTTCAACAGACATCCATAAAAAATCAAGTTTTAATCTGTTTTTAAAATAAATTTACTCACCAGAATTTTGAAGCAGAGAATAGCTTTGTATTACTGCACTTGGATTTTCTGTAATTTAAATATGCTTCTGCATTTTAATCTTGCTGTTGAAACATTGAATTTGCCTTTTCATTTGCATGTTGATTTCCAGTTGATCTGAAGCCATTTCCAGGTTGCAATTTGAATCATGGCTGTAAGCTTCAGATTTTACAGATTTGAATTCTGTTTCAGGTTCCAACTGAATCTTGTATTTGGTTTCTCATTGAATGATCTTTGGTTTTTGATTTCAGTTTGAAGTTTTCACTTGGTTCTTTTATTTATTTTTTTATTTTTGGTTGAAGAAAAATTGAACAAGTTTGCTAGCTGAAGAAAATATACAGACTTTTCTCTTGAATTTTTATTTTCTTTTGAACTTTTAATTAAAACAAACTTTTCCTTTAAACATAAAGATGCCACTTGTTAAATGCATAACTTCATGTATTAACAAATGTCCAACCCTTTAATATTATGAATACAAGTGTATTTTCATAAATTCTTATGATGCCATGTGTTTTAAGATTACATTAATCATTTGTTTATAAATAAATAAACCTTAATTACTACATTAGTCTAATACTCATGTTATATATGTATAACTATAAAATGCAATATATTTATAACTTTGTGTTTTAGTTTATAATTATTTAAAACTCACTTTCCTAAAGATAAGTTTTTAAAGAAAGTAACATTTGTTTAAATTTTATTTTAAAAGTTTAAACATAAATTTCTATAACTAACATTAATATTATATTAAGAAACTAAATTTGTTTTCAAAAATCAATTTAAAGGAAAACAATTTAAACTTTTATAATAATGTACTAATTTCAAGTTATTATCCATTTAATAAAAATAAATTTTCCTTTAAGTCTTTATAAATAAAAATTAATTTTAAATAGCTTTTGAAAAGCACCTTATTAAATTAAATCAAAACTTTCCAAATTACTATAAAAACTTATGTACACTATAAATTTGAAAACATATTTTCTATTTAAGTTTAATTTATCATTTTCTATTCACAATAATTTTATACAAATATAAATATTCATTGTAAATAGAACATCTTAAATATTAGCTTCAGAAATTATTTGAATTTTAAAACAAAACATCAAATCACAATATATAAACATATATATTATAATTTGAAAATATTTTTATTAAATTTAAATTGAACCAATTTCCTTATTACAATGTATACATATATACATTACAAATAGAATATTTTTATTAACTTTAAAAGATCAATTATTGTTAATTACACACATATATTATTATTATTATTTGAAAAGAATAAACATTCAAATTAAATTATCATTGAATTTTGAAAAGAAAACATTTGTTAAATTAGATTAATTATTGGTTTTGAATATATAATATTTGGTTAATTTAGATTTTAGATCAACATAATCATATTTTAAAATTAATTATAAATAGAAATTATTAAATAAATATTGCCCAAAATTCCGGGACATCACATTCCTTCCCCCTTAAAAGAATTTCATCCCCGAAATTAAAAGCAAAGTAATTTAATAATCTCATACAGATTTAAATTTTAAAATAGCAACATATGCTATCAACCATATACTAAAAACCATAACATCCAATTCAAACAATCAATACTAACTATCCAAACAAAATTTGGACAGAATTTTCTCGAGTTTCCCAGGTACAAACATCGGGTTACTCGCCCTACAGAATCTAATCTAGCTGCTCTACTCAGATCTAGAACTCCTATATCTAGATCTACAACCTAAACAGAATACAGGATCACAGACAATCCGATTAACTTCCAAATCTCCCTGATCTACTGGTTCTAAACCAGTGATAGCTCAACCACTTATCCTTAAGAGAATACAGAAAGATTCCCATACACTCTTGAGCTAGCTTCCCATCTTATCCAATCTCATTGCTCTTATGATCGGAGAAAACTTATCCAAAAATTAAATCTCCGACTTCAAATTCTGGATCTCTTCGTCTCTTGACCACAACCTCTGCTGATCCTGGACTGCCCTCAATCTTCCTGACAATCCAACTTCACAGATGCATCTCAAATCAAAGCTGGATCAAGAACGAGATGCCCTCTTGATTCTACTCAGCAAGATGATTCTCCCAAAAGTCTATCAAAATTCAAACACCAATCTACCATACAACATCAAGAACTTCAAACTTGCTTCTCCTATTCGGAAAACAAAACAGATGCTCCTGACATCCAAGCCTTCAGATCCTGAAAAAACTTCCTAAAGAAAATCTTAAATCTAAGAAAACACAAATCCTTTGATGAATCTGAGTTGCTTATATCTTGGAATAGCTGCCACCATGCTTCCGCTGCACAATTCTGATCCGAAGAAAATGAGAATGCTTCTGATGAACATAAGCACAAACTTGATCAACTCATCCAGAAACATTGTCCATCAAATCCCATAAAAGCTTAATGACCTACCTGACTTGGTCACAAATACTACAGCAGCAATCCATTTGGAAAACTAGATCCAATCAACCCCGATTGCTCGCAAAATCCTCTCTCCTGGATTCTTCTGTCTACTAGGCCAAACCACCAGAAAATCCAAGAACCAAATCAAAATAGAACTCCATCTCTCGGTGCGGACAAATTCCTTTGACTACCCTGAAGATATTCAGAAAGTCTCATACCGCTTCGATAGCTCCAACATCTTTAGAGATGTCTCAAACTAAAGCAAAGATTACTAGAAGAACTTCCGAACCATCGCAGGTCACTTTTGCGATACTACCCAGTTCGGTTTCCAAAGAATCTATTCTCTCTTACATAATAGAACAGCTTAAGCCCTTCAAAAGAAGAAACTGATGGTCCACCTCAACCACAAACATCTTACTCTAGATGAGCTTCCAAAAGAAAAAGACAAGCCTTCACCATTTGCTCGATCTATTGACAGTAGAATCTCAAAAGACTTCTGAACCATCAGAGAAACAGACCACACAACTACTTCCGAACTCCACCTTTAGGATACTGCTGAGCCAAGAGATCTTCCTGACAGCACACTCAACATCTCCAAACTGCTACTGCTGCCAAAGACTTTCTTATCCAAAACTCCTTGAATCCCAAACTATATCAACCAACTCCACAAAAAGAGTCTTCAAGATAGACAGATATCTCTCAGGAAACTCGGACTTCAAACCAAGCACAAACACCTAGATGAACTGAGTCTCCTACTCCAAAACAGATAAGACTCCTTCCTATGGTTGCCAAATACCATTACTTGCTTCAACTCTTCCAACTGATCCAAACTCTAGAGAATTCGCTCGTACGAGCAAAATCCAAACTTATACTCCAAAGATAAACTCCGAAACTTTAAAAGATTTCCTTCAGAGATTGATGAAATCCATACACCAAGCTGCAAAGCTCACTTGAGACGGTATTAGGTCTACAGTCTCGACAAATACACTTCCAACCAATGGTAGTAGTCGTGTTACACACACCACTACCTTGTCTACCTTTATAACTTATATTGGAAAACCCGAACAAGTAACCCAACAAAATAGGTAGGAATAAATAAATAAATATATATATTCAAAATTACAAATACGCTCTCTCAAGGAAGACACAACTCCAGAGCCTAGGTACTCGCTCAACCTAGCGCTCTGATACCAACTGTAGCGACCTGACTTTCTATCATCAGAAAATCGCATCACTAATTAAGAAAGAAAGGGATAGAAGAAGAGAAGAAAGAGAAGAAAGAAAAACAACACATCAGGATCTCACAGCGGAACGATTTAAATATAATATAAAACATATACATAGTATCATATACATCAGACTACACAACTAAACATCTCAATTTAGACAATTATAACATTTCTGCCTAATACAATACAAGACATCATACAGAATAACATACAACGGAAACTCTAACCATATATCTACACGCTGAAGCCTCCTGCTCCAAAGCTCCTCCAGAATTCGTCAAGAGATAACCTGAATCACTTGACTACTCATATATAATATGAGTACCCAAGAGTTTAATAAAACAGAAAATAAACACTCGGGTCAGACAGGGGTCTGGTGTGAGTAAACGGTTAAAAATTTATTAACTTTAGAAAATCATTTGAAAGAAAGGTATCATGTAAGACTCCCCACAAATAAACATGGGTAAGTTTTTACCTTACGCTAACCCAAAACATTTGATAGGAAATCCAGTGATATTATTAATAGTGTCTAGGGTTTTCAAAGTAAAATACAGAAATAGCTGGAATGCTTACATCTCACGTTCCAACATAGTTGGGCACAATCAAAACCGTACAGGCACTTATTGGATTTTGGATTCCATACAATGGCAGGGCTACTGGGGTACCGCCCGTCATAGTACGTGGCCTAGATCACCGTACCCAGGAGTACGCCCACTCCTCTGCAACACAAAGCCGGAACCATCCCTTACTGGACAGTCCCGAACAAGACCACCCCGGCAGTTGTCATGATCAACCGCCCTACACAGCCGAAATAAGAAGGGACCTCTAGGCAGGGGTAAATCTTGCTCTCCAGTGGGGGATCCCACGAAGCCTTGCTGCACCTCCCCTGTTTTAGCCATTCCCGGTTGATGAGGCTTGAGGCTACGATTACCTTTATAGAACATATCACTTAGATTGCTCATCGTCCGCCTGACGATGTTCTGAAAGCATTCAATCCATACAAGTTTGTTCCGGGTTCGAACAAAACCGAAGGCACTATCTCGCTATACTCGTTTTGGAATCACCCTTAGAGTTAACGACAATAGCCCTTGCACTCTTAATCACCATCTCGAACTTATAAGCACTATTCCCTCAAACTCATTACGGAATCACCCACAGAGTTATATTGACGTATAGCCCTTACACCTCGAGTCTTCACTTGCTCCACTTGGATTCACGACCTAACGTATAATTGGAATCGATGTGGTTTTCGGATATGCAAATATGGAAACCCGATCCCGGTCTCATCGAAACCAAACGCCATTTTAATGTCCAAGTTGTACTTAAGGGTTTAAACAGTAGATATTCAAAATATCACTTAAACATAAATGGATGATTCACATTACACATATAGATAATCCATTATTATCAAAAGCATCCATACATATCACAAAGCAGCATATATATCACATCTCAGATATATCACATTCATATCACAACATATCAGCCAATGACATATAATATCATCCAAATGATATTTTTCATCCAATCATTAATCAACCATAAACAAGTTTAATCCAAACTTAATTAATTTAATTAATCCTTAATTAAATTAATTCCTTACTTAATCACTTGGATTATCATTAATCCAACTTACTTACCATTAATTAATTACAAATTAATTAATTAAACATCACTTGATTATCCACTTTAATTAATCTCTCTTGATTAATCATTTCTTAATTACTTTAAGTAATTATTCCTTAATTACAATATTAATTAATCATCTTGATTAATTACTTCTTAATCATTCCAAGTAATTACCTCTTAATTACCCTTTTTAAATTAATCAACCTTGATTAATTATTCTATAATTACCCTGATAATTATTTCTTAATTATCCCTTATAATTAATCACACCTGATTAATCACTTTTTAATTAATCATACTTTATTAATTATTTTTAATTAAACTTACTTGATTAATTACTTTTAATTAATCACATTTAATTAATTACTTTTAATTAATCACCTTTAATTAATTACTTATAATTACACTGAGTAATTATCCCTTAATTACTATTCTTAAGTAATTATCCTTAATTAATTACACTTAGTAATTATTCATTAATTACTTCACTAAGTAATTACACATTTCTAATTACACCAAGTAATTATACTTAATCCCATCATTAAGTAATTCTTTTTAATTAATTAACTAAAAATTAACCCTAATTACTTAATTAATTACACTGAGTAATTAATTACTTTAATTACATCATTAAGAAATTATGTTTAAATAATTCTTCTAAATCATTAAGTAATTAACTTCCTAAATACTTATTAACTAATTATTTAAAAATTAATTAACCTTGATTAAATTAATTTCTAATTATGTAATTAATTTCACTTAATTAATTACACAAACAAATTTACCTTAATTTAATCACTTATGTTAACTAATTTAAGTTAATTAAGTAATTTACTTTAATTACCTTTTTAATCAAAAACTTGATTAAGATAAACCACTCCTTCATTAATTTTTATCAATCAATTTAAATTTTAAATTTTTAAATTCAAAACTTTTAATTGATTTATACTAAAACATCATCATTTAATTTAACATTATTAATTACCCTACCTTAATCACCTTTAAATTACTTCAAATACAAATATATTTGAAAATATTGTTATATCATTTACCCAAGCAAAAATGAAACAAACTATATATTTTTTTTAACAAAAGGTTAAATTTAAAAATCCAAACTTTAAAACTAAAATTCTTTTAAATTCAAACATTCATTCTTTATTCAACTAAATTTAAACACTTTGTTTAACATCCATTTGCTTTTAAATTTGAAACTTCATTTTATAAATTATAGAAATCCAATCAATACTAAACTAATTACAAACAAACAATTTTAAAACAAATTCAACTTAACTCATTAAAACACAAAGTTTTAAATTAAAACATTTCTAACATACTTAAACTATTTAAACTTTGTTTACAAACTGAGTTGTTTCTTTTTTTTTATTAAGAAATTCCAATTTGCAGAAAAGAAAAAAAAAAACAGGATTAAATCCTGAAACCTAACTACTCAAACAAAACTCACGCGTCAAACCTTCCCAATGTCTTCGAGAAGCATGCGAGATCATCACGAGGAAAACTTTGAGTCATACACTACAACAACACGAGACTAAACTCGAGCAAACCACCGAAGAAATCCCAGACCAAACTGTCTTCTCAAACCAAACAGCTGCACCAACAATGGCTCGTGCACGTGCACGTTGGCCCCGGTCGGCGGCGGTCAACGCCGATGATTCCCCCAAGTCATCTCTGGCCTCAGCAACCCCCCTCAACTCCTAGATCGACGAGAACACTACAGCATCGAAAAATGATGTTCAGCCCTTCACCCAGAAAACATCAAACCACAAACGGTCGCCGCCAACGACGAAATCCTCCACCGGAGGTCCTACCACTTAAGCCATGCACGCGTCACACCCCACGCAACTCTTTCCCCCACCAGCGATCCACCCCGAAGCAACAACAACGACGAACCAAAATCATTTCCGTCCCTAAGCAGAAACAACGCTAAACCCTAATACGCCATCTCCAAATCACCACGACCGCTGTAAAAATCCCCCATTATTTTTCCTGAATCATCCATCACCGTGCCCTCCTCCATGCCAAATCTCACCATCCAACTCCACTTCTGTCAATTAGAATTGACCAAACTCCCAAATACCTAAAACCCCCAAATTCACTTCAACCACCATCATAAAAATTACCATATTCATTTTAAAATTCATGGTATTGAACAACCATTCAGATCAAATAATTCGAAATCTAAATTATTAAGTTTGATTTTTATCAAATTTTTGGTCTTCCACTGTAAATCTAACCTTTACAGTATATATATTCAATATAAATTTTTAAATTTATTTTTAACACAAAATTGCTTCATGACGAACAGATCCTTTCAATGATCAATAATTATTATTGATTAACTTGGGAGAAAAATAAATTTTTTTATATCAAGAACATGAATATGAACAGAGTTTAAAACTCCATATCTATAGACATTCAAACTGCTTAATCAATATACAGTCATCAACAAACAAACATGCAAACATTGATATAATGAATACTATAACACTCATATCCATAAATATGAAACCTAATTACTTCAACAGACATCCATAAAAAATCAAGTTTTAATCTGTTTTTAAAATAAATTTACTCACCAGAATTTGAAGCAGAGAATAGCTTTGTATTGCTGCACTTGGATTTTCTGTAATTTAAATTTGCTTCTGCATTTTAATCTTGCTGTTGAAACATTGAATTTGCCTTTGCATTTGCATGTTGATTTCCAGTTGATCTGAAGCCATTTCCAGGTTGCAATTTGAATCATGGCTGTAAGCTTCAGATTTTACAGATTTGAATTCTGTTTCAGGTTCCAGCTGAATCTTGTATTTGGTTTCTCATTGAATGATCTTTGGTTTTTGATTTCAGTTTGAAGTTTTCACTTGGTTCTTTTATTTATTTTTTTATTTTTGGTTGAAGAAAAATTGAACAAATTTGCTAGCTGAAGAAAATATACAGACTTTTCTCTCGACTTTTTATTTTCTTTTGAACTTTTAATTAAAACAAACTTTTCCTTTAAACATAAAGATGCCACTTGTTAAATGCATAACTTCATGTATTAACAAATGTCCAACCCTTTAATATTATGCATACAAGTGTATTTTCATAAATTCTTATGATGCCATGTGTTTTAAGATTACATTAATCATTTGTTTATAAATAAATAAACCTTAATTACTACATTAATCTAATACTCATGTTATATATATATAACTATAAAATGCAATATATTTATAACTTTGTGTTTTAGTTTATAATTATTTAAAACTCACTTTCCTAAAGATAAGTTTTTAAAGAAAGTAACATTTGTTTAAATTTTATTTTAAAAGTTTAAACATAAATTTCTATAACTAACATTAATATTATATTAAGAATCTAAATTTGTTTTCAAAAATCAATTTAAAGGAAAACAATTTAAACTTTTATAATAATGTACTAATTTCAAGTTATTATCCATTTAATAAAAATAAATTTTCCTTTAAGTCTTTATAAATAAAAATTAATTTTAAATAGCTTTTGAAAAGCACCTTATTAAATTAAATCAAAACTTTCCAAATTACTATAAAAACTTATGTACACTATAAATTTGAAAACATATTTTCTATTTAAGTTTAATTCATTATTTTCTATTCACAATAATTTTATACAAATATAAATATTCATTGTAAATAGAACATCTTAAATATTAGCTTCAGAAATTATTTGAATTTTAAAACAAAACATCAAATCACAATATATAAACATATATTTTATAATTTGAAAATATTTTTATTAAATTTAAATTGAACCAATTTCCTTATTACAATGTATACATATATACATTACAAATAGAATATTTTTATTAACTTTAAAAGATCAATTATTGTTAATTACACACATATATTATTATTATAATTTGAAAAGAATAAACATTCAAATTAAATTATCATTGAATTTTGAAAAGCAAACATTTGTTAAATTAGATTAATTATTGGTTTTGAATATATAATATTTGGCTAATTTAGATTTTAGATCAACATAATCATATTTAAAATTAATTATAAATGGAATTATTAAATAAGTATTGCCCAAAATTCTGGGACATCACAGTTTCGGTACTTAACAAATTTTAAACATCTTTAAATCATTTAAATTCAATTTAAAATATAAATTTTTAAAACATTTATTTAATATATTATTCACAATCCAAAATCGTGAATACAAATCGTTTACCAAATTTAATATTTCTACATATTTATATTAATGATAATCCACTGTTCAAAATCGTGGATATAATGCCTAATCAAATTTATTACTATTGCACTTTTATTAAAGGATTATCCACCGTCCAAAATCGTGGATATAATTCTTTAATAAACTATAATAATCAACTTATCTCATTCAATCGATTTTGGATTTATAAAACAATGTTTATAAATCACATTTACATATTATAAAAACTTCAATTTATAAATCTCCTTTATTAACCAATTCCATTTGTCTCATTTATATGCCAAATCCAATTTATAAGTTAATTTTTTATAAATCATTTATTTCCAAAATTCGTTATTTTTATAACTTCACAAATTCATAAATCTTAATCACTTATAAGATTCATTTGTGCTTTATTTAACATTTACAAAAATCTTTTATAATTCCATTATAAAATATCAAATTTATAAGTCTTCTATATAAACCATTTATAATAAATCAAAAATCTCAATTTAAACTATTTTCAACGGTTCACTTTATATTTCAAAAATCACATTCTGATTATGTTTTACAGAAATCATAATTTTTATAACATAAAAATTATCACATTTGTTTATTTAAAATAAATCAATTTCCTTAACAATTCAAAATTCAATAAAAAAATATATTTCAAAATCACTTGAAAATCCTTTTTATTTGGAAATCATCGCTTTAACATTTTTTAAATTTCAAAAATAGGCCCAATGTTGCAACAACACTAAATACATCAATCGCGACATCCAAACATCATATATCATATGATAACAGCATATATCACAATATATGTAAATCAATACTGGTGAGGAATCTAGTTGGGTCCCTCCAACCTATCACCTGCAACAAATATACATATTACAATATGTATACAATGTTCGTTTCGAGGCAGATGCACGTACAAAGAGTCAGCCGCTCATATATGGGAATGTATAGTGTCTCACCTACTCCAATAGGCAGGAATATATCCAAATACCAATCAATATATAGATAATATATCATATATCATCCAAACAATCATCAATCATCATAAATAATATTTATTTCTCACTTTAAAATATCAGTGTGTCAGAAAGAGAGAGTTGGACTCACAGTGCTTCCAATAGCAGTTGCAATGTTTTATTCCGAATAAAATTAAATGAGCATTTAATTTTACCCAAAATTTACACTATCTCTAATCAACTCCAAACCACCTTGAAGATGTAGTGCTCATCAATATGGATGCAACACAATTCGTTTCATGCGAAAAGGACCTCGTATGAAGAAGTTACAGTATTTTAAACATTACATGAATTAATATATATATTTATTTACTATTTGCTTTTAAAATTTTTAACCTTTTTCAATCGTAACCGTATATTCTAGCATCAAAAAATCAGGGCCAATCGGAAGCTTCATCTCCATCAGGAATTTTTTATACGAATGCGAAAACAAAAACCCATCGTTGTTCAAAATCGCGAAATGCCGCGACTACCTCGTGCCACCTGACGACGATCAGGCATAGCGTTCGAAAGCTCGTGCTCCATCTCACCTTCGGCCGTGACGACGTTGAGCTCGATCACCTGTATGCATGGAATTTCACGCACGAACCCTTGGGCAACGTGGTCCCTTTTCTCTTCCCCTCATCGATGATAACGTAGATCGACCGGTGGATTTATCGAGCTCGAGGAGCTCTACATTTTTGTAGTTAGATGTTTTTCGTGAAAGTTAACGGATTTGGAGATAATCGAATGGGAAGAACATGAGTTTCTGGCCATGGAAATGTAATGGCGGCTAGGTTTTAAGAAATTAGGGTTTGAATGAAAATTAAAGAAGATGATGGGCTTTTATAGAAAATTCAACGACACTATTCATCCGAAATTTTTCCAAACTTGAAACGTAGCATGCCGCCTGATGTTTATAATGTTTTACCTCTATTTCGAACACAATGGAATATATATTGTAAGCCAATTCGATCGTATTTGAAAGATAGGTTTTCAAATCGACTATTTAAATTTAAAATTTACTTAAGCGAATTTTTACGCGTTTTAGCTTGCCTTGACAGACCATAAATCCGATTGACACGAAATTTGAAATCTTACAATAATATAACATTACGGATCCAACAAAATTGGTTCCGTCGAAATCCGAGACTGTTTGAAAATGACTATTTTTACTCGTCAATTAAATATTAAATATCAAAATTTCAATTTCTACAAATTAACTTTTAATTCAATGTAACGACTTCGATTTTTCGTTGCCGAAAAACCGAAATGTTAGGGTTTAAGAAGAAGAAAAAGTAGAAGAAGAGAGGAAAAGATAGAAAATAGAGAGAAAAGAAAATAGAAAATAGAACGGAAAGAAAACAGCAGAACAATAACAAAATCTCACAATCGCAGCGGAACAACATATAATAGATAAATGAATAATCTTTAAACAAGAACTATATCAGTTATTACATTACATCACATTTCATTACATTACATCAGAGTGTAAAACAACAAACAACAACAAACAGCGGAAAAGAAATACTATATACTAATAATACGCCATGCCATCCAGCTTGCCTCCAGCAATTCCAGAATATTCAGAATATCCTGATAAACCTAACTCTTGACTGCCCGAGTAGAAATTGGTGGGCACCTAGAGTTTAGGAAAGAAAACAATAAACTCCGAGTCAGTCATGTGACTGGTGTGAGAACTCAAAACAGTTTATTTATCTTTAAAATCAAAATAGAGGAATATTTTTAAAGTCAATTCGCAATGCTTTTAAAAATGAGACTACCATAAGGCCTCCCGCACACACACACAATGCAAACGCAGAATCGAAGGAGATTTCTCCTTATGATAGTCAAAGATGCTTGATACGCATTTAAAAGAACATTTGATATTATTACTAGTGCATAGTGTAGGAAAATATTTCGAAAGTAGAATATAAATCTTAGCCAACATACGACCATTATCGTATGCCTACTATAGCTAACTATGTTCAATAGCAGGTTACCGCCACATTCCATAGCAGGTTATACAACTAAAACCGTACAAGTCTCGTATTGTTTCTTTGGATTTCCAACGAATGATCAGGCCAAGGAACTTCCCATTGCCACATGAGAATGCCTCTGGAAGGACATCCCCGAGAACCAAACCGGATCTCTGCCAACACAAGGCCGGGTTACCCCTAACTGAGTAACAACTGACCGAGTATGCCATCCCCCGGTCCTTTGGGACCTTTAACCGAGCGCTCGTAATCAATTCACACAATCATAAAGTGTTTTCAACATGAGTAAGTATCTAGGCTCCATACCATGATACCACCCTTTTCCAGAAGGAAATGCACATACCCTAAAGGGCGCTACCCCTCATAACCTTGCCGCAACTTTCCTGTTTTGACCATTTCCGGGGTGTGAGGCTCGACGAAGTCACGTCCACAAAAACATACTTTATACAAAAGCCATGCTTTGGGTCAACAAATGATCATAGAAATGATCACCAAGATAGACGATCAAATAAATGATCCTATCACAAATAATCAACACAATGATCATTTCACAGCAACACTCAGCATGTCACATTACCAAATTGGGAATATATTGCTGATAACCTTCAACTACATAACCTCTGAGCTCGTACGTCTTAGAGAAGGGTGTTAAGCTAAAAGAATAAATTCTCCGCCACCAACAGAAATATATTTGAAAGAAATCGGCTTTATATCTCAATTTGTAATGTCAGACATACAATCCATACAGGTCTGTTCCGGGCTCGAACAGAACCGAAGGCACTTACAAAGAAGTCCTTGCAATCCGGATATTCACTAATCATGTCAGGACTTCCCATCACATATGGAGTCTCTATACCGGGGACCATTCGATGCAAGGACATTCGACGAGTTGTCCTTTCGCTTTCAAAAATATCCGGTCTTCAACACCGGTCATCAATGCTATCCATTACGTCGTATCACTATTCGGAATGGGTAATCCGAATAACGAGCGCAATAATTTAAAAATAAGTGTAGCATTCAAATTCAGCAAATCCCAACAAATACCCATTCAAAGGTAAATATTGATAGTCGGTTATTGAACTATCAATGGATATGCACACATCACCAGATTCCAAATAATTTTCCAAATTATTTATTTTCCAAAAATATCTTTACAAGATATATAATTTCAATACCTCAAAAATAAAGCAACGTTTATTTTTAAACAAATTCCACTTTCTTTTATAAATTCCATAGTGAATTTATACTTCCCAAAATATCTGTGAATATACGTTTCAATTCGATTTCTAATATTCATTTTCAATTTATCTTTTAAAAGATAAATTCTCAAAATATTCACTTTATATTGGAAAACATTTCCATACTTACTTATTCATAAGTAATTCACAAATCTTTTTATTTTCTACACTTGGAAAATATTCAATATACTTAAATCGAAATTAAGTATATATTTCATTCTTTAAGGAAATCATTCTTTTAACCATATTTGTTTGGGCCAAAACGAATGTTACGTAAAACATCGTTACGACAACCCAAAATCACTAGTATAGGGATTCGAAATTAAAATAGATATATAAATCCCAATATTATACAAACATTTCCTTTCGAAAATCATTTACTATAACAACAGTGTTATAGTCCACCATTTCCTTCTATTTCTCGAAAACGTCTATTTCAACAATGAATGTTGAAATCTAGAGTTTCGAATCTTAACACATTTAAAAACATCGTTAGATCGTTTTAATTCGATTTAAAACACCCAATTCAAAACATTTTCTTTAACATATTATTCACTATTCAAAAACGTGAATATACTTCGTTAACCAATTTCATCCTTTCTATACACTTTATTTTAAAGGATTATTCACTGTCTAAAACGTGAATATAACTCCATAAGTAAGTTATAAAAATTTACTTATCAAAATAAGTCGTTTGCGAATTTATAAAATAATGTTTATAAATTCCTTTATTACCCTATATTCAATTCATAACTCAATTATATACCGAAGGTTCATATTATAAGTTAAATACTTAAAATTTATTTGGTTGCAAATCGTTCCTTTGAACTTCATAATTATAAATCTTATAACTTATAAGATTCAATTATTTATCCAAAACCATTCTTTTAATAACTTTATAAATTTTATAAACCTACTGCTTATAAAATTCCATTTATAACTTCACCGTTCATAATTCTATAAATTTCATTCAGTTATTAAATTCATTTACAATTCATTCTAACACTTATAAAAACTCGTTTTATAATTCAAATGTTTTAATTTATAAATACCAATTTATAAATCCTTTATAAAATCAATTTATACTATTATTTTAAAACATCTTTAATCTCCTTTATAATTTCACCATTTTGATTTATAAAATAATCAAATTTTATAATCCTATATTTAAACTTTTCACAATAAATTCAAAAATCCTGATTTAAACTATTTTATAAAATCATTAATCCATATTTCTCAAAAATCAACTTTTAACTATATTTTCTCAAAAATCATAATTTTTATAACATTAAAAATTATAACGTTTATTTATTTAAAATGGATCAATTCCAAAAATATTTTATAAACGTATACTTTCAAAAATCACTTTAAAAACATTTTAAAATTCCAAAACTTGGTCCAATGATGCTACACACCAAATAGTCAATCACGACTACAGCAACGTCATATATCGATATGATAATCCATCAAATATCAAAATATCTGAAATCAAATAAATACTGTTGAGGAATCCAGTTGGATCCCTCTAACCTGTTTTCCTGCATCCACAAACATTAGCACAATACCAATTTCGCTCCAGTACGAAATTATCGCGGTATATGGGATTTAAAATATTATCCGCTTAATAACGGCGCAATAGGGTCTCATCCGCTAAAAAATGCGGGAAATCAACAACTGCAATATATACATATGCCAATATATATATATATATATATATATATATATATTGCTATTATATATAATACCAATTTCACTGTTTATGAAATATTCGTGGTATATGTTTTTAATAAATAACATCCGCTTACTAACGGCGCATAATGTCTATTTTAACAATCAATATATAACAATCATCATTCAAACATGCATTCAAGTATTTTAAATCTAACTATTTAAAATTAAAATCGAAACTGATTTGATTGAGTGAGAAGTTCTCACCTTGATTTCAATTTCGTTTTAGCGATTTATTTCGAATAAAATTAAACGGACGTTTAATTTTATCCGAAATTCTCATTAACTCCAAACGACTCCAATCCAATTCCATCGCGTAGTTCTCGTCCATACGATTCAAACGCAACTGGTTTCGCGCGTTTTCGACCTAGTATGAAAAAGTTATGCATTTAACAAGTTTACACGATTTTATAACTTAATAATTACAACATTTTATTTATAATTTTTAACCTGCTCTCATCATCACCCTTGGATCTCTCCCCCTTGCATCCTGGCCGTGTTTTCCTTCATCTCCCTCACGTTATTCATCTACAGATAACATCATACGCACGCAACCCATAAACCATCAAATTAGGGTTAAATTTTGCACCAAACACAAACAACTTCGACTCGATCAGGTGACGCCATTAACAAGCTCGTACAAGACTCCATCCGTGCCTGGAACGCAGCCAAGCTCGGCCATCTCTGGTGCACGCAATACGAGGACGAACGCGCAACCTTTAAACCAAATTTGTCGTCGATCTAAGCCACTTTAAACGATCATAACCGTTGAACACGAAGATCTCGCTGCCCTCTACATTTTTCATGTTGGAAGATGTTGATAATAATCAATGGATTGGAAGATAATTGAGGGAGAATAAAGGAGCATTTTCGGCCTTCGGTTTAGGGGTGGCGGCTGCAGTTTAGAAATAGGGTTTAAATTTTATTTTATTTTTATTTGTGAGAGAGGGGACTATTTATAGGAAAACGAACGACACTATTCATTCCGGAAATTCCGAACTCCGATTTACGCGCCGTAACCAGCGTTTCTAGGATTTACCCCGCGTTCCGGACACAATGGAACAGGTTTCGGAAGCTAATTCGGACATCTGTGCGAGTTATGGCAATAAACGTTCAATTTAAGTTAAACCGATTTAAACGATTTTCTAGGCGTTTTAATTTGCACCGGACAAACGGTAAATCCAATTGACACGAAATTTGAAACCTTACAATAATATCACATTACGGATCCGATGAAACTGGTCGTCGAAATCTGAGACTTTTTGAAAAATGGCTATTTTAACTCGCTAAATTAATATTAAAAATAATTCGCTGCATTTCGAGCTGCCACGATCAAACGATAACTCTGATTGCTACGAAAATTGAAATCCGATAATAACTAACTATTACGGATCCAATGGAACTAGTCTTGTCCAATTCTGAGACTGTTCAAAAATTGGCTAATTTCACTAGTCGATTAAATATTAAAATATTCAATTTTCACAAATTAACTCTTAATTCGATTTTAAAAGTTCTAAAATATCGTTCTAACTTCAATATGATATAATAAAATTTTACAAATCATTTTCAATCATATTTAACTCAATTTTCAATTATTTCCATAATTTAACATATTAAATTATCGATTTGATTATTCAATTAAATCCAATTATTCGAAATAAAATTTATTCGACTTATAAATTCACTTATTAATATTTAAAATTAATTAAATATTCAAATTTTAATTACTAAAATTTCTGGATCGTTACAATCTTCCACCCTCAAAAGAATTTCGTCCTCGAAATTACTAAATAAGAAAAATTACAGAATTTATTAACTTTCCATAAATCCATAGTTAAACTTCTTACAATACTTTACTAAGTTTTCAAATCATACTTAGTTTTATTTTCAAAAACAACTACTATTGTTTAACTTTCAATTCCAAATCAAAGTTAAAGTTTTCAAAAAATTTCCAATTTTCTCAAATTTTTTTCTAACGCCTTAAATTTCCGAAAAAATTCGCCATAGTCTCCTTTGCGCGGCTCGATCCGAAAAAAAATGACAGTATATATATCAAAAATATACATCTCATCAAGTAATGAGGCATCCTGAAGGGAAAAAAAATGTAAAAGTACGATATTTAATCCGAGATATGTACCTTATATTTTATTAGCGAGCATATACGGCTAATATAGCGCGAAAGCGAGCTCCAAATGCGAAGCAAACGCGATCCGCACCTACTAAACACTCAACAAACAACATGAGAACCATGTATATAGACAATAGTATCAATATACAACATATAGCAACATAATAACTATATATGCCAACATAGCAAATGCAAACAAACAACAAATGCAAACATCAACCAACTATCATTCATAACCAATAAATATTCATTCATATTCTCATTAATATTCAATGAAATAGGTTTTTTTTTTAATTTAATCACATTTGATTCATTAACAGTGGATGTTTCTAACATTTATTTTCAATTAGCTTATATTCACTAATTCATATTCAAGTTGGTTCACTTCCAATTCAAATTCAATTCTATTTAAGATTCACTTAACTTCCAATTGAATTCCAATTACTTTAGCTTCCAATTTCATTAACTCTTAGTGAATTATATACAATCAACTAACAACCATATAACAACCAATGTATATTAATTACAACCAAATTCCTTTGCTTATATTCGTTCAATTTGGTTTAACACCATCACTTTCAATTGGTTTAATTAAATTAATTTTCATTCAATTATCCAACTTCTAATAACATTAGATTTTAATGAATTACACTTACATTCATTATTTCATATCAACTTAATTTACATTCAATTGATTTACATTTAATCGATTCATTCAATTCAATTTCTAAAGTTGAATTTCATTTATAAAACTCAAGTTCACATTTATCACTTAAGTTTATTAATTTACTTTGATACCAATATCAACTTCATTCAACATCTCTTAAGTTATATTTCCTTTTTACAAACATTACTTTGTTTTACTTAACTTAAATTCCTACTTATAAATCAATTCAGCTTCCAATTTTAAGTAAATTTCCATTTAACTTTAAATTCATTTTTATTTACTACTCATATTCATAAATATATTCATATAGTTTCACTTCTCATATATATAAATTTATTTCACAATTGTAAATCACTTTAATTATAATTCAATTTTTATAATTCTTTTGCTTATACAATTATTCTTTTATTTAGATTATTCAAACAACTAAACAATCCACTTATATACACTTTAATAATTCTGAAAAATTATTCCTTTATATACAAAATATAATCAAAATAAAATTATTTCATTTACCCAATTTAAAACAATACTGTGTCGAATTGTTCTATTCAAGTGTTTATAAACCCCTTCGGCATAGTTGTACAGACCGTGCTGACGAAGGTTCATATGCCACTCAATAAACCAATCATCACAATATAAAACAATTTTATATTCACTAACAAATACGCTCTCATAGCTATTATTACACTCAAACTCATTCTAGAGTACTACTGACTCCATCTCTAATGAGTAATACCCAACAGAACCATGGTTGTCGCTTAACCATATGCTCCGATACCAAATGTAACGACTTCGATTTTTCGTTGCCGAAAAACCGAAATGTTAGGGTTTAAGAAGAAGAAAAAGTAGAAGAAGAGAGGAAAAGATAGAAAATAGAGAGAAAAGAAAATAGAAAATAGAACGGAAAGAAAACAGCAGAACAATAACAAAATCTCACAATCGCAGCGGAACAACATATAATAGATAAATGAATAATCTTTAAACAAGAACTATATCAGTTATTACATTACATCACATTTCATTTCATTACATCAGAGTGTACAACAACAAACAACAACAAATAGCGGAAAAGAAATACTACATACTAATAATACGCCATGCCATCCAGCTTGCCTCCAGCAATTCCAGAATATCCAGAATATCCTGATAAACCTAACTCTTGACTGCCCGAGTAGAAATTGGTGGGCACCCAGAGTTTAGGAAGGAAAACAATAAACTCCGAGTCAGTCATGTGACTGGTGTGAGAACTCAAAACAGTTTATTTATCTTTAAAATCAAAATAGAGGAATATTTTTAAAGTCAATTCGCAATGCTTTTAAAAATGAGACTACCATAAGGCCTCCCGCACACACACACACAATGCAAACGCGGAATCGGAGGAGATTTCTCCTTATGATAGTCAAAGATGCTTGATACGCATTTAAAAGAACATTTGATATTATTACTAGTGCATAGTGTAGGAAAATATTTCGAAAGTAGAATATAAATCTTAGCCAACATACGACCATTATCGTATGCCTACTATAGCTAACTATGTTCAATAGCAGGTTACCGCCACATTCCATAGCAGGTTATACAACTAAAACCGTACAAGTCTCGTATTGTTTCTTTGGATTTCCAACGAATGATCAGGCCAAGGAACTTCCCATTGCCACATGAGAATGCCTCTGGAAGGACATCCCCAAGAACCAAACCGGATCTCTGCCAACACAAGGCCGGGTTATCTCTAACTGAGTAACAACTGACCGAGTATGCCATCCCCCGGTCCTTTGGGACCTTTAACGGAGCGCTCGTAATCAATTCACACAATCATAAAGTGTTTTCAACATGAGTAAGTATCTGGGCTCCATACCATGATACCACCCTTTTCCAGAAGGAAATGCACATACCCTAAAGGGCGCTACCCCTCATAACCTTGCCGCATCTTTCTTGTTTTGACCATTTCCGGGGTGTGAGGCTCGACGAAGTCACGTCCACAAAAACATACTTTATACAAAAGCCATGCTTTGGGTCAACAAATGATCATAGAAATGATCACCAAGATAGACGATCAAATAAATGATCCTATCACAAATAATCAACACAATGATCATTTCACAGCAACACTCAGCATGTCACATTACCAAATTGGGAATATATTGCTGATAACCTTCAACTACATAACCTCTGAGCTCGTACGTCTTAAAGAAGGGTGTTAAGCTAAAAGGATAAATTCTCCGCCACCAACAGAAATATATTTGAAAGAAATCGGCTTTATATCTCAATTTGTAATGTCAGACATACAATCCATACAAGTCTGTTCCGGGCTCGAACAGAACCGAAGGCACTTACAAAGAAGTCCTTGCAATCCGGATATTCACTAATCACGTCAGGACTTCCCATCACATATGGAGTCTCTATACCGGGGACCATTCGATGCAAAGGCATTCGACGAGTTGTCCTTTCGCATTCAAAAATATCCGGTCTTCAACACCGGTCATCAATGCTATCCATTACGTCGTATCACTATTCGGAATGGGTAATCCGAATAACGAGCGCAATAATTTAAAAATAAGTGTAGCATTCAAATTCAGCAAATCCCAACAAATACCCATTCAAAGGTAAATATTGATAGTCGGTTATTGAACTATCAATGGATATGCACACATCACCAGATTCCAAATAATTTTCCAAATTATTTATTTTCCAAAAATATCTTTACAAGATATATAATTTCAATACCTCAAAAATAAAGCAACGTTTATTTTTAAACAAATTCCACTTTCTTTTATAAATTCCATAGTGAATTTATACTTCCCAAAATATCCATGAATATACGTTTCAATTCGATTTCTAATATTCATTTTCAATTTATCTTTAAAAAGATAAATTCTCAAAATATTCACTTTATATTGGAAAACATTTCCATACTTACTTATTCATAAGTAATTCACAAATCTTTTTATTTTCTACACTTGGAAAATATTCAATATACTTAAATCGAATATAAGTATATATTTCATTCTTTAAGGAAATCATTCTTTTAACCATATTTGTTTGGGCCAAAACGAATGTTACGTAAAACATCGTTACGACAACCCAAAATCACTAGTATAGGGATTCGAAATTAAAATAGATATATAAATCCCAATACTATACAAACATTTCCTTTCGGAAATCATTTACTATAACAACAGTGTTATAGTCCACCATTTCCTTCTATTTCTCGAAAACGTCTATTTCAACAATGAATGTTGAAATCTAGAGTTTCGAATCTTAACACATTTAAAAACATCGTTAGATCGTTTTAATTTGATTTAAAACACCCAATTCAAAACATTTTCTTTAACATATTATTCACTATTCAAAAACGTGAATATACTTCGTTAACCAATTTCATCCTTTCTATACACTTTATTTTAAAGGATTATTCACTGTCTAAAACGTGAATATAACTCCATAAGTAAGTTATAAAAATTTACTTATCAAAATAAGTCGTTTGCGAATTTATAAAATAATGTTTATAAATCCCTTTATTACCCTATATTCAATTCATAACTCAATTATATACCAAAGGTTCATATTATAAGTTAAATACTTATAATTTATTTGTTTGCAAATCGTTCCTTTGAACTTCATAATTATAAATCTTATAACTTATAAGATTCAATTATTTATCCAAAACCATTCTTTTAATAACTTTATAAATTTTATAAACCTACTGCTTATAAAATTCCATTTATAACTTCACCGCTCATAATTCTATAAATTTCATTCAGTTATGAAATTCATTTACAATTCATTCTAACACTTATAAAAACTCGTTTTATAATTCAAATGTTTTAATTTATAAATACCAATTTATAAATCCTTTATAAAATCAATTTATACTATTATTTTAAAACATCTTTAATCTCCTTTATAATTTCACCATTTTGATTTATAAAATAATCAAATTTTATAAATCCTATATTTAAACTTTTCACAATAAATTCAAAAATCCCGATTTAAACTATTTTATAAAATCATTAATCCATATTTCTCAAAAATCAACTTTTAACTATATTTTCTCAAAAATCATAATTTTTATAACATGAAAAATTATAACGTTTATTTATTTAAAATGGATCAATTCCAAAAATATTTTATAAACGTATACTTTCAAAAATCACTTTAAAAACATTTTAAAATTCCAAAACTTGGTCCAATGATGCTACACACCAAATAGTCAATCACGACTACAACGACATCATATATTGATATGATAATCCATCAAATATCAAAATATCTGAAATCAAATAAATACTATTGAGGAATCCAGTTGGATCCCTCCAACCTGTTTTCCTGCATCCACAAACATTAGCACAATACCAATTTCGCTCCAGTGCGAAATTATCGCGGTATATGGGATTTAAAATATTATCCGCTTAATAACGATGCAATAGGGTCTCATCCGCTAAAAAATGCGGGAAATCAACAACTGCAATATATACATATGCCAATATATATATCTATATATAATACCAATTTCACTGTTTATGAAATATTCGCGGTATATGTTTTTAATAAATAACATCCGCTTACTAACGGCGCATAATGTCTATTTTAACAATCAATAGATAACAATCATCATTCAAACATGCATTCAAGTATTTTAAATCCAACTATTTAAAATTAAAATTGAAACTGATTCGATTGAGTGAGAAGTTCTCACCTTGATTTCAATTTCGTTTTAGCGATTTATTTCGAATAAAATTAAACGGATGTTTAATTTTACCCGAAATTCTCACTAACTCCAAACGACTCCAATCCAATTCCATCGCGTAGTTCTCGTCCATACGATTCCAACGCAACTGGTTTCGCGCGTTTTCGGCCTCGTATGAAAAAGTTATGCATTTAACAAGTTTACACGATTTTATAACTTAATAATTACAACATTTTATTTATAATTTTTAACCTGCTCTCATCATCACCCTTGGATCTCTCCCCCATGCATCCTGGCCGTGTTTCCCTTCATCTCCCTCACGTTATTCATCTACAGATAACATCATAAGCACGCAACCCATAAACCATAAAATTAGGGTTAAATTTTGCACCAAACACAAACCACTTCGACTCGATCAGGTGACGCCATTAGCAAGCTCGTACAAGACTCCATCCACGCCTGGAACGCGGCCAAGCTCGGCCATCTCTGGTGCACGCAACACGAGGCCGAACGCGCAACTTTTAAACCAAATTTGCCGTCGATCTAAGCCACTTTAAACGATCATAACCGTTGAACACGAAGATCTCGCTGCCCTCTACATTTTTCATGTTGGAAGATGTTGATAATAATCAATGGATTGGAAGATAATTGAGGGAGAAGAAAGGAGCATATTCGGCTTCGGTTTAGGGGTGGCGGCTGCAGTTTAGAATTAGGGTTTAATTTTTTTTTTTATTTGTGAGAGAGGGGGCTATTTATAGGAAAACGAACGACACTATTCATTCCGGAAATTCCGAACTCCGATTTACGCGCCATAACCAGCGTTTCTAGGGTTTACCCCGCGTTCCGGACACAATGGAACAGGTTTCGGAAGCTAATTCGGACATCTGTGCGAGTTATGGCAATAAACGTTCAATTTAAATAAAACCGATTTAAACGATTTTCTAGGCGTTTTAATTTGCACCGGACAAACGGTAAATCCAATTGACACGAAATTTGAAACCTTACAATAATATCACATTACGGATCCGATGAAACTGGTTCCGTCAAAATCCGAGACTTTTTGAAAAATGGTTATTTTAACTCGCTAAATTAATATTAAAAATAATTCGATGCGTTTCGAGCTGCCACGATCAAACGATAACTCCGATTGCTACGAAAATTGAAATCCGGTAATAACTAACTATTACGGATCCAATGGAACTAGTCTCGTCCAATTCTGAGACTGTTCAAAAATTGGCTAATTTCACTAGTCGATTAAATATTAAAATATTCAATTTTCACAAATTAACTCTTAATTCGATTTTAAAAGTTCTAAAATATCGTTCTAACTTCAATATGATATAATAAAATTTTACAAATCATTTTCAATCATATTTAACTCAATTTTCAATTATTTCCATAATTTAACATATTAAATTATTGATTTGATTATTCAATTAAATCCAATTATTCGAAATAAAATTTATTCGACTTATAAATTCACTTATTAATATTTAAAATTAATTAAATATTCAAATTTTAATTACTAAAATTTCTAGGTCGTTACATTCAATTTTAAAAGTTTACTAATATCATTCTAATTCAAATAGAATTTAGTTCAACTTTATAAATCATTTTTATTCACATCTAACTCGAATTCCAATTATTTCAGCAATTTCAAATATTAAATCAACAATTTAATTATCCAATTAAATCACTATTTTTCAGATATAAGTTATTCGGCTTATAAATTAACTTTTGAATATTTAAAATCAATTAAATATAAGAATTTCAAATGATTGAAATTCTGGATCGTTATAAGCTTCGTACGTCTCTTATCAATGTACGACTTATGTCTATCTTATGCACTCTTCATCATTTTCCTTATCAACTCTACCTTCTCTAAAGTAACTCTAACCGTATCGGGTCTGAGTACAACTCTATCTAATAACAAGATGGTAAATTAAATGGTCGCTCGTACAAAGCTTAAAATGGTGTCATGCCTATGGAGGACTGGTAGTTGTTCTTATAGGAAAACTATATATTAAATGGGATTTCCAAGCTCCACCAAAGTCAAGTATACAAGCTCTTGACAAATCCTCCAATACTGTCTTCACCCTTTAAGTTTGTCAATTCAATTATGGGTTGATAAGCCGTACCTTAGATTCAACTATGTTCTCAAAGCATCCCATAAACTCCTCTAAAACTTATGAAAAGTGGGACTCGATCACTAACAACACCCACCGTAATATCATGAATTTGAATAACTTCTCGTACATACAAAGTATACGGTGTGCACTCTTGTCAAGATGATATATTATAACCCAAATGCTTTCATTATCTCTCCTGCTTCTAGGAAACCCATCTATAATATCCATAGATATGTTTTCACATTTCTATTAAGAACCTCTAATGGAAGTAGTAATACACTTGGCGTCTTCTATTTTTACTTGACCCACTGAAAAGCCAAACATCTTCTTCACACTCCGCCACTTGTCTCTTCATTTTTAGGTAATAGAAAACACGCTTCGTGTCCCTATACATATAATCCCTTTCGAGATGAATGGTCATCTTAGAATGGTGGCACTCACATTGAATTTCTTTGATTAATTTTTTAATCTCCGGCACCCATAACCTTCTGTCCTATCTCAACCATCCATTTTGATCCCTGAAGTAATGGTCCAAATGGTTCGACTATTCACTCCTTTCAAACCGATCCAAAATACCAACCAAGGCTGCATTCTTCCTTTGACTAAAACCAATATGATGCATCAGTGTAGGTATGACCTCTATTGCTACTAGTAATCAAATGTGTATTCTAATGAGGGTCAAAAATGAAACCTAGAAGTAAACCCCAATGTCTTTCACTCTAACAACATAGAACTTACCATAGCATGCTTCATAGTTCCTACATAGGCATCAGCAATTACATGCCCTTTCTTGGAGTATATGCAATCCCAAAATCATATGACAATAAAAAACCTTCCACCTCTACTGTCTAGGATTCAAGTCCTTTTGAGAAAACATGTACTTGAGGGACTTGTGATCAATAGACAACTCAAATCTCTCCCCTAATAGAAAATTTCTCCACTACTTAAGTGCGTCTACAATGGGAAATAACTCAGGATCTGGGGTTAGATAATTCTTCTTGCGACCCAAGTTACCTACTAGCATATGCTATAACCTTCCCCTTTTCCATCAAAACAACACCAACATCGATACAACAAGAATTAATACAAACTGTAAAAGGTTTGGTACCATAAGAATAGTCAAAATTGATGCATTTATCAATAACTCTTTTAACTTGACAAATGCATGATTGCACCTCAATCTCTGTAGAAACCAAAAAGTTGTTATGAGTAAGAGGTGTTTAGATCTTCACGAAGTCTTTAATGAACTTCTAGAAAAACCCAATCAAAGCAAGGAAACTGCAAATTCATGAGCATTCTTTGCTACTATTTATATTTCATATCCACTACTTTTCTTGGATCTATTATCAATCCATCCATCGATACCACATGTCCAAGAAAGCATACCTTCTTTGTCCAAAAGTGATATTTTGAGAATTTTGTATAGAGTTGTGTTTCTTTTGTAAACATCTAATACCTCTGTCGAATGAAGTTTGTGTTCCTCTTCATTTCAAGAGTATATATGAATATTATCTATGGAAGAAACTACAAACTTAATAACTACCACTACTACAAAACAGGCCATTTGCATCGGTTGTTTACCCCCCTTTTGCATCAGTTCAACAACCGATGCATATGCAACCGATGCAACAGGCTTAACACTTTTGCATCAGTTCTGAAACCGATGCAAAAAGAACCTTTTTGCATCGGTTGTTACTAACAACTGATGCAAAATATCATCATGTTGCATCGGTTGTAATGAAAACGGATGAAACAAAGTAACTTGTTGCATCGGTTTTTTATAACAAGCGATGCAAACTAATCTCTCTATTGCATCAGTTTTTTATTACAACTGATGCAAAATAATCCCTCTGTTGCATCAGCTATTTATACCTGATGCAAAAAAGCCATTCTCAGAAAACATTATTACAGTGTATGTATGTATATATATATATATATATATATATATTATTGATTATAACAAACAATTATTGCATACGATATTACAATCATTCAAAATTAAATTTGATGGCAAATACAAACTGAATAACATAATACCAAAATAAATATATATATATCAATTAAAGTGTTAATAATCTATATAGTACTTCACCACACTTCATACAGTACAAACAACCCACTCCATACAACCACTCAGTCACAATTCACACGATTATTTAGCATCAACTGTTGCCACCTCTTCTTGCCTTCAACTGTTGCCACTGCTCTGCATAAACCAAACATACCACAAACTGCCTTACAAACTGCTGCCCGACCATACCATAGACATCACAATAACATCCCCTTTCAAACATCACCACTGCTTCCTCTCCACTTGCTACAACTACCCACTCCTACACTTCATACCATACTAACAACTTCTTCCCCTGCCGCGCTTCACTTTGCTCAAAGCAACTTACATCAAAACCTAAACCACCCCTGCCTTCTACTCATCCCCATCATCATCACAACTGCCTGCAAGTCCATTCACCCCACTGCAAACACTCACCTTGCATTACTTCACACATTCTCCATCAACATTTGTTGCTAACCTCCCTTCCTATTACAAGCAGTTCAACCAGCAACACTGCAGCCATCACAACTGCCACAGTTCATACACACAATCCCCCCTCTACTGCCATAACTTCCCTTCCTGCAAACTTCCACTGTCAGCACATCTGCTCACTTCCTACACCATAGAAACAATCCACTTCTCTCAAACAAACCATCACTTCTGAACTGCCATACCATACACCATTCATACCCATCTACCAGTGTTGTTACTACTGTCACTAAACAATGCATATCCTCACAATCATACCTCATTACCATCCTCAACCACATAAAATACCCCCAGTACATAACCATATCAAAACCAATACATCACCACCCTGATATCAAAACCAATACCTTCCCTGCTACCACATCACCACCCTGCCTTCTGTCTACATACAACAGCAACTCCATACAAAAGCAGCCACAACATTCATCCGGTAAGCTCTCCAATTCAACTTCACACTCCAGTACACCATATATTACCAAATCAACTTCAAATACTACTGCCAACCGTCCTCCAGAACCACCACCACCCTGTCAACCCAACACTTCATATTCACATTAACTCACCTTATACAACTTACCCACCAGTACAATTTCATACTATACCATACTATGCCATAAATATACTGCAAGTTTTCATACTATGCCATTGCCACTTCAACTACTCCACACACTATCACTTGCATACATACTGCCTTTACAGTTCCATTGCTGAACTTAATACCCTCGAAAAAATTTAATATCTCATACGATTTGGAAGATGAAGATGAGGACATTGATTAGTGATTGTTAATGAAAACTGTGCTAATGTTAAAGGAACTAGTAAATTCACATCCTATAACTTAGATAATGAATGTGGGGGTGAATAAGGATATTATCATGGCTAAATGTGCTGGTTTAAATGATGAAAACTATGATACATTGCATTCAAGTGATAGTGAAATGGTTTATGTCAATGTGTCTAAATTCTCAATTGATAAAAGTGTGGTTGTTCCTAATGATGTCAGAAGGGATAAACATGATTTTGAGATTAAACTTCAGATATATCAAGATAGTATTAATAATGGCAAGGTTGTATCTTCATCAAAAAGTCATGGTACAACTGGCAGTGAGTTTGACTATGATTTTCATCCAATTAATGGTTTATCATCAGCAGATCAGGGTAGCTTAATCAAAGCTTCTGTACATGTTCATGACAGTAAGTAGATGTATGAAATAATGCATGCTTTTGTGAAATCCTTTAAAACTGTACATACCAAGGTAGAATTATCTTTCTGTATGAAACCTTATGAATGGGAACTCATCCCACCTAAAAAATCAAAGATGGAGTTTGAATTAAATAATACGCATACTAATGGATCTAGATAATTAAATGATAAGATGGGAAAGATGAATGTTGGTAAGTTTAATTCTGTTAGGGGTAAAATGGATTGCATGCCTTGTGATCCAATCTGTAATCAATCGCTAAATCTTCCAAACTGCTTGTCTGCAGTGTTCTGCAGTGTTCTGCAATACAACATTATAGATTGATAAGTGCAGACATGCCATTCTACTATTCAACGGATAATATATTACTGTATTTGAAATTTGGAGTTAATGATATAAGAATGCTTAATGAAGTAAAACAAAAGTTCATTGGGGTTTTCTTACCTCCAGTATAGGCAAGATTTCTTCGTTAACCAGTAGTTCATTCTTCTGCTTGATTTCTTTTATGAATTTCTGCATACATTTCTTCTATCATAGGCTTCCATAGGCGAACACAAGCATTTATGAACCAGTTAGATACCTATACCATGTTATCCCATATTCACAATCTAAGAAATTAGTATTACCTAAGTGTAACATATAAAAAGAGCAGTACATAGCACATATTATTTGTATGTTCGAAAAAAAAAGCGAAAAATGTATATAAATGGAGTTCCAAAAATGACTACCAGACTCCGTGTTAAAACACTTTGTATGGCAACAATTTGCTTCTCGCTGACTTTTGGATACCAGAATTGAAAAAATAAATAAATTCTTTATTAGTCCAAACACCTGTTACTTTATACAGTTGGTCACTAAATTCAGCATTAGACTAACAAAAACACGTTTGACTATGTGTTTCTACTGCAGTTAAAAACTAAAACCCTTAAAAACTACTGTGATTTCTCAACAGTGATAACTTCCTATGTTGATAGTCTGGAATTTCGGAGTGTTCAAGAAACGACTGTGATTTTAGTTTTAGTTGAACTCATGGATGCAGAAAGTTCTGGAACATCCAAGCCTTTAATACAAAAACAGATTTTTGTGGCAAGCCTCTTTGGGGTCTCCAGGACTGATGCTTTCCTGCAGTGTTCTCACGGACGGATGTTTACCCATTTTCAGTGCATATATTATAATCATGGATAAGCAGGTACATCTCATTACTACTATTAACAAAACTCTATAGCTTGTTCAGTCACTTTATTTATTTATTATGTAACCCTTACTAAATTTAAGTAAAAAAAACATATTCCATTAGAAATTAACTCATACCAAGCTACATATTTCATTATGAAATAATGCAACACTTAATCATGGCTACCTAATCAGTACCATGCTTTTATATCTTAGTTATGTTTCAGATGGTTCCTAAACAGCTTGCAAATGTTTTCAATGTATAGAAGTGAAGTGATTGCAACATTACACGCATCCATTGCACATGAAACATGATACCTTTGAACGCTTAATTTCTACTAATCATTTCTTAAAATTCCACTATAGAAAACACAATCAGCAAATACATTATTTCAATCCTTATATCTTGAAATAAACCTAATCAATGAATATTATTTATGACTTGTGCTAATGCTAATTTACGACTTGTACAGTGTTGTACTTAATCAGTAAAGATGACCAACAACTTTATGTTTTTTTGCATGTTCAAATCTTGAAAAAGCCATAAACCAACAACTACAGGCTAGTGAAACTGTGAGAGTTATAATCCAAAAATAATTTTAATAGTTACATACTTTAATTTCATGTGAAGAATGAAAACAAAAGGATATGGCGAAAATTATATGCAGAAGTGCTTTCAAAATGGTGAAGTAACATCAAAATATGAAAATATATATTTTCCATAAATCGATGAATGGAAGCCAAAAAAACACAAGATCCAGACCAAAAGTGGTAAAAGCACATCCAAAATTCAAAGGTATATGAATGATAAAATAAGCTCTTTTAAATAAATAAATCGTAAAGCATGAAAACAAAATACTATATTGATTACCATCAGGAAGCGGGACTTGAACTATTATATGTCAATCATTCTTTTGTCAACAAAGTTCATAGTAAAAGTTCATCGTGTTAAGTGGACCTCAGCTGCCATTTGTGTTGAACCAAACCCATGCACCCACTCTTCCTGATGCTTAAAGGTATAGGCTCCCCAGCCTCCCCTCAGCTAATGTCAAGTTGACACAGATTTCACTAAATCCACATTAAAAAAAATCTCAATTATGCAACTGTCAATCAAAATCCAAAATTTTCAAGAAGAGAATAAAATTACAGCAATATTTGATGTTAAAATTAGAACAAATTATTTCCATAATTATGTTCAATCGTAAGAGAGAAGGGAACATCGAAGGTAGGAGTGGCGAAAATATTATACAAAAGTAGAGGATTAAAGATATCGCTCACCAACATCGCCACCGCGTCAAAATGGTCGACACCACTTCGGATCCGCCTCCCACTCGTGCACGCCCTCCACCACAACCGCGACCTCCAGCATATCCGCCTGTAAAACTAGAGGGCCGGCCTCCTCCTGACCTCGTTCGAGCTCCTAATTGTCAAGCCCTCCTCTTCCGTCGCCCGCCACTCCTTTGGCCTCGCCCCATCCTGCTCGTTCAAGCTCCTAATTTTCAAGTCCTCCTCTTCTCCTCTCTATGAATCAGGAGAAACTCGAATTTTTCTAAACTCGAAAATTTAAGCGGCAAACAAAAATGATGCAAATAAAAATTTGATGGAGAAACAAAATTGACTGGAAAATTATTTGGCCACGGAATGAAATTTTGACGGAGAAACGAAAATTTAAGCGGCAAACAAAAATGATTTGGAGGCAAATAAAATTTACCGTAGTTGCATCGGTTGAATTTGAAACCGATGCCACTAAAACTATTTGCACGTCCCAAATGCATCGGTTGTTGGTGACAACAGATGCAAATTTAATTTTTTATTATCTATTGCTTTTCACGTATCAATTGCATATGTTATTAAGATAGAAGTGATGCAAATAGTTCTATTTGCATCAGTTTTTACTTCAACTGATGCAAATAAGGCGAAGCAATATGCATTTTTTGTACTAGTGTACTACCGAAATCTCAATTCATCAGGCCAATAAAATATGTTAGAGCATTAGTTAGTCCAATTCGCATGACTTCCCACTCGAATAATTCGTCAGGTGTGTAGAATGTTGTCTTAGGAATGTTATCCCTTTCTACTTTCAACTGACGAAACCTAGTGGACAATTCGAATTGGGATAAAAATCAATGCGAGACAAGGGACAAGGTTTTTTCTCATTATCTTGTTCAGCTCTCAATTGTCATTGTACAGCCTAAAGGAACCGTTTGCCTTAAAGCGAATATGACAAGCCCTCCCCATTTCAAGGTATCCACAGAATGAAACCCTTCTTTAACAACTCGAAATTTGCTTATCTAACTCCCTTCTATCTTTCGAAGCCATGCTTAAGAGACATCACTATATGCGTAACTTCTTTCTCAAGATCAATTTTGAACTCAACCTATCTTCGAGGAGAAATTTCGGAAATTTCAGCGAAGACGTTTGGAAACTCTTATGCTATAGGGATAGATAATAACTCATCCTGTGATAGGTCGAATGATTAGAAATAACTATAACGACCCTACCGTTATGCCCATATTATTAAAGAACATTATGAAGAACATTAAAGAACGTTGTAAATAAAAATAAATAACTTTTAAAACAATATTAAATAAAAATAAATAACTTTTAGAAGAATATTAAATTTAAATAAATAACTGTTAAACAATATTAAATATAAATAAATAACTTTAAAACAATATTAAATATAAACAAATAACTTTTTAAAACAATATTAAATAATAGTAGGACATTTAAAACATTTTTAAATAACTCGAAAAGGATAGCTAAAAAGGTTGGAGTAAAATAGAAGTTAAATCCTCTAAAACAAAATATTTCCAAAACCCGATTTCAGATTTAAAATCATTTCCTGTCTTAAACCCAAATCCAACTCAAATGGCGATTTATATTATTTCTAAAATATTAATTGGAGGCTAATAGCTACCCAACGTTTAACCAATATTGATATTGATTTTTTATCACTACGGGTTCTAGTTTGAGCATTTAAGGATGTCAAATCAATAGAACCAACCATCTGGTTAAATGTCTAATAATTCATATGGCAGGAATACTATTGAAATTTAAATCAACCATACCAAGGAATTATGTTTGATTCCTCCAACCCGTCCCCCTACAACATAATTCGCGCACACACACACACATCAACATGTATATAAAGAAAATTCTACAGTGGTGAGGAATCCTGTTGGTTCCCTCCAACATGTCCCCATGCGTCACAACCTATATATATATAATTGTATAATATTGATCATATGCTACTAGGCAAGTATATATAAAAGTTTATTCGCTCCAGGGCGGGAATAAAACCAAACCAATTGGTAAAAATAGTAAATCATCCAAACATCCACCTAATATTTTTTATCAACTATATAACATTACTGGTTAACCAAAAGATGAGTTTAATTCACCAAAGTTTCCAGTTATCACCAAAGATTTATGGATTCATTTAAAAACCGATGTTTAATTTAGCGTGAAATTTTATACTAGCTCTAATTCATCATCGATTTAACTCCATGAAGTAGTATTCGTCGATACGAACATAACTCAAAATCCACGTTCAATTTGGACCTAATATGAATGAGTTACCGATATAATAAGATTCATTAATTTAACAATAATATAAATTTGCCAATATATTCATTAGTTAATAATTACCCAGATTAACATTTAAACATCTTCTTCCCAAATTCAGCCCCTAAAAAAATTAACCCCTCAACATTGAACCACCACCGCTATCAGCCTCCTACCACGGTCGCTCAGCTATAGAAAGTAGCCATGTTCGAGAAAAAACTACAGCCACCTAAGCCACCCCACCACGTCGCTGTCTCCTACAACGCGAAAACCCAAAATAGCCACATCGTTCATCCACGAATTTACGACGCCATGGACCATGAACATCCACCGCTCCATCAGTGTAGAACGCGTCGCCTCCTAGCTACCCATCACTACCAGTAGCTCCTCCCCTCATTCCCTAAATCGCCATGTCGAGGTTAAAGTTTCCAACGCCATTCAACCGTGAACTACGACTGCCATGCTAAATCTAAGGTGATCCAACCGTCTAACAGTTCGAGCTTCACGTCCTTTACAACTTCCTAGTTGGGTCTGAGGGATATTGTTGCCTCTAATGGTCTAAATCATTGTGGGCCGTAGGATTTGGCCGTTTGAATTCGTTTATAATTTGGAAATAGGGCTCCATTTCTTACTTACAAGTAAGAATAAATTAAAGGAGGGGGTATTGGTATGAAACGTTGTGGTACGGTATGCATTGTACTGATCATATGCCTAGAAAGTATGTACATATTATTTTATTCAATAAAATCCAACATTACACATCCAAAAAATCTCAAACTTTTATCGAGGCACGCTCACAACGTTCTGTACTAAATATTCCTATTTTGAACACAATGGTACAAGTATCGGGATCTAATTCCATATATATATAAGTTGTTTTTTCAAATTAAATTTTATTATATTAATTTCCTGTAATTAATTTCTATGCGTTTCGAGCTTGCACAACCAAACGATACGTTCGATTTCCATAAAATTCGACGGTGTACAATAACTCACCATTATAGATCCAATGAAAATGGTTTTGTCAAAACCCGACAGTGCTCTAGGAAAGCTATTTTCGCGCGTTAATTAAAACGATTATTATGAAAAAAAAATCTAGTCACTTTCAAATTCAAATTCAAAAGTTTACTATCTTTATTCTTGTTCAAATAGAATTTAAATCAACTTTTGAAATCATTTTTATTCATATTAAATTCAATATTAATAGTTTTAACAATTCAAATATTTAAATAATAATTATATTTGAAATCTAACTTATTCAACTTATAAAATTAACTTTTCGATGTTTAAAAATTAATTAAATATTCTAAATTCCAACGACTGAAAGTATGGGTCGTTACATTCTTTCTCTCTTAAAAGAATTTCATCCCAGAAATTAGCAATAAGATAAATTCCACAATTCCATCAACTTTTCAAAATCAATTCTAAGTCTTTAAATTAATTTGTAGATTCGAACTAATATATTCCTAGTTATAACATTAAAAAATTAGTCTTAGTTATCAAAAAAAATCAAATTCTTAAAAAATTTCAAACGCCCTAAATTTTTGGAAAATTTCACTAATGTCTCCTTTGCACGGTTCGATTGGAAAATTTTACAATATATATATATATATATATATAATAAAAAATATACATCTCATCTTTAAGGATAAGGCATTCTATAGGGGAAAATATAAACAGACGATATGTAATCCGAGATTTGTACCTTTTATTAGCATTAGCAAGCATATACAATCAATATAATGCGAAAGCGAGCTCCAGATGTGAAACATACGCCATCCACACCTACCAATAAGAACAAGTATAGGGAAAGTAATATGAATATATAGCATAGGCTATACAAAACCATATGCAAATGTTAAAAATATAACCGAAGAAACCATCAAATAATACCCATTCAATTAATTCATAACCATATCAATTCACATTTTCCAATGTCAACATTTAATTTATTAAAGCCCGTTCGATGTACATATACCATTCATATGCAATATCAGACCCGATTGCTCGCTCGATCACTTCCGAACTTGTATCATTCACATGACCACTCTAGTGCGGACTCGGATCTAGTTCCTTGACTTGAAACAGGAATTCTCCTTACATAGCCATATACTATGATAGAGAATCCCAGAATCAATCAAAAATTCGTATCTAGTGTTTTCCATAAAGAATCTAGTGAAAAGTTCTAACTCAGACCGATGTAAATCATCTGTAAATCGTGTACTCGAACCTGGATCAAACAGTTATTCGAATAAAATAACATATATACAACCTACATGTTTATTTCAATTGGTTTCTTATTATTCCCATTCCTTTTTTTATTCAGGTTCTTTTATTGTCATTCACTTATTCTTAATCATTATTCCCATTGCTTCATTCATATTCATTTATTACCTAATATATCTCTTTCAATACTAATATCACTTAAGGACCATTCCACAAAATTTTACCTAAATTTATTATAAACATTTTATACAACCACTTCTCATGTTTATTTTCACTTCACAACTTAAGTTCATATCCATTTTAAATCAAATTCAATTTCATTTAACTTATTTCCTTATTCAATTTCATTATTCAATTCTATTAAATAAAAATTTAAACCATATTTAGTGCACTAATTTATTTATTTAGTTTATTTCAATAATTCATTTCAAATCACAATCAATTTCATTTCAAAAATCATTTCATTTAACTTAACTTAAGTTAAATTTCATTTCAAATTTCCTTTTCTTAACATCCATATTCAACAATTTAAAACTTTGTTTTAACTTATTATTTCTCAATTTTATAAGTCAAAAGAACCGATTTCTTATAATTTCAACAAAATACTTCGATAAAAAATTTCAGAATTTAAACACTCTATTTTATTTCAACTCTAATTTGGAATAATACATAATATAATATATCTCTTTTTGTATAACAAATCATATTTGGGATTTAAATCAAAACTTGTTTTACCAAAACAAATCACCTATGGTAGCAATTCCTCTCTTGGAAGCTCGAAAATGAACGTCGATGATGCGGCAGTCATCATCGAAATTATTTTCCAACGATCGAAGTGAGTTCAGTGCATTCTTAACACTTTTAAATTCCATTTTAAAATGTCTCCATTCAAAATATTTTCCAAAATTTCGAAAACTTTTTTTCAAAATCAATAGAATTTAAATTCTCAAATTCTCAACTTTTTATCTTTTTTATTAACAAATCATATCAATCCATTTTCCCCATATAAATAATTTCACTTTGGTTATATAAAACCATTCCTCAATTATTTATCTTAGTTTATATAATAATAATAACAGCATTTATTAGAATACAAAGAACAAAAGATAATAATCAAATATTATCATTCACTAATAACCAAACACACCATGTGTACTATAATAATTTTTTAAAAATTATTCCTTTATACATGAAATATAATCGAGATAAAATTATTTCATACACCCAATTCCAAAACAATACTATGTCGAATTGCTCTATTCGAGTGTTTAGAGATTCCTATCAATAACGTTAATTACTCATACTGACCAAAGCCCATAAGCCACTCAATAGATCAATCAACATAATATAAAACATTGTTATATCACTAACAAATATGCGCTTATATATATATACACATATATGTATGTACACTAAAACTCATTCTAAGGTGCAACTAAGCCTATCAATAATGAGCACCCCACTAAAGCCAAGGTTCTCGCTTAACCTTACACTCCGATACCACGATGTAACGGCCAACTTTTCCATACAGTTTAAGCGGGCAATAAACTATACATAACCAACTCAAATTGAATGGAAATACAAAAAGTTAGGGAAAAGAAAGAAGAAATAAGATAGGAAGAAAACTAAACAATACAAATCTCACAACAGAATGAATAATTTATAATACACAACAAATCTTTACCCAAAGAAAAATGTACTATACATACACTAATCATAGTAGACTAACTATATCAAACTAGATAGTTATAACAGCCTGTCCTTACAATTGATGATAAATAAAACCAACAAACAATACATCGTAACACAAAGAAATACATATATACGTCTTGGACCTCCAGCTCGTCTCTTGAGCTCCAATGCATCCAAAGCAATATGTAAATATGCTCGGTATGACTTGAGCATTATAATAAAATAACATTCAATTCGGTCTAGTAGACCAGCGTGTGAAAACACACTCGAATGTAACTTAATGTTTATCAAAAACCATTCAATATAAAGGTACCTCGTAAGACCACGCCACACATGAACATAGATGAGTTTTTACCTTACGATAACTAAGACATTTATGTTATTTAAAATCCAGTGATATTATAATAATGTCTAGGGATTCAAATTAAAGATATAAAATAGTTGAAATGCTTGCATCTTACGTTTTAGCATACTTGGATACAACTAAATCTGTAAAACCCATATTGGAGAATGGGTTCTATACTATGACAAGGTAGGGACCTACCTTTCAGTGGTACATCTTTTGATAAAATGCGTCGGGATTGGTCAAAAGCATCTTGTGCCTCTGCCACACAAGGCTGGCATACCACTTGACTAGTAGTACCGAATATGATCAGCCCTTGTTTAATGGACCCCGAAGCATACGTGAGTAGATAGTAATCGATCTACGTTTGGGATAACCATACCCTAATGGAAGCGAACCACATGGTTCTGCTGTATGCCTGATTTTTATCGTTTTTCGGTTGATGAGGCTTGAGGATACATTTTACCTTTAATATAGCACTTCCCACTTGGAATATTAAGACTGCCCTCTAGGCAACAATACAATGCCAGCACTCATCCATACAGGTTGTTCAAGACATGAACAAACCGAAGGCACCACTTCTACTACATCCATTTCGAATCACTCTAGTAGAAAGCAGCCCTTGTACTTCAAAGAGCTCTGACTTCAGTTCCATCATCTTCAGGATGTCTTCACTTTGAAATGCTTGAGTTGGATCGAAGTAGTTTACGGATAACATGTCCGATCCCAATCACTTCGAAACAACGTTCGATAGTTTCCAGTAAACTCAACCTTGGTTCTTTAGGAAATAAACAGCCGAAGATAAGAGTGGAGGTCATCTCCTAACTGTTAGTGGATAGATTTCCATATCTTTTGTCCTAGAAGAATGAAATAAGATTTATATGCATAGTACAACATCATCGAAGATGCCTATGCCATATAACTCACATGTTTCTCCTAGATATTTCCATTGGTCTACATTTAATAGTCGGTTATTTAACTACCAACAAACATACATCCAAATCAAGGATTTATTTCCATAGGAAAAACCAACATTCGGCTAAGCACATAAGTAACCACTAGCCTCATTTGTAAATCATTTCATTGATTAAAATCACCTTGTAAATTACTTGTATGTATGTACCTTTACAAAGATATGCCCACAAACCCCCTAAATACCTGGAAAATATCAATATACATATCTCAAATATATAAATATTTTCACAAACATTGCACTTTATAACTAAGAAAACGCACTCATATACTTATCTAAATGTATAAGTATATTTATAAAACTTAGAAAGATTCTCTGTGTATTCAATTCTAAAATAATTTATATATTTCTTACAAACTCTAAACCATTTATAAACCATTTTATAATTATCCAAAAATCATTTATAATCTTTTCTATAAATTTCAATCACTTATAAATTCCTTTTATATATTTCTAAAATCATTTACAAACCCTTTATAAATACATAAACCCATTTACAAAACTCCTTTTAAAATGCTATAAACCATTTTCAAGGTTCTTTTATAAGTATCCAAAACCATTTAGAAAACTCTCTTTACCCTTTAACTAATCTTTCTTTAAGTTTCCAAGCCATGTTATATAACTCCTCTTATAAAACCCAAATCTGTTCATAAAACATTTTTTATAAATCTTGGAAACCTTTATAAATAAACTCCAATCATTTACTCTAAAGTACTATTATAAAATAATAAACATTATACATAAATTATAATTAATTTCTAAAATAGTATTTATAAATCATTAATATCAATATCAAACCATATAAATTATTTAAATAATTAACCTTTCAAAATATTTAAACTTTGATAAGTAACCTTAAAACAATACAGATTATAAATGAATAACTTTTGAAAAATGTTAAACAAAATCAAATAACTTTTAAAACAATATTAAATATATAAAGTAACTTGTAAACACTATTAAATAAAAATAAATTAATTTTAAAACAATATTAAATATTAATATATAGCTTTTAAAATAATATTAAATAAAAATAAATACTTTTTAGAACAATATTAAATAAAAATAAATAAATTTTAAAATAATTTTAAATATAAATAAATAACTTTTGAGACAATATTAACTATAAATATATAATTTTTGAAACAATATTAAATATAAATAATTAACTTTTATGAATAATGTTAAATAAAAATAAATAACATTTTAAACTGATATTAAATAATAGCAGGACATTTTATTTTTAAATAATTCAGAAAGGACAGATAAAACGGTTGGTGTAAAATAGAAGTTAAATCCTTTAAAACAAAATATTCTTCAAGACCAATTTCAGATTTAAAATCATTTCCTGTCTCGAAACCAAATCCAACTCAAATTGTGATTTATAGTATTTTTAAAATACAAATTTGAGGCCAATAGCTACCTAACATTCAACCAATATCGATATTGACTATCTATCATTACATGGTTTAAGTTTTAGCATATAATGATGTCATAATCAATAGAGCCAACCATTAGGTTAAATGTCAAATAATTCATATGACATGAATATTATTGAAATTAAAATCAGCCACGTCGAGAAATCCTGTTGGATCCCACCAACCTGTCCCCTTTCATCACAACTCATATATATGTTTGAACACATATATAAATAAAATTCAACAATAGTGAGAATTCTTATTGGATCCCTCCAACATGTCCCTCTGCATCACAACTCAAATATATATATATATATATATATATATATATATATATATAATGTGGATCATCCGCTACTAGGCAGGTATATATAAAAGTTCATACACTCCAGGGGAGGGAATAAAACCAAACCAACTGATAAAAACAGTAAATCATTCAAGCATCTAGCTAATAATTTCTACCAACTATATTGCATTATTGGTTAACCAAAAACGTGAATTTAACCTATTTAATTTCCAGTTATCGTCAAAGCATTCTGGTTTCATCGACGTTTGATTTAGCGTGAAAACCCAAAACTACCGCTTCATTCATCCATGAATTTCCAACGTCGACGACCATGAACGTCCACAGCTCCATTAATATAGCACGTCCTACCTCCCATCTGCCCTTCGCCACAAACTGTTCCTCCCTGCATCCCCTAAATCGCCGTGCAAAGGTCAAAGTTTCCAGCACCATTCAACCACCAACTACGATAACTATGCTACAATCTGAGGTGGACCAACCATCCAATAGGTCGAGCTTCTCCTCCTCTACAATGTAACATTCCTATTTTTAAATCAAATTTAAATTGGCAAGTAATTTAATTTTTGAAATTAAATTGTGAATTTATTTGGTATTTTCCAAATTAAATAGATATTTGTTTGTTTATTAATATAAATGTATATAAATATGATTTTAAAATAGAATTTGTAACTGGAAATTCAGAAATAAATATTCTGAATAATACATTGATTATAAACTTAATTTTGGATTGAAAATATGGCAATAAAAATATATGTTGAAGATCAAGATTTGGAAGATAAATAAACTATGATTGGAATAAAATATGTATTTATAAATAGATATTGTTTGATTGTATATTATTTTTTGAAATTGAAATTAAAAAAAAAAGTTTTGAATATATATTGGATTTGAAAAGATCTATTTCAAAAATTTATAGAAATTTGTTTTTTAATTTATAATATACATATGTAATATATATTTTAAAAGTTGTATTGGAAATTCAATAATAAAAATCTAAGAGAATAAACTGAATTTAAAATTTGCATTTTGAAATTGATAGAAATTTGTTTTCTAATTTTATTAAACATGCATTTTGGTTTGAAAATGATATTTTGAATTTAATATAATAAATTTTTCAAAGGTTAATTAAGAACTAAATTCTAATATATTTGTTCATGTATAATTAAATTTTAAAAACCTTTTTCTTTAAAAGATTATATAAATGATAAATAAAAAATGTATTTATTTAATTGGAAATATAATATGAAGTCATATTTAAAATATTATTTAAAATGTCTAAGATATAAACATAAAAGAGTTAAGTAATTTATAAAACTAAAAGGGTTTAAAACAAAGTTTTAAATTAAATAAAGTAAGGGCTTTAATACATATTTGTAAATAAATTAAAGAAAAGGGTTTAAAACATAAAACTTCTTATTTGTGACATTTGTAAAACAATAAAACTATGTAATTAACAAATGTAATTTTCTTAACCAAAGAATTAAACAGGTGGAAGACATGAAGAGAAAATAAAACCAAGTGTCATGTGTGATTTTATTTTTCTTTTTATTTTTGAAATTAATGAAAAAAATAAAACAACTTCTCCTCTTTCCCTCATTTTCTTTTGATCCATTCAAAACTGAAAACCAAAAATCATTTAAAACATTAAAACTAGATCAAAAACAAAAGAAAATAAAAATCAAAAGAAACCTGGAAATCAAGATAGCTTGAAATCAAAAACCTAAAAACTAAATTTCAGATCATCTCAAGTAAATCCAAAACCAAAAAAGCATTTAAGCAAAAAAAACCTGGAAGCAATTCAAGGATCAAGTGTAGAGAAGAAAAAAAAAATATCTGAAAGCAATTCAAGGATCAAGTGTAGAGAAGAAAAAAAAAATATCTGAAAGCAAGTTTCAGATTCAGATTCATGTTGCTGAAGCAATGCGAAGAAAATAGGGATTCAAGGCAAAAGTAAATGCAGAATTCAACCTGAAAACATCTTAGCCTGGAAATCAAAAAATCTAGATTCAAGCTGTAAACCAGAAGATCAAAATACCCAGATCAAATTAAATAAAAACATACTGGCCTCTGTTCTTCCCATCAGGTGAGCAAACTCTTTTTTATCATAAACCTATATATCTTGATGTTCTTTGAAGTGTGCTTGAATGATTGGGTGGAATTTGGTTTGCATTTTTGTAAATATGCAGATATAAGACTGTGCATGCCTGTATACATGTGTATATCTCTGTTTTTATAGTTACAGGTTCTAAAACCTGATTTAAAAATTCAAATTATCAACCTAAATGATTTTTAGGCTTTAATTTTTAAACAAAAAGTGTTTGTGTATGTGTAACATTCTTCTTGGAAAGTTATTCAAGTGAAAATATTTAGTTAATATCTCGGAAATAGAATATTACAGTATAGAATCAATAAATGTCAGAATTTGGATTATCAAATTTCTATGCTTCAATTATATAATCGAATTCGTTTACAAAAATAATGAATTTTAAAAAACATATGGTGATTTTTAAGTTGATGGATATTGAGAATTTTGGGGTTGATAGTGTTTCGGATTTTGGTCAAGTCTCGGCAATTGGCGATGTGTGGATTGTCGTGGTCATTCCTAGAGGGAGTAGGCAGGTGGTAGATCATCGGAAAAATAGCGGTGCTATTTATTATTTGTCGTAGAGGTGGTGAGTCGTTGATTTAGGGTTTCTGACCAAGTTCGGTCGATGAAGTTTAAAAAGGCCAATGTGTCGTAGTGAATGGATCGGAATCATTCGCACAGGGGGAAAAATTTTGTGGATCGTTGGGGAAGCTTTGGTCAAAGAGACGTGGCCGATGGTGGCCGATATCATCGGTGGTGGTGATTTTTGTAGTCGGAGATATGTCACGGTATTCGTCGAGTAGGTCGATTTTGAATTTCAGTCAAAGTCATCGACCTGAGTGCTTACTTAAGGAGGGGTGGTCAGTGGCGACATGCCGGAAGTCTCAACGACGATCAGATCGTCGTCGATCGATCGTGTATGTGCACCGTGCACATTGATATCAGGTAGTTTTCGATATGGTGGAAGAAGAAAATGGCTCAGGTATATACGCGGGATGATGATGGTGAAGCATGAAGTTGTTCTCGGGTTCATTGTATAGCTACCAAAGTTTAAATTTTAACAGGTTTAAAATTTTCCAAAAAGTTAATTAAGTTTACTTTTTTAACTCCGAGTAAATTGTACCATGTTTGAATGATTAAAAGAAACTCATACCAGATTTAAAAGGTGATTTGAAAATAAGTTTTCAAAGTTAATAAAAAAATAAAAAGAAAGGAAAAAATTTATTAACCAAGTTTCAAAATAAAAGATAACCAAAAGCTAAAGAAATGTACAGGTTTTAAAAGAAGATCTACCAGTTCAAACCTGAACATTAAACAAGTTTTGAACAAAATTCAAGGTTTTGAAATTGAAGGCTAAAATGTTTTATACATCGTTTTGGTTTATGTAATTATATATTAGAAAAATTATGTAATTAAATTCATAAGGTTTTCAAAAAATAGCAAGATGTGGTTTGAATTAAGGAAGTAATTAAGGATAATTAATTCAATGGTAATTAATTTAGGTTTAAATTAATTAATGTAATTAAGTAATTAAAGGATAATTGATTAATGTAATTAATTAATTATGTAATTAATTAAAAGGTAATTAATCAATTAAAAATATTTACTTAATTAAAAGTAATTAATTATTGATTAAAGTTAATCAACCAAGTGATTAAATGATAATTACTTAATTAATTTATGTGATTAGGGATAATCACTTATTGTAATTAATTAAAGATGATTAATTAAATGACAATTAATTAAGGGTTAATTAATTAATGTAATTAATTAAATGATAATTAATTAAGGGCTAATTAATTAAGGATAATTAATCAAAGAATAATTGAATAATTAAGGGTTAATTATTTAATGATTATAGATTTAGTTAATTATAATTAAGGTTGATTAATTAATAATTTAAATATTAATTGATTATTTAAGGTTAATTAATTAAAATAATTTGTAATTGATTAATTAACCTGGATTGGTGATTAATCTAGTTTCAATTAATCAGATGATCAATTAACCTTAATTATGGATGTTTGAATTGTATGAGCTGTTTTGAATTGCTGGATATCTCTACTGTGTGATGCTTTGTGATATGAATTATTTTAATTCAAGCTGTGATGAATGTAATTTGTTTTATCTGTAATTTATCTGTGGATCTATGAATGGAAAATAAGCGTTATGGAAGTATACCGCTTATCTATAATTGTTGTGCTTGAATCTGTGATGATTGAGTGATGTGGCACTATTGTGTAAAACCCCTGGACTACACTATACACACACAAATATGGATTGCACGAGGAAATTGGTTAAGTCACAGATTTTTGAAATGGTTTTAAAAGTTGTATTTTGAATCCAAATGGTTTTGGAAATGGATTTGGTTAAATGTAAAAAGCTTTTGCAAAGAAGTTTTAAAGATAAAAGTTATTTTGAATAACTTGACAAAGTTTTGAAATTTAGATAATTTGATTTAAATTTGAATTGAAGATTTGAAATCGAATTTTTATTTGGAAATTATGGTTTAAAAAGGCTATACAAGTTATAAAGGTGTTTATATGGGTTGTAAAACCATCTTAAAGTTATTGGTTTGGGAATTTGAATTTAACCCTAGTTTTATACTTGAAGGATTTTAACTCGGGCAAATGAAATCAGATATTTTTTCCGAAACGAAAACTATTTGTTTTCAAATAATAAAAGCTTTTATATAAGGAAGGAATTTCCAATTTGTGTTGAAAGGATTTCAAGTTTGAAATGAAAATGGTTTTCCAAGTTATAAATGAATCTTTGGAAATGGTTTTGAAAGCTATGAATTAAATCTTTGATTTAAAGTTTGGATGAGTTAATCCAATTTGAAAGGGAAATTGTTTTAAACAAAATATGAATGGATCTTTGTTAAAGATTGGTATCCTTTTTTTTTCAACTTGAAAAGGGATCTTAAAAGTGTAACCTTTCTATAAAAGATTTGAAAGGGGAATTGTTTGGAAACCTGTGAATGAATCTTTGTGAAAGATGGGCAAACTTTGTGGAATGAATCTTTTTGTTTAAAAAAGATTTAAAATGGTAATTTGTTTAAACCATTTGAAAGAAAGGTTTTGGGTAATAAGTTGTGACTTAACTGAGATCCCAATATCCATATGTTTTTAAATATTGCGCTCGCTATTCGGTTTAGCCGAGAGAGGACCTTTGTAACGACCCGTAATTTCGCTACTTCGAAAATGAGAGATTTCATTCATTTTAAATTTAAAAAGAATTTAAATCTTAAATAAATATATTATATATTATATATAATAAATAATAATAGATAAATTTATCTATTCTTATAGTTAATAAATTAAAAGGTATAAAATTGGATTTTTGAACAAATCGACAAAAGTTAAGTTTTGTTAATAATAAATAAAGGCTTAAATAAATAAGTTTAAATATTTATTTAAAAAGATCAATCTTATTTAAAACATCTAATAAAGATAATAAAAGTATATTAAAAGATTTAAAAATATGTTAATAATCGTTTTATAAAAATAACCAAAATTTATCGCATTTTGTCAGTTTTACATACGCCGTAAAATTAGAGATTTTGATATTAATTTAATTTGATTTTAAAATATTAAGAGGCATGTTTTAATTTATTTAAAGAAGTAAAAAGTTCGTTTTAAAGTTTGGTTTACTTCAATATACAGCTTAACAAAAACGTCAAAGTTGTACTTAGTTGTTTTAGTTGATGTTTGTCAGCAATTGTAAGGACAGATGTTTATAACTGTTCAAGCTGAATTTAGGTTAGACTCTGATATATGTATTTAAAATGTTCCAATGTAAAGATATTTGTTTAATAATATATGTTATTCCATTCGAGTGAGATTCTGTTCTGTCTATTTTTCTTTATTACCCTTCATGTTCCGTATTTTCATGCAATTGGGTTGGACATGTGTGGTTTATTGTCGATTCAAAAGGTATGGAAAAACGGATCGTGACATTTGGTATCAGAGCTTTTGGTTGAGCGAACACCGAAGCCCGATAGGGGTATGTCTCATCAGAGATAGGATTAGTAATATCCTAGGATGAGTAACTCATTAGAGATAGAGTTAGTAACACCCTAGAATGAGTTATGAGAGTATTATATATGCAAGCGCGCATTTGTTAATTTAATAAAAATGACTTTGATTTAAAGAAACTGGTAAATGAACTAATTTTACCTTGGGTTTATATAATAAATATCAAAGGGGATATTATTATTTTTGGGTTAGAAATTAAGGATTAATTGTAATTTTGCTTAGTGAAACTAAAATATAAATATCTTGTGATCAGAATTGCACGATTTGACTAAAAGAAATTCCATATAGAATTAATAAGTAGGAAGCTAGAATTTAGAACTTTAATCATATACCCTTAGCTATTTAGTATTAATAAATAATAATGATTAAGTGATTATCATAATGGATGGATTTAAAAGCTAAGTGCAAATATCTTGTAAAGTAAAATTCACAATTCGATTGTAAGATATTTGATGATAATATTGAAGCTACAAGTGGTAATTGGAGAAAGTAAAAAAATGCATACTTAGAAAAAATTGTTATCAATAAGATAGAAAAAAATATACCTAAATTAAGACTTTTTGTAAATATAATATAAAAGGGTAAGTTCTATAACTTATAAAAAAAGATAAGGTATTTGATGGATTTAAGGTTAAGAAATTTGATTTAGAAAATGGATAGGTAAATAAGTTAAGTAGTTAATCATAGAATCAGTGAGAAAAAAGGTGTACACTTAGTAAAGTTGTCTTATTAATATATGGATTGGATAAATAATATTAGCTAAATTAAAATCTTAGGTAAAGAAAACTAAGGGTTGAGTTTTATAACTTATTAATTTGAGATAATAGTAGAGTTCCATATTAGTTAAACACCTTAGTTGAAGTAATAACAATTTGAAGTTTGGGATATGTATATATACTCTTAGGAAGCAAAGGTATATTATACAAGTTTAAGTCATATTTGCATGCTTAAGGAATAATGGATCTAGTAAAAAGTGAATGGGTGTGAAATAAACTTGGATTAATAGAAATTTTGAAGAAATGTATTAGGTAAAGATGAATGTGAATAAGTACATAAGTTAAACGTAGATTATTTCATCACATAAATTTTGATCAAAGATTTGAATACAGAACTTTGAGGTGTCTACACCAATCCGAGAAAGGTTTATCACGGTGAACATTGATGAGAGTTGTGATTATATGCTCAAGTTTTCTATCATAGTTGAGAGTTATGCAGGGAAAGTAAGGGTTCGTGATCAGGAAGTCTGATCAAAGTTTGCACTAGAAAATCGGAGGATCGATACTAGTTCGGAAGTGAAGTTGTGGATTTGAATAATAGATCAAATCAAATATCACATATAGTATGATGTTTTGGGTCTGTCTACTTAGTAGTTGTAGAGTTATCTCAAATAGTAGGCACTAAGATATAGTGGTTGGACTGATGTTTTGGTATGTATATATAACCTCAGGTATAGTACATGCTCAGGTCAGATAATGAGTTATGTGGTGGTATTCGTTTATCTTGATATAGTATCAGTGTGGTTGTTTTTGGATATATAGTCTTATTTGGTTATTGTATATATTATCTTAAATGTGCAATATGCACTAGGATGGATAGGACAGAAGTTTGACTTGATGTATGTATATATAACCGTAAGTATGTGATAGATACTCAGGTTAATGTTGGGAATCTTTGTATGTATGTTTGGCATCATTTGTTTTAGTGTTGTTATGATATCGACCTTCTTCTTTTCTATAATCAATTGAAATAAGTCAAATTGTTTGAGGATATGAGTATGAGATAGATTCCTATCCAACTTTCATTTCGAGGACGAAATGCTTTTAAGTATGGGAGAATGTAACGACCCGTAATTTCGCTACTTCGAAAATAAGAGGTTTCGTTCGTTTTAAATTTAAAAGGAATTTAAATCTTAGATAAATATGTTATATACAATAAATAATAATAGATAAATTTATCTATTCTTATAGTTAATAAATTAAAAGGTATAAATTTGGATTTTTGAACAAATCTACAAAAGTTAAGTTTTGTTAATAATAAATAAAGGCTTAAATAAATAGGTTTGAATATTTATTTAAAAAAATAAATCTTATTTAAAACATCTAATAAAGATAATAAAAGTATATTAAAATATTTAAAAATATGTTAATAATCGTTTTACAAAAATAACCAAAATTTGTCGCATTTTGTCAGTTTTACATACGCCTTAAAATTAGAGATTTTGATATTGATTTGATTTGATTTTAAATTATAAAGAGGCATGTTTTAATTTATTTAAAAAAGTAAAAAGTTCATTTTAAAGTTTGGTTTACTTCAATATACAACTTAAAAAAAACGTCAATTTTGACGGTAAAATTTGTCAACAAAAACACCGTTTTCAACCAAAACAAGTTGTTGCAACTTGATACATTTTCTAACATATAAATACAAGTTTACAAACTATTTAAACATTCCACATTTAGCACTAAAGACAAAAGGAGTTTACTTTTGAAAATATTTACATAAATATAAAAAGAGTACAAAAGTAAACACAAAAGGACAAAACATGTCAAATCAAACCAAACATAATTATTACTTTACTTTTATTACTCCTTAAGTGAAAGTGACATAAAACATGATTTGAAATATAAAGTTAAGTGTTGAAAAAAGTAAGATTTCTTAAAACGTAAGTAAAGGGCATTTTGGTCACTTTACATAATAATATTTTATTTCAAACTTTTTCCTATAAATAACTATGCATACCTCTTTCATTTTCACACAAATCATTCTTTTCTTATTTTTTTAAACTATTTTAGTGGCTTCTCCCTTTAAGAGAGGTAGGAGGGTTGAAAATAGTGGAGTGCTTAAGCATTAATCCACTTGTTACTCTCTAACCTCTTCTTAATTCACTTCTTCTTCTCTTCTTAAAAAAATGGCGCTTGGCCGTGAGAAATATGGAGGAGGGGAGGCATGGTCGAGATCAAAGTAAAGGTAGAAGCGATGACCAAGCACTTGGAAAAGGTGGAAGAATGTTTAGGTGGCGGTTTAGTGAAGCGTTGAATTAAATGAATGTTGGTAGGAAGTTAAACGTTTTGGGTAAAGGTGAGAAATTCTCATCGCTTTTGAATTTATATTTTGATTATGTTAAAACGATCACATTTACACACTTATGACATATGAATGTTTATATTGATTGTTAATAGATGATTTGATAGTTAGTTAATTAATTGAATTATGATAATCTGTCCCGTTATGATATTTATAGTGAATTTTGGATTTGCAATTATATGTTATGTGATTGGTTGAATGAATGTTATGTTAGTGATAAATACGAATATTGCATACTTTCATTTTGATTAAGTAACCACCTTTGTTAATAAGACAATATTTTAGTAATATGAGTTATTTTGGAAAAATAAGTCTCTTTCAATTAAGTAATGAAATTAAACTTAAAATAAAAGAGAAGGAATTTGAAGTGAAACGGGTAGTTAATTTGACATTGAAATTGAGATGAACTGTGAAATTGAAATCTATTTTGAAAATTGAAGTTGAGATAAAGGTTGAATTGAAGTTTAAATTGAAATTAGATTTGAAATCTAAGTTTTAAATAAGTTTAATTTGAAGTTAGAATTGAAATTGAATTGAAATTGGAATTTAAAATTTAATATTAAAATAATAGGAATAAAATAATATTATAATATGGTTATAGTGAAAATATATTTTAAATGCTTTAAAAAGTGAAAATATTGATTTAGAATAATTTGTAATGATTTTATAAGTGTTAAAATTCAATTTGAATAAATTATTTCAAATATTGAAAATGAAGTTAAAAGTAGGTGCGTCGCGCAACGGTAGTTCGCGATTTCGCGCCGAAAAGTTCAAATGAATATGTAGAGTGAAATATAGCTCAAAATTCTTCGAGATAAGAAAATTCTAGACTGTTATATCCATATCTTCTAAAAGAAGAAAGAAAATCAAAGTTTCATTGAGTAGATTTTGAAATAAGTCCAAATCAATTTTATAGAAAAACCGCTCTAGTGCAGTTAAGTGATCATAACAGGGAATCTATTTAAATGAACGTTTTTAATATTGAAAAATTATGGGGTAAATTTGATAAATCTATTTAAATGATTTAAAAGAGATTTGGATTGGAAAATATGAATTATCGAATGTTTAAAAGTTGATTTAATCAATCAAGCTTTTATAGCACTTTCCGCGGCACTTTTATGCTGCGAATTGTATAACTTTTTGAATAAAAGTTTAAACGTAACTATTTCTCCTGGAATCAATTGTGAATGTTTTTGAAAGGAATGTTAAGTCATTTAAAGATGAATTTGAAGTTTTGAATAAAGGGTTAAGATGAATTGTTCATAACACTTAAACAATAATTGAAGAATATTAAATGTAATAACAAACTAAGTATGCAGAAACGACTAGTACATTTGTCACGCCTGTGAGATCTGGGAAGATAAAATAAGGTGTTTAACTAAGGTTAGGGATGGAGCAAGGCGAGGGGTGGAACAGATCGAAAGGAAAGCCCGGATGCTCTTAAATAAAAAGATTCTGTAAAGTTTTCCAAAATAAAAGAAGATTGGTATTATCCAAAAGTTAAGCAATCTCCAAAATGAACGATTTCTATGATCATATTCGCCCAAAAATATTTGCTAAGATTTATTTAGGGTTTATCGTAAACGATGTCTTAAATAACATTGTTTTTGACCCGTCTAAAAGTTAAGAAATTTGGATCGAGAGTTAAGTGAGGAAATTTGAGATATTTTCCAAAGTAAAAGAACTAATTACTTAAAATTATCCTAAGTCAAAAGAAAGAGATTACGAAATCATCCGAAAAGAATTTAAGTGGAAAGAGACTTAATAAATCCTATATACTCATATTCACATTTTATCGGTAATTGGATTCCGAAGGAACCGAGGTCGGATTTGGGTAATTCCTATCCGAAAACCAATTCGAACCCATGTATACGTTCGAACTTGAAGACATGTTGAAGATGATAATTATTGAAGACTGTGGATCTTCATAGCGTGAAGACTGCTTGTTGAACATGCTCTTGTTGGCCCCCTTTATAGAGTAATTTATAGCAGTGGTCTCCTCGTGATGGAGAATTTTTGGATTGCAAGGACTACTCGCTTTAGTGGTAGTTGACGAGTGCCTCCGGTTTGTTCTGTTCCTGAAGAAATTGTATGGGCGTTTGTCTGACATTGCATTTCTAAAGATTACGTACATTGGTTTTTACAAACGTACATCGGTGGTGGCGAAGAAGGCAACTTCTAGCTTAGCACCCTCCTTGAGACGTACGAGCTCTAGGGTTGCATTTTTGTGCAAGGCAATTAGTAGTTAACGGAAATGGAAATGTGGCATTCAAAGATGTGATATGTGTTATGTGGAAAGGTAATCGTTGCCTCAAGCCTCATCAAACCGGAAATGACCAAAACAGGATTAGATGTGGCAAGGCTAAGTGGGTCATTCCCAAGTAGGGTATGGTTATCCCCTTCTAGATATATTTCTTCCTGCTATAACGTTCGGGATGTAAATTAATGTGGTGTATGGAAAACGAGCCCTCGGTTAAAGGTTGGTAACGACCGGGGGATGACATATTCAGTACTATCTAGTTATAAAGGTAGGCCGGTCTTGTGTTGGTAGAGGAGCTTTGTGATGGTTCCTCGGGGCATCCATCTAGAGGTGTACCCATTTTGGAAGGTAGAGCCTTCACCTGGTCATTTGTATCGAAATCCATTCTCCAATAGGAACCTACGGACTTGATTGTAAACCTATTATGTTGGAATTTAATCATTGTAAAAATTTCAGCTAAGATTAATAGTTTATTTGCAAATATTTTCAAAGAATGTCATTAGAAATAATATCAAACGTTTTGATATAAAAGTATTTTAGTTATCATAAGGTAAAAAATCGTCCATGTTTATGTGTGGGCGTGGTCTTATGAGATACTCTTTGTTTTCAAAGGATTTTATCCAAAGGATAATATATGACACTGTCATTTATTATTGAGTTTTTCTCACGCTGGTTTATCAAGCCTGATCCGGGTATTTGCAATACTCGGGTCAGATCCGAGTAGTTTCAGGTTAATCAAAGGCGGTTGGAGTTTCCATAGGAGAGCTGGAGATATTCATCATACGTATGAGCATATTCTAATATCTGTTGTACTTAGTTGTTTTAGTTGATGTTTGTCAGCAATTGTAAGGAAAGATGTTTATAACTGTCCAAGCTGAATTTAGGTTAGACTCTGATATATGTATTTAAATGTTTTCCGCTACAAATATATTTGTTCAATAATATATGTTATTCCATTCGAGTGAGATTCTGTTTTGTCTACTTTTCTTTATTACCCTTTATGTTCCGTATTTTCGTGCAATTTGGGTTGGACATGTGTGGTTTATTGTCGATTCAAAGGGTACGGGAAAATGGGTCGTGACAACCTTTGTGTCATAGAACCCATTCTGAATAATGATACAAAGTTATGGATAGCATTTGATAACCGTTGGTGAAGACCGGATATTTTCGAAAGCAAAAGGATAACTCGTCGAATGTCTCTGCACCGAGTTGTCCGTGGTATAAAGATCTCCATATGTGATGGGGAGTCCGGACGTGATTAGGGATTATCCAGATTTGCAAGGGCTTCTTTGGAAGTGCCTTCGGTTTTGCTCGAACCCTAAACAGACTTATATAGATGTGTTTGTCTAACGTTACACTTTGAGATGTAAAGCTGGTTTCTATTAAATACATTCCTGTTTGGTGGCGTAGATTTATTCTCTTAGCTTAACACCCTACTTTGAGACGTACAGCTCAGAGGTTATGTAGTTGATGGTTACTAGTGATACATTCTCAATTTGGTAATGTGGCATACGAAGTGCTGCTGATTATTTGTTGATCAAAGCATGGCTTTGTGAAAAAGCGTAGCTTTGTGGACGAGACTGCATCAGGACCTCACACCCCAGAAATGGTCGAAACAGGAAAGATGCGGCAAGGTTGCAGGGGTCGCACCCCTAGGGTATGTCCATTCCTTTTGGAAAAGTGTGGTATCATGGTATGAAGCCCAGATACTTAAATCATGTGGATACTGTAAATTTTATTACTGTGTGATGTTGCTTTGTGGTTGAGGATCCTTGGATAAATGTCGCAAACGACCGGGGATGGCATATCTTAGGTGTTACTCCCAGGGAAGGCAGTAAACCGGCCTTGTGTTGGCAGAGAGCCGGGTAGGTTCTTGGGGCGTCCCTCCTGCATTCTCATGTGGCAATAGGAAGTTCCTTAGCCTGACCATTTGTTGGAAATTCAATTAAACAATACGAGCCCTTTACGATTGCAATTATGATTGCAATTATATAACCTGCTACCTCATGTGGTAGCTATAGCTGACATAATATAACGGTACCTATGCTGGCTAAGATTTATATTATACTTTCGAAATATTTTCCACTATGCACTAATAATATCAAAAAAATGATTTTGTGTAGTAAGCATGTTTGACTATCATAAGGAGAAATCTCCCCCAAGTCTGCAATTGCATGGTGTGTGTGCCGGGAGGCCTTATGGTAGTTTTATTTTCCAAAAAGCATTGCGGATTGCATTGTTTTAAAATTCTTTTATTGTTTGTTTCAAAGAAAACTATTTTCGTTTTCTCATACTAGTCCTATGACTGACCTTGCTTAATACAATGTGATAGAGGGTTCTCGCTTTGCGTTTGGTGGAGAACGGGAGACTCTTACCCCTACATGTCCCTGGTGAAGGGTTGGCTAACCAGTTAGGTGAAGAAGTCGAAAGGTTGGCCGTAAAAGTAAGGGCGGGGTACCATTGTATGCCATGGCGGGGCTGGGATGGTTGAAAAGCCTACCAGTCGAGAGTGGCCGCTGTCGATGGTTGAAAAGCCAAGACCATTACATTTTGGTATCAGAGCTGAAGGGTGAACTTTAGCTCAGGAGTATAAAAAATTAGGTAACTTATTGGAGATAGAATGAAGTATACCCTAGAATGAGTATATCACTAAGATATCCATCCGAATGCCTCAGTAAATTCTCTTACTACCCACTGATAGTGAGTATGAGTACAAGAAGAGGACGAGGTAGGGGACAGGGGAATATCAGTACAAATGGTCAATACCCTGAAACAACAATGGAAACAATCTTTTCCTATCAATCTCTTTTGATCACCATTCAATTTCGATTCTTTGATTGCTTCGTGGCAGCTCGAGGGAGAAGCTTTGGAGTGATGGTGGCCTAACAAATCGTGTAGATAAGTTCATATTTCGTATTCTCGTAATTAGTTTTTCGTTTTGACTTTAATGAATTTGAAAATTTATTTGAAATAAATTGGTTAATAAAATATAAAGTTAAAATTGATTTGTATCGATAAAACGATTTCGATTAAAATCAAAGTTTGAAATTTTGTTGTAATTTCTTGTTAGTATCAAAGTTCGAAGAGGGACAAGTTATATATATTTTTAGGTATTCCGACTTGAGTTTATAATCCATACCTGGTGCTTGAGAATTATGGAAGATTAAAACCATTTATCTATTGTTTGGGTCTCGACACATTCTACGAACGGTTAGTTATCCTTCGAACTAACCGATGTCCCTGCATATTTCATAGACTGGATGGCCCGAGTACCCTGTGTAATATCAAATGAGTTTGTTCTCATAATTATTGATGATATTCTGATTTGGTGAGCTAAATGCAGAATAGATATTCAGTTTGATCGATGAGTCATTTCTCTATCTTTGTGTATCCATCTTTGTTGTCTCCCTGGAAAATTTCGGAGGCGAAATTTTCTTAAGGGTGAATATGTAACATTCCTATTTTTAAATCAAATTTTAATTGGTAAGTAATTTAATTTTTGAAATTAAATTGTGAATTTATTTGGTATTTTCCAAATTAAATAGATATTTGTTTGTTTATTAATATAAATGTATATAAATATGATTTTAAAATAGAATTTGTAACCGGAAATTCGTAAAAAATATTCTGAACAATACATTGATTATAAACTTAATTTTGGATTGAAAATATGGCAATAAAAATATATGTTGAAGATAAAGATTTGGAAGATAAATAAATTATGATTGGAATAAAATATGTATTTATGAAAAGATATTGTTTGATTGTATATTAATTTTTTAAATTGAAATTTAAAAATAAAAGTTTTGAATATATATTGGATTTGAAAAGCTCTATTTCAAAAATTTATAGAAATTTGTTTTTTTAATTTATAATATACATATGTAATATATATTTTGAAAGTTGTATTGGAAATTCAATAATAAAAATCTTAGAGAATAAATTGAATTTAAAATTTACATTTTGAAATTGATAGAAATTTGTTTTCTAATTTCATTAAACATGCATTTTGGTTTGAAAATGATATTTTGAATTTGATATAATAAATTTTTCAAAGGTTAATTAAGTACTATATTCTAATATATTTGTTCATGTATAATTAAATTTTAAAACCCTTTTTCTTTAAAAGATTATATAAACGATAAATAAAGAAAATGTATTTATTTAATAGGAAATATAATATAAAGTCATATATAAAATATTATTTAAAATGTTTAAGATATAAACATAAAAGTGTTAAGTTATTTATAAGGCTAAAAGGGGTTTAAAACAAAGTTTTAAATTAAATAAAGTAAGGGATTTAAAACATATTTATAAATAAATCAAAGAAAAGGGTTTAAAACATAAAACTTCTTATTTGTGACATTTGTAAAACAATAAAACTATGTAATTAACAAATGTAATCTTCTTAACCAAAGAATTAAATAAGTGGAAGACATGAAGAGAAAATAAAAAACAAGTGTCATGTGTGATTTTATTTTTCTTTTAATTTTTGAAATTAATGAAAAAGAAAAAGAAAACAACTTCTCCTCTTTCCCTCATTTTCTTTTGATCCATTCAAAACAGAAAACCAGAAATCATTTAAAACATCAAAACTAGATCAAAAGCAAAAGAAAAAATACCTGGAAATCAAGATAGCCTGAAATCAAAAACCTGAAAACTAAACTTCGGATCATCTCAAGTAAATCCAAAACCAGAAAAGCATTAAAGCAAAAAAAACCTCGAAGCAATTCAAGGATCAAGTGTAGAAAAGAAAAAATAATATATGAAAGCAAGTTTCAGATTCAGATTCATGTTGCTGAAGCAATGCAAAGCAAATAGGGATTCAATGCAAATGTAAATGCAGAATTCAGATTGAAAACATCTCAGCCTGGAAATCAAAAAATCTGGATTTAAGCTGTAAACCAGAAGATCAAAATACCTAGATCAAATTAAATAAAAACATACTGGCCTCTATTCTTCCCATCAGGTGAGCAAAGTCTTTTTTATCCTAAACCTGTATATCTTGATGTTCTTTGAAGTGTGCTTGAATGATTGGGTAGAATTTGGTTTGCATGTTTACAAAATATGCAGATATAAGACCATGCATGCTTGTATACATGCGTATACCTCTGTTTTTATAGTTACAAGTTCTAAAACCAGATTTAAAAATTCAAATTATCCACCTAAATGATTTTTAGGCTTTAATTTTTAAACAAAAAGTGTTTGTGTATGTGTAACATTCTTCTTGGAAAGCTATTCAAGTGAAAATATTTAATTGATATCTCGGAAATAGAATATTACAATATAGAGTCAATGAATGTCAGAATTTGGATTATCAAATTTCTATGCTTCAATTATATAATCGAATTCGTTTACAAAAATAATGAATTTTAAAAAATATATGGTGATTTTTAAGTTGATGAATATTGAGAATTTTGGGGTTGATCTTATTTCGGATTTTGGTCAAGTATCGGTGATTGGCAATGTGTGGATTGACGTGTTCGTTCCTAGAGTGAGTAGGCAGGTGGTAGATCATCGAAAAAATAGCAGTGATATTTATTGTTGCCCGTGGAGGTGGTGAGTCATTGATTTAGGGTTTGTGACCAAGTTTGGTCGATGAACTTTAAAAAGGTCAATGTGTCATCGTGAATGGATCGGAATCATTCGCACAAGGGGGGAAAGTTTTGTGGATCGTTGGGGAAGCTTTGGTCAGAGGGACATGGTCGATGGTAGCCGATATCATCGGCGGTGGTGAGTTTTGTCGCCGGAGATATGTCCCAGTATTCGTTCGAGTAGGTCGATTTCGAATTTCAGTCAAAGTCGTCTACCTGAGTGCTTGCCTGAGGAGGGGTGGTCAGCGGTGACGTGCCGAAAGTCTCAGCGACGATCAGATTGTCGTCGATCGATCATGTATGAGCACCGTGTACATTGATATCAGGTAGTTTTCGATATGGTGGAAGAAGAAAATGGCTCGGGTATATACGCGGGATGATGATGGCGAGGCACGAAGTTGCTCTCGGGTTCGTTGTATAGCTACCAGAGTTTAAATTTTAACAGGTTTAAAATTTTCCAAAAAGCTAATCAAGTTCAATTTTTTTTAATCTGAGTAAATTATACCATGTTGAATGATTAAAAGAAACTTATACCAGATTTAAAAGGTGATTTGAAAATAAGTTTTCAAAGTTAATAAAAAAATAAAAGGAAAGAAATTTTTTTATTAACCAAGTTTCAAAATAAAAGATAACCAAAAGCAAAAGAAATGTACAGGTTTTAAAAGAAAGATCTACCAAGTTCAAACCCTGAATATTAAACAAGTTTTGAACAAAATTCAACGTTTTGAAATTTAAGGCTAAAATGTTTTAAACATCATTTTGGTTTATGTAATTATATGTTAGAAAAAATATGTAATTAAATTCATAAGGTTTTCAAAATATAGTAAGATGTGGTTTGAATTAAGGAAGTAATTAAGGATAATTAATTTAAAGGTAATTAGTTTAGGTTTAAATTAATTAATGTAATTAACTAATTAAAGGATAATTGATTAATGTAATTAATTAATTAATGCAACTAATTAAAAGGCAATTACTTACTTAAAAATATTTACTTAATTAAAAGTAATTAATTAATGATTAAAGTTAATCAACCAAGTGATTAAATGATAATTACTTAATTAATTTATGTGATTAGGGATAATCACTTATTAAATTAAAGATGATTAATTAAATGACAATTAATTAAGGGTTAATTAATTAATGTAATTAATTAAAGAATAATTAATTAAGGGCTAATTAATTAATGTAATTAATTAAGGATAATTAATTAAAGAATAATTAATTAAGGGCTAATTAATTAATGTAATTAATTAAGGATAATTAATTAAAGAATAATTGAATAATTAAGGGTTAATTATTTAATGATTAGAGATTTAATTAGTTTATAATTATGGTTGGTTAATTAATAATTTAAAAATTGATTGATTATTTAAGGTTAATTAATTAAAATAATTTGTAATTGATTAATCAACCTGACTTAGTGATTAATCTGGTTTCAATTAATCAGATGATCAATTAACCTTACTTATGGATGTTTGAATTGTATGAGCTGTTTTGAATTGTTTTATATCTCTGCTATGTGATGCTTTGTAATGTGAATTGTTTTAATTCAAGTTGTGATGAATGTAATTTGTTTTATCTGTAATTAATCTTGGATCTGTGAATGGAAGCTAAGCGTTATGGTAGTATACCGTTTATCTACAATTGTTGTGCTTGAATCTGTGATAATTGAATGATGTTGCACTATTGTGTAAAACCCCTGAACTACACTATACACACACATATATGGATTGCACGAGGAAATTGGTTAAGTCACAGATTTTTGAAATGGTTTTAAAAGTTGGATTTTGAATCCAAATGGCTTTGGAAATGGATTTTGTTAAATGCAAAAGGATTTTGAAAAGAAGTTTTGAAGATAAAAGTTATTTTGAATAACTTGATAAAGTTTTGAAATTTAAATAATTTGATTTAAATTTGAATTCAAGATTTGAAATTGAATTTTTATTTGGAAATTAAGGTTTAAAAAGGCTATACAAATTATAAAGGTCTTTATATGGGTTTTAAAACCATCTTAAAAGTATTGCTTTGGAAATTTGAATTTAACCCTAGTTTTATATTTGAAGGGCTTTAACTCAGGCAAATGAAATCGAATTTTTTTTCCAAAACGAAAACTATTTGATAAAAGCTTTATATAAGGAAGGAATTTCCAATTTGTGTTGAAAGGATTTCAAGTTTGAAATGAAAATGGTTTTCCAAGTTATGAATGAATCTTCGGAAAAGGTTTTGAAAGCTATGAACTAAATCTTTGATTTAAAGTTTGGATGAGTTAATCCAATTTGAAAGGGAAATTGTTTAAAAAAAATATGAATGGATCTTTGTTAAAGATTGGTATACTTTGTTTTCAAATTGAAAAGGGATCTTAAAAGTGTAACCTTTCCATAAAAGATTTGAAAGGGGAATTGTTTTGAAACCTGTGAATGAATCTTTGTGAAAGATGGGTAAACTTTGTGCAATGAATCTTTTTGTTTAAAAAGATTTAAAATGGTTATTTGTTTAAACCATTTGAAAGAAAAGTTTTGGGTAATAAGTTGTGACTTAACTGAGATCCAAATATGCATATGTTTTTAAATATTGCGCTCATTATTCGGTTTAGCCAGGAGAGGACCTTTGTGTCATATAACCCATGTAATGATACGATGTTATGGATAGCATTTGAAGACCGGTGGTGAAGACTGGATATTTTCGAAAGCGAAAGGATAACTCGTCGAATGTCTCAGCACCGACTGGTCCCCGGTATAGAGATCTCCTTATGTGATGGGGAGTCTGGACGTGATTAGGGATTATCCGAATTTGCAAGGGCTCTTTCGAAGTGCCTTCGGTTCTGTTCGAACCCGTAACAGACTTGTATGGATGTGTGTCTGATGTTATACTTTGAGATGTAAAGCTGGTTTCTATCAGATACATTCCTGATTGGCGGCGGAGATTTATTCTCTTAGCTTAACACCCTTCTCTGAGACGTACGAGCTTAGAAGTTATGTAGTTGATGGTTACTAGTGACACATTCCCAATTTGGTAATGTGGCATACGAAGTGCTACTGATCATTTGTTGATCGAAGCATGGCTTTGTGAAAAAGCATAGCTTTGTGGACGATACTGCATCAGGACCTCACATCCTGGAAATGGTCAAAACAGGAAAGATGCGGCAAGGTTGCACTGGTCGCACCCCAAGGGTATGTCCATTCCTTCGGGAAAAGGGTGGTATCATGGTATGGAGCCCAGATACTTAACTCACGTGGACACTGTAAATTTTATTACTGTGTGGTGTTACTTTGTGGTTGAGGATCCTCAGATAAAGATCGCAAATGACCGGGGATGGAATATCTTAGGTGTTACTCTCGGGAAGGGAGTAAACCGGCCTTGTGTTGGCAGAGAGCCGGGTAGGTTCTCGGGGAGTCCCTCCAGAGGCGTTCCAGAGCCTGTCCATTTGTTGGAAATCCAATCAAAGAATATAAGCCCTTTACGATTGCAATTGTATAACCTGCCACCTCAGGTGGTAGCTATAGCTGGCACAATATAATGGTACCTATGCTGGCTAAGATTTGTATTATACTTTCGAAATGTTTTCCACTATGCACTAATAATAACATCCAAAAAAGGATTTTGCGTAGTAAGCATGTTTGACTATCATTAAGGAGAAATCTCCCCCAAGTCTGTGATTTCATGGTGTGTGTGCCGGGAGTCCTAATGGTAGTTTCATTTTCCAAAAAGCATTGCGGATTTCAATGTTTTAAAATTCTTTTGTTGTTTGTTTTAAGGAAAACAATTTTCGTTTGCTCATACCAGTCCCATGACTGACTTGGAGTTTATTGTTCCCTTCCTAAACTACAAGTGCCGACAATTCTCCACATGGGCAGTCTAGAGTTGGGTTTTTCGGATAATCAAATAGTAGGTGTAGATTCGATAGCCATCGGCCTTCTGTTTGGTAGCTTTTGGAAATCGTTAGAGTCTTTGGATTTTTGGGATTGCATTTGCTACAAGTTCTACTTGTTGGTGGTTCGAGCTAGCTTTGCATTGGAGATGGAGTTGCATATATTGGAATTCTCACTTGGTGGATCAAGTTCAAGATATTTATTCCGTTGTAGCATTGTATTTGTGCTCTAATATATGTTGGGCGGTGTTGTATCACATTCAGATATTGTATTCACTTTTGTATATCATGATACATATTCTTTTCTTCCGCTGTGTTGTTGTACTTAATGTGTTATAAGCTCCGACACGAATCAAATTTCAACGGTTGAATCTGCGGCATTCGATTACAAGTGAAGTACGGATGTCGATTTTTGACAACTTCCTAGTTGGATCCAAGGCCTCTTGTTGCCTCTGGTGGTCCAAATCATTGTGGGTCGTAGGACTTGGCCATTTGAATTCATTTATACTTTAGAAAGAGAGCTCCGTTTCTTACTTATAGACAAGAATAAATAGAAGGAGGGGTTATGGACATGGAACATGGGGGTATAATATGCACAATCTTGCTGGGTATGGTCAGAAAGTATTGTACATATTAGTCGCTGTAATCAAACTCGAGTCTGGTTTTTATTATACCCCGACCGAACCCAGCACATTGTCAGGTCTATTTATAAGGAAATTCCATTCTTACTAAAAAAATATGGGAGTCACATATAAAATATTGGTTAATAGAACATTTAAAGATCAAATTAGGAGAAGAAAGGAAGTATATATTGATGATATATTGGTAAAATCCAAGAAAGAAACCAACCACATTAAAGACATAAATAAAATGGTTGAATTGCTGAGAAAATACAAAATAACGTTGAATCCGCAAAAATGTTCATGCGAGATTCAATCTAGGAAGTTCTTTGGACACGTTATGAGTGCACGAGGAACATAGGCGAACCATGATCAAATCAAAGCAATTAGGGATATGGAGGATCCTAAAACAAGTAAGGAAATAATGGACTTAATGGATGGATGACTGCATTTAACGATTCATAGCAAAGGCAACTGATAAGTACATCCCTTTCTTTGATGTAAAAAAGAAGCGAAAACCCTTTAAATGGACAAAAGAATGTCAAAAACCTTTTCAAGAGCTAAAAAATCATTTGGTAAATCCGCTAATACTTTGTAGCCCCATAGACGGAGAAAATTATTCTTTTATGTAGAAGTATTAATCAGTTCACTTTTTATATGGGAGGAAAATGGAATTCAATTTTCTGGTATATTATACATATAAAAGGTTAAAGGATTCTGAAATCAGGTATCCTATTATAGAAAAACTAGCTTATTGCCTAGTGCTACCTACATGAAAATTGAGGACTTATTTTCAAGCAAATCTAGTCAAAGTTTTAACCAATTATCCACTCAAGGAAATCTTCAGTAAACTTGAGACATCTTGAAGGTTGATGAAATGGAGAATGGAATTGAGTCAATATGACATTGAATATCCACCCCGAGTTTCAATCAAGGGGTAAATCTTGGCTAATTTTGTAAAGAATGCATAGGGTTCATTAAGGAGCAATTAGAAAAGGAGGAGAAACTTGAACCAAAATTGTAATTATATATGGATGGTGCTTTAAATGAATAGGCAGCCAGAGCTGGTTATGTGATAATTATGTCTGATGGACATATTTGCATTATGCAATGAAATTAGGATTATCAATGATCATTAACGTAGCTGACTATGAAACAATGATAGCTGGGTTAACATTGGCTCAACAACTAAGAACCTTAAGAATTGATGTAGGATTTATGGCTAATGGTAAATCAACTAGATAACTTACATCAAACAAAAGATACTCAATTAACCCAATATGTTAAAAAGATCAACAAAGTTTAGCTCACACTTTGAAGATTTCTCTACCCATCGATTAATAAGGGAAAAGAATGCACAAACAGACTTTTAGCAAAATTGGCAAGTATCGAGGAACACCGTAAGTGAAAATTATCCCGGTTGGATTCCAATAAAACCCAAGTGCTAGGTTGAGAAAGATGGATCAAATAATGAAGCTTTAGTTTTAACTCGTTTACAAGCCTAACAGCCGCAAGTTAGCAAGGAAAATTCTCAGAAAAATAATATTCATAAGGAAACTTCTAAAGGAATAAGACGGGATAGTTACAAGGATTAATATACTAATACGGTATGACACCCAAAGTCAAATACTTACAAAAAGAAACATTGCCCAAATTAGAAAATAAGTCAAGGGAATTGAGATATCAAGCCCTTCATGCACTATGATCTACGAGATATTACATAAAAAAGGATATCCAACATATTATTTGTGATGCATTGCTCCAGAAATAGGAGAAAATCTGTTAAGAGAAGCCCATAAAGGATTCTATAGTGATCACTCCAATGGTGTAAAATTAGCAAAGAAAATAACATGACAAGGCTATTATTGGCACCGCGTGCACTAACCCATGTAGAAAGGTGCTATAAATATCCAAAGTTCTCTAGAATTCCATGGCTGCCTCCAAATGAGCTAACCCTCATCGCAAGCCTATGGCACTTTGATGCACGAGGAATTGATTTAATAGGCTCTCTTCCCTTCCTAAAAGTAGGTGCAAAATTGATATTGTAACAATTGATTACTTTACCAAGTGGGTAGAGGCCAAACCACTACCAAATATTACCTCTGGAAAAATCTTTACGTTTCCATCAAACAAATATAGTTACTGGGTTCGGACTCCCAAATAAGTTCATTTTCGATGATGAGACTCAATTTCAAAATCGCTTACATCTATGAGAAAAATAGGTAATAGAAAGTTTCTCTTCGGTAGCTCACTTAAAAGCTAATGTGGTAGTGGATGTAGCAAATAAGACCATATAAAAAATTTTAAAGAAACGATTGACGAAGGCAAAAGGAAATTGGGTAGAGTTACTTCCTCTTGTCTTATGGTCATACAGAACTTCCATAAGGATAACAACTGGATGTACGCCATATTCTTTAACAAATGTTGAAGAAATGTTACCGGAGGAAGTTGAAGTCCCACGATTCCCATCATACTAGAGATTTGTGTATGCCTACGAATCAAATTAAGCAATGAAGAAATAATCTCTTGTTTTAATCAATGAATTAAAAAAATCTCTTGGTTTAATCAATGAATTACAGGCCAAGTCGCCTTATAGACGGCTAAATATCAATAAAGAATCTATAATAATATAACTCAAAATTAAAAGAAAAGGGATTAAAAAAAGAAGGTCTACTTCCAAGAAGGGTAATGAAAAAAACACAAAGATCCTAGCAGATGGACCACTTGGACCAAATTAGGAAGGACCCTTGGTTATTCATCAAAAAATCCCTCCAGGAACTTACTGATTAAGTAAACTAGATGGAAATGTGATAGTAAGGATATGGAACTCCAAATATTTGAGACAATATTTTACTACATTGGATTAGTAAATGGATTTCTAAAGATTTTATCCTTTTAAATATTAGGCCCCAGACTGAGATGTACTTTGTTCAAACGCCTAACTTGATTAGGTCGGCAAGATTTGTTGGGCAGAAGCATATCTCATATCCAAAAGAGGGTAATTAAGCCTTTAGTCCTACCTCAAAGCCCAACCAAAGCACCCATCTAAGCAAAATGGTCAATAAAGCCTTTGATCCTGCTTCTACACCTGTCAAAGCACCCATCCAAATAGTGATGGTCAATTAACCCTTTGGTCTCGCTGTTGGGTGTAACATCTCACCTCTATACCCATATCACCAAAGAATGTTACAAGGTAATGTTGTTTGATAATACGGAGAATAAGGCTATATATGGATTATACGCGTGAATATTCCCTTTGGCTAACATTAATACATATCTCAAACCACATAACACTTAACATTATGTACACGATGTTGGTACAAAGTAATAAACATATGTAATTTCCAAGATAGAACGATACACAATACATAATAAATAAAACAATGATCATAGAGCCAAGCGCAACGATAAAATATAATACATCAATAGTGCAAAGTTAAGGCGGGCAACAAAATTCTAGTCCAATGCCCACCACTATCAAAAATACATATCATAGACCAATAAATACATCATCATAATAAATGAGGCTAAAAAAACACATAAGGGAAAATATCGTCCTAAAGTTAGATAATCATTCAAAAGGTATTCCACAAGTCAAAGTAGCTACTTCGTACGTGGAACTGAAATATCTCAAACGAGCCCAAGTATTATGAAATAACACATGGGTTAGGCTGTGTCTAACGAGAAATGTTAGAGTATGTAGGGTGATACATAGTAAAAGGAGCATCATTCATATGTCACATAAATAAGCATTTTCCTGCAACATTCATATAATAAAAGAGCACAACTATCTTGACCACTAGTCCTAATGAGAGAATAAAAACTCTCGACCGACTTCCCCTAAGAGGGGTGTGTGTATGCATAATGATCAGATATACAAAACATCATAGCATCAACTATCCAATAACTAATCCTTAAATAACACTAAGGTAATGGTAATTTGGGAATGGGCTAACTGTAATAGCTCGAAATTTTCGACCTCGAAAATTCAACACTAATACATTCACTGTAGAAGTGCCGAGCAATCGAACGTGGAAAATTCCAGATTGTTAGGGTAAAGAAGAAAAGAGGTAGAAGAAGAAACAGAAAACAACAGCACAGAATCTCACAATCGCAGTGGAACAAAATATAATATAAAAATAACAACATTTACACAAAGGAAGCTATAAATGTCAATTTATACAATATATCAGAGTACAATCATTCACAAATAAACTGGACATTTATAATTAACTTGTCCCTAAATACAGACTACACGGTCTCTAATACATGGCGGAACAATCAAAACGTCTCTGCCATCCAGCTCGCCTCCTGAACTCCAGAACATCCTAACCTGAAAAACTGTAATACTCGGTCTGACCAGAGCATTACAATAAAGTAACCCCCGAGTCAGGCTGAAAACCAGCGTGAGTAAACCCATTTAGTATGAAATACTTAAGTTGTAAAGCCTCTTTAAAAACCTAGGTAACTCGTTTATCTCTACGAGTTTTATCTTGCTATAGCCAAACACTTATTTTATAAAATAATATCTAAGTACCGTTACTTAGTTTAAATGGCTAAGTTTACTTAAGTTGTTTCATTCCAGCTGATATGATTCCATAATCAAATCTATAAAGAATTATAGTAGTTACTAATCGAAGTGGTTCTGAATATCGCTGATATCCGACCCCGATCTCTTCGAATCCAACGACATCCATTAAGCCAAGTTGTTTAAGTAAAATAACTATTAAATTCCAGAAAGTCATATTCGTATAGAAATTCCATCACAGATATTTATTTCCAATACCAACAGTTAAATCCAGGGTGTTTCATATCACAAAATATCAGGAATTAACATACTAGAGATATTTAAGCAATCAAAGTATTCGATTCAAATAAATCATTCGTAGGCTAGATTGACTAGAGCACAATCATCCAATTAATTAAATTTAAAAATAAAATAAATTAGTTTAATCTTTCTTAATTAACATTAACTAATTACAACCATTTATTCCTATTTAAACAACTATTTGGAATTAATTAACATATAAAATAACTTATGATCTTTGATTAATTTAAAAGTTAAAACATTTTACTTTTCTTTATCCAACTACTTAATTACGCTATCTAATTTTAATTTAATAAACATAGAAATTAATTAAAATAATAAATTATTCTAAGCTAAATTAATTTAATTAAAAAATTAGTTATTTATATAACCTATAACTAAATAATCTTTAAGTGAAGCATTAATATTTAAAAGAATTGGTAAGAAAAACTTGCTTTGGAAAAACTTGTTTCCTTTTCCTTTTAAAACTTGTTAATACACTTTTATTTTAAAGCTTGGTTAACTTGCCATATCATTTTATTAAAAATAGTCGGCCCAAGAAAATTTAACCGTCTCAAAGCCGAATCCCCAAACCTTTCCTTCCTTCCTCTCGTTTCTCTCATTCCCACTCTAATCTACAGCAAAACAAACCCAAGCCCAACCCGATCCTTTCCCTTATTCTCCCTGTACTCTCTCTACTAATCCTACAGCAAAACACCTCAAACCAGACACATGAATACACGTGCATGTGCACGAATGATCGTCGCCGCTCCGACCAATGTTGCTACCACTAGCAAGTCACCATTGATATGCACGATCGTCCTGACCACCCAGAACCCTGAAACAATCTCCAAATCGAAATCGAGAATGACAAACATCATCGGAACAAAAACCCAATCACCAAAACCATTCGTACCGCCACCTCCGATCATCGGACACCATGCCGGCATGCCTAGAGTTGCGCCAAACCCTCACCTTTCTTTTCCCCCACTTCCAAGCCAACTCGACGCCGCCACGCCGTCGCATTCACCTCAAAAACAACATCGACCCAAACAGGTCTTAAACCCTACATCGTCGCCATCCATCTTCCACGTTGATCTGAAAAATCGACGACCATTTTTCTCCTGCTCCTCGACCCTCGGGCTACCTCCTGCAACGATCCCGACCCACATTCTTCCACCGATCGTCAGAAATCAAACAAAATCTTGATTCCTTTCAACTCGTAACTTCTCACAAATCGCAAACTTAAAAATCTAGATATTACCATCAAAAATAATAACTTTCAACAACGAATCTAATTATATAGATGAAATAAGAAATTATGATCGTCGATTTTTATGATATGATTTAAATCTCACTGTAAATTTTTTTTAGATAATACTGAATAATTTCACTTGAAACCAATACAAAAATAGTATTACATCATTACAAACAATTTTCCCTTGAACATCATATCCTATAATTGCTTAGATGAAGAGGAATGAATATATTTTGAGGGATTTTGGGCTTGTTAACCAAAAAAAGAGGCATGCATATACAGACACAGTACATTCAAACTTATTTACCTAAGCAACCATACCAATTGTTAGAGATGCGGATTAAGGATCTTAAGGCAGAAATAACACTAGAGGGGGGTGAATAGTGTTTTAAAGAATATATGAACTATATGACTAAATTAAAACTTTCAACACAAATCTAAACAGAATTCTAACACAGAATGATCACAGAACATATAACAAATGCAAATAGTAAAGTAAAGCAAGTAAAAGGAAAGAACACACCGGATTTTATACTGGTTCGAAATCCTCCTACATCCAGTCCTGCACCAAGGCAATATCCTTGTACAGATTTTTATAAGCCAATATCCAAATTACAACCCTCAATTTCTAAGGCCTTGTGGAACCCTCCTATTTCCGAGTCTGGGGTAAACTCTCTTGATTTACGGGACACAAGATCACCCTAATACTTTCTAATAACAATCCTTTTGAATGGATAGACTCTATGGACTTTTTGAATACAAATTGATCCTATAACTCTGAATAGCACTTTGATCTTTAGTAGATTGATGGAGAATCAAATAGAGAGAGTATCTAAATGATTTCCTATTGAAAATTTGGCAGAATGATGGCATGATCTTGAAAATATGAAGTTTTATGGATATGGAATGGTGGAGAAGAAAGAGTGAAGAAAATAAGAAAGTAGTTGTTAAAAAAAATTGTTTTGGAAGCCTTTATATAGATGCACAACAGTCATAACCATTGGCGAAAGGTTTTCGAACGAATGAACACTTCTTTTGAAAATTGAATTTTGAATCCAACTGTCACATGGGGTATCCCTTTATGTCGACATCCCTTAGTTCAAAATTATAGAGATGTTGTTTTGTAAAGACAATTGAATTTAAAACAAGTTGAAACTTCTCTAAAGCAAAGTAGAGTGTTTAAACAATATTTTGAGATAGAGAATGAATATAAAACATTATTTTAAATATATATATATATATAATTGATATAGACCGTCAATTATATAAGTAATATTTAAAATCAGAATAAGTTTTGATATTTTAAAAATAGAAGTTTTTAAAATCAGAATAGAGGAATATTTCAAGGCTAAAACAAAGTTTGAAAATATTTTTGAAAACATGATTTTGAAAGCTAAACATTTTGAAAACAGATTTAAAAACATTTTGAAAAATCTATTCAAACTGAAATTGCAAGAACCTTCATACAGAGCTCCTCCATAGGACTCGAGAACTTGTACAAAGTAGTTTAAATGATTTTGATTTTCGTGGGTTTGTAAGCCACTTGTCGTAGGTTTGTAAGCTACTTGTCGTGGGTTTGTAAGCCACTGGTTTCGATAGAAATTGGGTTCCATCCCAAAAGAAAATTAGAAGAAAGATGAGAGTGCTATTATGAAGTTTTAACAAAATACTAGACACTTATCTCGAGATCTTGAAATCTTGATTCTCTAGAGTCTTGAATCTTGAATCTCTAATCTTCATCTTGATGCTTGAGTCTTTATACTGATCAGTCTTCGATGATACCTGCATATACTTCCTGTATATATATATATATATATATATATATATATATATATATATATATATATATATGAAAATGTTAGTATATATTTTATAAAGTAAAGTATAATAACTATATAAGGTTGTTGTCATCAAAACATCATCAACTCAGTTCTTAACAATCTCCCCCTTTTTGATGATGACAACCTTTATTTATAAAATATTCTTACCGTACCATAACTCCCCCTTACTCCGTGATTTCTTCTTAAAACTACAACTCCCCCTTACCCCATGACTCCCTCTTACACCAAGCACATATATTTTTATAACTTTCTCCCCCTTTGACATCAGCAAAAAGGAATAAAAGATTTACCTGTTCTAAGATAATCAAGTGTATATAGAATAAAAGTGTAAAGTGAACGTGTAAGTGATCAAGTGTGTGAGCATATATATAAGTGTAACTTGACAATCAAATCAATATCATACATAGCAAACCAATCATGTATAGTATATGAAGTTATATACAAACCAAATCCAAATCAAACTTAAGTAAACAATTCAATCAAATCCTAATCAAATCTAAATCAAATCAAACAAACAAACAAACATACATAATGATCAGACATTCCTTGGGACTTCCACCCATCCATCTTCTCCAAAGATAGGATCAGTTTTGATAACATCCCAATTATCTTTATCGAGAGTGACCGGTGGATTTGCTTCGGGTTCGTCTTTGCTAAGGCTTGAGATCATCCAACAAAGTGCGTCGAAGTGTCTCTCTTGCTCTTTGATCATCTGCATTTGGCTTAATTCTAAGTGCCTTTGATTTCTAAGTATAAAAGAGAGAATATTCTTGAAAGAAGTAAGAGTTTCATCAAGATTTTCACTTAATTTCTTGATTGGAGAAGCCATAATTTAAGAAATAAGTTGAAGTATGAGAGGAGATGAATAGAAATGGAGGTAGAGAAGTTTTTCTGGAAAAATAGGTATTTATAGGAGTTATTGGCCGTTCAAAATGAATTGTCACTTGGTAGTTACAAGAATTTGAAGTTAGAAATTGTAACTACTTTCTGACTGTTATATGTCGACATGGGGGGGATGGGGCATGTCGACATGGTCTAGACAGAATGACCAAGTTGAGTTATTTTTGATTTCTAAGTTTATTTTTATACTAGTGGACCTATATAAACTTAAAATAAATAACTATCAGAGATATATAAAGCTGGAAAACAGAGAATAAGATAGCATAACTTATATTAGTTAACATTACATAATATTAACCAAAAGAATAGAAAATACAAAGATAGATAAACGATAGCTAGAGAGATAATGGCTAGGATTAGTTCGATGAAGATGATGATGAGGACAAGCCAAGTTTCCTGCCTATCTTCCCAAAGAACTTGTCGATCTTGGTAGAGATTTTATCCATTTTCTTGCTAATAGATCTCTTAAGAACCTTTTGGTTTTGAGCAAGTATCTTTTGGTTCTTGAGTATGGCTTTGTTGGACGGATTGGCGGGTGTATGTGGATACTTTATACTTTCCAAAGAGGTTTCTTCATCTTCCTCTTCTTCTTCAATTTCCATTCCTTCCCCTTCTTCTTCCTCTTCTTCTCCCTCTTCTTCCATCTCTTCATGAGCAAGTCTCTCTTCCTTTTCGGTAAGTATTTCATACGGTTGAAACATAAGTGGGATTTTCATAAGGGAAATGTTCCCATGATTAAACACTTTCCTACTTACAAACTCTTCCTTTTTAACATCCACACCAAAATAATTGAAAATCCGAGTAAGCTAAATTCCATGATAAAGAGTGTTTTCTCCCATAGTAAAATTTTAGGGTCTTAACTCATCCAAAATAGTTTGTGCCCAATTAATATCATATTTTCCAAATATAGCAAAAAGAGCTTTACACACTTTTGAGGTGGGATTATTGTAGTTTCCTGACCTAGGAATAACGGTGTGTTGAATAAGAAGGTTGATAATTCTTGCTTTCGGGCGGAAAAAGCGATTCTTAAAATCCATGTGGTCATCGCTTTCAAAAATGTGATGAAAAGTCTCTCGATCGGTTTCATTGATTTGAAATTGCGAGAGATTCATACCGGTAGATTTGCAACCCAAAATAGTACCCAAAATATCGGAATCCAGAACAATAAGTGTTCCTTTAACACTACTCCAAATTTGATCTTCATTTCCATTATAAAATTCACGGTTTAGGTTTGCATAAAACATTTTGACAAGGTTTGGATAACAAACGAAATCATTTTGCTTGTTATCAATCAAGCTAAGAATGGAGTTTTCTTCAAAAAGTTGATCGATTTCATAAGAAGGAAAATCATCAAAAATAGCAAATTTTCCCGTATTGACTTTACCATAGTTTACATAACTTATGTAAGCTTTGATAGCCTCCGGGTCATTAAAAAGATCATTTTTGATGGATTTGGTCTGCCTCATAGTTGATGGGGTACTTGAGGAAGCCATTGATGAGTGTTTGAGAGGAGTAGAAGATAATAAAGAAAGTTTGAATTATGAGAATAAAGTGAAAAGAGATGATAAGAGAAGTATATTAAATAGATTCTCTAAAGTCATGTTCTCTGGTCAAGAGGTATCTTTTCAAAATTTTGAAGTAAGTGAAAAGGTGGAGGGAAATTCAAAAGTTTGAATTCAAATTTTGAAATCAAATTTCTCAGAGACATGTCGACATGGGGTATCCTGGCATGTCGACATGTAACTGTTGAATTTGAAAAGAGGTGTCTTTTTCTAAAATCTAAGAAATTCCTAAAATCTTAAGAAAACTAATCTATATTCTATATCTATATATAATTCCAGTAATAATGTTAAATATAATAATATTAAAATATTTTAAAATTTTAGCAAAATAATATTATTTTGAATTTAAAAATTCAAATTTCAAAGGGTGATTTTGAATTTAAAAATTCAAGAAATTGCAAACAAAATCAAAACAAGCAAGTATCCAATAAACTCAAAATAAATGTGTACCTATTTTTAGATCCAAACTCCGATCGTCTTCCGATTCGAGAATAGCGGTGAAGCACAGATTTGAATTATCAGTTTTCTTCTCGTCATCACTGGATGAATCTGAATCGTCAAGACTTGCTGCATATGCCTTCTTTCTTTTTCTTAGTTGCTCTTTGTTTTGTTTGGAATGTCTGTTTGTCTGGATATGGACAATCTATCTTGTAGTGCCCTGTTTTGTTGCAGTTGTAGCATCTATCACCATTGTTGTTGTTGTTGTGATTGTTGTTGTTCTCCGAAGTATTTCTGGAATTCCTTTGATCATTTCTTTTAAAGTTATTCATCTTTCTATACTTCAGAAACTTTCTGAAATTTCTGGTCATGAAAGCAATTTCTTCATCACTGTGTTGTTTTGAATCTCCAGTTGTTGCTTTGAATGCGATCGATTTCTTTTCTGTTGCCTTAGATTCTTTTCTCCCTTGTAGTTGAACTTTATAAGACATTAGATTACCGATTAACTCTTCGATCTTAATTTGACTAACATCATTTGCCTCTTCAATAGTAAGTGTCTTTTGATCCCATTCTGGAGTGAGTGAATTGAGTATCTTTCTGACTTGATCTTCTTCTGAGAAACCCTTTCCTAAAGCAATCAATGAATGTACAATATCTTGAAATCGACAATACATGTCGGAAATGGACTCATTTTCATGCATTTTAAACAATTGAAACTGGTTAGTTAATATGGAAATTTTAGTCTGTTTAACTTTGCTTGTTCCTTCATGAGTTACTTGCAAAGTTTTCCAGATTTCAAATGCAGACTTACAAACAGAGACTCTATTAAACTCATTCCTATCTAGTGAACAAAATAGTATATTCATAGCCTTAGAATTGTTTTGTGCAACCGTCTTTTGCTCAGTAGTCCACTGGGCAAAATTAGTAGTTGGTTCAACATATTCAATTTGTGTCATATTCCAAGTATCTAAACTTATGGATTGTAAATAAATTTTCATCCTACATGCCCAATATGAATAATTACTGCCATTAAAAAGTGGTGGTCTGACAGTAGATTGACCTTCTACAAATGAACTAGTGTTAGTGCTTGTGTTGACAGAAGTAGTGGTGACAGGAGTGACATTATTAGTGTGTTGTGCCATTAAAACTTTTCGAAATTTCAGATTATGAAAATAATGAAAACCAATGCTCTGATACCAATTGTTAGGGATGCAGATTAAGGATCTTAAGACAGAAATAACACTAGAGGGGGGGGTGAATAGTGTTTTAAAGAATATGTGAACTATATGACTAAATTAAAACTTTTAACACAAATCTAAACAGAATTCTAACACAGAATGATCACATAACATATAAAAAATGCAAATAGTAAAGTAAAGCAAGTAAAAGGAAAGAACACGCCGGATTTTATGCTGGTTCGGAATCCTCCTACATCCAGTCCTGCACCAAGGCAACATCCTTGTACAGATTTTTATAAGCCAATATCCAAATTACAACCCTTAGTTTCTAAGGCCTTGAGGAACCCTCCTATCTCCGAGTCTGGGGTAAACTCTCTTGATTTATGGGACACAAGATCACCCTAATACTTTCTAATAACAATCCTTTTGAATGGATAGACTCTATGGACTTTTTGAATACAAATTGATCCTATAACTCTGAATAGCAATTTGATCTTTAGTAGAATAATGGAGAATCAAATAGAAAGAGTATCAAAATGATTTCCTATTGAGAATTTGGCAGAATGATGGCACGATCTTGAAAATATGAAGTTTTATGGATATGGAATGGTGGAGAAGAAAGAGTGAAGAAAATAAGAAAGTAGTTGTTAAAAAAATTCGTTTTGCAAGCCTTTATATAGATGCACAACAGTCATAACCATTGGCGAAAGGTTTTCGAACGAATAGACACTTCTTTTGAAAATTGAATTTTGAATCCAACTGTCACCATGTAGACATGGGGTATCCCCTTATGTCGACATCCCTTAGTTCAAAATTATAGAGATGTTGTTTTGTAAAGACAATTGAATTTAAAACAAGTTGAAACTTCTCTGAAGCAAAGTAAAGTGTTTAAACAATATTTTGAGATAGAGAATGAATATAAAACATTATTTTAAATATATATATATATAATTGATATAGACCGTCAATTATATAAGTAATATTTGAAATCATAATAAGTTTTGATGTTTTAAAAATAGAAGTTTTTAAAATCAGAATAGAGGAATATTTCAAGGCTAAAACAAAGTTTGAAAATATTTTTGAAAACATGATTTTGAAAGCTAAAACATTTTGAAAACAGATTTAAAAACATTCTGAAAAATCTATTCAAACTGAAATTGCAAGAACCTTCGTACAGAGCTCCTCCGTAGGACTCGAGAACTTGTACAAAGTAGTTTAAATGATTTTGATTTTCGTGGGTTTGTAAGCCACTTGTCGTAGGTTTGTAAGCTACTTGTCGTGGGTTTGTAAGCCACTGGTTTCGATAGAAATTGGGTTCCATCCCAAAAGCAAAATTAGAAGAAAGATAAGAGTGCTATTGTGAAGTTTTAACAAAATACTAGACATTTATCTTGAGATCTTGAAATCTTGATTCTCTAGAGTCTTGAATCTTGAATCTCTAATCTTCATCTTGATGCTTGAGTCTTTATACTGATCAGTCTTCAATGATACCTGCATATACTTCCTATATACATATACATATATATATATATATCTATATGGAAATGTTAGTATATATTTTATAAAGTAAAGTATAATAACTATATAAGGTTGTTGTCATCAAAACATCATCAACTCGGTTCCTAACAACAATTTCATCCATGCAAATCTTATTCACAACATTACTGCCATTATTTATCACATGCATCAGATAATAAAGTAGATTTGGTTTTAAAAGGTGAATGTTTACTCATTGTAAAAAATTTGAACTGAGGAAAGTTTGAAATCTGGGAACAACAACTTGATTTTGATCTACGGGCTTGATCTACTTTGATTAAGTTGAATTGAACTTGAATCTTTGCTTTGTACAGTTGAAAACTTGAAGAAGTTGTTTAGTTTTTCTCTTTTTATTTCCTGTTTTTAGTTTTAGATTAAAAAAATGAAAGAAAGGAAGGGTGTAATGCCCCAGAAATTCATAGAATCTTATTTGGTTGAATTTTGAAAATATATGAATTCATTTGTATAAGAATACATGAAAAAAAAAATAAAGTGTTCAAGTGTGTGCACACTGATATGGCACAAGAAAGAACTCCAAATCCACTGAAATCAAAACAAGAATTAAAAAGTATTACAAACATAATTTTGTGATATGGATATTTGATCTCTGGAATTATATGAATCATCCAAGAAAATAAGGAAAAGTAAGTTTTGTTTTGAATCAGTAAACATATTTTATTTAAACCCAGAAAAGAAAATATTACAGGGATTTAAAAGTCTGTATGCACATATAGGTGCATATCTTTCTGAAATTAAGGAGGAGTTAAATAAGCCTAGATAGGATATGTATGCAAATGTACATTTCTGTAAGAATAGAAAATGTTAAAAAGAAATAAGCAAGTAAAAGAAAACTGTAATACTAAAATGGCAAAAGACAAATTGCAAGCAGAATAATTGCTTTAGGCAGAAATAGAAAGGAGGATTTCTAGAAAATAAACAAGTGACAATGTCACACAATTTTCATGACTTGGTAAGAATAGGATATATTTTGAAAAGGTAAAGAAAAAAAAAAATATAAGGGAAAGTAAGCACCACATATGGCCGGGGTATCAAAAGTGAAAATGAACAAATCTGAAATGCAAAATGCATGAGTCTTGGCCAGGGTAGGAATGGGATTTTACAATGATAAACCCTAGAAAACTTCTCTTATAAATTCAAGTATAAACCAGAAAAGAATCATTTTGCTACCCAAAACATTTAAGAAAACAAAGAGGAAAATATTTGCAAGCAGAAAAGCAAGTTTTAAAAGGTTTTCTTTCTGATTTAAGCAGGAGAAGCATTTTTCTGTGAGTAATCTCACTAATCCATGGCATTAAGTCCTGTTATGAGGCAGCCTAGCTTATGCTAATTTTTCTGCATATTTTGGATTTTATTACTATGGTTTTAATGGATGCTTTAATGGGTGTTTCTAAATGCTTTTAGTTTTGATAGTGAGTATTATGCTCTGATTGTTTATACCCAGAAATGTTATAGTATGAAAATGTAATAGTAAATAGAGAATGCTTGTAGCTGGTTTAGTTATGGCATGACAAACATATGTATATGAGTTGCATTACACTTGTGTAAGTGCTGAGGCTCAAATGAAAGATTCAAGGTTGCAATGGAAATTCCTAATGTGCTGAACCTTTGATCAAATAGAAAACCATGGGCCAGAAATCTTGTTTAAGCTAGATCTTGAATTTAGTTCAAACATGGTTGCTTGTGAAACAATAATAACCCACATGCCTAGTCTTTATTCCCAGTTACAAATATTCTTGTATTTTCTTTTAAACCAGAATACTTGTAGATATGAATTCCCTGGATATGAAAGTTAGCTTGTTCTGGAATTATGCTTGAGAGCTCTATATAATGTTTCATGTACACTGTGATTCAGTCACCTAGCTATCTCATGATAGGATCAAACATGAACACTTAGTAAATAAACAAAGGATTGTGAGCCAAGAGAACTGCTGGAATGCTTGTTGTATTTAAAGTATGCAAGTTGACACATGGTTTGTTTAAGCCCTGAGATCTTTGTGCAATATTGTGAATTATTTTATTGCAATGTGTCCCCATGATTCCTTATGGCAGATGAGGCTAGGAAGAAATTTGGTAAATGCAATCTATACAAAATGTTTAGGTCTTACTTAATTACTTAATATCATGGAATTTTTGATGATGCTCATACCAGATCTTGTATCTGACCCTTGTTTGCTTATGGCAACTGGGGTGTCTCATTTAAAATGGGGCAGCCCTTAATGCTTTTTCAGGGAATGCTGGCTCTAAATAGGAAGCTGCTATGGCTAATGAGAATGATTGGATAAGCATGCTAAACTAGAGTTAAATAAGAACTTAGAATGAGATATTTGCATGTAATCTGGAAAATTTGATAGTTCTGTTTAGGCTGTTATGCAAAACCTTGAAAGTTTGGAATTATTCAGTTATTTTAAATGAATCTAGTGATGTATTAAGTAGGAAGAACTTGCAAGAGATATGTGTTATGTTATTTCTGTTTTCTGGTTTGGTATGTATTAAGAATATTGAAGTTAAGCTGAATTGATTATCTATTTGCTAAAGTTGTTTTGATTAAAGGAAAAACTGGATTTTATAAGTATGATCACTTTATGATGGTTTTAGTTAATCCTAAATCTTTTCAAAAGATAGATATATAGGAAATTATATTGGGAAAATCCAGAAAGAATTATAACTGTTACACTTTCATGTCTTGATACTGAAACTTGTCCAAATGCAAGTAAAAGAATGGTTTCTTTAACCAAACAGTTAGACCATAGGTCAGGCCACATACACACTTTAAAAAAATGGAGCTAGGAACCATTTGAACCCAGTTTTTCTGGAAAATGAACAAAAACATAGACATGTACCTGTATATCTGTGTACATGTTGATATTTAGGCAACAAAATAAATACAAATTCCTAGAAAAGTAGTAGGAATGGGTTTTGAAAATAATAAAGCAAGAAATATTGTTTTGTATGTTAGATTATAGGCAAAACTTAAGTGTATATGTATAGAGATAGGTAGGTATCAGATTTTAAAACCCTGCAGGAAAAAAAAAAGAAAGCAAAAATTGAGTTTGAACTGACCAGCATAGTACTTGAACTCGTGACCTCTCATGTGTAAGTTAGGCGCGTTTCCATTACGCCTAGATGTTGCTTGTGTTCACTTAGGATCCACTTTCTTTTAGCTTGAGTTTGAAACTATGCAGATTTTAACACAAACATCCATATTAAAAAGCTTTCTTCCACTAGATTATTACTTAATCATTCCTTAATTAGAATAACAGACCAAAGTACATGTTTACAGTGGATTCTATGGTCAATAATCAGAATGTGAAAATAAATCTTTTATTAGGGAATTATCACATTTTAATAGATTTAAAAAGATTTCTACTTCCCTATTATTATTATGCTCTGATTCTAGTAGGATATAACATAGATATCTTCATATATGTATGTTAGGAAAGATTTAGATTTAAAACAATATTTTTATATTGAGAAAGATCCTGGATAATATGAGAATAGGTAAGGATGACCCTAGGTAGTCTTAGTTAAGTATGTAAGCAAAAAAAAAAAATTTTGCTTAAGAATTAGGGTCATTCCATTTTGGTATCAGAGCTATGTTAAATTTACACATAGCTAAGAATGATTGTATTGATTGATTGAAGTACTATAATCATATGTATGTACTGTTTGAGTAAAATAATAATATAGATAGAAAGTTAAAATATATAGATATATATATATACTCTCATGATAAACTAACCTTATCTACCCATACTGTAGTTGTCCAATTATGGTAGGAAGAGGATCTCAACACAATGTAGGATCAAGTACACCACAAATGCTTGATATGCAAGACTTTATGAGGGCTTTAAGGGATGGAGTAGGGCAGAGACTTGAGTATCCACATGAGGAACTTTCCAAACTATTAAAGACTTATACCAATTTAGGAGGCAAGAGCTTTGAAGGGACTGAAAATGTGATGGAAATTCAAACATGGTTGAGAACACTGGATAGAATTTTCAATGACATGCAGTTGGATGATCAAAGGAAGAGGCAAGTGGCCTCAAGACAACTGAAAGGTGTGGCTTTAAGTTGGTGGGAGGTAGTCATAGCTGGGAGGATTGAGAATGAAATCACTTGGAATCAATTCAAGGAGATGTTGGAAGCTAGATTTGTTCCAGCATCAGCCAAGACTCTACTGCTTGAAGAATTCATCAGATTTAGGCAGGGAACTTTTAATGTGACTGAATATACTCATAGGTTTGAAGGCTTGTCTAAGTATGGAGCTATGCTTGTGGCTGATGAGGCATCAAAGAATGATAGGTATATTAAGGGTTTAAATCCAGGGCTTAGTAGGGCCATGTTGCCATATGTAGATAAAACTTTTGATCAAGTCATTGATCTGGCCTTAAAATTTGAGCAACATGACAAGGAAAGGGAGAAGTATAGGAGTTTTAAGAATAACAACAATAAGAAGAATAAGGGAAGATATCACCCCTATGACAATAGGAAGGAGGAGATAGAAAGTAAGAAAACTAATGATACTAAGACCACTGATACAAAAAGGAAAATAACATGTAATCATTGTGGAAAAGAAGGACATATCAAACCAAGGTGCCCAGAATTGAAGGGAGGAGCTTTCAAGTGCTATCTATGTGGAAAGGAGGGACATATCAAGAGAAACTGCCCTGAGTATAAACAGCAAGGGAAGCTAGCAAGTTTGGAGAGCAAGGGCAAATCCACAGTAGAGACTATTGCAGAAAATCATGGTCAAGTAGAAGGTACCTTATTTATTTGTACCTTACCTATATCAGTAGTGTATGATACAGGGGCAACACATTCTATGATTTCCCATGAATTAGTTGCATTGCTTAAATTAAATTGCATATTGGTTGAAACTCCTTTGTTAGTGCAAAGCCCATTGGGAAGTTCTAGTGTTTTAAACATGATTTGTGTGGATGTGGGATTAAACATAGGAGGAAATGTTTTTATTTCCAATTTATATGTTTTAAATTACCCAAATATAGGTGTTATATTGGGTGTAGACTGGTTAAGGCAATACAAAGCCATAATTAATTTAGACTCATCCACCATATCCTTACAAAATTCTAGAGGTCAAAGAATCACAATTTTGTGTGAAGCAGCTAAAGAAAGAAAATTATATCACTTGATTGACTTAAATAAGGATTCCAGTGAGCCTTCTATTGAAGAAATCCCCATAATTAACAAATACATAGATGTGTTTGGAGAAGTTGAGGGGGTTCCACACCACAGACCAGTGGAATTTCAGATTAGTCTGATACCAGGAGCAAGTCCAATTATTAAGAAACCCACTAGGATGGGGCCAAATGAGTTGAAGGAATTAAAGAAACAGTTAGAAGAGTTAGAAAGCAAAGGATTTATAAGACCAAGTAACTCTTGCTGGGGTGCTCCAGTAGTATTTGTAAAGAAACATGATGGTACTTTAAGAATGTGCATAGATTACAGGGAGTTAAACAAAGTCACTATCAAGAACAAGTACCCCTTACCTAGAATTGATGATCTTTTTGATCAACTTAGTGGAGCAAAAATATTTTCTAGGTTAGACTTGGCATCTGGATTCCATCAGATGAAGGTTGAAGACTCAAGTGTTAAGTATACAGCCTTTAACACTAGGTATGGTTTATATGAGTTTCTTGTCATGCCATTTGGGTTGACAAATGCCCCATCATATTTTGTAGACTTAATGAATAGGATATTCAGGGATTATTTAGACAAGTTTGTATTGATTTTTATTGATGATATTTTGATTTATTCTAGAACAGTAGAGGAACATGAAAATCACTTACACCTTGTTTTGTCAAGATTAAGAGAAAAAGATTTAAAAGCCAAATTTTCTAAGTGTGCATTTTGGAAAGAAGAGGTGCATTTCCTTGGGCATGTTGTATCTGCCAAAGGCATTTCAGTGAACCCTAATAAAATTGTGGCTATCCAAGCATGGAAAAGGCCAAGCACAGTGGGAGAAGTTAGGTCATTTATGGGAATGGCAGGGTATTATAGAAGATTTATAAAAGATTTTTCTAAGATGTCATCACCTCTTACCAACCTAACTAGAAAGAACCAACCCTTTAGATGGACTGAGAAATGTGAACAAGCCTTTAGTAAAATCAAAGAGGCTTTAGTCAATGCACCAGTGTTGAGAGTACCAGAAGGAAATGAGGATTTGATTGTTTATACTGATGCAAGTGGCTCTGGGCTAGGAGCTGTATTGATGCAGCAAGACCAAGTTATAGCCTATGCATCAAGGCAACTGAAGCCGCATGAATCAAAGTATGCAACCCATGATCTTGAATTGGCAGCAGTGGTATATGCACTAAAGCTCTGGAGACATTATCTTCTAGGTGCAAAGTTCATTTTATACACTGACCATAAGGCATTGAAATATCTTTTTTCACAAAAAGATCTGAATATGAGGCAACATAGATGGGTTGAATTTTTAGCAGCATATGATTTAGACATACTTTATACTCCAGGAAAAGCTAATAAGGTTGCAGATGCTTTGAGCAGGCAGCACGCAAAAGTAGCCATGTTAATGATAGAAGAGTTTAAAAATTTATCCCTACTTACTGATTTGGAAATTGAGGAAGACAATGAGGTAAACATGGAGATGATTGAAGAAGGGAAAAAGGGAAAATTAAGTTTGATAACTTTGCAATCAGATTTAATTTTGAAAGTGGGAAAAATGCAAGAGGAAGATCCAGATTTGTTAGAAAAGAAATCTCTAATAGAAAAAGGAGAAGAAGTACCAAACTACCACATTGATAAGAATGGTTACTTAAGGAATAAGAGTAAGATATGTGTTCCAAAGAATATAGGATTGAAGGAAGAGATACTTAATAAATATCATAGAAGCAAGTATTCTATACACCCAGGTAGCACCAAGATGTACCAAAACTTGAAGAGGGATTATTGGTGGACAGGGATGAAAGCTGATGTGGCCAAATATGTTGCAAAGTGTATGACTTGCCAACAAGTAAAAGCAGAAACCCAAAGACCCTCAGGCCTATTACAACCTCTAAGTATACCACAGTGGAAGTGGGAAGATATATCTATGGATTTCATAGATGGTCTGCCTAGATCAAAGAGAGGAAATACAAGCATTTGGGTAGTAGTTGATAGATTGACCAAAGTGGCACATTTTATACCAGTAAAGGCAGAAAGAAATGCCCCTAAACTAGCTCAGATATTCATGAAAGAAGTAGTAAGGTTGCATGGAATCCCTAAAACTATAGTGAGTGATAGGGACACAATCTTTACCTCCAGATTTTGGAAGAGCTTTCAAAAAGCCATAGGGAGTGAATTATGCTTGAGTACAGCATACCACCCCCAATCAGATGGTCAAACTGAAGTGATAAATAAGGTTTTGGAGGATTTATTGAGGGCATGTATATTAGACTTTGGAGGTAATTGGGAAGATCACCTCCATTTGGCTGAATTTACATATAACAATAGTTATCAAAGCACCATAGGCATGGCACCATTTGAAGCCTTGTATGGAAAACCATGTTTGTCACCAATATGTTGGGTTGAAGCAGGAGAAAAGGCTGTCTTAGGGCCTGAGTATATAAAAGAGACCACAGAGAAAATTGAACTGGTGAGGAGAAGAATGGCAGCAGCTCAAGATAGGCAAAAGAAGTTTGCAGATAAAAAGAGAAAGCAGGTAGAATATGAAGTTGGTGATTATGTTTTCATCAAAGTTTCACCTATGAAGAAGGTGTTAAGATTTGGCAAGCAAGGAAAACTTACCCCAAGATATGTTGGACCTTACAAGATTTTGGAAAGAATAGGTTCATTAGCATATAGGCTAGAGCTGCCTGAAGAGATGAGTGCAATGCACAATGTATTCCATGTATCACAACTTAGAAGATGGGTACATGAAAAAGAAGAGATTTTAGAGAAACCCACTCAGGTTCAAATAAATTCTGATTTGGTCTATGAGAAAGAACCCATGGGGATTTTGGCTAAAGAGGAAAAAAAGTTGAGGAACAAAACTTTAAAATTGGTAAAGGTTCAATGGAGCCTAGACCCTAAGGACTGTACATGGGAATTGGAGGATAAAATAAAGATGGATTACCCTAAACTTTTTGTAGTGGAAGGTAAAAAACTAAATTCCTAAAAGTTTAATATGTATGGTTGTTTTGACTGAATTGTTTGCTTATGCAATGTCTGATAGATTTTAGGAGAATCTAGAAATATAAAAAAAAAAAAAAAAAAAAAAAATGAATGAGAAAATTGTGAGGACACAATTCCTAAAAAGGTGGGGTGATTGTAATGCCCCAGAAATTCATAGAATCTTATTTGGTTGAATTTTGAAAATATATGAATTCATTTGTATAAGAATACATGAAAAAAAAATAAAGTGTTCAAGTGTGTGCACACTGATATGGCACAAGAAAGAACTCCAAATCCACTGAAATCAAAACAAGAATTAAAAAGTATTACAAACATAATTTTGTGATATGGATATTTGATCTCTGGAATTATATGAATCATCCAAGAAAATAAGGAAAAGTAAGTTTTGTTTTGAATCAGTAAACATATTTTATTTAAACCCAGAAAAGAAAATATTACAGGGATTTAAAAGTCTGTATGCACATATAGGTGCATATCTTTCTGAAATTAAGGAGGAGTTAAATAAGCCTAGATAGGATATGTATGCAAATGTACATTTCTGTAAGAATAGAAAATGTTAAAAAGAAATAAGCAAGTAAAAGAAAACTGTAATACTAAAATGGCAAAAGACAAATTGCAAGCAGAATAATTGCTTTAGGCAGAAATAGAAAGGAGGATTTCTAGAAAATAAACAAGTGACAATGTCACACAATTTTCATGACTTGGTAAGAATAGGATATATTTTGAAAAGGTAAAGAAAAAAAAAAATATAAGGGAAAGTAAGCACCACATATGGCCGGGGTATCAAAAGTGAAAATGAACAAATCTGAAATGCAAAATGCATGAGTCTTGGCCAGGGTAGGAATGGGATTTTACAATGATAAACCCTAGAAAACTTCTCTTATAAATTCAAGTATAAACCAGAAAAGAATCATTTTGCTACCCAAAACATTTAAGAAAACAAAGAGGAAAATATTTGCAAGCAGAAAAGCAAGTTTTAAAAGGTTTTCTTTCTGATTTAAGCAGGAGAAGCATTTTTCTGTGAGTAATCTCACTAATCCATGGCATTAAGTCCTGTTATGAGGCAGCCTAGCTTATGCTAATTTTTCTGCATATTTTGGATTTTATTACTATGGTTTTAATGGATGCTTTAATGGGTGTTTCTAAATGCTTTTAGTTTTGATAGTGAGTATTATGCTCTGATTGTTTATACCCAGAAATGTTATAGTATGAAAATGTAATAGTAAATAGAGAATGCTTGTAGCTGGTTTAGTTATGGCATGACAAACATATGTATATGAGTTGCATTACACTTGTGTAAGTGCTGAGGCTCAAATGAAAGATTCAAGGTTGCAATGGAAATTCCTAATGTGCTGAACCTTTGATCAAATAGAAAACCATGGGCCAGAAATCTTGTTTAAGCTAGATCTTGAATTTAGTTCAAACATGGTTGCTTGTGAAACAATAATAACCCACATGCCTAGTCTTTATTCCCAGTTACAAATATTCTTGTATTTTCTTTTAAACCAGAATACTTGTAGATATGAATTCCCTGGATATGAAAGTTAGCTTGTTCTGGAATTATGCTTGAGAGCTCTATATAATGTTTCATGTACACTGTGATTCAGTCACCTAGCTATCTCATGATAGGATCAAACATGAACACTTAGTAAATAAACAAAGGATTGTGAGCCAAGAGAACTGCTGGAATGCTTGTTGTATTTAAAGTATGCAAGTTGACACATGGTTTGTTTAAGCCCTGAGATCTTTGTGCAATATTGTGAATTATTTTATTGCAATGTGTCCCCATGATTCCTTATGGCAGATGAGGCTAGGAAGAAATTTGGTAAATGCAATCTATACAAAATGTTTAGGTCTTACTTAATTACTTAATATCATGGAATTTTTGATGATGCTCATACCAGATCTTGTATCTGACCCTTGTTTGCTTATGGCAACTGGGGTGTCTCATTTAAAATGGGGCAGCCCTTAATGCTTTTTCAGGGAATGCTGGCTCTAAATAGGAAGCTGCTATGGCTAATGAGAATGATTGGATAAGCATGCTAAACTAGAGTTAAATAAGAACTTAGAATGAGATATTTGCATGTAATCTGGAAAATTTGATAGTTCTGTTTAGGCTGTTATGCAAAACCTTGAAAGTTTGGAATTATTCAGTTATTTTAAATGAATCTAGTGATGTATTAAGTAGGAAGAACTTGCAAGAGATATGTGTTATGTTATTTCTGTTTTCTGGTTTGGTATGTATTAAGAATATTGAAGTTAAGCTGAATTGATTATCTATTTGCTAAAGTTGTTTTGATTAAAGGAAAAACTGGATTTTATAAGTATGATCACTTTATGATGGTTTTAGTTAATCCTAAATCTTTTCAAAAGATAGATATATAGGAAATTATATTGGGAAAATCCAGAAAGAATTATAACTGTTACACTTTCATGTCTTGATACTGAAACTTGTCCAAATGCAAGTAAAAGAATGGTTTCTTTAACCAAACAGTTAGACCATAGGTCAGGCCACATACACACTTTAAAAAAATGGAGCTAGGAACCATTTGAACCCAGTTTTTCTGGAAAATGAACAAAAACATAGACATGTACCTGTATATCTGTGTACATGTTGATATTTAGGCAACAAAATAAATACAAATTCCTAGAAAAGTAGTAGGAATGGGTTTTGAAAATAATAAAGCAAGAAATATTGTTTTGTATGTTAGATTATAGGCAAAACTTAAGTGTATATGTATAGAGATAGGTAGGTATCAGATTTTAAAACCCTGCAGGAAAAAAAAAAGAAAGCAAAAATTGAGTTTGAACTGACCAACATAGTACTTGAACTCGTGACCTCTCATGTGTAAGTTAGGCGCGTTTCCATTACGCCTAGATGTTGCTTGTGTTCACTTAGGATCCACTTTCTTTTAGCTTGAGTTTGAAACTATGCAGATTTTAACACAAACATCCATATTAAAAAGCTTTCTTCCACTAGATTATTACTTAATCATTCCTTAATTAGAATAACAGACCAAAGTACATGTTTACAGTGGATTCTATGGTCAATAATCAGAATGTGAAAATAAATCTTTTATTAGGGAATTATCACATTTTAATAGATTTAAAAAGATTTCTACTTCCCTATTATTATTATGCTCTGATTCTAGTAGGATATAACATAGATATCTTCATATATGTATGTTAGGAAAGATTTAGATTTAAAACAATATTTTTATATTGAGAAAGATCCTGGATAATATGAGAATAGGTAAGGATGACCCTAGGTAGTCTTAGTTAAGTATGTAAGCAAAAAAAAAAAATTTTGCTTAAGAATTAGGGTCATTCCAAAGGGATTGAGATATATATATATAAGTGTAGCACCTGGTTTCTTATTATTTTTTTCCTTTTTATTAAATTTTGTTAAATGAAGAAAATAAATAAATTTGACACTTGTACACAAGATCTCTTTCTAGTCTTACAAATGTCTTTTATGCAAATATTTATGTTTTTTTTATTTTTTTTATAGCAAAGCTAAGCGGGGTTGACTGGGACCCTACCAGTTTATTGCAAGCACAATAAAAGAAATTTGCACCATAAAAAAACTACGGCACAAAGGAAGAGGAAAAAAAGAGAAGGCCAAAAACAAAAGGAAGCGAAACAAAAAGCAACAATGCCACAAATCAGTTCCATATCCCAGTTATACGACTCCCATAACTATACGAGCTGTTTCTCACACCTTCTCTGATTGTGTTAATCAGTTGGTTCCATATCTCAATCTCACTTTTATTCTTTCTATTGAAGACTCTTTCATTTCTTTCTCTCCGTATGACCCGAATGAACTTTTTGAGAACAAGTAACATCAACATACTCATATCATTTTTCCATCTGGTAGCTCTATATATGTTGCACCATTTAATGTTGCTGATTCTTGACCTGTTGCCATGGCCAAGAAATATCATAATCTTTTTCCACAAGCTATGCACTATCTTGCAATTGAAAAATAGATGTAGATTTGTCTCAAGATCAACATGACAGAAACAGCATGTCGCATCAATAGCCATACCAATGTTGAACAGTCTGTCCTTGAGATTCATAGCATTTCTCAGCACTTTCCATAGTAGTAAGTTATCATTTTCCTTACAGTGTCGATTCCATACTCTCTTTTCCTAAGCAAAACGGGGCATATCAGAACCATGGTTTAAGCAGTCATATACTTTGGAAATGGAATGAACAAAAAGATTAGCAGAACACAAAACCCTATCGTCAGAAACTGCAGGATAATGTTTCTTACTGATCTCATGCCATAGTTGACGAATGATCTAGTTGCTGGAGAAAGGCATGGTGTTTGCACCATCACTGATGTAATCCTTGGCTTTGGCATCAGAAGGTATTCCAGATTGGATTCTTTGATTGTATGACATTATTTTGTTTAGAACAAGCCCGGTCTTGGCCCATGGATCGTTCCAAAAGCTGACTGTTCCACTAGGAGAGGCTATATGTTTTAGGTGAGCAAGCATCATGGATCATAGATTTAGAATGGATCTCCAAGTCCAGCTGCACCCATGCGGGATATCCATGCACCAGAATGATTTATTGCGAAGGTTGTACTTCTTTGTCCGAGTCACCCATATATTGTTTTTTAGAGTTTAGTAAATTGTCCAGATAAGCACTAAAGACAGCCATATTCCAATTTCAAATATTAATGATGCCAAGGCCTCCCAGGTTCTTCTTTGTTTCAACTTTGCTGAAACTAATAGGCTTGAGTCTGGTTGAATGAATGCATCCATTCCAAAAGAAATTACACATAGCCTTCCTGATCATTTGGATAAGCTTCTTGGGGAGGATGAAGTTTCTACTCCAGTAAGTTGTATATGAGAATATGACTGATTTAATGAGTGTTAGTTTTCCTGCCTGAGAGAGGAACTGGTTAGCCCAACCATTCATGGAGTTATTAACCTTATCATATAGATGCATACACTGGATTGTGGTTATTTTAGAGGAGGTCATGGGAATCCCGAGGTATCTAAGTGTTTCTGAAGCTTGAGGAAGGTGGCATATGTTCATTAGATATAGGGAAGTAGAGGCAGAAACTCTCGTAATATGAATGGATGGCTTGTCATAGTTAATGGCAAGCCCGCAAAATTTGTGAAATGCATTGAGTACTTCCCTTATGTTGCTTATAGACTGAGTAGTAGGTTTGGTGAGCACTATAAGATCATTTGCAAACATAAGAGCAGAAATTAATGGGTCTTTACATTTGTGGTGGGTGAGAATCTTATTGCAGGCAATTTCATGGTTTATCATTGTTGTTAGAACTTCCATGACAAGGATGAAGATGTAAGAAGACATAAGGCAGCCTTGTCTGATTCCTTGCCTACTCTTGAAGTAGCCAATAGTCTTTCCATTGAATTTAAGGTGAAGTAAACTGAGGAGATGCAGGTGTATATCCAAGAGGCAAAATGAGAAGGGAAGTTCATCTTGGCAAGGATTCTGGAGATAGAGGACCACTGAACAGTGTTATATGCTTTTCTTATGTCAAGTTTTAACATGACTCTTGGGCTGAGAGAGGCCTTGTTATAATCTTTGAGAAGTTCATAGGATAGGAGCGCATTGTCAAGGATGCTTCTCCCCTGCAGAAACGCTGCTTGGTTAGGGGATATGAGATAAGGAAGCACGGCCTTAAGCCTGCTAGCAATGATTTTGGAAAGGCACTTTTATGTGGTGTTGCAACAGGAAATTGGTCTGAATTCCATAACATTGATGGGGTGGTCAGTTTTGGGAATTAAAGCAATGTTGGTTACATTAACTCCAGAAAGCATCTTGTTGTGAGTGAAAAAGCTATCCACAGCACAGACAAGATCTTTTTTGATGATTTCCTAACAACTGGTAAAGAAATTAGCGTTGAATTCATCTGGTCCTCCGCAAGAATCCTTGTTCATTTCAAAAATACTCTGATTTATTTCATCATCTTCCACTTTGGAAGATAGGAAGGCAACATGCTCAAAACTGAGACAGGGGAGATTTAGGTCACTGATGATAGGTAGATCAGGTTGAAAATCATCAGCATTTCCAAGGAGGTTTGAGAAGTAATCAAGGAAAGCATTATCAACTTCAAGAGGAGTAGTACATAACCTCCCATATCGGTCAATTATGCTATGAATGTGGGATTTGGAGTGTTCAATTTTTAGGCTATCATGGAGAAAAAAAAAATTATTCCTGTCACCAAGGTTATTCCACTTGAGTCTGAGCTTCTGTCTTCTCATATCGTCCTCAGTTTCTAAAGTTTTTTGGTATTGGTCATGAAATTTGTATTCGATATTAGCCAATTCAGTGTTTTCTGGGAATTGCATTGCCTGAGATCGAGCATTGGCCAAGGAAATCTCAAGAGAGGAAGAGAGGAGGTCACCTTTGCCAATCCTGCTTCTTGCCCATGATCCAAGAGCTCTTTCGTGTTCTTCATCTTTTGCTGCAAAACAAACATGGGAGTACCAAAAAAGTTAGTGCTCCAAGCCTCTTTAACAATATTCAAGAAATCAGGCTCTTTAGTCCAAATGTTAAAAAATTTAAAAGAGGACTTTCTTTTCAAGCTGCCAGTTTCCATGAGAATGATTTTGGGAGAGTGATCAGAGAGAAAAGGAGGGGGAGGTAGGTTGTCAATTTTGGCCATGAGGTTAAAGACGGAAAGTTGCAAAAAGTGTGATCAATTTTACTGTATATTCTTCTTCCAGTCCTATTTTTTTGTCCTAGGAATATCTGGCTCCAGCAAAAGGAACATGAATGAGATTATAGGAGTTTATGGATGTGTTCAGTGGCGTGATCTCTTTTAAGGTAACAACGTTTCCACCAATACGATCATTATGAGAAAGGAGACAGTTAAAGTCCCCAGAGACAATCCAAGGATGGGTGTTTTGGGCTAGGTGGGGAAGGTATTCATGGATAGTTGTCTGCTTAGGGCACTATTATCAGCGTACACAATAGTAAGATACATGGTTTTGGATGTAAGGGTGTGAAGAAGATGAGAGTGTATGAATTGTTTGTGAGAGAGAATCGAGGACAAAGTGTAGATGTTTGGGTTGTAGAGAATCAAGATTCTTCCATAAGGGGCTTCATGAAGATTGTGGCAGGATTTCCACAGAGGGTTGATGTAATGTGCTGCTTTAGAGCTTAGAGCAAGATTGAATCTATTTCAAGGATGGCTATGAGATTGAGATCATGATTAGAAATGACGGTTTTGACATGGTTTAGTTTAGATTCGAGATGATCTCCTCTTATATTCCACACACCAAAGGCTTGTGTCATTGAGGAAGACTGTTAATAATGGAATTATGAATTGTCTTGCTTCTGGTTGCAGAAGAAGGGCTTGCACTTGCTTCAGGAAGGATTCCAGTGGTTGAGGAGATCTTGGAAATGTCGAAGTCATGTATGGTTTTATTGGTATGGAGGTTTCCTCCTCTGAATTTGGATTTGGTTTTGTAATGGGGATGTTGAGGCTTAGAGGAAGATGAAGATGGATCAATGGATGGAATGGGCATGTCAGAAAAACCAAGAGGTGGAAGAATATGGGAGTATGGCTCAGGAGAGGAAGACATGAAATTGAGAACAATGTCATCAAAATGCTTATAGGGTGTGGATGGTGTTGTTTGATTGGTTTTCATGTTGGGCAGCGAGGTAGTTTTGGTTAAGTGGTTTGTAGGCAGAGCAGTTTTGTCTACACATGAAATATTCATGCACACAACTTCTGTGCATGTTTTGTTTCATTCAGAATTACCCACTGAGTCTTCCATATTTGCTGCTTGCTCCTCTCCATCATTCTCCTCCAAAGTTGACAGTGCTTGGAACCTATTATGCTCTGTGATACCACACAGTTCTTCTTTCTCATTTGACGTCCCCATGATTTCTTTGTTTTTTGTCAAGGTAGTTTCCTCATTAGCTTGTGCTTCAGGAAACTGAACTATGCCATTGTCCAGGGGAGGCTGCGAGTTTTCTTTGTTATTTCTCGAAGTGGATGCCATATTCTCCAGTGTTTTTTCTGGCTGCATGCTGCCATCACGTACCGAAAAATTACTTCCATGTATGTTGTACACCATCCTTCTTTTCTGTGTTTCACTGATCTTGTAAACTTGCTTTGTCCTTGCAAACTTCTTCCATTGTTGTGTTCCTAAATTTTTTTTCTCCTTTTTTTTTTTTACTTTTCTCAACAATATTATCTTTCTCTTAAATGAAGGGATCCTCGTGCTCTTGCTCTAGCCTTAAATCACACAATTCCATCATATGACCAAACACTTTGCAGTGTAAGCAGTTCTCAAGCTTCCATAGGTAGTTTACATGAACGTACTATTCATTCCCATCCATAAGCATGACCGAAAATTTCTCAACTAATTCTTTATCTGGCGTCACTTCAACTAGGCATCTGACATATTTGATCCTTTCAAGCTTTTCTGTTGATTCATCTAGATATATCAATTTCCCAATTCTTGTTACCAACCAGTTTATACAGAGAAACGACCAGGCATAAATTGGTATGTTGGAGAGTTGTAACCAGACTGGGACAACCCTGATTTTACCTCTGACATTACCAAGCTCAGGGGACCACTGTTGAATGATGAAGATCTTTTTTCTAATGAATATCAGGTCGCTTCTTAATATCCTAGATCAGTCCTCATCACACGAGAGGTGAAAGAGGAACAAGACACCCTCATATTTGACTTTGATGGCTCCTTTCAATTTCCAGTTCTTTTTAAGGTTTTCAACAACAGTTGTGAATGACAAAGGCTTGTTAAGGAAGAAGCCAACAATATGGTCTTGCCAAATTTATGTGCCTGCTGCCATGACTTCAGCAGGCGGTACCATGGCCTCGCCATTGAATTCAAGATTCATGTTGATCGGAGAATAAACGCCGGCATTGCGTGGCTTAGCTTTGAAGAGATTCGACCAGGATGGGGTAGGATTTGAAGGTTTGACAGGCTGTGGGTTAGGAAAAACTGGTTCAGTGGGAAGAGGGGATGAACAGGATGGTGGATAAGTTGCCGAGGAAGGCACAGGGATCAAGGGAGCAGGGATGGGTGGTATGGGTAGGACAGGAGGTATGTGTAGGACAGGAGACATGGGCACAGTGGTTGATGGGATTGGTCAAAGGAGAGGGAAGAGAGGGAAAACGGTTGCCATGAAAAGAAAATGAAAAGAAAAAGGTTGATTTAGACTTTTTTTCATGTAACTTAACGAAAAAGCTAATCATATTTTTATTTTTTTCATATTATTTTTTCATATTATTTTTTTCATATTATTTATATCATGTAACTTAAAGAAATAATATAAAACCTATTTATTTAATTTTAAACTTAAGTTATTACTACTTTATATATTTATATATACACTAGTGTTTAAATATAGAGTTTTAAATCTAATTTATTTTTAAGATATATATTTTGAATTTCAAATCATACTTCCATTTACAATCTAGATATATAGATTAGATAGCATATTTGTTGTTTGAAAGATAAGTTTTGCATATTTAATATTAATATATAATTATATTAGAAGTATGTACATAAGGGTGTATATATACATATATATATATATATATTGAACATCATAAGCTTGTATATCCTTGATTCCATATATATATATATACACACACATACATTTTATACAATATTCTCTTATATTCATATGGACATAAATACATGCATGCACATTTAATACTTATATATACTATATAGCTTGTATATATCCATTTATATACTTATAGATATTTTATTTTTTGAATTTAAATAGTGAAATATATTATCTATTTATTTACTATAAGATTTAGCATTTCCAGAGATTTATAATTCAACATTTGTATGGTTTTCAAATCTATTTATATTTGTTCAAATATTTCCATTATCAAAAATTTATTTGTTTGACTAATAAAATTAACGTTTCAATGATTTAAACCAGTTAATTATCCAATTAACGACCATAAAAAATCCGGGTTGTCACATTCCTTTCCTCTTTAAAACTTTTGGTACTTGAAAAGGAATGAAGCAAGAGTTTTAATTATAATGTTTATTATCAGTTAAATTACTCTTTTAACATTTTTAACTCTTAACTCTTTTATAAAATACTTTTATAACTCGATGTCTCAAAAAGTCCATCCTTGTTCTTACAGAAATTCGGTAATACGTTGATCAGACATAGGATTAAAAATCTATAAGCACTTAGCAGACCCGTTTTCAACACCCAGTGGAAATACTTAGAAAACTTTTTATGAAAATATAGAAAACATTTTTGTGAGAATGCTCAGGAAATCATCACCCCCTCCATGGTCGCAGTTATCCCGATGATTACGTCGCCATCCCGGTGAAACCATAGAAAACTGTAGGCATCTGCACCCCTCAATTTCACCATGGAACTACCACAGATTGCAGCTACACCCAGGGTTACATTGCCATGACGGAAAAAAACATGTAACTGTAGGCATCGGCGCCCTTGAATTTCGCAACCCCAATCACCATCCTCGGGAACTACAGTTTAGTACAGACATCCTATGGGATCAAATTTAGAACCCCCCTTAAGGCTCAAGACAGAATCACCCCCCCTCCCCCTCCGTGGATCTCCTACTATAAGTTTCAAATCTAAATTGGAGTGCCTTTTTCCCCACAACATTCTCAAAACAATTTATACTATACACATATAGTATCTTTCAAATCATACTCTTATATGTATCATATATAAATCCCATTTACAAAAAATCGATATCTCAAAATCAATAGTTTCCAAACTTGCCTTTCCAAATTCCCAAAATTTGCTTTGTATATCAAAATATAAGCTTATATAAAAATCATTTTTAAAACCATTTCTGAAATTCATTATATAAGAAAATAACAAGTAAGCTCTTATATAATACGCTCAACTCATTTTAGGGTACTACTGACCCTATTTCTAATGATTAACCCCCACCAGAGCCATGGTTCTCGCTTAACCTGGCTCTGATACCAAATGTAACAGCCCGAAATTTTCGACCCCGAAAATTTGACACTAATACATTCACTGTAGAAGTGCCGAGCAATCGAACGTCGAAAATTCAATATTGTTAGGGTAAAGAAGAAAAGAGGTAGAAGAAGAAACAAAAAACAACAGCACCGAATCTTACAATCGCAGCGGAACAAAATAATATACAAATAGCGGCATTTACATAAAAGAAGCTGTAAATGTCAACTTATACAATATATCAGAGTACAATCATTCACAAATAACCTGGACAGTTATATTTGACTTGTCCCTAAGTATAGACTACACAGTCTCTAATACACAACGGAATAATTAAAAGGTCTCTGCCATCCAGATCGCCTCCTGAGCTCCAGAACGTCCTAACCTGAAAATCTGTAATTCTCGATCTTCCCCGAGCATTACATAAAGTAACACCCGAGTCAGGCTGGAAACCCGCGTCAGTAAACCCATTTAGTATGAAATACTTAAGTTGGAAAGCCTCTTTAAAAACCCAAGTAACTCATTCAACTCTACGATTTTTATCTTGCAATAGTCAAACACTTATTTTACAAAATAATATCTAAGTGTCATTACTTAGTTTAAATGGCCAAGTTTACTTAATTTATTTCATTCCAGCCTGTTAGATTCCATAATCAAATCTATGGAGAATTATAGTAGTTACTAATCAAAATGGTTCCGGATAACGCTGGTATCCGACCCCGATCTCTTCGAATCCAACGCCATCATTTAAGCCAAGTTGTTTAAGTAAAACAATTCAATTGAAATTCCAGAAACTCATATTCGTACATAAATTCCATCACGGATATCAATTTCCAATGCCAACAGTTAAATCCATGGTGTTTTATGTCACAAAATATCAGGAATTAACATACTAGAGATACTTAAGCAATCAAAGTATTCAATTCAAATAAATCATTCGTAGATTAATTTTAATTAATAATAAGTGAAATTTATAAGTCGAATAAATTTAATTTGAATTATTGGATTTAATTGGATAATTTAATCGATAATTTACTATGTTAAATTATAGAAATAATTGAAATTGGGTTAAATATGATTGAAAATGATTTGTTTGAATGTGAATGCCACACTTATTTTTTGAATAAGCGCTCACTATTCGGGTTAACCGGGAAAGGACCATGGGGTCGTATAACCCATTCCGAATATGTGATACGTCGTTGTGAATTGCATTGAAGATCGGTGTTGAAGACCGAGTATTTGTGAAAGCGATAGGATGACCTATCGATTGTCTCTGCACTGGGTAGCTCCTGGTATAGAGATCTCCTAAGTGATGGGAAATTCGATCGGGATTGTGAATACCCGGATTGCAAGGGCTTCGTAAGAAGTGCCTTCGGTTTTGTTCGAGCCCGGAACAGACTTGTATGGATTGTATGTCTGACATTACAAGTTGAGATATAAAGCCGATTTCTTTCAAATATATTTCTGTTGGTGGCGGAGAATTTATTCTTTTAGCTTAACACCCTTCTCTGAGACGTATGAGCTCAGAGGTTATGTAGTTGAATGTTATCAGCGATATATTCCCAATTTGGTAATGTGACATGCTGAGTGATGCTGAAATGATCATTGTGTTGATTATTTGTGATAGGATCGTTTATTTGATCATCTATCCTTGTGATCATTGTGTTGATCATTTGTTGACCCAAAGCATGGCTTTTGTATAAAGTATGTTTTTGTGGACGAAACTTCGTCGAGCCTCACATCCCGGAATGGTCAAAACAGGAAAGATGCGGCAAGGTTATGAGGGGTAGCTCCCTTTAGGGTATGTGCATTTCCTTCTGGAAAGGGTGGTATCATAGTATGGAGCCCAGATACTTACTCATGTTGAAACACTATATTTTATTACTGTGTGGTGTTGTTGGTGACGAGCGCTCGGTTAAAGGTCCAATGGAAGAAGGGGGATGCCATATTCGTGTAGTAGTTACCTAGTGATAAAGGTAACCCGGCCTTGTGTTGGCAGAGAGCTGGTTAAGTTCTCGGGGACGTCCAGCCAGAGGCGTTTCCATGTGGCAATGGGAAGTTCCTTGGCCTGACCATTTGTTGGAAATCCAAAGAAACAATACGAGACTTGTACGGTATTAGTTGTATAACCTGCTATGGAATGTGGCGGTAACCTGCTATTGAACATAGTAGCTATAGTAGGCATAAGTGCGGAATGTCTATGCTGGCTAAGATTTATATCTTTATTTTCGAAATGATTTTCCTCTACACTATGCACTAATAATAATATCAAATGTTATTTTAAATGCGTATCAAGCATCTTTGACTATCATAAGGAGAAATCTCCTCCGATTCTGCGTTTGCATGTGTGTGTGTGCGGGAGGCCTTATGGTAGTCTCATCTTTAAAAAGCATTGCGAATTGAATTTAAAAATATCTCTCTATTTGATTTTAAAGATAAATAAACTGTTTTGAGTTCTCACACCAGTCACATGACTGACTTGGAGTTTATTGTTTTCCTTCCTAAACTCTGGGTGCCCACCAAATTTCCACACGGGCAGTCAAGAGTTAGGTTTATCAGGATATTCTGGATATTCTGGAGTTGCTGGAGGCAAGATGGATGGCATGGCGTATTACTAGTTTATATAGTATTTCTTTTTCCGCTGCACTATTTGTTGTTGTTGTACACTCTGATGATATGATGTAATGAAATGTGATGTAATGTAATAACTGATATGGTTCTTTGTTTAAAGATTATTCATTTATTTATTATATGTTGTTCCGCTGCGAATTGTGAGATTCTGATGTTGTTCTGTTGTTTTCTGTTCCGTTCTATATTTTCAAATTTTCTACCTTCTTTTCCCTATCTAAATTATCTCTTCTTCTCCTCTCTTTTCATAAATTCTTTTTAAAACCCATAACATCTCGGTTTCCGGCCTTCGATTTCTCGGCAGTCGATAAAGTGAGTGTCGATGTTGAATTTTCGAAAGTCGAAAATTTTCGGGGCGTTACAGTAGGCTAGACTGACTAGCCCATAATCATCCAATTAATTAAACTTAAAAATAAATTAGTTGTAATCTTGCTTAATTAACATTAACTAATTACAAGCCGTTTATTCCTATTTTAAATTATAATTTCGAATTAATTAACATATAAAATAACTTATGACCTTTGATTGATTTAAAAGTTAAAAACATTTTACTTTTATTTAACCAACTACTTAATTACACTATTTAATTTTAATTTAATAAACTTAGAAATTAATTAAAATAATAAATCATTCTAGGCTTAATTAATTTAATTTAAAAATAAGTTTTTCATATAACCTATGACTAAATAATCTTTAAGTAAAACATTAATATTTAAAAGAATTGGTAAGAAAAATTACCTTTGGAAAAATTTGTTTCCTTTTCTTTTAAAACTTGTTAATGCACTTTTATTTTAAAGCTTTGTTAACTTGCCTTATCATTTTATTAAAATTAGCCGACCCAAGAAAATTTAACCGCCCGAAGCCCAATCCTCAAACCTTTCCTTCCTCCCTCTCTTTTCTCTCTTTCCCACTCTAATCTACAGCAAAACAAACCTGAGCCCAACCCGATCCTTTCCCTTATTCTCCCCGTAGTCTCTCTATACTAATCCTACAGCGACACATGTAACATTCCCGAATTTTGAACAAGTTTAATTTGATTACTAATTTAATTTTTGGAATCAAATTTTGAATAAATGTGAATTTTTCCAAATTTAATCAGATATTTGTATATAAAATTTATTTTAAATTGAATTATGAGATTGAAATTCAAGAATAAATATCTTAGGAAATAAATTGGATTTAAAAGCTATATTTTTAAATATAATAAGAAAATTGTTTTCTAAATTTTAATATATATATATATATGTAATATGATGTTAAACAAGGTTAAATAAAAGATTTAAAATGTTTTTGTCTTATATACTTGAAAATGAATATAGTTGATAAATAAATACAAAGCTTTGATAAGAATGTATATTTTGAAGGTATAATATGTTAATATATTGAAATTTAATTGGACTTAAAGAAAATTTTATATTTGAAACAAAAACATAATAAGTATGATTACTTAAGTTTAAAATGAAAAATTTAAGATAAGTTTAATATCTTAAGTTTAAAAATAAAAATGTATTAAAAATAAAAATGGTATTTACTAACTTATAAATATTTATTAGCAATGTATAATTTAATTTCAAACCATTTTTCTTTAATTTGTATTAAGTATAAATAATACATAAGAAAGTATTAAATAAATGTTTTTAACATTTAAAACATAATAAGTATAATCTGAGAATATACATATGTGAATATAAAGCAATTTATAAAATGAAAGGTTTAATGTTGTTTCTTTTAAAAAAAATACATTTGAATTAAGATTTGTGTATGTATTTTAGACATTAAAAACATAATAGTTCAACTTGAATAGGATTTGATAATTTGATTTCAAAATCATGTGTTATTAAATTGTATAAGTAAGAAAACATGTAAACATGATTTGTAAATTAAAAATAAAATAAGTTTTAAAAACAAAATTTGTAAATAAATTTGAGAAGAGGTCTTTACATAAATTTGTTTGGATTTAACAAGTGTTAAAATAAATCAGAAGTGTAAATGATAAAGACATATGGCAAGGGGAATTGTTTTCTTTGAATCAAAAAGAAAAAAAAAATAGAAAGCATGCATAAGAAATTTTTTGAAACCAAGCTATCTTAATTTTCTTCTCAGGCCTAAGGAAAGAAAAAAATGATGAAAATCAAAACCAAAGATCTCAAACAAACAGCCTCTATTCAGAATCTAAAACCTGATCAAGCTAAAGTAAAATAAAAACTCAAATCAGTTTTGAAATAAAGGCAAGCAAAAGATCCTCACAATCCAAACCTGGTAGCAATTCAAGGATTCAGCTCTAACATCAATTTACAAACAAGCAATTCAACTACAACAAATAATCAAGCTAGCAGAACATATTCTAGAATTCAAAGCAGTTTCGAAATTTATCAACTTCTAGGCTTGCTTCTCTGTTACAAATTCCAGGCCTCTGTCTTCATTTATAAGGTGAGCAAACTTAAATTTTAAACTAGTTTCTTTTGACTTTTTGTGTCTGTGGTGATTGAAAAGTGTTTGAGTATGCCTGTTTGTATATACGGTTCATGTCAAAGATAGTGTGCATGTTGGTTACAGGCACATAGGTTTGTTCTAGGTTTACAAAGTAAACCATTTAATTTCAAATCTCAAAATTAAAGCAGTTTTGAGTTATAATATGTAAAGGAAAATTGTTAGAGATACTCAGATTCAAATTTTAAAAATAATCTCAACTATAAAATATTAGTAAATAATCAAAATTTGTGAAATTACAATGAAATCATAAACATGTCCAGAATTTGATGATTATAAAATTGGGTTTTGATTTCATAATTAGATTCGAATTACAAAATGAGGAATTTTATTGCAAGTTTCTAGATTTTTAGATCTGCATGTAGTGCGCATTATCGAGTTGAACGGAAAACGTAAAATGACTAAATTCCGGTGATCCACGTCATTCTGGGCGATGAAACTTAGGGTGAAGGAAGCTGACACGTAAGGGATCATGGGAAAAATCTTTAAAAAAATTCCAATTGATCGTAGGGGATAAACGAGTATAATGTAGGGTTTAAGGGTGAGTTTTAGCTACTGTAAGTTTTGAATTGAATTCGTGGACGAGGAAGCTTCGTGTTCAATCGGACCTAGGGGAGACTCGGTGTAGGTTGAAGACGAAGCCCTAGGTGGAATGGTGGAGTTGACGGTTGCGTAGATCATCGGCATCAAGGCGATTTTGGTTATGCATTGGGTTCCAGTTTTGTTTCAATGTGTTCGATTTCGAGAAGATAGGGTTTTTCAGTTTCTGAGTGATCATATGGGGTGAGGTGGTCAACGGAAACGTAAGGGTGGTCACGGCGTCGATGGGAGGTGATCGGGATAGGGGTGCATGTGCACGGCGTATTGATTGTATCAGTGAAGGGTGGGTGGTTTGGGAAGAAAGCTTGGCGTCGGGGCAAACTCGAAGGGATTCACGAAAAACTCGAAGCAAATGAAGATGTGGAGTAAGTCGAAGTATGGCCCGAGTGAAATTACGATGGGCTCGGTGTTTTTAAAGATTTAATTTCCAAGTTTTTAAATTTTAAAAGGTATATGTTTCCGGTTTTAAATTTGTTTTAAATAAATATTGACCAAGTTTTGAATCGAAATTATAAACTAGTTTTAAGACAAGTGACAAAGATTTGAAAGTTTGAAATGTTTTCAAAAATTGTTTTGGTAAGTAATAATTTTATATTAGTTAACTAATTAAATTTAAATAACAAGTATTTTCAAAATTATAATGTTGTGTTGCGAAAAGTGATTAAGGAAGTGTTTTATTCCTTAATTAATTAATAAGATGTTATATGATTTGTATGATAACAATTTCGAATATTTATCTTGACTTAAAGGATGTAATTAAGTGATTAAGTAAGTATGAATTACTTTGTGAAATTGATTTAAGAAGGTAATTACTTTGTGTAATTTAATTAAAGATAATTAATTACTTAAAGGATAATCTTAAAAATGGTAATTAAAGAATAATTAATTTAATTATTAATTGATGTAAAAAGGTAATTAATTACTTAAAAATAATTACTTAATTAAAAATAATTGATTTATGATTAATCAAGTAATTAAAAGAATAATTACTTAGTGTAATTAATTTATGATATAAGTGATTAAGGATAATCAGTTAGTTTAATTTTAATTATTTAATGATAATTGATTAAGGGTTGATTAATATAATTAAGGAAAAATTAATTAAGAAATGATTTAATTTATGATCGTGATTAAGACTTAATCAATACTAATTAGTGATAATTAATTTATTGATGAAAGATAATTAATGAAGGTTAATTAATTTATGAAAGTGATTGGGGATAATCATTTATTTTAATTAAGGATAATTAATTAAGAATTAATTTATTAATTATTGAAATTAATTAAGAATAATTAATCAAAGGATTGTTTATTAATTCAAGGTTAATTAATGATTAAGGAGTAATTAATAAAAATGGTTTGTAATTAATTAATGATTAATTAACCAGGATTAGAAATTTTATTCATAAGTAATTAATCTGATTTAAATAAACCAGATAATTTATTGATCTTACTCATGGATGTTAGGATTCTATGGAGTGCTTTGATTTGATTGATGTCCCTGATTTGTGATAATGTGTGATATGAATTATTTTGTTTTATGAACTGTGATGTAATTTATTCTGTGATGAAATTGATTATCTGTAATGTAATTTATTATCTGTGATATATATCTGTGATCTGTGAATGGAAGATAAGCGTTATAGTTTATACCGCTTATCAAATATATTGCTGTATTTGAATCTGCAATGGTTGATGTTGTGGCACTATTGTGTGTAAACCCCTGGACCATACTAAACACACACAAATATGGATTTTACGAGGAAATCGGTTATCTCATAGATTTTTGAAACGGTTTTAAAAGTTGGATTTTGAATTCAAACGGTTTTGGAAATGGAATTGGATTAAAAGTGAAAAGCTTTTAAAAAGGTTTTTTTTTTGGATAAAAGTAATTTTGAATAACTTGATAAAGTTTTTGAATTTAACCCAAGTTTATATTTGAAAGGCCTTAACTCATGCAAATAAAATCGAGTTTTCCGATACGGAAACAAGTGGTTTTAAATAATAATAGCTTTTATATAAGGAAAGATTTTCCAAATTATGATGAAAAGATTTCAAGTTTGAAATAGAATGGCTTTGAAAGTTATGAATGAATCTTTGGAAATTGTTTTGAAAGCTATGAAATGAGTCTTTGATTTAAAGGCAGGATGAGTTAATCCAATTTGAAATGGAATTTTTTTGAAAGGCTATGAATGAATCTTTGTTAAAGATTGGTGAACCTTGTTTTAAATCAAAAGGGGTTTTTAAAGGTGAATCCTTTGTGTAAGATTTAAGTGTGGAAATTGTTTAAACCATTGAAGGTTTTTGAAATGAGTCTTTTTGTTTAAAAGATTGGAAATGGTAATTTGTTTAACCATTTGAAAGAAAAGTTTTGGGTAATAAGTTGTGACCTAACTGAGATCCCATATCCATATGTTTTTAAATATTGTGCTCACTATTCGGTTTAGCCGGGAGAGGACTTTGTGTCATATAACCCATTCCGAGTAGTGATACGACGTTAAGGATAGCAATTGAAGACCGATGGTGAAGACTGTATATTTTCGAAAACGAAAGGATTTCTTGTCGAATGTGTCTGCATCGGCTGATCCTCGGTATAGAGATTTGAGCACCCTCTGTGATAGGGAGTCCGGACGTGATTAGGAATTATCCGGATGTGCAAGGACTTTTTTGGAAGTGCCTTCGGTTCTGTTCAAACCCGAAACAGATTTGTATGGATGTGTGTCTGATGTTACACTTTGAGATGTAAAGCTGGTTCCTATCAAATACATTTCTGTTTGGTGGCGGAGATTCATTCTCTTTGCTTAACACCCTTCTCTGAGACGTACGAGGTCAGAAGTTATGTAGTTGATGGTTACTAGTGATACATTCCCAATTTGGTAATATGGCATACAAAGTGTTGTTGATCATTTGTTGATCAAAGCATGGCTTTTGTGAAAAGCGTAGCTTTGTGGATGAGACTTCGTGGAGCCTCACACCCCGGAATGGTCGAAACAGGAAGAATGCAGCAAAGTTATAGGGGGTAGCGCCCCTTAGGGTATGTGCATTTCCTTCTGGATAGAAGTGGTATCATGGTATGGATCCCAGATACTTAACTTATGTGGATATCGCAAATATATATTACTTTGTGATTGTTGTTGTTGAGGATCCTCGGATAAAAGTTGTTTACAACCGGGGGATCACATACTCGTATCAGTAGTTACCTATTTTTGCAGATGTAACCCGGCCTTGTGTTGGCAGAAATCCGGTTAGGTTCTCGGGGCGTCCCTCCAGAGGCGTACCTATGTGGCCCAGGAAGTTCCTTGGCCTGACCATTTGTTGGAAATCCAATCACCAATATGCGCTTTATACGGTTTTAGTTGTAGAACCTGTCATCTAATATGGTAGCTATAGTAGGCATACTATAATGGTACCTATGCTGGCTAAGATTAATATTATACTTGCAAATGTTTTCTACACAATGCACTAATGATAATATCAAAAAGGATTTTGCATAGTAAGCATGTTTGACTATCATAAGGAGAAATCTCCTCTAATTCTACGTTTGCATGGTGTGTGTGGCGGGAGGCCTTATGGTAGTTTCATTTTCCAAAAAGCATTGCGGATTTCAATTTAAATTCTTTTGTTGTTTCTTAAAAGATAAAATGTTTTTGTTTGCTCATACCAGTCCCATGACTGACCTGGAGTTTATTGTTTCCTTCCTAAACTCTGGGTTCCCACAATTTTCCACACGGGTAGTCTAGAGTTGGGTTTTCCAGATGGTAGGTATAGATATCGATTCGGTAGCTTTCGGCTTTCTCTTTGGTATTCTTTGAAGACTTTGGATATTGAAGCATTTGGTTAGGATAGTGGACGAGACTTGCTTATCTAGGTGCAACTTGATGATAGTTCGAGCTATCTGTGGAGATTGCTGTTATTAGTGTTTCTTCTGGATTTTCAAGTTCTAGTTGTTTCCGCTGTTTGTTCATTGGGTTTTCTGCTGTAACATTTCTTTGTATCTCTGATATTGATATCATTATTGCATATCTGGATATTGTATCAATGTTGTATGATATTCATTTCTTTCTTCCGTTGTGTTGTTATACTTAATGTGTTATAAGCTCCGACGAACCAGATTCGACATTTGGATCTGTTGCATTGGAATACGAGTGTCGTATTCGGTGCCGATTTTCGAAGGTCGAGTCAGGGTCATTACTGTTGGTATCAGAGCTGAAGGTTGAAACTTTAGCTCAGGAGTACAACACATTAAGTAACTCATTAGAGATAGGGTGAAATATACCCTAAAATGAGTATATCCCTAAGATATCCGTCTGAATGCCTCAGTAAACTCTCTAATTATCCACTGACAGTGAGTATGAGTGCAATAAGAGGACGAGATAGGGGACAGGGGAGTACCACTACAAATGGTAAATACCTGTAACAATAGCGGAAACAACTTTCTCTATCAATCTCCTTTGATTCGTCTTTTCAATTCTTTGATGATTCCTGGCAGCTCCAGGAAGAAGCTTTGATATATTTGCATGGGACACAAACTCCAGATGGGTCAAAATTGTTTGTTTGGATGTATTGCTTGCTTTGGTTGCTATAGTTGATAGATATATTTTGGTCGTTTAAACTAAAGGTTTTGGATTGTATCCATATATCTGTCTATTCTTAGGGTCCAGATATATTCTACAAACGGTTAGTTATCCCTTTGATAACCAATACCCCTGTATATTCCATAGTTCTGGTGACCCGAGTATCTTGATTCGTTCTTGTATCCATTATTGATATTCTGATTTGGTAAGCCAAATATAGAATAAATACCCAGTTTGACTTGGAAACAGTCTCTCTGTCTTTGTGTATCCATCCTTTGTTGTCTCCCTACTTTCAAATTTCGAGGACGAAATTTTCTAAAGGGTGAATCTGTAACATTCCCGAATTTTGAACAAGTTTAATTTGACAATTAATTTAATTTTTGGAATCAAATTTTGAATAAATGTGATTTTTTCCAAATTTAATCAGATATTTGTATATAAAATTTATTTTAAATTGAATTGTGAGATTGAAATTCAAGAATAAATATCTTAGGAAATAAATTGGATTTAAAAGCTATATTTTTAAAGATAATAAGAAAATTGTTTTCTAAATTTCAATATATATAATATGGTGTTAAACAAGGTTAAATAAAAGATTTAAAATGTTTTTGTCTTATATACTTGAAAATGAATATAGTTGATAAATAAATACAAAGCTTTGATAAGAATGTATATTTTGAAGGTATAAAATGTTAATATATTGAAATTTAATTGGACTTCAAGAAAATTTTATATTTGAAACAAAAATATAATACGTATGATTACTTAAGTTTAAAATGATAATTTTAAGATAAGTTTAATATCTTAAGTTTAAAAATATAAATGTATTAAAAATAAAAATTGTATTTACTAACTTATAAATATTTATTAGCAATGTATAATTTAATTTCAAACCATTTTTCTTTAATTTCTATAAGTATAAATAATACATAAGAAAGTATTAAATAATTGTTTTTAACATTTAAAACATACTAAGTATAATGTGAGAATATACATGTGTGAATATAAAGCAATTTATAAAATGAAAGGTTTAATGTTGTTTCTTTTAAAAAAATACATTTGAATTAAGGTTTTTGTGTGTATTTAAAACATTAAAAACATAATAGTTCATATTGAGTAGGATTTGATAATTTGATTTAAAATTATGTGTTATTAAATTGTATAAGTAAGAAAACATGAAAACATGATTTGTAAATTAAAAATAAAATAAGTTTTAAAAACAAAATTTGTAAATATATTTGACAAGAGGTCTTTACATAAAAATTTTTGGATTTAACATGTGTTAAAATAAATCACAAATGTAAATGATAAAGACATGTGGCAAGGGGAATTGTTTTCTTTGAATCAAAAATAAAAATAAAATAGAAAGCATGCATAAGAATTTTTTTGAAACCAAGCTATCTTCATTTTCTTCTCAGGCCTAAGGAAAGAAAAAAAATGATGAAAATCAAAACCAAAGATCTCAAACAATCTGCCTCTATTCAAAATCTAAAACCTGATCAAGCTAAAGTAAAATAAAAACTCAAATCAGTTTTGAAATAAAGGCAAGCAAAAGATCCTCACAATCCAAACCTAGTAGCAGTTCAAGGATTCAATTCTAACATCAATTTACAAACAAGCAATTCAACTACAACAAATCATCAAGCTAGCAGATCATATTCTAGAATTCAAAGCAGTTTCAGAATTTATCAACTTCTAGGCTTGCTTCTCTATTACAAATTCCAGGCCTCTGACTTCATTTATAAGGTGAGCAAACTTAAATTTTAAACTAGTTTCTTTTGACTTTTTGTGTCTGTGGCGATTGAAAAGTGTTTGAGTATGCCTGTTTGTATATATGGTTCATGTCAAAGATAGTGTGCATGTTGGTTACAGCACATAGGTTTGTTCTAGGTTTACCAAGTAAACCATTTAATTTCAAATCTCAAAATTAAAGCATTTTTGAGTTATAATCTGTAAAGGAAAATTGTTAGAGATACTCAGATTCAAATTTTAAAAATAATCTCAACCATAAAATATTAGTAAATAATTTAAATTTCTGAAATTACGGTGAAATCATAAACATGTCCAAAATTTGACGATTATAAAATTGGGTTTTGATTTCATAATTAGATTCGAATTACAAAATGAGGAATTTTAATGCAAGTTTCAAGGTCTTCATATCTGTATATAGTACGCATTATCAAGTTGAAAGAAAAACATAAAATGACCAAATTCCGGTGATCCACGTCGTTCTAGGCGATGAAACTTAGGGTGAGGGAAGCTGACATGTAAGGGAGCAAGGGAAAAATGTTTAAAAAAATTCCAATTGATCGTAGAGGATAAACGAGTAGGGTTTAAGGGTGAGTTTTAGCTACTGTCAGTTTTGAATTGAATTCGTGGACGAGGAAGCTTCGTGTTCGATAGGACCTGGGGGAGACTCGGTGTGGGTTGAAGATGAAGCCCTGGGAGGAATGGCGAAGTTGACGGTGGCATGGATCGTCGGCATCAAGGCGATTTTGGTTATGCACTGGGTTCTAGTTTTGTTTCAATGTGTTTGATTTTGAGATGATAGGGTTTTTCAGTTTCTGAGTGATCGTATGGGGTAAGATGGTCATTGGAGACGTAAGGGTGGTCACGGCGTCGATGGGAGGTGATCGGGATAGGGGTGCATGTGCACGACGTATCGATTGTATCAGTGAAGGTTGGGTGGTTTGGGAAGAAGGCTTGGCGTCGGGGCAAACTCGAAGTGATTCACGAAAAACTCGAAGCAAATGAAGATGTGGGGGAACTCGAAGTATGGCTCGAGTGAAATTGTGATGGGCTCGGTTTTTTTAAAGAATAATTTCCAAAATTTTAAATTTTAAAAGGAATATGTTTTACGGTTTTAATTTTTTTTTAAAATAAATATTGACCAAGTTTTGAATCGAAATTATAAACCAGTTTTAAAACAAGTGTCAAAGATTTGAAAGTTTGAAATGTTTTCAAAAATTGTTTTGGTAAGTAATAATTTTATATTAGTTAACTAATTAAATTTAAATAACAAGTATTTTCAAAATTATAATGTTGAGATGGGAGAAATTAATTAATAGAGGAAGACGAATGTGCAATTCCATTTCAATTTAATGGTTGTACTGCTACTGCTTCCTTTAGTAGCTCCGGTATCGGCATCGGCAACATTCACAGTTGAGTTGATTCTATCACTCTCACTTGCAGCCTAGTCTGTAACAAGAACCATGGCATTCGATGCTTCATGTACTGCTCCTGTCTAGCAAAGAGCCAAAGATCGTAGCGTGTCTACTATTGCTAATGGTTTAACCCCTTCCTCATATAAAGTAACAAGTGCCACAGCTTCCTTTCCTAATTCAAGTGATTAAGGAAGTGTTTTATTCCTTAATTTATTAAGAAGATTTTATATGATTTTGTATGATAACAATTTCGAGAATTTATCTTGATTTAAAGGATGTAATTAAGTGATTATGTAAGTATGAATTACTTTGTGAAATTGATTTAAGAAGGTAATTACTTTGTGTAATTTAATTAAAGATAATTAATTACTTAAAGGATAATCTTAATAATAGTAATTAAAGAATAATTAATTTAATTCTTAATTGATGAATAAAGGTAATTAATTACTTAAAAATAATTAATTAATTAAAAAAATTGATTTATGATTAATCAAGTAATTAAAAGAATAATTACTCGGTGTAATTAATTTATGATATAAGTGTTTAAGGATAATCACTTCGTTTAATTTTAATTAATTTAATGATAATTGATTAAAGGTTAATTCATATAATTAAGGATAAATTAGTTAAGAAATGATTTAATTTATGATGGTGATTAAGACTTAATCAATTCTAATTAATGATAATTAGTTTATTGATTAAAGATAATTAATTAAGGTTAATTAATTTATGAAAGTGATTGGGGATAATCATTTATTTTAATTAATGATAATTAATTAAGAATTAATTTATTAATTATTGAAATTAATTAAGAATAATTAATCAAAGGATTATTTATTAATTAAAGGCTAATTAATAATTAAAGAGTAATTAATCAAAATGGTTTGTAATTAATTAATGAATAATTAACCAGGATTAGAAATTTATTCATAAGTAATTAATCTGATTTGAATAAATCAGATAATTAATTGATCTTACTCATGGATGTTAGGATTCTATGGAGTGCTTTGATTTGATTGATGTCCCTGATTTGTGATAATGTGTGATATGAATTATTTTGTTTTGTGAACTGTGATGTAATTTATTATGTGATGAAATTAATTATCTGTAATGTAATTTATTATCTATGATATATATATCTGTGATATGTGAATGGAAGATAAGCGTTATAGTTTATATCGCTTATCAAATATATTGCTGTATTTGAATCTGTAATGGTTGATGTTGTCGCACTATTGTGTGTAAACCCCTGGACCACACTATACACACACAAATATGGATTTCACGAGAAAATCGGTTAAGTCACAGATTTTTGAAATGGTTTTAAAAGTTGGATTTAGAATTCAAACGGTTTTGGAAATGGAATTGGATTAAAAGTGAAAAGCTTTTAAAAAGGGGTTTTTAGGATAAAAGTTATTTTGAATAACTTGATAAAGTTTTTGAATTTAACCCAAGTTTATATTTGAAAGGCCTTAACTCGTGCAAATAAAATCGGGTTTTTCGAAACGGGAACAAGTGGTTTTAAATAATAATAGCTTTTATATAAGGGAAGATTTTACAAAATATGATGAAAAGATTTCAAGTTTGAAATAGAATGACTTTGAAAGTTATGAATGAACCTTTGGAAATTGTTTTGAAAGCTATGAAATGAGTCTTTGATTTAAAGACCGGGTGAGTTAACCAAATTTGAAATGGAATTTTTTTGAAAGGCTATGAATGAATCTTTGTTAAAGATTGGTAAACCTTGTTTTAAATTAAAAGGGGTTTTTAAAGGTGAATCCTTTGTTTAAAAGATTTAAGTGTGGAAATTGTTTAAACCATTGAAGGTTTTTGAAATGAGTCTTTTTGTTTAAAAGATTGGAAATGGTAATTTGTTTAGCCATTTGAAAGAAAAGTTTTGGGTAATAAGTTGTGACTTAACTGAGATCCCATATCCATATGTTTTTAAATATTGCGCTCACTATTCGGTTTAGCCGGGAGAGGACTTTGTGTCATATAACCCATTCCGAATAGTGATACAACGTTATGGATAGCAATTGAAGACTGATGGTGAAGACCGGATATTTTCGAAAACGAAAGGATTTCTTGACAAATGTCTCTGCATCGGCTGATCTCCGATATAGAGATTTGAGCACCCCCTGTGATGGGGAGTCCGGACGTGATTAGGAATTGTTCGAATGTGCAAGGGCTTCTTTGGAAGTGCCTTCGGTTCTGTTCGAACCCGAAACAGACTTGTATGGATGTGTGTCTGATGTTACACTTTGAGATGTAAAGTTGGTTCCTATCAAATACATTTCTATTCGGTGGCGGAGATTCATTCTCTTAGCTTAACACCCTTCTCTGAGACAAACGAGCTCAAAGGTTATGTAGTTGACGGTTACTAGTGATACATGCCCAATTTGGTAATGTGGCATACGAAGTGATGTTGATCATTTGTTGACCAAATCATGGCTTTTGTGAAAAGCGTAGCTTTGTGGATGAGATTTCGTCGAGCCTCACACCTCGGAATGGTCGAAACAGGAAGAATGCAGCAAGGTTATAGGGAGTAGCGACCCTTAGGGTATGTGCATTTCCTTCTGGATAGAAGTGGTATCATGGTATGGAGCCCAGGTACTTTTATGTGGATATCGCAAATATATATTGCTTTGTGATTGTTGTTGTTGAGGATCCTCGGATAAAGGTTGTTTACAACCGGGGGATGACTTACTCGTGTCAGTAGTTACCTATTTTTGTAGAGGTAACCCGGCCTTGTGTTGGAAGAGATCCAGTTAGGTTCTCGGGGTGTCCCTCCAGAGGCGTACCCATGTGGTCCAGGAAGTTCCTTGGCCTAACCATTTGTTGGAAATCCAATCACTAATACACGCCTTGTACGGTTTTAGTTGTAGAACCTGCCATCTAATATGGTAGCTATAGTAGGCATACTACAATGGTACTTATGCTGGCTAAGATTAATATTGTACTTGTAAATATTTTCTGCACTATGCACTAATGATAATATCAAAAAGGATTTTGCGTAGTAAGCATGTTTGACTATGATAAGGAGAAATCTCCTCCAATTCTGCGTTTGCATGATGTGTGTGGCGGGAGGCCTTATGATAGTTTCATTTTCCAAAAAGCATTGCGGATTTCAATTTAAATTCTTTTGTTGTTTCTTAAAAGATAAAATGTTTTTGTTTGCTCATACCAGTCTCATGACTGACCTGGATTTTATTGTTCCCTTCCTAAACTCTGGGTGTCCATAATTTTCCACTGGGGCAGTCTAGAGTTGGATTCTTCATATAGTAGATATAGATATCAATTCGGTAGCTTTCAGCTTTCTCTTTGGTATTCTTTGAAGACTTTGGATATTGAAGCATTTGGTTAGGACAGTGGACGAGACTTGCTTATCTAGGTGCAACTTGATGATGGTTCGAGCTATCTGTGGAGATTGCTGTTATTAGTGTTTCTTCTGGATTTTCAAGTTCTAGTTGTTTCTGCTGTTTGTTCATTGGCTTTTCTGCTACAACATTTCTTTGTATCTCTAATATTGATATCATTGTTGTATATCTGGATATTGTATCAATGTTGTATGATATTCATTTCTTTCTTCCGCTGTGTTGTTATACTTAATGTGTTATAAGCTCCGACGAACCAGATTCGACGTTTGGATCTACGGCATTGGAATATGAGTGTCATATTCGGTGTCGATTTTCGAAGGTCGAGTCAGGGTCCTTACTGTTGGTATCAGAGCTGAAAGTTGAAACTATAACTCAGGAGTATGACACATTAAGTAACTCATTAGAGATAGGGTGAAATATACCCTAGAATGAGTATATCCCTAAGATATCCGTCTGAATGCCTCAGTAAATTCTTTTACTATCCACTGACAGTGAGTATGAGTGTAAGAAGAGGATGATATTGGGGACAGAGGAGTACCACTACAAATGGTCAATACCTGTAACAATAGCGGAAACAACTTTCTCTATCAATCTCTTTTGATTCGTCTTTTCAATTCTTTGATGATTCCTGGCAGCTCCAGGAAGAAGCTTTGATATATTTGCATGGGACACAAACTCCAGATGGGTCGGAATTGTTTGTTTGGATGTATTGTTTGCTTTGGTTGCTATGGTTGATAGATATATTTTGGTCGTTTAAACTAAAGGTTTTGGATTGTATTCATATATCTGTCTATTCTTCGGGGTCCAGATATATTCTACAAACGGTTAGTTATCCCTTTGATAACCAATACCCATGTATATTCCATAGTTCTGGTGACCCGAGTATCTTGATTCGTTCTTGTATCCATTATTGATATTCTTATTTGGTAAGCCAAATGTAGAATAAATACCCAATTTGATTTGGAAAAAGTCTCTCTGTCTTTGTGTATCCATCCTTTGTTGTCTCCCTACTTTCAAATTTCGAGGATGAAATTTTCTAGGGGGGAATCTGTAACATTCCCGAATTTTGAACAAGTTTAATTTGACAATTAATTTAATTTTTGGAATCAAATTTTGAATAAATGTGAATTTTTCCAAATTTAATCAGATATTTGTATATAAAATTTATTTTAAATTGAATTGTGAGATTGAAATTCAAGAATAAATATCTTAGGAAATAAATTGGATTTCAAAGCTATATTTTTAAAGATAATAAGAAAATTGTTTTCTAAATTTTAATATATATAATATGATGTTAAACAAGGTTAAATAAAAGATTTAAAATGTTTTTGTCTTATATACTTGAAAATGAATATAGTTGATAAATAAATACAAAGCTTTGATAAGAATGTATATTTTGAAGGTATAAAATGTTAATATATTGAAATTTAATTGGACTTAAAGAAAATTTTATATTTGAAACAAAAATATAATAAGTATGATTACTTGAGTTTAAAATGAAAATTTTAAGATAAGTTTAATATCTTAAGTTTAAAAATATAAATGTATTAAAAATAAAAATTGTATTTACTAACTTATAAATATTTATTAGCAATGTATAATTTAATTTCAAACCATTTTTCTTTAATTCGTATAAGTATAAATAATACATAAGAAAGTATTAAATAATTGTTTTTAACATTTAAAACATAATAAGTATAATTTGAGAATATACATATGTGAATATAAAGCAATTTATAAAATGAAAGGTTTAATGTTGTTTCTTTTAAAAAAATACATTTGAATTAAGGTTTTTGTATGTATTTAAAACGTTAAAAACATAATAGTTCAACTTGAATAGGATTTGATAATTTGATTTCAAATCATGTGTTATTAAATTGTATAAGTAAGAAAAAATGAAAACATGATTTGTAAATTAAAAATAAAATAAGTTTTAAAAACAAATTTTGTAAATAAATTTGTGAAGAGGTCTTTACATAAATTTGTTTGGATTTAACAGGTGTTAAAATAAATCACAAGTGTAAATGATAAAGACATGTGGCAAGGGGAATTGTTTTCTTTGAATCAAAAAGAAAAAAATAGAAAGCATGCATAAGAAATTTTTCGAAACTAAGGTATCTTCATTTTCTTCTCAGGCTTAAGGAAAGAAAAAAATTGATGAAAATCAAAACCAAAGATCTCAAACAAACTGCCTCTATTCAAAATCTAAAACCTGATCATGCTAATGTAAAATAAAAACTCAAATCAGTTTTGAAATAAAGGCAAGCAAAAGATCCTCACAATCCAAACCTGGTAGCAATTCAAGGATTCAGCTCTAACATCAATTTACAAACAAGCAATTCAACTACAACAAATCATCAAGCTAGCAGATCATATCCTAGAATTCAAAGCAGTTTCAGAATTTATCAACTTCTAGGCTTGCTTCTCTGTTACAAATTCCAGGCCTCTGTCTTCATTTATAAGGTGAGCAAACTTAAATTTTAAACTAGTTTCTTTTGACTTTTTGTGTCTGTGGCGATTGAAAAGTGTTTGAGTATGCCTGTTTGTATATATGGTTCATGTCAAAGATAGTGTGCATGTTGGTTACAGGATCTCACACGATTAGCGGAAATAATCGGTGAATCGACGAAAAATCGATGGATTTAAGAATACCAAAAGGCCCAAATCCGTTGATCACGAAGATACCGAATTTTAACAATCTTCGACATGTTGATCGCGCACGATACCGTAAAGAAAGATCTACAATTCTTTGAGCGTTGATCAAGCGCACTTGATTCCGCGAATTGGCTTCAACGTTCGTTGATTCGAGCGCACTCGAATGCCGAAGTGGAGATAGGAGATAACGCTCGACTACCAATTTAAAAATGGAGGCACAAAGTACAAACCAAATTTTATTCAAATTTCAACCACCTTTACAATGACTCAACTCGCCTATTTATAGGCTTACAACACATCATCCCATAAGTCGTATGCGACTTAACGACTCAAACAAAGAAAAGACAACACTAGGTTGTTACATGACCTTCAACATACTTGCGACCTAGTATAGGTCGTTAACAACCTAACAAACTCGTTATAACAACAACACACGACGTACAGTATTTACAACACAAACGACTTTACACTTCACATATACCAGCGACATAAGAAATTTACATTTCAACAGCAATGCGACCTAAAAAGCTTCTTCGCGACCTAAAACTTAGGCTTCAGAACTTCAGCGACCTATTGTAATTGCTCGCGACCTAAATAAAGTCGTTCGCGATTTAGGGTAGCTCGGCAGCAGCCTACTGTTCGCGACCTATACTATGTCGCGCGCGTCCTTCTTCACCTTGTCATCCGCGACTTAGGGTGTGATATCCCGGAAATTTGGGGCAATATCAATTTAATAATCTACATTAAAAATTAAATTGATTTGATAATATTTGTTAATAATATTGGAATTGATTTAATAATCTTCCTTTAAACAAATATTTAAAACTGATAATTTATCTTTTAAAGGCTAAATTAAATTGTTTCTATATAAATAGATAAGCTCTGTTTTAAATTAATAAATAAAGTTATGGTTTCTAATTCTATTATTTTTGATAATTTGGAAATTTAATATTGAATAAATAATAATATGGTTTAAAGATACTCAAGATAAGATTAAAATTTGTTTAAATGATTTATCTTAAATTTAAACTTAACAAAGGTTGTTTGATTTTAAATGTGGTTAATAAAATAAGTAATATACTTAGGTAGTGATAATTTCATTATTTTAATTTAATAACTAGTTATATTAAAACAATCTAAATAATGTAATATTTTTACAAATGGTTTCAATACAAATAGAAATAGTTATTTTAAAATTATTTAAATACATGTATGTGTATTTTGAGGGAAGCTGTAATTTGAAAGATTTAGAAATAAGTCTTTCAAGGATATTTTAAAAATAAAATAAACCTTATACATATTAAATATAAGTCTAATTACGTATACATATGAAGCTATGATTTGGAATATATAATAACATCTTTCAAAAATGTTTAAGATTAAAGAAAAGTAGAAGTGTAAAATTTGTTTAAGTATAAAAGTATGTATTTATACTTAGCTTAAAATTTTATAACATTTGCTACAACAACCTTGTATATGTACATATAGAAGGGATAAAGCTGCCCAGTAAAAAATAAATAATAAAAAAAATATCTGAACATCAAATATGAGGCAGGTAAGAAAAATGCAGAGCAAAGTTAAGTGAACCAAGTAAATATATGTGCTGGTAAAAGAAATAAAAATAAACAAAATGCAGTAGCTTATAGATTAAGATTCAAACAAATATAAACATCGAGAATAAAATAAAATAAAAAAATATAGATATGCAGGCAAGTAATGATGACTGTAAAATAGATATGTAAGCTAAAGAGTAAACAAAATTAACATATAAAGTAGTTTGTAGAGCAAGCTAATACAAAGCAAAGTATAAACAAAAATATCTAAGCATAAAAACAAGGTTAGCTGTAAACATAAAAGTACATTAACATTTAAAGCTTTCATCTCTAGCATACAAACAAGTCATTTCGAAATTTGTATAAAAATCTTTCAGCCTCCAAAATAAAGCATTTGCCTGATACAAACAAAAGTATCATTGTTCCAGCATACGCTTATCCCAGTTAGTACCTACCCCTGTAAAATTCTTTATATATGCAAACTGTTTTTAGTTCGTTCATTACAAACCTGAAAATATACAAGTAGAATTCCCACTTTTATAAACTGAAGCATTACAACAGCAAAAGCTAGAAGATTAGTAGGAAGATCAAAGCCAGCATGCATGAAGTTCTTTTTAAAAATCAGTTTTTAAGCTACAGCAACTCAAGTTTAAGGTTTTCAAATCAAAGTTTGCATTCTAGTTTAACATCTTCAAAGCCAAACCTGTAATCATTTCCAAACAATTCAGCATCTCAGTTCCAAAGCAAAAGATTTCAGTTTACAGATTTCAAGTTCAAATCTGTTTTCAAGTTTTCAAAAGCTCTATCAGGTGAGTAACTCTTTTTAAAAACTCAAAGATAAATCTGGTTAGTTTGATTTATACCAAGATAGGTTGTATTTGTGTATATATGTTGGGAATTTCCTGTGTATTTATGATGTGTGATGCATATATGATTTTGAATGCCTGTAGAATATTTTTGTTCTAAATCACATTGCCCAGTTTTTCAATTTAAATCATTTCTCTTTATCCACTGACTGTTAGGACTTTGGATCTAAACAACATCTGTTTGTTTGATTATAAAATGAGTTTTAAAATTGTATTTAAGTTAAAACAAATTCAAAACATGTTCTGGAAAATAAAGAACAGTATGAAGCTTGAGTTTTATAAAAACTCAAACTTTATAAATTTTTAGTTCAGGCATATAAGCTGAAACCTTAGACGAAATCATGTTTTTTAAAACTAAAATCAAAATTTTTAGATTAGAAATGAAAGTGCAATTCTGGGTTGTACTGTTTTTGGGTTTTTGGGAATCTCTTATGATCTTTTGGATTAGAGGTGGTCGGGTTGTGCGAGGAGGTGGAGGAGCTTGCCAAGGTGATGGGAAAAATAGTGGGAGGTGTTCACGGCCACGGTGGTGACTGTGGTGGTTGAGTTTTGTTGCTAAACCTAGTTTAGCCGTGCTGGAGAAACAAGTGCATTGTGAGGTCTCTGGAGCTTCGAGTGTCATGGGGGTTTGGGAAATGGTCGTTGAAGTATTGATAAATCTATGGCCGGAGTCTCTGATGATATGGTGGTCGGAGTTTGAAGTGCGGCGTGAAGTTCCAGGTTTGGGTGGAAACCTGATTTGCGTTTCCAGGTTTGGGCAACTAACTCGATTTTGATTCGGGATGTAGCAGTGGTTTTGGATGATCGTGAAGTCATCTGGAGATGGTTGCCGATGAGATGGAGGTCTGGTGGGAGGCCGGAGTTGATCAAAGTCACGGAGCATGTGCACCGTGTACTTTTGTTTTCTGGTGGAAGGTCTTGGAACTGGTGAAGGTTGGGATGTGTGGGATTTTTGAACTCGAGTTTTACTCGGGTTGAATCACATTTTTACTCGAAGTTTTTGGGTTGAGACTCGAAGCAAGGTGGGAGGCTTGGGTAATTGTTTGTTACAGGTTCCAGAACCTGTTCAATCTCCTGAGGCTTAATTTTAAATTATAACAAAGTTGAACTAAGTTAAAATAAAAGTTAAGTATAAATTCAAGTTTAAATTCAGTTTGCAATTTGAATTTAAGTTTATTTTTAAATTTAAATTTGAAATGAAATAAAAGTTTTAAGTGTTTAAAGGTGGGTTTTCAGGTTTAAAAACCTGACAGGTTTTCAAATTTTTAATTAGTTTAAGGTTTGAAAACAGAATTTAAACTGTGATTTAAATTCAAAAAAAATAAAGTATGAATTCAGATGAACATTTGAATCTTAAGGTTTTAAAATAGATTTGGATTTGAAAATCAAATTTTAATTCAAGTTTTTAAAGGGAAGTTTAAATCAAAATTTTAAATCAAAGTTAAATTATTGGATTCAAGTTCTTCCTGTATTCAAATCTGAAAACTTAATCAGTTTTAAATCTAAATATTGTAAAAACAAGTATAAATCAAATCGTTGTTAACAGGAATTGGTTTCAAATAAATAATTGAACTTTAAATTGGATAAATGTTTAAAAGAATAACCATTTTGAATCTTATATTCAAAATGTAATTTAAAATTTAGATTTAAATGCGAAATGTTTTACACTTTAATGATAATGAAATCATTTATAAAGAAATGGATTATCTTATAGATAATTAAGATATTGAAGTGATTTAATTAGTAAGTTAATTAAAGAATAACTTATTTATCTAATTTGAAATTAATGAATTAGAATTAGAAATTAATTAAGGAAGTAATTAAAGAAATACGATTAGTTAATGAAGACAATTAACTAATGATTATTAATTAATTAATTAATGCGATTAATTTTGATAATTAATTAGATTAATTAATTTAGTTAATCTATTATAAATTGTTAAAAAGAAATTACTTGATAAAAGTAATTAAAATATTAATTACTTTATGTAATTAATTTTGATTAAATGATTAATTTAAGTTAATTAATTTAGTTTAATTAATGAAAATCATTTGATAATTAATAAGTGTAATCACTTAGTGTATGTAATGGAGCATAATTTCTTGAAGAAGTAACTAATGTTAATTACTGGATGTAATTAGTGAAAATGAAGTGTTGGTAAAGTAATTTGGATAATTACTTTCATAATTAACTTGGGATTAATTAGTGGAGATAATTAATTATGGGAATAATTAATTTATTTATATGAGTAATTAAGGATAGTTAATTACTGGGTGATATTAATCAAAGGTGATTAATAATTGTGTTTAATTAAAGGTTAATCACTTAATGTGATTAATAAAATATTTAATCTAAATTAGAGATCATTAATTCATATAATTAATGATGTAATTAAGAATTGGATAATTAAGAAATAATTTATAATGTGAAGATTAATTTAGGAAATTAATTAAGCATAAATGTAATTAATATAAATAAAGTAATTAAATGTTAATTTCTATAAATAATTTAGGATAGTTAATTTGTAAAATTTATTAAAGACTAATTACTTATTGTAATTAGAAAATGATTAAGCAAAGGTGTTTAATCAAGGTGGATATTTAGAAGATGGTTAATTAATTTGATTTATAACTAATTAATGGCAGGATTTATAGATGAAGTAATTAATTTAATTTACTTTAAATTAATTAGAGATTGAAGTAGTTAATTTAATTCATTTTAAATTCATTACAAATGGTGTGATCATAAATCATTGCTTATGGATGAATGATATTGATATTTCATTTGATGATTGTGATCTAGCATGAATTATATCTATGTGTCATGGATGCTTGGTTTAAATATAGAAATATTTAATTATCTGCTTAGATGATAATATTGATTATCTATTTATGAGATTATCTGTGATTATTTACTGTGATATTATGAATTATCCATCCGTGTGTATGTTGATTATATTGAATTAAACTGTTAAGACTAAATAGACAACTTGGCCTTAAAAGACACGTTTTGGATTTCGATGAGACCGGGATCGGTTTTCCACATTAGGAATATCCGAAAAACCACATCGATTCCAAATTAACGATAGGTCGTGAATCTTAAGTGAAGATGAGGATTCAGAATGCAAGGGTTATCGTCGTTAACTCTTAGGGTGATTCCAAAATGAGTGTAACGAGATAATGCCTTCGGTTTCGTTCGAACCCGGAACGAACTTGTATGGATTGAATGCTTTCAACACATCGTCAGGCGGACGATGAGCATTCTAAGAAATATGTTCTATAAAGGTAATAGTAGCCTCAAGCCTCATCAACCGGGAATGGCTAAAACAAGGGAGGTGCAGCAAGGTTAGGTGGGTCATGCCCAAGCAGGACAAGGATATTCCCATGTCTAGATGTCCCTTTATTTTCGGCTGTGTGGGCGGTTGATTGCAACAACTGTCGGGGTTTATCTTGTTCGGGACTGTTCAGTAAGGAATGGTTCCGGCCTTGTGTTGCAGGGGATGAAGGGAGTAATCCTCGGTACGTTGATCTAGGCCACGTACTGTGACGGGCAGTACCCCAGTAGCCCTGCCATTGTATGGAATCCAAAATCCAATAAGTGCCCACGGTTTTGATTGTATTACCCACTTTTGTGGCTAGTAGCTGGAATTTAATAGATGTAACAATTTCGGCTATTTTCTATTTACTTGAAAACCCTAGACCTATTATAATATCACTGGATTTCCGATCAAATGTTTTGGTTAGCGTAAGGTAAAAACTTTTCCATGTTTATGTGTGGGATGTCTTACGTGATACCTTTTGTTTTCAAAGGATTTTCAAAGTTAAGCAACTTTAACCTGTTACTCATACCAGACCCATGTCTGACCCGGAGTTTGTTTTTGTTTTTTTCATAAACTCTCGGGTACCCAAATTTTTACGGGTAGGCAAGGGATTCAGGTTAGCTTTGACGAATTCTGGAGGAGCAATGGAGCAGGTGGCTTCAGCGTTGTAGATATATATATATATTAGTTCCGCTGTGTTGGTATCTCCTAGTCTTATTGTTTGAGCTGTAATGTATTGAGGCGTGTTAACTAGACAGGTGTTTATAACTATCTAGTATGTGATGTATTGTCTGTATAACTCTGATTGATGTTGTATATTATGTAAATATTTATGTGATTATTATATTTTATTCGTTCCGCTGTGAGATTCTGATGTTGTTGTTCTTTCTTCTCTATCTTTTCTATTTTTTCATCCCTTTCTTTCTTAATGACGATACGTCTTCCTGGGCGTAGGAGGTCGGGTCGTCACAGTTGGTATCAGAGCACTAGGTTGAGTGAATACCTAGGCTTTTGAGTGTTTTCTTCCCCGAGAGAGAGCGTATTTGTAATTTTGATATATATATTTATATATTTGTTTCTACCTATTTGTTGGGTTACCTGTTCAGGTTTTCAATGAGCTATAAAGGTAGATTGGGTAGTGGTGTGTGTAACACAACTATCAATGGTTAGAAGTATAATTGTCGAGACTGTAGACCTATTACCGTCTCGAGTAAGCTTTGGGTGGCGTAAGGATTTATTTGAACTCTGAAGGAAACCTGTTAAGGTTCGGAGTTCATCTTTTTGAGGTGTAATTTGATTGAGCTAGAGTTTGGATCTGTCGGTTGGGCAGAAGTAAGTCATGATATCTTGATACATTAAGGGATAGTAGCTGTGTGATGAGACATGGTGACGATGGATGTCTCCGAAGATGTTTCTTTGGGACAAGTTAAGGAAGAGTGCCTGTTTAGGTGTGTGGCTGTGTTCAGTTGGGTGTTCCTGTTTGCTTTGGAGTCCGAGTTTCTCGAAGAGCTTTGGATTAGGAGGTCTTCTAGCTTAGCAGTTTTTCTTGAGGTAATTTCAAGAAGTAGTAGAGTAGTTCCAGTTCTTTGATGGATTGGCCACATAGGTGTGAGCTGTTCTGTTTGGTAAAGAGAGAGCAGTATCTTTGGAATTTGGCTGGATTGATCGCAAAAGTGACTTGCGATAGTTTGAGTGTTCTTTTGTGTTTCATACATTTTCTGGATGTCTTCAAGGAGTTAGAGTTTTGTTAACATCTGGAAATTGAGTTTGGTGAAGCAGTTCAGAATTTTGGAGAAACTGCGGAGTTTTCTTTTGGATATGTGTACTTTATTTTTGGAATGTGTTGTCCAGTCTATGCTTGAGTTCACCTTCAGCATTTTCATCTGTACAGTCAGAGTTGCTCAGTGGAAGCATGGTGGTAGCTGTTTAGTTTGGAAGCAATTGGATATTGCAATGTTTGGATTAGAGAGTTCTACAGGAAATTTTTCAGAATCTGAGGCCAGATTGGAGTGCACCTGTTTTATCTCTTCCAGATGAGAGAAGTGAGTTCTGTTTTCTAATTTGGAATAGAGTTTGTGTTCTGAGTTGTGGTTGATCTCGGAAAGATCATTTTGTTGGATTGTTTTTGGTCTAGTTTATTTCTAGGAGCATCAGCAAGAGTTGAGCTGATCGGGAAAGATGAAGGAAGCCCAGGATCGTCCGAGGAGTTTTGTGGATAAGATACGAAGGAATTTGGATTTCGAAGTCGAAGATTTGATTTTGGATAAGTGTTTGGTCTTCAGGATTGGATTGTCGGTCTGGATAACTGGAATTTGTTGTGTTTCACGTATCTCTGAGGGAGTACGTGTAAGATCTATTTCTGATTATAGAGCCGGCAATTCAGGGAGTTTTGGATGTTGATTCAGACTTGCATGTAATCTGATATTCTGTCCTGTTTTGTAGATCTAGATGAGTAGAAGTTCTGTAGCTTAGTAGTATTGTTTGTTTGGATTCTATAGAGCGAGTAACCCGGTATTTATACTTGGGGAAACTCGAGCAAATTCTATCCGGAATTTTGTCTGGATAGTTAGATTTGTTTGTTTGGATGAATTGGTTGCTATGGTTATTAGCATATGATTAATATATGCTTGTGTTTTTAAAACTAAATATTTAAGCAGATTATAAAATTACCTTTGTTTTAAATTTCGGGGATGAAATTCTTTTAAGAGGGGAAGAATGTGATATCCCGGAAATTTGGGGCAATATCAATTTAATAATCTACATTAAAAATTAAATTGATTTGATAATATTTGTTAATAATATTTGAATTGATTTAATAATCTTCCTTTAAACAAATATTTAAAACTGATAATTTATCTTTTAAAGGCTAAATTAAATTGTTTCTATATAAATAGATAAGCTCTGTTTTAAATTAATAAATAAAGTTATGGTTTCTAATTCTATTATTTTTGATAATTTGGAAATTTAATATTGAATAAATAATAATATGGTTTAAAGATACTCAAGATAAGATTAAAATTTGTTTAAATGATTTTATCTTAAATTTAAACTTAACAAAGGTTGTTTGATTTTAAATGTGGTTAATAAAATAAGTAATATACTTAGGTAGTGATAATTTCATTATTTTAATTTAATAACTAGTTATTTTAAAACAATCTAAATAATGTAATATTTTTACAAATGGTTTCAATACAAATAGAAATAGTTTTTTTAAAATTATTTAAATACATGTATGTGTATTTTGAGGGAAGCTGTAATTTGAAAGATTTAGAAATAAGTCTTTCAAGGATATTTTAAAAATAAAATAAACCTTATACATATTAAATATAAGTCTAATTACGTATACATATGAAGCTATGATTTGGAATATATAATAACATCTTTCAAAAATGTTTAAGATTAAAGAAAAGTAGAAGTGTAAAATTTGTTTAAGTATAAAAGTATGTATTTATACTTAGCTTAAAATTTTATAACATTTGCTACAACAACCTTGTATATGTACATATAGAAGGGATAAAGCTGCCCAGTAATAAATAAATAATAAAAAAAATATCTGAACATCAAATATGAGGCAGGTAAGAAAAATGCAGAGCAAAGTTAAGTGAACCAAGTAAATATATGTGCTGGTAAAAGAAATAAAAATAAACAAAATGCAGTAGCTTATAGATTAAGATTCAAACAAATATAAACATCAAGAATAAAACAAAATATAAAAAAATATAGATATGCAGGCAAGTAATGATGACTGTAAAATAGATATGTAAGCTAAAGAGTAAACAAAATTAACATATAAAGTAGTTTGTAGAGCAAGCTAATACAAAGCAAAGTATAAACAAAAATATCTAAGCATAAAAACAAGGTTAGCTGTAAACATAAAAGTACATTAACATTTAAAGCTTTCATCTCTAGCATACAAACAAGTCATTTCGAAATTTGTATAAAAATCTTTCAGCCTCCAAAATAAAGCATTTGCCTGATACAAACAAAAGTATCATTGTTCCAGCATATGCTTATCCCAGTTAGTACCTACCCCTTTAAACTTCTTTATATATGCATATTGTTTTTAGTTCGTTCATTACAAACCTGAAAATATACAAGTAGAATTCCCACTTTTATAAACTGAAGCATTACAACAACAAAAGCTAGAAGATTAGTAGGAAGATCAAAGCCAGCATGCATGAAGTTCTTTTTAAAAATCAGTTTTTAAGCTACAGCAACTCAAGTTTAAGGTTTTCAAATCAAAGTTTGCATTCCAGTTTAACATCTTCAAATCCAAACCTGTAATCATTTCCAAACAATTCAGCATCTCAGTTCCAAAGCAAAAGATTTCAGTTTACAGATTTCAAGTTCAAATCTGTTTTCAAGTTTTCAAAAGCTCTATTAGGTGAGTAACTCTTTTTAAAAACTCAAAGATAAATCTGGTTAGTTTGATTTATACCAAGATAGGTTGTATTTGTGTATATATGTTGGGAATTTCCTGTGTATTTATGATGTGTGATGCATATATGATTTTGAATGCCTGTAGAATATTTTTGTTCTAAATCGCATTGCCCAGTTTTTCAATTTAAATCATTTCTCTTTATCCACTGACTGTTAGGACTTTGGATCTAAACAACATCTGTTTGTTTGATTATAAAATGAGTTTTAAAATTATATTTAAGTTAAAACAAATTCAAAACATGTTCTGGAAAATAAAGAACAGTATAAAGCTTGAGTTTTATAAAAACTCAAACTTTATAAATTTTTAGTTCAGGCATATAAGCTGAAACCTTAGACGAAATCATGTTTTTTAAAACTAAAATCAAAATTTATAGATTAGAAATGAAAGTGCAATTTTGGGTTGTACTGTTTTTGGGTTTTTGGGAATCTCTGATGATCTTTGGGATTAGAGGTGGTCGGGTTGTGCGAGGAGGTGGAGGAGCTTGCCAAGGTGATGGGAAAAATAGTGGGAGGTGTTCACGGCCACGGTGGTGACTGTGGTGGTTGAGTTTTGTTGCTAAACCTAGTTTAGCCGTGCTGGAGAAACAAGTGCATTGTGAGGTCTCTGGAGCATCGAGTGTCATGGGGGTTTGGTAAATGGTCGTTGAAGTATTGATAAAGCTATGGCCGGAGTCTCTGATGATATAGTGGTCGGAGTTTGAAGTGCGGCGTGAAGTTCCAGGTTTGGGTGGAAACCTGATTTGCGTTTCCAGGTTTGGGCAACTAACTCGATTTTGATTCGGGATGTAGCAGTGGTTTTGGATGATCGTGAATTCATCTGGAGATGGTTGCCGATGAGATGGAGGTCTGGTGGGAGGCCGGAGTTGATCAAAGTCACGGTGCATGTGCACCGTGTACTTTTGTTTTCTGGTGGAAGGTCTTGGAACTGGTGAAGGTTGGGATGTGTGGGATTTTTGAACTCGAGTTTTACTCGGGTTGAATCACATTTTTACTCGAAGTTTTTGGGTTGAGACTCGAAGCAAGGTGGGAGGCTTGGGTAAATGTTTGTTACAGGTTCCAGAACCTGTTCAATCTCCTGAGGCTTAATTTTAAATTATAACAAAGTTGAACTAAGTTAAAATAAAAGTTAAGTATAAATTCAAGTTTAAATTCAGTTTGCAATTTGAATTTAAGTTTATTTTTAAATTCAAATTTGAAATGAAATAAAAGTTTTAAGTGTTTAAAGGTGGATTTTCAGGTTTAAAAACCTGACAGGTTTTCAAATTTTTAATTAGTTTAAGGTTTGAAAACAGAATTTAAACTGTGATTTAAATTCAAAAAAAAATAAAGTATGAATTCAGATGAACATTTGAATCTTAAGGTTTTAAAATAGATTTGGATTTGAAAATCAAGTTTTAATTCAAGTTTTTAAAGGGAAGTTTAAATCAAAATTTTAAATCAAAGTTAAATTATTGGATTCAAGTTCTTCCTGTATTCAAATCTGAAAACTTAATCAGTTTTAAATCTAAATATTGTAAAAACAAGTATAAATCAAATCGTTGTTAACAGGAATTGGTTTCAAATAAATAATTGAACTTTAAATTGGATAAATGTTTAAAAGAATAACCATTTTGAATCTTATATTCAAAATGTAATTTAAAATTTAGATTTAAATGCGAAATGTTTTACACTTTAATGATAATGAAATCATTTATAAAGAAATAGATTATCTTATAGATAATTAAGATATTGAAGTGATTTAATTAGTAAGTTAATTAAAGAATGACTTATTTATCTAATTTGAAATTAATAAATTAGAATTAGACATTAATTAAGGAAGTAATTAAAGAAATATGATTAGTTAATGAAGACAATTAACTAATGATTATTAAATAATTAATTAATGCGATTAATTTTGATAATTAATTAGATTAATTAATTTAGTTAATCTATTGTAAATTGTTAAAAAGAAATTACTTGATAAAAGTAATTAAAAGATTAATTACTTTTTGTAATTAATTTTAATTAAATGATTAATTTAAATTAATTAATTTAGTTTAATTAATGAAAATCATTTGATAATTAATAAGTGTAATCACTTAGTGTATGTAATGGAGCATAATTTCTTGAAGAAGTAACTAATGTTAATTACTGGATGTAATTAGTGAAAATGAAGTGTTGGTAAAGTAATTTGGATAATTACTTTTATAATTAATCTTGGGATTAATTAGTGGAGATAATTAATTATGGGAATAATTAATTTATTTATATGAGTAATTAAGGATAGTTAATTGCTGGGTGATATTAATCAAAGGTGATTAATAATTGTGTTTAATTAAAGGTTAATCACTTAATGTGACTAATAAAGTAATTTAATCTAAATTAGAGATCATTAATTCATATAATTAATGATGTAATTAAGAATTGGATAATTAAGAAATAATTTGTAATGTGAAGATTAATTTAGGAAATTAATTAAGCATAAATGTAATTAATATAAATAAAGTAATTAAATGTTAATTTCTATAAATAATTTAGGATAATTAATTTGTAAAATTTATTAAAGACTAATTACTTATTGTAATTAGAAAATGATTAAGCAAAGGTGTTTAATCAAGGTGGATATTTAGAAGATGGTTAATTAATTTGATTTATAATTAATTAATGGCAGGATTTATAGATGAAGTAATTAATTTAATTTACTTTAAATTAATTAGAGATTGAAGTAGTTAATTTAATTCATTTTAAATTCATTACAAATGGTGTGATTATAAATCATTGCTTATGGATGAATGATATTGATATTTCATTTGATGATTGTGATCTAGCATGAATTATATCTATGTGTCATGGATGCTTGGTTTAAATATAGAAATATTTAATTATCTGCTTAGATGATAATATTGATTATCTGTTTATGAGATTATCTGTGATTATTTACTGTGATATTATGAATTATCCATCTGTTTGTATGTTGATTGTATTGAATTAAACTGTTAAGACTAAATAGACAACTTGGCCTTAAAAGACACGTTTTGGATTTCGATGAGACCGGGATCGGTTTTCCACATTAGGAATATCTGAAAAACCACATCGATTCCAAATTAACGATAGGTCGTGAATCTGAAGTGAAGATGAGGATTCAGAATGCAAGGGTTATCGTCGTTAACTCTGAGGGTGATTCCAAAATGAGTGTAACGAGATAATGCCTTCGGTTTCGTTCGAACCCGGAACGAACTTGTATGGATTGAATGCTTTCAACACATCGTCAGGCGGACGATGAGCATTCTAAGAAATATGTTCTATAAAGGTAATCGTAGCCTCAAGCCTCATCAACCGGGAATGGCTAAAACAGGGGAGGTGCAGCAAGGTTAGATGGGTCATGCCCAAGCAGGACAAGGATATTCCCCTGTCTAGATGTCCCTTTATTTTCGGCTGTGTGGGCGGTTGATTGCAACAACTGCCGGGGTTTATCTTGTTCGGGACTGTTCAGTAAGGAATGGTTCCGGCCTTGTGTTGCAGGGGATGAAGGGAGTAATCCTCGGTACGTTGATCTAGGCCACGTACTGTGACGGGCGGTACCCCAGTAGCCCTGCCATTGTATGGAATCCAAAATCCAATAAGTGCCCACGGTTTTGATTGTATTACCCACTTTTGTGGATAGTAGCTGGAATTTAATAGATGTAACAATTTCGGCTATTTTCTATTTACTTGAAAACCCTAGACCTATTATAATATCACTGGATTTCCTATCAAATGTTTTGGTTAGCGTAAGGTAAAAACTTTTCCATGTTTATGTGTGGGAAGTCTTACGTGATACCTTTTGTTTTCAAAGGATTTTCAAAGTTAAGCAACTTTAACCTGTTACTCATACCAGACCCATGTCTGACCCGGAGTTTGTTTTTGTTTTTTTCATAAACTCTCAGGTACCCAAATTTTTACAGGTAGCCAAGGGATTCAGGTTAGCTTTGACGAATTCTGGAGGAGCAATGGAGCAGGTGGCTTCAGCGTTGTAGATATATATATATATATATATATATATATATATATATATATATATATATATATTAGTTCCGCTGTGTTGGTATCTCTGAGTCTTATTGTTTGAGCTGTAATGTATTGAGGTGTGTTAACTAGACAGGTGTTTATAACTGTCTAGTATGTGATGTATTGTCTGTATAACTCTGATTGATGTTGTATATTATGTAAATATTTATGTGATTATTATATTTTATTCGTTCCGCTGTGAGATTCTGATGTTGTTGTTCTTTCTTCTCTATCTTTTCTATTTTCTCATCCCTTTCTTTCTTAATGACGATACGTCTTCCTAGGCGTAGGAGGTCGGGTCGTCACATAGGGTTAGCTCGCGGTGAAGGTTAGAACGGCAACAACTTAGAGAGGGTCGGCATGGTGGAGCATCGAAGGTCGTACGCGACCTATGGTGGATTTCGTCGTGACTTAAGGAAGGGGAGGAACGACCTAGGCGTGCGTGACTTAGCTGCTGATTGTGACCTACTGCAACTCGCTGGCGATATACGAGATCGCTCGATTCAAGGTATGCTGCCGCATCATCCTCTCCTTATTGACAAAAATTCGACCTCGAATTTGCATCTCTCTCTACCTCAACAAGCTCCTCTCCATGGAACGGAATCAAATGCTTAACGTTGAACACGTCTGCAGTGTGAATATGATCTGGTAACTTCAACCGGTATGCATTATCATTGACCTTCTTCAAAATTTCTACTGGGCCAATTTTCGAGCTTTCAACTTGTTGTAAGTTCCAACTGGAAAATGATCTTTTGTCAACACTGCGTAAACCAAATCACCTTCTTTGAATTCTACACTCCTTCGTTTCTTATCTGCTAGTTGTTTATACTTCTCATTTGACGCAAGCAATCGTTCATGAACAGTTCTGTGACACTCTTGCAACTTGTTAACAAAATCACAAGCTCGTTAACAACTCCTTTCTGAATTGGCACTGTAGTCAAATCTAACGGACCCTTTGGGATTGTTGAATAAACAACCTGAAAAGGGCTGAAACCCGTACTACGGTTGATAGCATGATTATGAGCAAACTCCGCTTAACATAACTTCTCATCCCAACTCTTCAGATGATCCTTCACAAGACACCGTAATAAATTTCCCAGTGATCTATTAACCACCTCCGTTTACCCATCAGTTTGCGGATGGTAAGCGCTACTAAAATTCAGCTTCGTTCTGACCATCTTCCACAGACTCAACCAAAAATGGCTTAGAAATCTAGTATCCCGATCAGAAACGATAGATTCAGGTAGCCCATGTAATCGATAAACCTCTTTAAAGAATAACTGAGCAACCCGGACGGCATCAGCTGTCTTCTTACAGGCTATGAAATGCGCCATCTTCGAAAACCTGTCCACTACAACATATATAGAATCATTTCCCCTCTGAGTTCTCGGCAAACCCAACACAAAATCCATGCTAATATCAACCCATGGTTTAGTAGGCATGGGTAATGGCATGTATAATCCCGCATTCGTCGTTGTTCCCTGCGAAACCTGACAGATATGACACCTCTCCACAAATCTCTCTACCTCTTTCCTCATTGACGGCCAAAAATAAGATTGTGAAATTAACTGTAAGGTACTATCCCGTCCAACATGTCCTTCTTCATGCAACTCTTTAACAATCTTCATTCTCAAGCTACAGTCTGGTATGCATAATTGATTCGCCTTAAACAAGAATCTATCAACCAACAAAAATTCATCAGTACTCCCATCCTTAACTTTCTCAACAAACTTTGCAAAGTAAGGATCCTCCTCAAACAACTCTGGCAATAATTCGAATCCTTTCACTTCAACCTTCAAAGTTGTCAACAAGTGATTCCTCCTGCTCAAAGCATCCGCTACACGATTTGTCACCCCTGATTTGTGTTTCACAACGAAAGTAAATTATTGTAGATATGCTATCCACGAAGCATGTCTTGCTGAAATCTTGTCCTGCCCTTGCAGATGTTTCAACGCCTCATGATCAGTGTAAAGAACAAACTCCTTCTGAAACAAGTAATGTCGCCAGTGCTTCACAGCTTGAACAATCGCGTAAAACTCTACATCATATGTACTATATCTCATCTTGGCTCCAGATAATTTTTCACTGAAATAAGCAACTGGTCTTCCATTCTGACTCAAAACTCCACCAATTCCAACCTTCGAAGCATCAGTATGCAGCTCAAACAACAACTGAAAATTCGGCAGTACCAGAATTGGTGCTGTCGTCAATAGTGATTTGATCTTTTCAAAAGCAACCCCTGCTTCCTCTGACCATGAAAACTTCTTTCCTTTCATGCAATCAGTTATAGGTGCCATCACACTGCTAAAATGTGGAATGAATCTTTGATAGAAAGATACCAATCCATGAAAACTCCTCACTTCAGTAATTGTCTTTGGCTGTGGCCAACTCCTGACAGCTTCCACTTTATTTTCATCCACTTGAATACCTTCCTTTGACAGAACATACCCCAGAAATAAAACACTGTCCGTCATAAACACGCACTTCTTTGTGCTGCATAAAACTGCTCTTGTCGTAGAATCAATAATACTTCTCGCAAATGCTGGATGTGCTCTTCCGTACTCCCACTATAAATCAAAATATCATCAAAGTAAACAACCACGAACTTCCCAACAAATGGTCTGAAAATCTGGTTCATCACACTCATAAAAGTACTAGGAGCGTTTGATAAACCAAATGGCATAACCAACCATTTGTATAAACCTTCCCTGGTTTTGAAAGCAGTCTTCCACTCATCACCCGGCCTAATACGAATTTGATGGTATCCACTTTTCAAGTCAATCTTTGAAAACACTACTGCCCCACTCAACTGATCTCTCAAATCATCAAACCTCGGCATAGGAAATCTGTATCTCACAGTGATTTTATTAAGAGCCCGATTGTCCATACACATCCTCCACGTCCCATCCTTCCTGGGTACCAATAAGGCTGGCACAGCACATGGACTCAAACTCTCCTGAACACGCTCTTGTTCTAACAACTCCTCCACCTGTCTTCTTAGTTCTTCATGCTCTTTAGGACTCATCCTGTAATGCGGCCTGTGAGGTAAAATTGACCCTGGCACAAGATCAATCTGATGTTGAATATCCCTCAAAGGCGGCAGCTCCTTTGGTAACTCTTCTGGAAACACATCACTGAATTCTTCCAATATCGGTTTTACTTCCTCTGGAACTTCAACGGGTTCAGTAGCTTCATGTCCAATCAACAAAAACACTTCAGGACTCTCCTCTACTTCTTCAACAAATTCCTTTAAAGTCAACAAAGTTTTAAGCTCCTCAATCTCTTCTGACTTGCTCTCTCCCTGTTGTCTCTTTTTTGGAACTAAAATAATCTTAACATATTCAAACATAAAACTGCAGCTATTGGTTCGATCATCGTGCTGCACTGTTCGATCATACTGCCACGGTCTTCCCAAAAGCAAATGACAAGCATCCATCTCAACTACATCACACCAGATCTCGTCTTTATATTTCTTCCCAATAGAAAATGGAACTCGAACTCGCCTGTCCACCATCACCTCTCCTCCTTTTCTCATCCACGCTAACTTGTAAGGATTAGGGTGTTTCTCCGTCTTCAACTTCAACTCTCTCACAGCTTCAGTAGAGATAATATTGTCACAGCTTCCCGCGTCTATCACGAATTTACACACCTTTCCCAGTATAGTGCATGTTGACTGAAAGATGTTACTCCTCAACCAACTAGCTTCATCCTCTTGCTTCGGTGTTAAACAAGACCTCCTCATCATTAGATTACATCCTTCATCTCCTAACGCGATATCTTGTTCATCTTCCTCCACTAGACTAGAATCACCTTCACTAACATCCTCACCTTCAGCTTCAGCAATCATCGTTCTCTTCTTTGGCTTTGGACATTCATTGCTCTTGTGACCCACTTCCTGGCAATTGTAACATTTGAAACTGCTGTTGACCTTTGCCTTCTCAACCTCTTTCACAACTGGTTTACTGACAGCTTTAGAAACATTGGAACTCCCACTAACACCTTTGCTTTGAATATTGGAACTTGTAAACACACCACTTCCTCGTCTTTCCTGCTTCTCCAGAGCCAACGCTTTCTGGTGCGCTTCAGCCACAGATCTCAGATCAAACATATCAACCATATCCTGGATCTGCATTCGCAACCCTCCAATAAACCTAGCAGTCAATTGTTCCTCTGTCTCCATAATGTCATTTCGAGCAATCAGTTGATAAAACTCGTCAGCATAATTATTAACAGTCTTCGTCTCTTGCCTCGAGTTCTGCAACCTCTGATACATGAGTGACTGATAATTGTAAGATAAAAATGTAGCTTTCATCAATTTCTTCATTTTCTCCCAATCAACAATCTTCGACTTCCCCATCCGTTCTCGTGTAAGTTTGGTTTGCTGCCACCACGCCATAGCTCTCCCCCTCAACCTGGTAGCAACCAACTTCACGCGACGATCTCTCGGTACCTCCTTGAAATCAAAGATCTCTTCAACATTAGACAACCAATCCAAAAATTCTTCTGCAACCATTCCACCCTTGAACTCTGGAATTTCCATCTTCATTCCCGATTCCCATCTACGGTCATCTTCAAAATCTCTGTCTCGATTTCGTACTTGACCTCGATCTCGATAATGCACACTACCTCTATCACCATTAAACTCCTCATCAAAATCTGAAGTATATCGATGTCGATCACGACCACCAACCTCTCTTCCACCACCACTTCTTCGATCTTTATTCCTATCACGATTGTCAACACTTCTACGATCATGAACTTCCCTTCTCTCCCGATCTGACTGTGGTGAAACTCTGTCCCCCCATGACTCGATTCAGGTGAAACCCTTCTTCTACTTTGATTCATTTCAATCATCATTCTCTCTAATCGACCAATCCCTTCGTTCAACTTTTCGGTGAAACTCACGTTGATTCGTTGCTCCATTTCATCGGCCTCTTCTCTTCCATACAAAGAATTAATATTGCGATGCCGTTGAGCTCGTCTCGGAGGCATGATTGTACTTCAAACGAACTCAAAAATAAATTTCAAACACTTTCCGAACTTTGATCCAAAGTGAGATGGATCGAAACTCCCAACTTGTTGTAACTTCACGATGAACACCAAACTTCTCAACAATTGCAAATCCGATCTCCAAACTTCAAATTCTCGAAACCCAAGTCTCAAAATGATGCAAACTTCTTGCGATCTAGCTCTGATACCAAAATGATGCAGCGTAGAAAGCGAATTCGACAATGTAAATCGAATCCGTCCAGGATCTCACACGATTAGCGGAAATAATCGGTAAATCGATGAAGAATCGATGGATTTAAGAATACCGAAAGGCCCAAATTCGTTGATCACGAAGATACCGGATTTTAGCAATCTTCGACACGTTGATCGCACACGATACCGTGAAGAAAGATCTACAATTCTTTGAGCGTTGATCAAGCGCACTTGATTCCGCGAATTGGCTTCAACGTTCGTTGATTCGAGCGACTCGAATGCCGAAGTGGAGATAGGAGATAACGCTCGACGACCAATTTAAAAATGGAGGCACAAAGTACAAATCAAATTTTATTCAAATTTCAACCACCTTTACAATGACTCAACTCGCCTATTTATAGGCTTACAACACATCATCCCATAAGTCGTATGCGACTTAACGACTCAAACAAAGAAAAGACAACACTAGGTCGTTACATGACCTTCAACATACTTGCGACCTAGTATAGGTCGTTAACGACCTAACAAACACGTTATAACAACAACACACGACGTACAGTATTTACAACACAAACGACTTAACACTTCACATATACCAGCGACATAAGAAATTTACATTTCAACAGCAATGCGACTTAAAAAGCTTCTTTGCGACCTAAAACTTAGGCTTCAGAACTTCAGCGACCTATTGAAATTGCTCGCGACCTAAATAAAGTCGTTCGCGATTTAGGGTAGCTCGGCAGCAGCCTACTGTTCGCGACCTATACTATGTCGCGCGTGTCCTTCTTCACCTTGTCATCCGCGACTTAGGGTTAGCTCGTGGTGAAGGTTAGAACGGCAACGACTTAGAGAGGGTCGGCATGGTGGAGCATCGAAGGTCGTACGCGACCTATGGTGGATTTCGTTGCGACTTAAGGAAGGGGAGGAACGACCTAGGTGCGCGTGACTTAGCTGCTGATTGCGACCTACAGCAACTCGCTGGCGATATACGAGATCGCTCGATTCAAGGTATGCTGCCGCATCAGGTTTGTTCCAGGTTCACAAAGTAAACCATTTAATTTCAAGTCTCAAAATTAACGCAGTTTTGAGTTATAATCTGTAAAGGAAAATTGTTAGAGATACTCAGATTCAAGTTTTAAAAATAATCTCAACTATAAAATATTAGTAAATAATTTAAATTTGTGAAATTACAGTGAAATCATAAACATGTCCAAAATTTGATGATTATAAAATTGGGTTTTGAATTCATAATTAGATTCGAATTACAAAACGAGGAATTTTAACGCAAGTTTCAAGATTTTTAGATTTGTACATAGTGAGCATTATCGAGTTGAACGGAAACGTAAAATGACCAAATTCCGATTATCCACGTCGTTCTGGGCGATGAAACTTAGGGTGCGGGAAGCTGACACATAGGGGAGCATGGGAAAAATGTTTAAAAAAATTCCAATTGATCGTAGGGGATAAACGAGTATAAAGTAGGGTTTAAGGGTGAGTTTTAGCTACTGTTAGTTTTGAATTGAATTCGTGGACGAGGAAGCTTCGTGTTCGATTGGACCTGAGGGATATTCGGTGTGGGTTGAAGACGAAGCCGTAGGTGGAATGGCGGAGTTGACGGTGGCGTAGATCGTTGGCAAATCGCATCGATTTTGGTTATGCATTGGGTTCAAGTTTTGTTTCAATGTGTTCGATTTCGATACGATGGGGTTTTTTAGTTTCTGAGTGACTGTATGGGGTGAGATGGTCATCGGAGACGTAAGGGTGGTCATGGCGTCGATGGGAGGTGATCGGGATAGGGGTGCATGTGCATGGCATATCGATTGTATCAGTGAAGGTTGGGTGGTTTGGGAAGAAGGCTTGGCGTCGAGGCAAACTCGAAGGGATTCACGAAAAACTCGAAGCAAATGAAGATGTGGGGGAACTCGAAGTATGGCTCGAGTGAAATTGTGATGGGTTCGGGAATTTTAAAGATTTAATTTCCAAGTTTTTAAATTTTAAAGGAATATGTTTTCCGGTTTTAAATGTGTTTTAGAATAAATATTGACCAAGTTTTGCATCGAAATTATAAACCAGTTTTAAAACAAGTGTCAAAGATTTGAAAGTTTGAAATGTTTTCAAAAATTGTTTTGGTAAGTAATAATTTTATATTAGTTAACTAATTAAATTTAAATAACAAGTATTTTCAAAATTATAATGTTGTGATGGGAAAAGTGATTAAGGAAGTGTTTTATTCCTTAATTAATCAAGAAGAGTTTATATGACTTTGTAAGATAACAATTTCGAGTATTTATCTTGATTTAAAGGATGTAATTAAGTGATTAAGTAAGTATGAATTACTTTGTGAAATTGATTTAAGAAGGTAATTACTTTGTGTAATTTAATTAAAGATAATTAATTACTTAAAGGATAATCTTAATAATGGTAATTAAAGAATAATTAATTTAATTCATAATTGATGAATAAAGGTAATTAATTACTTAAAAATAATTACTTAATTAAAAATAATTGATTTATGATTAATCAAGTAATTAAAATAATAATTGCTCAGTGTAATTAATTTATGATATAAGTGATTAAGGATAATCACTTAGTTTAATTTTAATTAATTTAATGATAATTGATTAAGGGTTAATTAATATAATTTAGGTTAAATTAATTAAGATAATAATTTAAGAAATGATTTAATTTACGATGGTGATTAAGACTTAATCAATAGTAATTAGTGATAATTAATTTATTGATTAAAGATAATTAATGAAGGTTAATTAATTTATGAAAGTGATTGGGGATAATCATTTATATTAATTAAAGATAATTAATTAAGAATTAATTTATTAATTATTGAAATTAATTAAGAATAATTAATCAAAGGATTATTTGTTAATTAAAGGTTAATTAATGATTAAAGAGTAATTAATCAAAATGGTTTGTAATTAATTAATGATTAATTAACTAGGATTAGAAATTTATTCATAAGTAATTAATATGATTTAAATAAATCAGATAATTAATTGATCTTACTCATGGATGTTAGGATTCTGTGGAGTGCTTTCATTTGATTGATGTCCCTGATTTGTGATAATGTGTGATATGAATTATTTTGTTTTGTGAACTGTGATGTAATTTATTCTGTGATGAAATTAATAATCTGTAATGTAATTCATTATCTGTGATATATATCTGTGATCTGTGAATGGAAGATAAGCGTTATAGTTTATACCGCTTATCAAATATATTGTTGTATTTGAATCTGTAATGGTTGATGTTGTCGCACTATTGTGTGTAAACCCCTGGACCACATTATACACACACAAATATGGATTTCACGAGGAAATCGGTTAAGTCGCAGATTTTTGCAATGGTTTTAAAAGTTGAATTTTGAATTCAAACGGTTTTGGAAATGGAATTGGATTAAAAGTGAAAAGCTTTTAAAAAGGGGTTTTAGGATAAAAGTAATTTTGAATAACTTGATAAAGTTTTTGAATTTAACCCAAGTTTATATTTGAAAGGCCTTAACTCGTGCAAATAAAATCGGGTTTTCCGAAACGGAAATAAGTGGTTTTAAATAATAATAGCTTTTGTATAAAGAAAGATTTTACAAATTATGATGAAAAGATTTCGAGTTTGAAATAGAATGGCTTTGAAAGTTATGAATGAATCTTTGGAAATTGTTTTGAAAGCTATGAAATGAGTCTTTGATTTAAAGACCGAATGAGTTAATCCAATTTGAAATGGGTTTTTTTTGAAAGGCTATGAATGAATCTTTGCTAAAGATTGGTGAGCCTTGTTTTAAATTAAAAGGGGTTTTTTAAGGTGAATCCTTTGTTTAAAAGATTTAAGCGTGGAAATTGTTTAAACCGTTGAAGGTTTTTGAAATGAGTCTTTTTGTTTAAAAGATTGGAAATGGTAATTTGTTTAACCATTTGAAGGAAAAGTTTTGGGTAATAAGTTGTGACTTAACTGAGATCCCATATCCATGTGTTTTTAAATATTGTGCTCACTATTCGGTTTAGCCGGGAGGGCACTTTGTGTCATATTACCCATTCCGAATAGTGATACAACGTTATGGATAGCAATTGAAGACCGATGGTGAAGATCGGATATTTTCGAAAACGAAAGGATTTCTTGTCGAATGTCTCTGCATCGGCTGATCCCCGGTATAGAGATTTGAGCACCCTCTGTGATGGGTACTCCAGACGTGATTAGGAATTATCCAGATGTGCAAGGGCTTCTTTGGAAGTGCCTTCGGTTCTGTTCGAACCCGAAACAGACTTGTATGCATGTGTGTCTGACGTTACACTTTGAGATGTAAAGCTGTTTCCTATCAAATACATTTCTATTTGGTGGCGGAGATTCATTCTCTTAGCTTAACACCCTTCTCTGAGACGTACGAGCTCAGAGGTTGTGTAGTTGATGGTTACTAGTGATACATTCCCAATTTGGTAATGTGGCATACGAAGTGCTGCTGATCATTTGTTGATCAGAGCGTGGCTTTTGTGAAAAGCGTAGCTTTGTGGTCGAGACTTCGTCGAGCCTCACACGCCGGAATGGTCGAAACAGGAAGAATGCAGCAAGGTTATAGAGGGTAGCGCCCCTTAGGGTATATGCATTTCCTTCTGGATAGAAGTGGTATCATGGTATGGAGCCCAGATACTTAACTTATGTGGATATCACAAATATATATTACTTTGTGATTGTTGTTGTTGAGGATCCTCGGATAAAGGTTGTTTACAACCGAGGGATGACATACTCGTGTCAGTAGTAACCTATTTTTGCAGAGGTAACCCGGCCTTGTGTTGGCAGAGATCCGGTTAGGTTCTCGAGGCGTCCCTCCAGAGGCATACCCATGTGGTCCAGGAAGTTCCTTGGCCTGACCATTTGTTGGAAATCCAATCACCAATACGGGCGTTGTACGGTTTTAGTTGTAGAACCTGCCATCTAATATGGTAGCTATAGTAGGCATACTATAATGGTACGTATGCTGGCTAAGATTAATATTGTACTTGCAAATGTTTTCTGCACTATGCACTAATGATAATATCAAAAAGGATTTTGCATAGTAAGCATGTTTGACTATCATAAGGAGAAATCTCCTCCAATTCTGCGTTTGCATGATGTGTTGGCGGGAGGCCTTATGGTAGTTTCATTTTCCTAAAAGCATTGCGGATTTCAATTTAAATTCTTTTGTTGTTTCTTAAAAGATAAAATGTTTTTTTTTTGCTCATACCAGTCCCATGACTGACATGGAGTTTATTGTTCCCTTCCTAAACTCTGGGTGCCCACAATTTTCCACACGGGCGGTCTAGAGTTGGGTTTTTCAGATAGTAGATATAGATATCGATTCGGTAGCTTTCGGCTTTCTCTTTGGTATTCTTTGAAGACTTTGGATATTGAAGCATTTGGTTAGGACAACGGACGAGACTTGCTTATCTAGGTGCAACTTGATGATGGTTCGAGCTATCTGTGGAGATTGCTGTTATTAGTGTTTCTTCTATATTTTCAAGTTCTAGTTGTTTCCGCTATTTGTTCATTGGGTTTTCTGCTGTAGCATTCCTTTGTATCTCTGATATTGATATCGTTGTTGTATATCTAGATATTATATCAATGTTGTATGATATTCATTTCTTTCTTCCGCTGTGTTGTTATACTTAATGTGTTATAAGCTCCAACGAACCAGATTCGACGTTTGGATCTGCGGCATTGGAATACGAGTGTCGTATTTGGTGCCAATTTTCGAAGGTCGAGTCAGGGTCGTTACTACACACCTCAAACCATACACACAAACATGCGTGCATGTGCATGAACGATCGTCACTGCTCCGACCAATGTCGCTGCCACGAGTAAGTCGCCGTTGACATGCACGATCGTCCTGACCACCCAGAACCCTGAAACAACCTCCAAATCGAAATCGAGAATGACGAGCATCACTGGAAAAAAAAAACCAATCACCAAAACCATTCGCACCGCCACCTCCGATCATTGGACACCACGTCGCCATGCTTGGAGCAGCGCCAACCCTCACCCTCCATTTCCCCCCACTTTCGAGCCAACTCGACGTGGCCACGCCATCGCATTTACCTCAAAAACAACGTTGATCCGAAAAATCGGTGACCATTTTTCCCCTGCTCCTCTTCCACGTTGATCCGAAAAATCGGTGACCATTTTTCCCCTACTCCTCGACCCTCGGGATACCTCCAGCAACGATCCTGACCCATGATCTTCCACCAATCACTGGAAATCGAACAAAATCTCGATTTCGTTCAACTCGTAACTTCTCACAAATCACAAACATAAAAATATAGATATTACCATCAAAAATCATAACTTTCAATAACGAATTTAATTATATCGGTGAAACATATGATCGTCGATTTTTATGATATGATTTAAATCTCACTGTAAATTTTCTTTTTTTCAAATAATACTGAATAATTTCACTTGAAACCATTATTAAAAATAGTAATACATCGTTACAAACAATTTTTCTTTGAACATCATATCCTATAATTGCTTAGATGAAGAGGAATGAATATATTTTGAGAGATTTTGAGCCTGTTAACCAAAAACAAAGGCATGCATACATACACACAATACATTCAAACTTATTTACCCAAGCAACCATACAATTTCATCCATGCAAATCTTATTCACAACATTACTACCATTATTTATCACATGCATCAGATAATAAAGTAGATTTGGTTTTAATAGGTGAACGTGTACTCACTATAAAAGTTTTGAATAGAGGAATGTTTTGAAATCTGGGAATAGAAACTTGATTTTGATCTGCATGCTTGATCTACTTTGATTAAGTTGAGTTGAACTTGAACTTGAATATTTTTCTTTATAAAGTTGAAACTTGAAGAAGTTGTTTAGTTTTTCTCTTTTTATTTCCTGGTTTTGGTTTTAGATTAAGAAAATGAATGAAAGGAAGGGATTGAGATATATATATAAGTGTAGCACCTAGTTTCTTATTATTATTTTTTCCTTTTTAGCAAATTTTGTTTAATGAAGAAAACAAATAAATTTGACACTTATACACAAGATCTCTTTCTAGTCTTACAAATGTCTTTTATGCAAATATTTATATTTATTTATGTTTTATTTTTATTTTTTCCTTATTATTTATTTCATGTAACTTAAAGAAATAATATAAAACCTATTTATTTATTTTTAAACTTAAGTTATTACTACTTTAATTATTATTTATATATATAATAGTGTTTAAAATATAGAGTTTTAAATCTAATTTATTTTTAAGATATATATTTTGAATTTAAAATCATAGTTCCATTTACAATCTACATATATATTAGATAGCATATTTGTTGTTTGAAATTTATGTTTTGCAAATTTAATATTAATATATAAGTATATTAGAAGTATGTAGATAAGGGTGTATATATACATATATATACTGAACATCATAAGCTTGTATATCCTTGATTCCATATATTTATACATTTTATACAATATTCTCTTATATTCATATGGTCATAAATACATACATGCACAATTTATATACGTGTATATACTATATAGTTTGTATATATCCATTTATATACTTATGGATATTTTATTTTTTGAATTTAAATGGTGAACTATATCTATTTATCTACTATAAGATTTAACATTTCCAAAGATTTATAATTCAACATTTTTTATGGTTTTCAAATCAATTTATATTTGTTTAAATATTTCCATTATCAAAAATTAATTTATTTGACCAATAAAATTAACGTTTCAATGATTTAAACCAGTTAATTACCCAATTAACGACCGTTAAAAATCCGAGCTGTCACACTAACATGCAGCCAGCCTCTAATGTCTCGTATAATCATCGTCTCTCTAATGAGGTCATATATAAGAACAATCATCAAAAAAATGAATTTACCTAAGTGATCCAAATGGGAGACTGATGTGCCACAACACTGCTCTAGGAAATGTTAACGACCACAGACCATTTCCTACGGTCCGTTAGTTACTCTCAGAATTGTGACTCCTTTATCCACCTGCATGTCATAAACATGCTGCTAGACTACGATGTGCATTGGTCACGATTACTACTTGCCCTTAGTAATGGAATATTGGCTCTATATGATGTTTGGGTAATGGCTCTAATGAGAGTAATAACCCGCAACCTCAATACTCACATGATTAATGAAATGGATCCAGGTGCGACCCAGCAATTAGGACCGTTGGGATGGATATTAGCCTATTTGATCGGTTCTAATATCACGCTCTACATAGTGGCATGAATCCTACGACGTAGATTTAGACACTCTCGACTCAATATGCCCAATGAGGTTGGCATTGCTTAGTGACTCTCAACTCATAATCAACCTATGGTCCTTAGAGAATAGCATATCTAAACTTTTAGGTCCAATCAATCACATCTATACGGTTTTCGAAAACCTTAACCATTAAATAAGCATCATTTACTTATGAATAGTAACCAATAGAGCATCCCACACCACTCAGTGTTATCCAACCATTTACTATAAATACATAAACTGCACTCTTAACAGTCCATTATCTCTATATGACGAGTCCAATGAATAGCCGAAGGAATATTACTGAAAGTCCCATCTAATCTGTATTATAACCACATTTATCCCAATTCCACCCCGCATAGAAAATGTAATCACATGACATCCAATTTCCATTATAAAAGGGTTTTATTTAGAAAGAAAATATGTTTATTTATCCCATAAAGCTTTTATGAAATTCTAAGTAAAAATTTAAATTTCTCATTATTTGTTTAGTTCCAAAAACAAGGTTCTATTCAAAAAATAATTTCTCAAATCTTTTTTTGATTTATCAATCGTGGAAAATATTTCAAAAGAATGTAATAGTTATTTGAATACCATATTATAATTCGTTAGTATTTTTTGAATTTTAAAATAATTTTAAAACTCAAAGTTCGATTTTTATTTAATCAAAATGAATACAACTTCTCCTATTTTATTATTGGTGGAAATAATCATTTTTCCACAAAAAAAATTCGATAAATAAATGTGTCATTTATATTCCCTAAATAGCATTTTATTTTATTTTTTCACAGAACTTTATTTAATTTTTTCAAAATAAATATGCATAAATCTGGAGTTCTTCACTGCTTCAGGTCATCCATCGATTAGTCGGTCGGTACAAGACCAGTCGATCAGTCGATATTGTGAACATTGTAGTAGCTTCTTCCTAAAGCTGCTACTTTCTCCCCTTTCCACCACTTTGCTTGATGTTTCTTTCTCCAATCAAACATACAACCACACATCAATGTAAACATCGATCCAAACAACACAATCAACATTTAAATCAATCCAAACAACCTCAAATTCCGGTATAAAGGGGGAAAGGTGTTTACTATGTATGGGTTCAAGTGATATACACAGGACAAATTTCAATAATGCACACAACTTAATCATAGCATCACACATTCAACACTTGAATTAGATAAATATTATGAGTGCAGACATACTCCTTAAATTAGCTAGGCTTCAGGCTCATCACTATTTTCCTTCTCTTCCTTTTACTATAAATTCTAAGCCAGGCCAAAATTGATCAAAACTCTACTTTTCCCTTCATTGGTGTAGTGGAGTGTTGAGAAGGATATACCTTGACTTTGGGGTTATAGAATTTTTATTTCTATTTTATTTTGATTTTCGAAGTGGAAACAATGGGTTAAATAATTTTTACATAAAGAGGTTTTTATATGCTTATGCAAAATCATTCTAAGGTGGGAATTTATGAACAGAGGAGAAGCTTATAGGCTATTCAAGAGAATTAGGGGAATGGAAAATACCTTAAGTGTTATAATGATCCAAATGAGCACATTTTTATCATATTGTTCATTTATTTCCCCTTCTTTTATTCACAAATCTATTTTTTTCTTATTTAAATTAGCTCATGTCTCCAAACAAAATCACATTTATTTTCCATAATTGTTTAACTATCATTCCATAATTTTTACAAGTATTATTCCAATTATGCAACCTGTTTAAATAATTATTTCCATATTGCATCTTTAAGCCTATTTATAAAAAATTATGAACTCCTTCTATAAGTTAAATAGAATTTACTTTCACATGAAATGAATTTCTAATATTATTTATTTTCAATATTTAACTTTATAAAAATTATTTAACCATATTTAATATATTTAAAAATCATTTTGACTTTTAACCAATACTCGTTTATAAAATCCAAAATTTACACAAATGATTTATTTTCTTACTTTATAAAATATTTTACCATATAATTTCCAAATTTCCAAATAACTATGGGTTGGTAGATTGAGGTCGGCTAACGAACCTATCCATTGGAGATGGTCAATAATGCTTTGATCATGCTTCTACGTTCGATCAAAACACCCATCCGAAGAGTGATGGTCAATTAAGCCATTTGTCCTGCCGTCGGGCCCGACCAAAGCACCCCTCCAAGGGAGATGGTTCATAAAGCCTTGGTCCTGCTTTTAAACTTGGCCAAAGCATTCATCCATAGAGTGATTGTCAATTAAGTCTTTGGTCTCACTGCCAAACCTGGTTAAAGCAACCATCCAAGGGAGATGATCAATTAGGCCTTTAGTTAAATAAAGCCATTGAAAGCAACCGTCCAGAGAAGGATGGCCAACTAAGCTCTTGACTCGTTGAATAGTCTAAATAAGAATAAAAAATCTGAAGAATTTCTATGAGCCAATGAAAAACATCCCTAAAGAAAGAATGAAGATAATTGGTCATTTAAAAAAATTAAAGAGCTATTAAGCACATTCTGCCCAAAGCACATTAATTATATGATTAATTAATTGAGATAATTAATTTGAGGATGATAATTAATTTAATGGTAATTAATTAAGGGTTAATTTATTAATTAATTAATTAAGAATAACTAATTAAATAATAATTAAATAATTAAAGGTTGATTATTTAATGATTAAGGATTGATTTATTTAAGATTGATTAATTTTTATTAAAGGTTAATTAATAAATGGATAAAGAATAATTAATCAAAATGATTGGTAATTAATTAATGTTAATTAACCAATATTAGTAGTTTATTCTTAACTAATTATCTGATTTAAATTAATCAGATGATTAATTAATCTCACTTATGGATGATTGTATTCTATTGAATACTGTGAATTGTGTGATATCTCTTATATATGATGCTTTGTTTTGATTTGAGCTATTATGGATATAATTTATTTATCTGTGATAAATTTACATTATTTATCTGTGAATCTGTGAATGAAGATAAGCGTTATAGGATTATACCGCTTATCAATATTGATGTGCTTGAATCTGTGATGTGGTGATTAATGAAGTTGCACTATTATTTAAAATCCCTGGACTAAACCATACACACACAAATATGGATTGCACAAGGAAATCGGTTAAGTCATAGGTTTTTGAAATGGTTTTAAAAGATGAATTGTGAATCCAAATGGTTTTGGAAATGGAATTGGGTTAAACAAAAAAAACTTTTGAAAAGGAGTTTTAAAAGATAAAAGTTATTTTGAAAAAACTTGATTAAGTTTTAAAATTTAAATAATTTGATTTAAATTTAAATTCAAGATTTGAAATTGAATTCTATGTTTGGAAATTTTGGTTTAAAAAGGTTATACAACTTATAAATGTGTATATATTGGTTTTAAAACCATTTTAAAAGTATTGTTTTGGGAATTTGAATTTAACCAAAATTTAGACTTGAAGGGCTTTAATTTATGCAAAATGTAATCGGATTTTTTCGAAACGAAAACTATTTGTTTTCAAATAAAAATAGCTTTCATATAAAGAAAGGATTTCCAAATTGTGTTGAAAAGATTTCAAGTTTGAAATAGAATTGTTTGGAAGTTATAAATAAATCTTTGCGAAAGATTATTGAACTTTGTTTTGAAATCGAAGAGGATTTTAAATGGTGTAACTTTTATATATAAAAGTTTTGGAATGGGAATTGTTTTGAAAGTTATGAATGGATCTTTGGAAATAGTTTTGAAAGCTATAAATTGAGTCTCTCTTTTAATGATTGGATGAGATAATCCAATTTGAAAAGGAAATTGTCTTGAAAAGCCGTGAATGATTCTTTGAAATATTGGTGAACTTTGTGAAGTGAATCTTTTTGGTTTAAAGATTTGTAAATGATAAATTGTTTAAACCATTTGAGGAAAGGTTTTGGATTTTAAGTTGTGACTTTACTAAGATCCCAATGTCCATATGTGTTTAAAATATTGCGCTCATTATTCGGTTTAGTCGGGAGAGGGCCTTGTGTCACATAACCCATTCTGAATAATGATACGACGTTATGGATAGCATTTGAAGACCAGTGGTGAAGACCGGATATTTTAGTAAGCGAAAGGATAACCCGTCGAATGTATCTGCACCGACTGGTCCCCGGTATAGAGATTTAATCTTCCTTTGTGATGGGAAGTCCGGACGTGATTAGGGATTATCCAGATTTGCAAGGGCTTCTTTGGAAGTGCCTTCAGTTCTGTTCGAACCCAAAACAGACTTGTATGGATGTGCGTCTGACGTTACACTTTGAGATGTAAAGCCGGTTTCTATAAAATACATTTCTATTTGGTGGCGGAGAATTTATTCTCTTAGCTTAACACCCTTCTCGGAGACGTACGAGCTCAGAGGTTATGTAGTTGATGGTTACTAGTGATACATTCCCAATTTGGTAATGTGGCATATGAAGTGCTGCTGATCATTTGTTGATCGAAACATGGCTTTGTGAAAAAGCGTAGCTTTGTGGACGAGACTTCGTCGAGCTTCACTGTAACAACCCGCATATTTATCGGTGGTATATTTAAATATTTTATTTAAATATGACGTCGTATGTTGGATTATGGTCCGAAAAGCTACTTTCTACAAACGGTCGAATTGGGACTCAAGACCACCTCCATTGGTTCCAAAATGGCGTTTGCGATCTTTTTGAGTATAATCTTTGATATGTTTGGAGTAAGTGAAATTTTGACCTTTTCTATTGGGCTTTGGGCTTGGGTTTCACCCAAACTGTTCTATTAACCTCAACTCAGCCCTTCTCTCCTCTCATTCACTTATTCATTTCTTAAAAACTTAAGCTAAAAACTGATAATGGTGGAAGGGAAAGGGAAATAGAAATTGCAAACCCTAGTTCTTCTTGCTAGCTCATATTCTTGCTCCAAAATCGAAGAGAAACAATAGGTAAGCTTCGTCTCCATCTTCTCCATCTCTTCTCCTCTTCAATTTCAGTAATTTCCTAACCCTAACTTAGGAAATACTTGCTTTGATTCTAGATTGAAGCTTGTAGTGTTGAAGTGGAGTGTAGTTGGTTGATTCCTTGCATTGGTGTTTCTTCATCTTCTTTGTTTTGTGTAAAAGATGAGTTTTGAACTCACATCTACTTCTCTTGATTTCATTGATGTTGGGTATGAATACCTAGCACTTGTTCATATGCACTTGCTTTTAGTTTGGATTGAATTGGTGAATATCCAAATTTTTAGTGTTTGGGTTCAATTCTTGAAATCCTAACTTTGATGTTTTGATCATGTTTTTGGTGATGAATCGAAGTGTTTATTGGGCCGGGTAGCCGTTAGGTGTAAACCCCTAGCGTCCGTGCTCGTCCGGTTGAAAGTTGGGTGAGTTTGCATTTCATTTGTTATAAGTAGGAAATGCAGGAAATTGGGTTCAGTCGACTGGATTCTCTGTTCAGTTGACTGAGCTGAAGCCCGAAATTTCTCTGGACAATTTTCAGTCGACTGAACAGGGATTTTCAGTCGACTGACCTGCTCCTGTTTTCCTGTTTTACCTATTTATGCTTATTTTAATTGGTTTTCCGGATTTTATCGATTCATGTTGGTTCTTAGTGGTTGTTATTGCCTCTTTGACTTTGATAACTTATTTTTGACTTCATCCATGGGTTTTTATAAAATAATCTTTCTAATCATATTAACTCCAATTTATAAATTCTATTTAAACACACGCACAATTTCGCACTTCGAGCGAAGTGGAAGGATGATTAAATGGTTGGGCAAAACACGGACCATGAATCTACGCGTTTATCCTTCTGATTAATCCTCGACCTATTCGATCGATCGTTTTGACCTTCGGGTTTGGGTTACCGATGATATGAGGTAAATTTGTACTGCTTTGAGTGTGAAAATGGCTAACGGATAGTAAACCGTTTAGTGCGAACGAGTGGTTATGGGACATACGTTAACACTTTTCGGATTCCACTTCGAGAGTTGTGACACATACCGCCAGTTAGTGGTGTCCAGAACTGGGTCTCACCACTACGGCTTGTCGCCCTATAGTATCGTTTTCTATGTTGGTCGTTATGAGCCGCATGGGTGATATTGGGTTTGTTGCCTTTAATATCGCTTTTGGAGTTGGTCCTTTGCCCCGACTCAAGAGATATTGGAGTGGTTTCTTCACCACCGCTCAAGAGATATTGGAGTGGTTTCTTCACCACCGCTCAAGAGATATTGGAGTGGTTTCTTCACCACCGCTCAAGAGATAACGGAGTGGTTTACTCACCACCGCTCATGATGTTTCATTTATATGTATATTCCCTAGGTATTGCTTTTCTGTATTGGTTCTTTGGAGCCACACGAAAAATAGCGTCTACCTTGTGGAACTTGTATTATCGGTATTTGTTGTTTGCCTTATGGCTTGCCTTGGGATATTCTTATCCTTTGTTTCTATATGTTGCCGATGATATGAGGCTTGATCTATATGATTCATCTTTCGTTAGATGATTGTGTTATCTCTTTTAGAGATATCTATTATGCTTTGTAACCTTGCAGGTTTATGGTTGTTCAGTTTATCTAACTGATTTGTTTAGCTAGACTGACCCGTGTATTTTATACTCGGGTCAGACCGAGATGTTTCAAGTTAGGTGCTTTTGGACTTAGCCTATTTTGCTTCCGCATGGACTATTCGCCAGCTTCTTTTTGTTATAGCGTTTTTGTGTAGTCCTTTCTGTTATAACTCTGATATGTATTCATCTGGAACTCGTCTGTATAGTGTGGTTTGCTATACCACTTGACATGTATTATTTTGTATACTCTGTTATGTATCTATATATGTGTATATGATGGTTTACTGTTCTGTGATGTAGATTGCATTTGAGTTGTTATATTCTGTTTTGATAGATCCTATAGCCATTGTAGTCTTGCTTTAAATATTTATTGAATACGTCGAACTGTTTGTGATTCTACTTTTCGACGTGTTTAGTGAATAGTTAAGGTAAGATTACACATGGTCGCTCCTATCCAGCCTTATTCTCCGTGTTAGCAAACGGTATTATCTATACAATACTCTTTGCTAACGTGGGTATAGAGGTGGGGCGTCACATTCACAACCCGAAAATGGTCGAAACAGGAATGTTGGGCAAGTTTTCAGGGGTCGCGCCCCTAGGGTATGTCCAAATCCTTCTGGATTATAAGTGTTATCATGGTGTGGAGCCTAAATACTTAACTTTGTGGTTGCTGCAAACTTATTGCTTTGTGGTTGTTGGTGTCGAGGTACCTCGGATAAAGGTCGGTAACGACCGAGGATGGCTTACTTGAGGGTTACTTTCGGGAAGTGGTAACCCGGTCTTGTGTCGGTAAGGAACCGTTTTGGTTCTTGGCGGCGTCCCTCCAGACGCATCCTATTTAATGAGGAAGTTCCTTAGCCTGACTATTTGTTGGAAATCCAATTATCCAATACGTGCCTTGTATGGTTTTAGTTGTATAACCTATCATGGAATGTGGCGATAACCTACTATTGAACATGTAGCTATAGTAGGCATACGACGAAATGTTGTATGCTGACTAAGATTAATATTATACTTTCAAAAGGTTTTCCACTATGCACTAATAATAATATCAAATGGTTTTCAAGTATCAAGCATTTTTTACTATCATATGGTGAAATCTCCTCCAATTCTGCGTTTGCATGGTGTGTGAGACGGGAGGCCTTATGGTAGTTTCATTTTCCAAAAAGCATTGCAGATTTCAATTTTAAATTTTTTGTTGTTTTCTTTAAAGATAAACTGTTTTTGTTTGCTCATACCAGTCTCATGACTGACCCGGAGTTTATTGTTCCCTTCCTAAACTCTGGGTGCCCACAATTTTCCACACGGGCAGTCTAGAGTTGGGTTTTTCAGATAATCAAATAGTAGTTGTAGATTCGCAGGACTTTAGTCTTTGGAAATCTTCTTCAGTCTTTGGATGACCGACCTTGCTTAAGTCCAACTTGATTGGGAGTTCGAGCTATTTCTGGATTGATGCTTTAGAGGTGGGGATTTCTAATATTGGAGTTCCTCCTTGGAGTCCAAGTTTATGTTATTTTTCCACTGTTGGTACTGTGTATCATCCGCTGTTATTTGTTTATCATATCTCTAATATATGTTGGATATTGTATTCATTTGGATTTATATGATATTATTCATTTTTTTCTTCTGCTGTGTTGTTATACTTCATGTTTTATAAGCTCCGGCGAATCAGATTCAAACATTTGAATCCGTGGCATTCGAATACGAGTGAAGTATGGATGTCGATTTTCGAACGCGAAAATCTAGGCCATCACATGATATAAGGCTACCGTAAGTTAATGTTATTGAGGCTATCACAAGTTGATGATATGAGGCTATCCAAGTTGATTATGTTGAGGCAATTGCAAGTTAACGATAAAAGGCATTCACAAGTTGCTGATATAAGGCTATTGCAAGTTAATGTTGTTGAGGCGATAGCATGTTGATATAAGGCTATCACAAGTTGATATTGTTGAGGTTATCACATGTTATTGTTAATAAGGCTACCTCATGTTAAAGTGATAAGAGGCTATCGCATGTTAATGGTCAAGATTACCATAGGATGATGATTTAGGCTATCATAAGTTAATAAATTGAAGTTATCGTGCTTTGATGGTTGAGGATATTGTAGGTTGATGGTTGACGCTATCGCAAGTTAAGATTTACATAGCTATCACATGTTGAAGAGTTCACCTAAAATCAATACTCCAGTCAGCCATGTGGCATCCTCTGATTGTTTTAGCCAAGTTATGTCACCATGAAGAAACTAAAAGTGAGCTATGCCACCTGTCAAACTGACCACATGCCATGTTTGTAAATCATAATCATTCATCCTTATAAGTGCCACATGTCAAAAATATAAGGGTCTGAAATCTCTATAAATAGGCATATAACCCTACTAAGAAGGGGCGAATTTCTAATTGTATTTCTTCCTTATCTTTCATTTATACTTAGCGTAAATAAAAAGCCTAGAATTAGGACTCTAATGGCCAATTAGGTCAAATTGGAATATTGAATTTATGACTTAAAACATGAATAATTTCCTATTTGCGTAAAAGACTTCCGATGATATAATGAGAAGCATACTTGCCTAAGAGCCTCATCCATTACTCTAGAACTATTGTTTCTCTTTGTCAACTAAGCATATAGGTTAGGACTAAATTTTGGCCTAACACCAAATAAATATCCATATTTCTATATCAAATTGTAGTTATATACCTATAGTCATATATTCATACAATACGAATCCAACTATTCACATATATCACACTTAATGTCATACATCAATATATATACACACACACACACACAACATATATATAAGTAACGTCTTCTTCATCTACACCGTCAATGCCACTCACGCCAGCACGTCTCCACACCTCATCAACTTATCGATAACATGCAAAGAAAAATATGGAGAGAGACCAGATATATAATGGTCTAAGTGAGTGAAACTAATCTAATTGACATATACTACAAGTATATTTATATAACATTCTTAATGTCTAATACATTTGTAACAAACCTTAAACCATGTCACATACATCCATAGAATCATATTAACATAAAATATATGCTTGATTATGTAATTAGGGTCATGTCACATTCATCTACACAATATATACAATGACATGTGACTCATTAATCATTCAAAGTCGCAAGTAAATCTACCGATGGGCGTAAAAGCCTACAGGTGAACATCTTCACCTCTCACAATCCACATATTGGATATGTATGGTTTGTGACACCATGGGAATGCTATAGGAGCAACTAACATCATGAAGTCATTTTATACAATCGTCGTATAAATATACGAACACCGATACATCCAGTATATAATGACCCACCGCTATACCCATATTATTTAAGAACATTATAAGCAATGTCGTCTAATAGTGCAGAGAATACGACTTATTAAAGGAGACTAAGTGGACACGTCATACTTCAATTTTGCTTAATCTCTGGAATAAAATTTGACGTATTCAGTTTCACTCCAAAGTAACATCCCTAACTGTTTTTCAGAATCGTAACAGTATAACATATAAACAGTAGTCCCAGATCACAGTGGAATAAAATACAATTTATACAAATACATGTTGTAAGCTACAAAGAAAATGCTAAACTCACATACTATATATCTAATACAAATCACTATCTCAAATATACATCTCATATACATATACAAAAATCCTAAATGAGATAAACTAAGAAGTCATATTTTTTATCTCCTTGCTAGCACATCTATCCAAAAGTCTACTCGTCATATAACCTGAAAAGTCTTACCTGACCCGAGTATTATAAAATAAACGGGTCAGACTATATCTAAATATCCAAAAGGGTGAGAACAAACATAACATAAGGATAGATGACATATAAATTTATAATAAGTCATGGGAATAGTACAACAATAATTACATCATAAGATGCGACAATATTAAATCCAAGAACATAAAATAAATCACAATCATCAAAACCAATCCTTAGACATAGAAATATTTCAGTCATAACATGGAATAAATTAACAAATTAAATTCCAAAACAAAGAATAATATATCAAAATCCCAGAAAACCAAATCTATAATGATCTCATCGATCGTACTCATACCATGGGAAAACAAAAGGTGGTATCACTCAAATCAATCAAATACCAATGATCGTCCATACCGTGAAAATAGAATCTCAAAATCCATGAAAACTAGATTAGAGGAGATATAACTCATTTTGATCACAAGGATCGTAAAAAAATCCAAGACTATACTTCTTAAAGATCTATCAGCCCCATCGAGCATGAAAAGAAAGTAAACTAAAAGTGCCAAATATTGTCACCATTAGTAATCACGAGAACTTAACCAAACGTCCCATACCGTCTAGTGAAATTTAAGTATTTACTAGAATCTAGTAAATCTCACTCATTACAGATACTGCTGAAAAACTTGAACTATATTCCCTTAAGGATCTATCGGCCCCATCGAATACCAAAAGAGAATACAACCCTAAAGTGTTAAATACTTCCTAATAGATCATAAGAATTTAACCAAGTCATCACATACTACACGGTGAAATTCGAGCATTTGCTAATGGGCCAGTAAGGTACCACTCAAACATTTTATTAAATGAGTTTTACAATATTCGATGAACCTTCCTCTTCCCTTCTACACCTCGCCATTTGACTAGGAACCCAATAACAAAATGAACATGCCTAAACCCTAGCTTAACCTCGATCAGCTTGCGCACTACCCTACAAATCACCGCACTATTTTTCTCATGTGTCCCCTCGTCTACCATTCCTCCACAACCAACGCCGCGGCTCGAAACTAATCGCATTGCCGTAATTTGACGAAACCTCATTTTTCGATCATCTCCCATTTCCTCACTCCACACTCCATTAAAAATTTCAAACTACCCACCAAAATCACGTTTCTCAATGGCGAACACAATTATGTAGTCTATCTTTTATATTTTGATGCTTGAATTTTAGTGATGACTGACCTACTCTCCGTAGATTAAAGTTTAGTTGGCCTCTGCTTAATGAAATTGAATAGAATAATTTTTTAAGTGATCTTCATTCAAAAACACGCACTTTTTGTTTTGGAACCATGATTTAAAACTACAAGGATTTTGAGGTGTAGATTTTCAAAGCTCCATGAGCTTGACTGTTTTCCCAAATCAAAGAACAGATAAAAGGTACAGTATAGTGGAACTAACCCTGTTGTACACATTCAAGACGATACACATTTTCTTAACAATCACATAACATTCTGCATAGATCAAACTCATCCACATACACAGATATATGCACATATATGTTAACTAATAAGAAAAAAAATGTTTAGTCACTGTTAAAATCTGATGGACCACTGTTGCTTTCCTTACCACTTCCTCCTAACTTTTTAACTTGATCTTTTGTTTGTTTTTTTTAATGTACGCGTGAACAAGTGAATACAGGTCGGTGTGTATATATATATATATATGTATATATATGTGTGTGTATGTATGTACGTATATATATGTATATATGTATGTATGTAGGTATGTAAGGAAGAGGACAGAAAGGCAATATGGTGGCTGAAGTTTGTACAGTGTTCCATTTTCTCACTCATATTTTTCATTTTTCTTCCATGAAGGCTGATGTAATTTAATACAGATTGATTTGATTTCATAATATGATTTGATTTTTGTGTGTGATTTTATTTCATATGTGCTTGAATTGAAGTTTGCCATCATGATGTTCCCATGAATCTATATACATGCATAAATATGGATATATATATATACACACACACATTTACATGCACATATTCTTACCATATATATATTTAATTACATATACTCATTTTATATATCATATATGCATACACATATACTTATATATTTTTTCATATATATATATATACATAATTTTGAGATATACACAAATTTTCCTATATATAGATATTTATATTTCCATATGCATTATTTTCATAAACATAAACCTATATATAAAATCATATGTTTGAAATTTACCATCATGAAGTTTATACTTTCATGTACATGTATTTATTTTCATATAGAGTATTTATAAACTATATTCATACATATAAACTTATATATATTTTTATGATCAAAATGGAGTTTGCATATATTTGTATAAAGATATATAGATATTTTATCACAAGTTTGAAATGGTGAAATTTACACAAACATACACACATTTATATGTATATATACATATATATATACATATATATATATATGCGTGTCTATATATATATATATATTAATTTTCCTTATTCATAAATTTACATTTTAAAATTTAATATAGTTTTCAAAATTAATAGATTCAGATATCAAATATCAAAAAATTTATCTATTCGACTTATAAAAATTAATATTCCAATAATTAAAAATTAGTTAATTATCCCGATATCAGATAGCTTAAAAAACCGGGTCGTTACAAATTGTTAGAACCTCTTATTTTGGGCATTTTGATAGTAACAACTATACATCATTATATTGTATATACTAACCACTTGTACAGGAAAAGATGGATCAAAAAAAGACCATGATGGCACAATTATGTAGAATCAGTCATAGGGTCTTAGTTTAGAGTTATATAAATTGTTGAAATATCTTCTAGTGGTGTATACAAACACACACGATCACAAATTAATAAGAGAAGTCAAAATATGCATCAGTCAGTCGATTGAAACACCCATTTCAACGGATTGAATCAAAGAAAGTAAACAAATAAATTGTCAACAATTTCAAACGACTGGAAAGTCGCAACAGTAGACTAAATATACTTTTAGTCGACTGATTCAACAATTTTAGTCGATTGAAACTGCTTACTTTGAACTACTTATTTTTGTTTATTGAAAGTCTATCTATACTCAAATACAGTCAATTATTTTATTTCCTTCAATCGATGAAATGATCATAACAGCCATATTTCTCGAATTATATAAAGAGATGCTCTTCTCCATGAAAGTTACTCCTCTTCGTTAATGGTTGCAATGATTCCTCTAACATTTGCAACTACCGATCAACTATTATAAAGTAATCCATTTCAAAGATTCAAATCACTTATTTTACAATTCTATCTATCCCAATCTTGATTTACACTCAAGCATTCAATTCATAATATTGCTTTAAGTTTTGATCGCACGTTCATGCAAGAATATTATCTTATGATCAAATTACTTCCTTTCTTCACGAGCACACATTATACCATAAAGAAGAGATTATAGGAAGGTTGTACTTATTGGCTAATCCATGTTATACAAGAGCACAAGAAGTCGCAAACAATTCTACTTACTTTGTAGACGAAGTCCTGTCAGGAGTATTTCAGGCACGAAGTCCTATCTGGTAGCTCAAGCGGCGGTAATACCAATTCCTCCAAGTTAAGTGAAGGCATTTCTAGTTAATCCCAGAAGGAGTTTGGGCCTAGACGTAGAATAGAAGGTCGAACCAGTATAAAAATCTCTTATATTATTTACTTTATTACTTTACTTTATATTTATATTCCACAAAGTTTATAGTCTAGACAATTATTCATATTACTCGATCCATATAGAATTTCATTTGGTATCAGAGCAAGGCTACCATTTAACTGTAGCACAGTTTATTAGTATTCAAGTAATATGGATAATACATCAAGTTTTGTTGAAGGTCAATCTATAGCACAACCCTTACTATTTAATGGACTAAATTACAATTATTGGTCAACTAGGATGAGGATTTATATGCAAGCAAATGGGTATGACACTTAGAATATCACTTAACAAGAATACACTGTACCTACCATTGTTTATGCACAATGGTCAAACACATCGAAATTAGATGTTACTGCGTATGCTAAAGCTATGAATATGTTGTTTTGTTCTTTAAATAAAAACGAGCTTAATAGAGTTAGTATATGCATACCAGCATATGAAATTTGGCGTACTCTCAAAGTAACACATGAAGATACAAACAAAGTCAAACTAAGCAAAATTTCAATACTTTAAAAATCAATTTCAAAATTTTAAATGAACCAAGATGAAACTATAAATGATATGTACTATATATTTCAAGCCATATATCACTCACTTCTATAATTGGGAGAAAAATATAGTGATTTTGACATTCTTTCAAAAATCCTAAACTTTTTAAAGGATTAATGGGAACGAAAAGTCTTAGTTATTGAATAAGCTAATGACATCTCTACCATTAAACCAGAAAAGTTAATAGGAAATCTCATGTCATATAAAGTGAATTTTTAGGAAAACGACAAGCTTAAGAAAAAAACATTTACATTCCAGGCAAAAAATGAAGACTCCAATGAAGATGATGACGACATTGCATTTTAAGCAAAAATTTCAAAAATTTTCTAAAATTCAAAAGGAATAAGAAGTTCGACAACAATAGAAACAACAACAACAACAATCCCTCAACTTCCTTACTAAAATGCTATGAATGTGACAAATGGGTCATATTAAAAGAGACTGTCCAAAATGAAAGAAGAACAACTTTAAAAATAAGAACGATAAATTTTATAAGAAGAAAAAGCAACCATTTTTGATAACTTGGGATGATTCAGACTCTTCTTCATCATCGGATAGTGACAATGATTCCAAACAAGCAAATGTATGCTTCGTGGCTACTAATGACGATGAGAGTGAACTTCATTTGATGATTTAATTGAAATAATTTTTAGTTATTAGATAAGAAAAAAAATTAATAGAAAATATAAAGATACATTAGAAAAATTAAGTAGAAGCAAACTAGAAGTTGATATGCTAAAAGGAAAAGAAAATACTAAAAGAAGAATTAGTGAAATCTTAGGATTCTTGTGCTAATACATCATCACAGCTTACCTTGTTAACCAGTGAAATAGAAACTCAAAAAATTAAAAATGATGTATTAACAAAAGAAAATCACAATTTAAATTCTAGTAATAAAATATTAGAATTAGAAATAGACGGTCTTAAAACAAAGTTAAAAAAATATTACTAAAAATGTTTCTAATTTTAATAAAAGAAGAGAGAATCTTTCTAAAATCATATGAAATTTACAATCTACTTTTAGTATAATTGGATTAGGATATTACAAAACTAGAAAATTAGTTAAAACTAGGACTAAACAATACAGTTCACTATATACTCTTTTCGGAAAGAAAAATGATAATCAAAGAAAACAAAGCAATGAGTCTAAGACAGTAAAAATTGGTGTTCCAAAGACTAACAACTTCTTGATAAGAAATAAATATATATATATAATTTTATTACTCATGTTCATGAGAATTCAAATTTCATTTTCAAAGGAAAGTTCAAATATTATCTACTCAGATGGAGGTTCCATTACATTTAAAGATAATTCTAAAAGATGCGTCATTGGAAAAGGAGACATATGCAACAATGGTATATCTAATTCACCTCTTATTACTAATGTTTTATTAGTTAAAAATTTAAAACATAATTTATTAAGTATTAGTCAATTATGCGATAAAGGTTTATCATTCTTAAAAGATAAATGCGAATTTTTTTATCAAAATAAAATTTTAATTTCGAAGGAGTTAGAGAAAGCAATATTTATATTTTAAATACGAAAATAAATCATAATATAGATATGTGTTTAATAGCCAAAGATAACGATCCATGGCTATAGCACAAAATATTTTGTCATATTAACTTTAAAGCTATTAGTAAATTATCTATAAATAATTTGATAAAAGGTCTTCCAAAAATGAATTACAAAGTAAATAATATCCTTGATGCTTATCAATTTGGAAAACTAATTAAAATATCTTTTAAGTCCAAGAGGATCGTTTCTACGTTACAACCTCTTGATCTACTACATTTGGATCTATTTGATCTCACTCAAGTTCAATCTATAAATCATAGCAAAAATGTTTTTGTAATTGTATAAGATTTTTCAAGATATACATGGACGTTGTTCCTCAAAAACAAAAGTGATACTTGAACCATTTAAAATTTTAACTAAAAGAATTCAAAACTTAAAAGGTTAAAAATTAAAAATACTAAAAGTGATCATGGTTGCGAATTTGAAAATGATCTCTTTGAAAAATTTTGTAACAAAAATAGTATTAGTCAAAATTTCTCTTCCTAGAACCCAAAACAAAATGGATTCGTAAAAAGAAAAAATCGAACATTACAAGATATGCTAGGACTCTACTTAGTGGTAGTCAGCTACCAAAACATTTTTGGGAAAAAATTGTGTCTACTGCATGCTACATTTTAAATCATGTCACCATTCGACCTTTATCTAAACATACACCATACAAAAAATTTAATGGAAGAAAGCCTAATATATCATATTTATGACTTTTTGGATCAAAATGCTTCATATTAAATACAAAGGATCTGTACCGACCCGGAGTTTTCGATCTCGAAAATTCCAGACAGTTAGGAAAAAGAAGAAAGAGATAGAAGAAGAAGAAGTAGAAGAAACAGAAACACCAAAACACAGATTCTCACATTCACAGTGGATCAAAATATAATATCAAACAAAATAGCAGTTATACAAAGAAAAACTGAATTAGTTAATTTACATCAATACATCAGAGTTACAACAATTACACAAAAACTGGACAGTTAAGATTAATTTGTCCCAAATTAACTATAATATATCACAGCGGAATACACTCCTTACGTTCCTGCCATCCAGCTCGCCTCCTGAGCTCTAGAAACGTCCTTACCTGAAAATCTGTAATACTCTGTCTGACCTAAGCATTACAACAAAGTAATACCCGGGTCAGGCTGGAAACCAGCATGAGTAAACCCATATAATATGAAATACCAAGCTATAACATATGTGAATACCAGGGTAACTCGTACCCTTTTACGAGTTCTCATAGTCCAAATTTATCACACAACAGTTTCAGGTTAAATATCCATATTACACAATTCATTCCATCCAGCCTGTTTAATACCACATATCCAATTATAAAGAATTTTGTAGATTACAAAATGATGTGGTTTTGGGTATTTACTGATGCCTGACTCCGGTCTCTTCGAATCTCATGTCATCTTAACCCAAGTTATTCAATTAAATACAATTCAATTTTAAATATAGGATGTCACTTTTTACACAGCAATTCAACATTGATAGATAACCACATTACCACTATCCACCCAAACATATCATATCACAAAACATTTTATATCAGAGATATCAACCAATTCAAGGCATTGAACATCATTTAATCATTCATAAGCATGATTGATCACTTCCAAAATTAATTTAATTTATCTCTAATTAAATTAATTACTAACCTTTAATCACTTAGATTACCTTTACTTAACATTAATTATTTACAAACCAATTAATTAATCATCTTTTAATTATCCATCTTAATTAATCATCCTTGATTAATTATACTTTAATCACATTACGTAAATAGCCTTTAATTAATTTCACAAATTATTTATCCTTAACCATTCACAGTAATTATCCTTAATTAATTACTCAAATTAATTATCTTATAATCACCTATATTGGTTAACTATCCTTTAGTTAATCACACTCATTAATTAACTAACCCTTATTTAATTTCCTTAATTAATCAATCCATAAATTAATTAATCCATAATTAATTAATCCCTTTATTATCAATCCTATAATAAATTACACCAAGTAATTAATCCTTAATTACTTCCATTAAGTAATTATCCCATTGGTTAGTTAACCTTAATTAATTAACCTTTAATTACTTAAATTAATTAATCCTTAACAAATTTATCTTTTAATTACTTACATTAAGTAATTATCATTTAACTAATTAGTCTCTAATTACTTACATTAGTTAACCTCTAATCACCAATTCATTAATTTATAATTACCAATTAATGAATTTCTATTAATTAATTTATAATTCTAAACTATTGATTAATTAATCCTTAATTAATCAACTTTAATAACTTTCCTTAATTAATTAATCTTTAGTTAATAACCAATCAATTAAATAATAAATCTTAATTACCAAAACCTTAACTAATTCTAAGGTAATTCATTTATTTTAATCACTTTCTTAATCATTATTAGAATTTATAAACTTTGGAATTAATTATCATTAACTTAAAAAACATTAAGTTTAATTAAAAATTCAAAACACTTAATCTTTCAATTAAACTACATAATTATCTGATTAATTGAGCTTTTAAAAACATCTTAAGGATAAACTTAATTAATAACTTAAAATAAATTTTTAACTTTAATAAACAAACATTTAATAATTAATTACTATTTAAAGGAAGTAGTTTTTAAGTTAACTAGTTCTAAAACTTGACTTTATTAAATTTAAAGTTTTGAAAATAAAATTACCTTACGCGAGTAAATCCAGGATCTACTCGGCTTACACCCGAGCTTCCTTAACTTTTTCCTGTGCCTCCTCTTTCGTCATTAAATCTTAGTTTAAATTTGAAAAAAAACTGTTATACTAAAACACTCTCGTACTCGAAACAATCCTGAGCAAAACCCTAAGGCAAACCCATGTTTTCCCAATCCCTACCCGAAATCACCTCCTTTACTTTCAGAGCTTCAACAACTACAGACACACAACAACACCGTGCACATGTACAGATGGTCGGAACGTCTTCGACCATCGCCACTACCCCCGGCAAGTCAAACTCGACCTCAGTACACAATATCGATCACCCGTGCTTCGAATTGATCATGAAAACGAGAATAAGCTAGAGAACCCAAATCTGGGAACGAACCATCACCCAAATTTCCTCCTCGTGCTACCACCACCGGCCATCAGATACGTCAACCTTCCGACCATCTCCTCACCATAGGCCCACGCACCAAATCCCCCTCATGCGATCACCTCTGGTGATCCACCAACGCCGCACGAAGCCCAGCAACCATCTCGACCAAATTAACACGCCTCACCCTAGTTTGTCGATGTCTCGCTACCACGGCCGTAGATAAATTCCTTCACCATTTTTCTAAAGATTCCCGACACCCCGGCCACCTTCAGGCCAAACCCCGCCCTCTAAAACTTCACTGATCACCAGAAATCACTCGAAAACCATATTCCGATTAACATGCAATATCTCATAACTTACAAACTTAAAATTCATGATGTCAAACTTAAAAATCTTAGTTTCCGAAATCGAAATTGATTATACACCTGAATCAAACATTTATTATGATTGAGACTTTGACATGTATTAGAGTTCTACTATTCTTCTTCTTATTTTTAAAACTATCTCCAGATTTAACTTGGAAAATATATTTTTAAAATCTGATCTGTTGATATAACAAACATAATGTGTTTACATATTGAAGTCTAAAGAATATCAAATGAAGAGCAGTTAAATTTTGAATTCTATTTGCAACCTGGAAGATGAAGAACAGAATAACATTGCTGAAGCACAGACATATACACAAATATCTATATACCTATATTCATGTATTTATCTTAAAACCATCATGCAATCATTTATGAAAACATTTACCACAGTCTTACTTCAAGAAATTTCCACATGCATGAAATTTAAACTGTTTAAAACTCTATTTTACTCACTTGTTATGATGTTGAATAGAGAACAAATTCCCAGATTTAAAGGTTGCTGATATCCCTTTGCTATAGGCTTTTTGATCTGTACTGAAAATTAATTTGCCTTGTTTGAATTGATCTTGAATCTACTTGCTTTCTCAGGTTAAAAATATTGAAACGGCCTTGATTTATGATGATGATCAACTAGCTTTCTAGATAATTTGTTTGATCTGTTTTTGAATCTGAAATTTGGTTGAGCTTCAGTTTCTATATCTGGTTTGGTTTCTAGTTTTAGTTTTGGATTTGAAATATATGAAAGAAAATTGAAAGGAAAAAATATAAATATGTATATATTTTAAATTTCTTTTTAATTGATAAATTTTAAAAATGAATGACACATGTATTACATGTTGCAATTTGGTATACACTTGTCTTTATTATTTTATAAATTGTTTACACTTGTTATAATGTATGGAGGATTAGTTTATATTTGTAATTTTGTACATTAATATGTTTTTAATATATATATGCATAATATTTCCCATTTAGTTTTATATTTAAAAATGTTTTAAGTGTTCTTAATATTTAAACTTCTCTTTATTTATCTTAAATATAATTTGAAAGAAAATGAAATAAAAGCCCAATTATATACTTAATATATCCTTCATTTATATTTATAAAATCCATTAAAGACAATGATATAGAACTAATTATATATACTAATAATAATCATATGTACATATAAAATTTTAAAAATCCAATTTACGTCTAAGATATTTACATTTGAATTTTAAATCCAAATTCTCCTTGTAAAAATCTACTTATATCTATTCAAATTAATACTCATTTTATTTGCTTAGGAAAAAAATAATTTTAGACCATTTTAAATATTTTATAAAGAAGATTACCACATTATTATTGCTTAAAAATCTAGGTAATCCTATTCCTTCCCTCTTTGGATCTTTTTGCCCTCGAAAAGGAACAAAGCCAGAATTTATTCAATACTTAAAATCAGATAAATCACCTTTTTATCATTTTTAAAATACTTTAAAAATCTATATAATATTAGAAAAATAGATTTTATAAAAATACTTTTATAACTTGATGTTTCAACAAGTCCATCCTCGTTCTCACAGAAATTCGGTCATATGTTGATCAGGCGTAGGACTGAAGATCTATAAGTACTTAGCAGACCCATTTTAACATCCAGCGAAAATACTTGGAAATTTTTTTATTGAAAATATAGAAAATATTTTTGAAATCGAGGAAATATCTTTGGTGAAAATGCTCTGGAAATCATCACCCTCATCCATGGTCGCAGTTAACCCAATGGTTACGTTGTCATCCCGGCAAAATCCATAGATAATCATAGGCATTCCGCGCCCCTCGATTACCGTAACGACCCGCCATCCGTCTCCACAGAATGACGCATCATTAATAAGAAAGTAAGAGATATAAAAGAGAAAGAAAGAGAAGAAAGAAGAAACAACACATCAGAATCTAAATAGCGGAAAGGATAAATTATATTAATAACATAGGATTTTACATAGTATACAACAATTATCAGAGTACACAGATAATACAACACATACTAGACAGTTATAAGCACCTGTCTAGTTATTACAACTCAATACAACTCAGAGACCACATAGAGATATCAAACACAATGGAATACTATATCTAACGCAGAAGCCTCCTGCTCCATTGCTCCTTCAATATTCGTCAAAGCCAACCTGAATCCCTTGGCTACTCGTAAAAATTTGAGTACCCAAGAGTTTAAGAAAACAAAGAATAAACTCCGGGTCGGACATGGGTCTGGTGTGAGTAACAGGTTAAAGGTTCTTAACTTTCAAAAACCTTTTGAAAAGAAAAGGTATCACGTAAGACTTCCCACACATAAACATGGAAAAGTTTTTAACTTACGCTAACCAAAACATTTGATAGGAAATCCAGTGATATTATAATAGGTCTAGGGTTTTCAAGTAAATATGAAATAGCCGAAATTGTTACATTCATTAAATTCCAGCTACTAGCCACAAAAGTGGGTAATACAATCAAAACCGTTGGCACTTATTGGATTTTGGATTCCATAGAATGGCAGGGCTACTGGGGTACCGTCCGTCACAGTACGTGGCCTAGATCACCGTACCGAGGAGTACGCCCGCTCCCCTACAACACAAAGTCGGAACCGTTCCTTATTGAACAGTTCCGAACAAGACAACCCCGCAGTTGGTGCGTATATCCAACCGCCCACTAAGCCGAATAAAAAGGGACCTCTAAACAGGGGAAAATCTCGCCCTACTTGGGCATGACCCACTTAGCCTTGCTGCGCCTCCCCTGTTTTAGCCATTCCCGGTTGATGAGGCTTGAGGCTACGATTACCTTTATAGGACACATCACTTAGAATGCTCATCGTCCACCTGACGATGTTCTGAAAGCATTCAATCCATACAAGTTCGTTCCGGGTTCGAACGAAACCACAGGCACTATCTCGTTGCACTCATTTTGGAATCACCCTCAGAATCAACGACAATAGCCCTTGCACTCTGAATTACTATCTCGAGCCTGTAAGTACTATTTCCTTCAAACTCATCACGGAATCACCCCCGGAGTTATACTGACGAATAGTCCTTACACCGCGAGTCTTCACTCTTCACATAAGATTCACGACCTATCGTTAATTTGGATCGATGTGGTTTTCGGATATCCAAATATGGAAACCCGATCCCGGTCTCATCGAAATTCAAAGCATGTCTTTTAGGTCTAAGTTATTTTAGAGTTTAAAATAATTCAATTACATTATCTATATACACACAGATAGATAATTCAAAGATTCACAACAGATAATTATCATTATCACAACCATAGATTATCCACATTATCATTATCAAAAGATAATCCATATCATCATCACAATGCAACCAATGCATCCATATCACACAACATTACTAATCTCATAGTTGGGACTTCAACCATTCAAGATAACCAATATCATCCATTTATAAGCAATGATCTATAATCACACTATCTATAATTAATTTAAAATGAATTAAATTAATTACATCATCTCTAATTAATTTAAAATGAATTAAATTAATTACTTACATCAATATAAATCTTGCTTACATAACCATTAATTAATTACAAATTAATTAATTAATTATCCTCTAATTAATCATCTTAATTAATCACCCCTGATTAATTATACTTTATTTAATTTCACAAAATTAATTACTCTAAACCAAATACAGTAATTAACCTTTAATTACTTCATTAATTAATCACTTATTATTGATTAATTAATTTAAATTTATCAATCTTAATTACATCATTAATTATTTTAATTAATGATCCTAAATTATATTTAATTGGTTATCTTATTTAAATTAATTACATTAATTAATTAACCTCAATTAAACCATAATTATTAATCACCTTTGATTAATCACATTCAGTAATTAACTTCCCTTAATTACTTATCAAATTAATTATCTCTTAATTAATTTCTTAATTAATCCCTTGATTAATTATAAAGTAATTTAATCCAAATTACTTTCACAATCCCAACATCATCCACTAATTACATCCAGTAATTATTTTAATTACTTCACTGAGTAATTTTACTTCATTAATTACATCAAGTAATTATTATCAAATCCAATGTTTAAAATTAATTAAACTTAATTAATTAATTTAAACCAATCTCAATAAACTCCATTAATTACGTTAAGTAATTAATGTCTTAATTACTTTCATTTAGTAATTAAACTTAAATAATTTTCACAATTGATTATCATTAATTAATTAATCTAATTAATTATTAAAAATTAATCATATTCATTAATTACTAAATAATCCTTAGTTAATGACCATCATTAACTGTTATCAATTCTTTAATTACTTTTTCTTAAGTAATTAACTTTCACCAATCAATATTAATTATAAACTAATTAATATATAATTATCTATTAATTAATCTTTAGTTAAATTAATTAATCTTTAATTAAATTAATTAATCTTTAATTAAATTAATTAAGTGTTAACTGTAACTTAATTAATTCTGAATTACTTGATTAATTAATTCCTAATTATTAATTAATAATCCTTAATTTCAAATTAATTATTCCTAATTAATTAATCTTAACCATTGATTAAGTAGTTTAAACCTATGATTGCTTATTTAGTTAATCCAAATTAATTAATTAAGTTAACTTTAATTAATACATTTAAAAAGCTTTAATTGATTTTTTTATCCAAATCATTACTTCATTTAAATAAATAATCCATTTTAATTAACTTAATAATTCAAATCATTAAATTCTTATTTGTTTTAAAGATAAAAATATTTCCTTATTAATGATCACATTATCATTAACAAAGTATTAAAAACAAATTACTTTAAATTTACTTCCAGATATCATTTTAAATCTTAATATTTAAAATGAATTCAAATTATCCTTAACAAAGTTTTAAAACACATTTTTAAACCTTTCATTTCACAAGTTAAAGATACATTCCTTTAAATAAAGAAGTTTTAAAAGGATTTAAAACCAAAATTCATATTTAAATTCAAATCAAATTTGAGTTATACTTTAAACATTTCAATTTGTTTAATATTTTAAACGTTTAAAAATTTTCCTACATTCCAAAACTGAAATACTTATTTAAAATTTAGTTTTAAGATAAATCTTCAGATTTTTAAAACTTTACTTATATTTTTAAACTTTATTTTAAAAATTCAAACTACTTGATCATTTTTAAAGTATTTAACCATTCAAGTTTAAAGTTTTAATTTACTTTAAACTGAGATTTAAACTTAAATTTGAATCCCAGAATTTAAACTTGGATTTACAATTTAGTTTATACCTTTTCTTTTCCATTTTTAAATTTCAGTTTAAAAATTTATAACAATCTTACAGGTTTCTGTATAAAACCCGATGCTAAACTTAAAACCCGAGCCAGAGGAAAACTTCTTCGAGTCATCAAGCCCACTGCTTCGAGCCATACCCCGCAACTTCTCGACTGATTCTCGAGTTGCCCCCATTGCTTGCACCCAGGAAACCACCTGAAAACAAAAGTGCACGGTGCACATGCACCGTCCCTCCGGCCGTCTCCATCCACCTCTGGTGGCCTCCACACCTCGGCGACCAGACCCCCGACCCAACATGACCATCAATCATCATTCCCCGGTTCAAAATTGAATTCGAGTTTTATTCAAAAACCTGGAACCAGAAAGACAAACCCCACCAAAACCTGTCAACCCTTCAACCACCATTCTCCGACCACCGGATATCCTCCACCACCGGCCACAACTTCGCCTACGCTACAGCAACCATCACCCAAAAGCATTTGACACTCGGTCAAACATTAAAGCCGTAACGACCCGTTAACAAAGCATCCCAAAATCTAGGGTTATAGACAAGGAATAAGCATCACTGCTTCCATGGTGATTTGCATCACCATCACATATTTTTCCCAACAACAATGATAGCTCCTCTACCCACAAGATGAACCCCGACCCTTCAAAATCGACAGATCATCTGAAATCACCAAATTCCCCTTTTCTGTTCAACAGAGAAATGCACCCTAACCCCTTAACTAAAAATCCTAATTTTTACTCTAAAAATTATGTTTTCATTTTAGTTTTTAATTCATAATACTGAATCTATCTATTTCTCAGTTTGAAATTTTCATATTATTCAACACAGTTTGATATCCTGGGCTTTACAGCAATACCAGATTTTGATTTAACAAATTTTAAGTTTTTAAAACTTATCTATACTAATTCAAACATCCTTGGTTTGTAAATCAAGTCCTAACAAAACTAGATCAGGTGGTAAGAAATAAAAAATAAAATCTTGAGTCTGGGAAACAATATAAGAAGAGAGCAGAAAATCACAATACACACCAATACATCCATAAAAATATTCAGAAATATACTTATAAATGCATTCACCAACATATTTGTTTTCAGTGATAAAACATGCAACATAATTATACTTTAAACCATTTGTATTATGATGTTACTCACCTAAACTTGATGGGCAGAGCAATGATTTTGAAAAGGACTTTTGCGCTTTTTAAAAAAACTGGAAATTTCCTTGCTTCTTAAATTTTGAAACTTTAAATCTTGTTTGTTGTTGCTTCCTGATTACATTTGCATGCATGCAACTTTGAAACTCTAGATTCTAGAAATGTAGACGCTTTCAAACAGACTTGCTCTCATACTTGAAAATATGCAGGTTGTCTTTGTTTTGATTTGAAAAAAAATGGTTTGCATGTAGGCTTTGTTTCAGGTTTGTGAAGTGGATTTGCAGATTTGAATTGGGAAGTGATTTCTAATTTACAGGAATTTGCTTTTAAAATAGATTTGCTTGATTTTGATTTTGAGGAACCTATTGATTTAGTATGAGGAAGTTTTCAGTTTTGTGAACATTACTTACTTGTTTGAATTCAAAGTACATAAAAAAATGAATGAAGAATGTGAAAGTGTTTTATATGGATTAAAATTTTGTTTAACTAAAATTTAAAGAAAATAGAACAAGTAATGACACTTGTCCCTTACATTAACAATTGTCATGCACCTTGTTTATTATTTTAACACATGTTAATTTAATTTGTAAAATGCTTACATTTGTTTTTAATGTTAATAAGCTATAATTAAGTTAACTTGTATTTTAATTAGATGTTAGTATAAGATAAATGAAAATCCATGTTTAATTAATTAGTTAACATGTATTTATTTACATGTAGATAATTTTAAAATGAATAAATCCAATTTTATTTATAAAATAAAGTATACAAATATTTTAAAATCAAAACAAATTAAAAATATTTATACTTTAGATTTCAAAGCTTTTAATTCAAGTTCAAATTAAATTTTGAAATCAAGTTTATTTACAAATATAACTACACAATTAAATTTTTGAAAAACAATTATTTTTATTAAAAATCTATTTGTTAAAAAAATGTATTATTATGTTTGAAAATAACAAATTTTGATAACTATAAATAATTTATAAAAGAAATTGTCTTCTTTATAAATAAATTATTTATTTTATCACACTATATCAAAATAACCCTTTTTATTATTATTTTTTTAAATTTAGACTTGAGTTAAAACATATTTTAAACCATTTAAATAATTTACCTTATGTATTTAAAACCATATTTATTTATTAAATAACCTTTTAAAAGTTTAACTTTTAAATAAAATCAAAATTCCTAATTTTTACTAAAGATATATATTTTTATAGAAAATAAGATTTATTTATTTATTAGATTAAAACAAGATCTATTTACAATATATACATATCCTATATACATTATAAATAGATAACAATTTATTAGCTTTTGAAAGATAAAATCTATCAATTAAATATTTATTTTATTGGATATTTAAATTAATTCAAATCTTATTAACAAAATTATCAAATCAATTTAATTTTTAATTTGGATTATTAAATTGATATTGCTTAAAATTCCGAGTCATCACATTCCTTCCCCCTTGAAAGAATTTCGTCCTTGAAATTTAAAACAAAGGTAATTTAATAATCTATTTAAAGATTTAATTTTAAACACAAGCATATACCAATGATATGCTAGCAATCATAGCAACCAATTCACCCAATCAATCAAACGTATCTATCCAGATAAAATTCTGGATAGAGTTTCCTCGAGTTTTCCTGGTAAAAATATCGGGATACTTGCTCTATAGATTCCAAACAATCAATACTACTAAGCTACAAAGCTCTCACTCGTCTAGATCTATAGAACTAGACAGCATATCAGACTACAGATGAGTCTGATTCATTAACCAAACCTCTAGAATGGTTGGTTCCAAAACCAGAGATAGATCAGTCACGTACTCTCTCAGATATACGTGAAACTCATCGAATCCCAGTTATCCAAACTGGCAATTCAATCTTGAAAACCAAACACTGATCCAACCAAAACACAGAAAAGGTCCAAACATCTCGGAGTTAGCTCTCCAGCCTTACCCCATCTTATAGCTCCTTTGATCGGAGAAAACTTATCCAAAACAAAATTCCGACTCCAGAATCCGAATTCCTTCGTCTCTTATCCACAAAAGTCTTCAGACAATCCTGGCTGCCAACATTCAAACTAATCAGCTCAACCCTTGCTGATTTCTCTAGAAACAAACTAGACCAAAAACAACCCAGCCCAATGATCTCCTCAAGATCAACCAAAACCAAAAACACAACTCTACTCCATAACCAGCAGAAGACAACAAACTTCTCCTAATCTGGAAAAGACAATCAGAAACACTTCCAAACTGCTTCCGCTGCACAACTCTGATCCGAAGTAGATAAGAATGCTGATGAAGAACACGACCACAAACTGGACATCACTTCCCAAAAATATGGTTCAACAGATCCATAAAGAAAACTCAGAAATTCCTCCGAACACTGAGTTGCTTCATCAAATTCTATCTCTAGGAACCACTCTTCAACTAAACTGAACCACCAGTTCCACTCCTGGAATACTAGTAGATAAGAAAACTCAATCTCCAGATGCAGACAAACCTCTGATTACCTAGAAGACAATCAGGAAATCTCCAACAATCCAAGAAAACACTTAACTATCGCAAGTCACTTTTGCGATCAACCCAGATCAATTTCAAAGAAAACTGTCCTCTCTTTACCCAATAGAACAACTTACACTGGCCTAGCCAATCTATTGAAGAAACGGATCCACTCTGCTGCTTCTGAACTCCACCTCCAGAAAAACTACTCAGCTACGACCTCTCGATCGGTACACAGAACACTCCGAGCTGCACTGCTGACACCAATGCCAAACTTCCTAATCCAAAGTTCTTCGAGAAATTCGGACTTCAAAGCAAACAAAAACACCACAACATCCTGCTGAATCCTGCCACAGCATCGAAGCAGACACATTTCCTTAACCTTGTTCCAAAGGAAACATCTTCGGGCACAACCATAGTCACTGCATCTCATCACGTAGCTACTACTTCCTGAAGTATCAAGATACCATTACTCATTTCTGCCCAACTGACAGATCCAATATTCAACTCATCCAACATCAAAGATGAACTCCGAACCTTAACAGGTTTCCTTCAGAGATTTATGAAATCTCTACACTCTGCACAACTTACTCGAGGCAGCATTCGGTCTACAGCCTCGACAAATACACTTCCAACTTCAAACACCAAACTTCAACCAATGGTAGTAATTGTGTTACACACACCACTACCTTATCTACCTTTATATCTTATATTGGAAAACCTGAACAGGTAACCCAACGGATAGGTAGAAATAGATAAATATATATATATATAAATATATTCAAAATTACAAATACGCTCTCTCAAGAAAGACACCACTCCAGAGCCTAGGTATTCACTCAACATAATGCTCTGATACCACTGTAACAACCCTCCATCTGTCTCCACAGAATGACGCATCATTAATAAGAAAGAAAGAGATAGAAAAGAGAAAGAAAGAGAAGAAAGAAGAAGCAACACATCAAAATCTAAACGGCGGAACGAATAAATTATATTAATAACATAGGATATTACATAGTATACAACAATTATCAGAGTACATAGATAATACAACACATATTAGACAGTTATAAACACCTGTCTAGTTATTACAACTCAATACGACTCAGAGACAACATAGAGATATCAAACACAGCGGAATACTATATCTAATGCAGAAGCCTCCTGCTCCATTGCTCCTCCAATATTCGTCAAAGCCAACCTGAATCCCTTGGCTACTCGTAAAAATTTGAGTACCTAAGGGTTTAAGAAAATAAACAATAAACTCCGGGTCAGACATGGGTCTGGTTTAAGTAACAGGTTAAAGTTTCTTAACTTTCAAAACCCTTTTGAAAAGAAAAGGTATCACGTAAGACTTCCCACACATAAACATGGAAAAGTTTTTACCTTACGCTAACCAAAACATTTGATAGGAAATCCAGTGATATTATAATAGGTCTAGGGTTTTCAAGTAAATATGAAATAACCGAAATTGTTACATTCATTAAATTCCAGCTTCTTGCCACAAAAGTGGGTAATACAATCAAAACCGTTGGCACTTATTGGATTTTGGATTCCATATAATGGTAGGGCTACTGGGGTACCGCCCGTCATAGTACGTGGCCTAGATCACCGTATCGAGGAGTACGCCCGCTCCCCTGCAACACAAAGCCTGAACCATTCCTTACTGAACAGTTCCGAACAAGACAGCCCCGCAGTTGGTGCGCATATCCAACCGCCCACTGAGCCGAATAAAAAGGGACCTCTAGACAGGGGAAAATCTCGTACTACTTGGGCATGACCCACTTATCCTTGCTGCACCTCCCCTGTTTTAGCCATTCCCGGTTGATGAGGCTTGAGGCTACGATTACCTTTATAGGACACATCATTTAGAATGCTCATCGTCCACCTGACGATGTTCTGAAAGCATTCAATCCATACAAATTCGTTCCGGGTTCGAACGAAACCGAAGGCACTATCTCGTTGCACTCATTTTGGAATCACCCTCAGAGTCAACGATAATAGCCCTTGCACTCTGAATCACCATCTCGAGCCTGTAAGTACTATTTCCGTCAAACTCATCACGGAATCACCCCCAGAGTTATACTGACGAATAGTCCTTACACCTCGAGTCTTCACTCTTCACATAAGATTCACGACCTATCGTTAATTTGGATCGATGTGGTTTTCGGATATCCAAATATGGAAACCCGATCCCGGTCTCATAGAAATCCAAAGCGTGTCTTTTAGGTCCAAGTTGTTTTAGAGTTTAAAACAATTCAACTACATTATCAATATACACACAGATAGATAATTCACAGATTCACAACAGATAATTATCATTATAATAACCACAGATAATCCACATTACCATTATCAAAAGATAATCCATATCATCATCACAATGCAAGCAATGCATCCATATTACACAACATTACTAATCTCATAGTTGAGACTTCAACCATTCAAGGTAACTAATATCATCCATTTATAAGCAATGATCTATAATCACACTATCTATAATTAATTTAAAATGAATTAAATTAATTACATCATCTCTAATTAATTTGAAATGAATTAAATTAATTACTTACATCAATATAAATCTTGCTTACATAACCATTAATTAATTACAAATTAATTAATTAATTATCCTCTAATTAATCATCTTAATTAATCTCCCCTGATTAATATACTTTAATTAATTTCACAAAATTAATTACTCTAAACCGAATACAGTAATTAACCTTTAATTACTTCATTAATTAATCACTTATTATTATTTAATTAATCTAAATTAATCAATCTTAATTACATCATTAATTATTTTAATTAATGATCCTAAATTATATTTAATTGGTTATCTTATTTAAAAGTTACATTAGATAATTAATTACATTAAATAATTAATCTCAATTAAACCATAATTATTAATCACCTTTGATTAATCACATTCAGTAATTAACTTCCCTTAATTACTTATTAAATTAATTACCTCTTAATTAATTTCTTAATTAATCTCTTGATTAATTATAAAGTAATTTAATCCAAATTACTTTCACAATCCCAACATCGTCCACTAATTACATCCAGTAATTATCTTTAATTACTTCACTGAGTAATTTTACTTCATTAATTACATCAAGTAATTATTATCAAATCCAATGTTTAAAATTAATTAAACTTAATTAATTAATTTAAACCAATCTCAATAAACTCCATTAATTACATTAAGTAATTAATGTCTTAATTACTTTCATTTAGTAATTAAACTTAAATAATTTTCACAATTGATTATCATTAATTAATTAATCTAATTAATTATTAAAAATTAATTATATTCATTAATTACTAAATAATCCTTAGTTAATGACCATCATTAACTATTATTAATTCTTCAATTACTTTTTCTTAAGTAATTATCTTTCATCAATCAATATTAATTATAAACTAATTAATCTATAATTATCTATTAATTAATCTTTAATTAAATTAATTAAGTGTTAATTGTAACTTAATTAATTCTAAATTACTTGATTAATTAATTCCTAATTATTAATTAAAATCCAATTAATAATCCTTAATTTCAAATTAATTATTCCTAATTAATTAATCTTAACCATTGATTAATTAGTTTAAACCTTTAATTGCTTATTTAATTAATCTAAATTAATTAATTAAGTTAACTTTAATTAGTACATTTAAAAAGCTTTAATTGCTTTTTTTATCCAAATCATTACTTCATTTAAATAAATAATCCATTTTAATTAACTTAATAATTCAAATCATTAAATTCTTACTTGTTTTAAAGATAAAAATATTTCCTTATTAATGATCACATTATCATTAACAAAGTATTAAAAACAAATTACTTTAAATTTACTTCCAAATATCATTTTAAATCTTAATATTTAAAATGAATTCAAATTATCCTTAACAAAGTTTTAAAACATATTTTTAAACCTTTTATTTCACAAGTTAAAGATATATTCCTTTAAATAAAGAAGTTTTCAAAGGATTTAAAACCAAAATTCATATTAAATTCAAATCAAATTTGAGTTATACTTTAAACATTTCAATTTGTTTAATATTTTAAACATTTAAAAAAATTCCTACATTCCAAAACTGAAATACTTATTTAAAATTTAGTTTTAAGATAAATCTTAAGATTTTTAAAACTTTACTTATATTTTTAAACTTTATTTTAAAAATTCAAACTACTTGATCATTTTTAAAGTATTTAACCATTCAAGTTTAAAGTCTTAATTTATTTTAAACTGAGATTTAAACTTAAATTTGAATCCCAGAATTTAAACTCGGATTTAAAATTTAGTTTATACTTTTGCTTTTCCATTTTTAAATTTCAGTTTAAAAATTTATAACAATCTTACAGGTTTCTGTTTAAAACCTGATGCTAAACTTAAAACCCAAGCCAGAGGAAAATTTCTTCCAGTCATCAAGCCCACTGCTTCGAGCCATACCCCGTAACTTCTCGACTGATTCTCGAGTTGCCCCCATTGCTTGCACCTAGGCAACCACCTGAAAACAAAAGTGCACGTGCACCGTGCCTCCGGCCGTCTCCATCCACCTCCGGTTGCCTCCACACCTCGGCGACCAGACCCCCGACCCAACACGACCATCAATCATCATTCCCCGGTTCAAAAATGAATTCGAGTTTTATTCAAAAACCTGGAACCAGAAAGACAAACCCCACCAAAACCTATCAACCCTTCAACCACCATTCTCCAATCACCGGAGATCCTCCACCACCGGCCACAACCTCGCCTATGCTATAGCAACCATCACCAAAAGCATTTGACACTCGGTCAAACATTAAAGCCGTGACGACCCATTAACAAAGCATCCCAAAATCTAGGGTTATAGACAAGGAATCAACATCACTGCTTCCATGATGATTTGCATCACTATCACATAATTTTCCCAACAACAATGATAGCTCCTCTACCCACAAGATGAACCCCGACCCTTCAAAATCGACAGATCATCGGAAATCACCAAATTCCCCTTTTCTGTTCAACGGAGAAATGCACCGTACCCCCTTAACTAAAATTCCTAATTTTTACTCTAAAAATCATGTTTTGGTTTTAGTTTTTAATTCATAATACTGAATCTATCTATTTCTCAGTTTGAAGTTTTCATATTATTCAACACACTTTGATATCCTGGGCTTTACAGCAATAGCAGATTTTGATTTAACAAATTTTAAGTTTTTAAAACTTATTTATACTAATTCAAACATCCTTGGTTTGTAAATCAAGTCCTAACAAAACTAGATCAGGTGGTAAGAAATAAAAAATAAAATCTTGAGTCTGGGAAACAATATAAGAACGGAGCAGAAAATCACAATACACACCAATACATCCATAAAAATATTCAGAAATATACTTATAAATGCATTCACAAACATATTTGTTTTCAGTGATAAAACATGCGACATAATTATACTTTAAATCATTTGTATTATGATGTAACTCACCTGAACTTGATTGGCAAAGCAATGATTTTGAAAAGGACTTTTGTGCCTTTTAAAAAAAACTGGAAATTTCCTTGCTTCTTAAATTTTGAAACTTTAAATCTTGTTTGTTGTTGCTTCCTGATTACATTTGCATGCATGCAACTTTGAAACTCCAGATTTTAGAAATGCAGATGCTTTCAAACAGACTTGCTCTCATACTTGAAAATGTGCAGGTTATCTTTGTTTTGATTTGAAAAAAAAAATGGTTTGCATGCAGGCTTTGTTTCAGGTTTGTGAAGTGGATTTGCATATTTGAATTGGAAAGTGATTTCTGATTTACAGGAATTTGTTTCTAAAACTGATTTGCTTGATTTGGATTTTGAGGAACCTATTGATTTAGTACGAGGAAGTTTTCAGTTTTGTGAACATTACTTACTTGTTTGAATTCAAAGTATATAAAAAAATGAATGAAGAATGTGAAAGTGTTTTATATGGATTAAAATTTTGTTTAATTAAAATTTAAAGAAAATAAAACAAGTAATGACACTTGTCCCTTACATTAACATTTGTTATGCACCTTGTTTATTATTTTAACGCATGTTAATTTAATTTGTAAAATGCTTACATTTGTTTTTAATGTTAATAAGCTATTATTAAGTTAACTTGTATTTTAATTAGATGTTAATATAAGATAAATAAAAATCCATATTTAGTTAGTTAGTTAACATGTATTTATTTACATGTAGATAATTTTAAAATGAATAAATCCAATTTTATTTATAAAATAAAGTTTATACAAATATTTTAAAATCAAAACAAATTAAAAATATTTATACTTTAGATTTCAAAGCTTTGAATTCAAGTTCAAATTAAATTTTGAAATCAAGTTTATTTAAAAATATAACTACACAATTAAATTTTTGAAAAACAATTATTTTTATTAAAAATCTATTTGTTAAAAACAATGTATTATTATGTTTGAAAATAACAAATTTTGATAACTATGAATAATTTATAAAAGAAATTGTCTTCTTTATAAATAAATTATTTATTATATCACACTATATCAAAATAACCCTTATTTATTTTATTTTATTTTTTACATTTAAACTTGAGTTAAAACATATTTTAAACCATTTAAATAATTTACCTTATTATTTAAAACATATTTATTTATTAAATAACCATTTCAAAGTTTAACTTTTAAATAAAATCAAAATTCCCAATTTTTACTAAAGATATATATTTTTATAGAAAACAGGATTTATTTATTTATTAGATTAAAATAAGATCTATTTACAATATATACATATCCTATATACATTATAAATAGATAACAATTTATTAGCTTTTAAAAAATAAAATCTATCAATTAAATATTTATTTTATTAGATATTTAAATTAAGTCAAATCTTATTAACAAAATTATCAAATCAATTTAATTTTTAATTCGGATTATTAAATTGATATTGCTTAAAATTCCGGGTCATCACAATTACGTTATGGAATCCGCTACAGATCGCAGCTACATCTGGGGTTACGTTGCTATCATAGCAAAAACCCATATAATTGTAGGCATCAGTGCCCTCAAATTCCACTGCCAAAAAATGAAACTTCTCCACTCCACTCGACCATAGATCGCAGTCTACCGATGTTACGTTTCCATCCCGGCAAAGTTATGCGTAGACCGTTGACACTCACCTCCACACAATTTCTGCTATGGTCCACAGTAGATCACAGCGACATCGAGTTACACTGTCGTCATAGCATAACCCAAATTCCTCTATAGGCATCAGCGCCCTCGACTTTCGCTACCCAATAATCCTCAGGAACTTCAGTTTGTCCGGACTTCCTCACAGGATCCACTTTAGAGCCTTCCCCTTGGGGCTCAAGGCAGTACCAACCTATGGTACTCCTGAGAAGTTCATTTCAAGGTAGCGCCTTTTTCTACAGAGCCATTTTCAAAACACTTTATACTATACACATATAGTATCTTCCAAATCATACACCTAGTATGAATCCCATATAAATCTCCTTTCTCAAAATCGATTATCCCAAAATCGATAATTCTCTAACTAGGCTTTCCAAATTTCCAAAATTGATTTTTCCCCAAATATCAAAAGCCTTTCCGAAATCCATAGGTTCCATAAACCTTTTCCCAAAATCATTCTCATAAGATCCTTTATATATATATATATATATATATATATAACTTGAAAATCTTTGAATCACTTCATACTTGTATAAATTCCCTTTTTATACTTCAAATACTTTCAAAACCCTTTTTCTTCTGGCTATAGATTCAACAATGGGAGATTTATCTTATATAACAAAGATATACAACTTTGTTTATTCCAAATCAAATATTCAAATTTGATTACTCTTTTATAAATTTATTAACCATATTACCTTTTTTATGAAATGAGTTCTAGTCAAAGAAATATCCAATTTCCACTTTATTTCATCATATATTTCACAAAATATACTTTTCATTTCAAAAACCATTTTACAGTTCTTATCTATAAATTTTCAATATCAATTTCAATCAAACATGTACGATGTACACATATCATCATACGCTATATCAATCTGATCGCTCACTCGATCACATAATTTTCCTTCCGAAGTAGGATCGTCCACCCGACTTTCTAGTGCGGACTCAAATCTGGTTTCTTGATCAGAAACCGTCACTCTCCTTGCATAGTCATAACTATGATAGGGAATTTCCAGAACTAATCAAAAATCCGTATCTAGGTTCGTCGTGGAAAATCCCAACTCGGATCGATATATTATCTTGAAATTTTGTGCTCGAATCTGGATCAAATCGTTATGCGGATAGAATAATATACGTACATCCAACGTATCTTTCTTCATTTATTATTAGCTAAATCAATTTCTCCTTTCTATTCATATTCTCTTAGATTCTTATTCATTTATTCACAATTGCCTCAAACCCCATTTGGATTATTACCTCAGTTGTTATCTCAAATGGATATTTAATCATAAACAGTTTGCACTCTGACCAGATAAAATTTAGAAAATAGCTTGAAAGGTTAAAAATAGATAAGTAGTTGAAAAATAATTATTAATTTGTAAAATAGCTGTAAAATAGATAGATAGTTATAAAATAGTTATAGAAAGGTTAGATAATTGCAAAATAATTTTTAAAATAGTGGTTAGTTATAAGTAATTGAAAAATAGTAATTAGTTTATAAAACAGTTGTAAAATAGTTAAATAGTTCCAAAAATAATTGCAAAATAAGTATAAATTGTTTGGCTTTAAAAGATAGATTGTATAGTAAGTAGCTTGGAAAAATAGGTTTATATTAAATGTAACGACCCAGAATTTTTATTTAATTAAAATTTGAATATTTAATTAATTTTAAATATTTAATTAATTTTAAATATTAATAGGTGAAATTTATAAGTCGAATAAATTTTATTTTGAATAATTAGATTTAATTGGATAATTCAATCGATAATTTAATATGTGAAAATACAGAAATAATTGAAAATTGGGTTTAATATGATTAAAATTGGTTTGTAAAATTTTATTTTATCATATTGGAGTTATAGCAATGTTATAGAACTTTTAAAATCGGATTAAAAGTTAATTTGTGAAAATTGAATATTTTAATATTTAATTATCGACTGAAAAATAGCCAATTTTCGAACAATCTCAGAATTGGGCGAAACCAGTTCCATTGGATCCGTAATAGTTTGTTATTATCAGATTTCAATTTTCGTAGCAATCGGAGTTGTCGTTTGATCGTGGCAGCTCGAAACGCATCGAAATTGTTTTAATATTAATTTGGCGAGTTAAATAGTCATTTTTCAAACAGTCTCAGATTTTGACGAAACTAGTTTCATCGGATCCGTAATGTGATATTATTATATGGTTTCAAATTTCGTGTCAATCGGATTTACCGTTTGTCCGGTGCAAGCTAAAACGTCTAGAAAATCGTTTAATCGGTTTAATTTTAAATTGAACGTTTATTGCCATAACTCGCACAGATGACTAAATTAGCCTCCGAAACCTGTTCCATTATGTTCGGAACGCGGGGTAAACCTTAGAAACGCCAACCGGCACGCTTCGTTTGGAGTTCGGAAAATTTCGGATGAATAGTGTTTTGAGAATTTTCTATATAAGGCCCTCTATTTTCACTTTTGCAAACCAAACCCTCCTTTCTTCTTTAGCCGGCCCTAATTTCAATGGCCACGAAAATTCAAAACTTCTTCCCTCAATCTCTTCCAATCCGTGAAGAATTAGCGAAAACTTTCAACATGAAACTTGAAGTGATCTCGGGAGCTTCGAATCCATACGGAGATGATCGAAAACGGAGCTTCGAATCAATGGGAAATTGAGCAAGAAGGGGCTGCGTTTTTCACGCAAATCGAGGTGATAGGGGAGGCCGAGTTCAACATGGTGGCAGCCGATGGTGGCTCTCGAGCGGGGCTTCGCAACGATGGTCTCCGATCGTCTTCAAGCTTCGTATGGAGGGAGCATAATTCGCGTGAATGATGGCGGCTATGGGTTCCTTATGCTCGTGTTTTACCTGATGATGGAGGAAGCAAGTTACGGCTTAGATTTCATCACATAGAAATGGACGGCAGATCTGGTTGCTAGGGTTAGAAAATAAAATATTAATTGTAAATTAATTATATTAATTATTGTGTAAACTTCTAAATGCGATAACTCTTTCATACGAGGTCGAAAACGCGCGAAACCAGTTGCGTTGAAATCGTATGGACGAGCATTACACGATGGAATTGGATTGGAGTCGTTTGGAGTTAGTGAGAATTTCGGATAAAATTAATCGCGCGTTTAATTTTATTCGAAATAAATCGCTAAAATGAAATTGAAATCAAGGTGAGAACTTCTCACTCAATCGAATCAGTTTCGATTTTAATTTTAAATAGTTAGATTTAAAATTGTTGAATGCATGTTCGAATAATGATTGTAATCTATTGATTGTTAAAATAGACATTATGCGCCGTTAGTAAGCGGAGGTTATTTATTAAAAAACATATACCGCGAATATTTCATAAACAGTGAAATTGGTATTATTTATGTACTTGGAGTTGATTTCCCGCATTATATAGCAGATGAGACCCTATTGCGCCGTCTATTAAGCGGATAATATTTTATAAATCCCATATACCGTGATTATTCCGTACTGGAACGGAATTGGTATTGTGCTAATGTTTTTGGATGCAGGGAAACAGGTTGGAGGGATCCAACTGGATTCCTCAACTGTATTGATTTATTTACAGATATTTTGATATTTGTTGATTATCATATCGATATATGATATTTGGATGTCGTGATTGACTATTTGGTGCTGCTGCATCATCGGATCCATTTCTGAAGTTTTAAAATAATGATTTGTGGTTATAAAAGGAATTTTAAAGTGATTTTCAAAAGTATACGTTTTATTAAATTTTGAATTGTTAAAATAAATAAACGTTAAAATTTTATTTTCATAAAAGTTATGATTTTTGTAAAATATAACCAAATTAAGATTTTTGAAATAAATAGTGATTAATTTATAAAATGGTTTAATTGGGAATTTTGAATTATTATAAACGGTTTATATAAAAGATTTATAAAATTGATATTTATAAATTAAAAATACTGGAATTTTAAAACGAGTTTTTATAAGTAATAAAGTGAAATAAAAATGGATTTCATAAGTGAATTGAGATTTATAAATTTATGAAATATGAATATATAAAATGGATAGATTTTGTAAAATATAAGATTTATAAGCAATCAACTTATAAATCGGATTTTGGCATTTAAAATGAGATATAAAAAGGATTTTTTATAAATAGAAGTTTATAAAAAATATAAATGGAGTTTATAAACGTTGTTTATAAATCCGAAATCAATTGAATTTGATAAGTTGGATATAGGAATATATGAAAGGAATTATATCCACGATTTTGGACAGTGGATAATCCTTTAATTTAATATGTAGAAATGATTGAAATTGGTTAACGAAGTATATTCACGATTTTGGACAGTGAATATATTATTAAATAAAATGGATATGTTTTTGGGGAAGGAACATTATGAAATGAAGTTCATGATTTTAAAGACGTTTTAAAATGCATTAAGTATCGAATACATAGATTTCAACATTCATTGTTGAAATAGACGTTTTCGAGAAATAGAAGGAAATGGTGGACTATAACACTGTTGTTATAGTAAATGATTTCCGAAAGGAAATGTTTTGTTTAGTATTGGGATTTATATATCTATTTTAATTTCGAATCCCTATACTAGTGATTTTGGGTTGTCGTAATGATGTTTTACGCAACATTCGTTTTGGCCCAAATAAATATGTTTAAGAGAATGATTTCCTTAAAGAATGAAATATATACTTAATTTCGGTTTAAGTGTACATTGAATATTTTCCAAGCGTTGAAAATAAATGGATTTGTGAATTACTTATTAATAAATAAGTACGGAAATGTTTTTCCAATGTGAAATGAAACGTTTTGAGAATTTATCGTTTTGAAGACAAATTGAAAATGAATATTAGAAATCGATTTGGGAATCATATATTCATAAATATTTTGGAATTGTAAATTCACTATGGAATTTATGAATAAAAAGGGGAATTGGTTTAAAAATAAACGTTGATTTATTTTTGAAGTGTGGGAATTAATTTACGGACTTGGAACGTAAATATAAAGTAAATCGTTAAGGATTTATTTAGTTGGTTTAAATGAACCATGTTGAAATGAAAGAAATTCTGCGTAAGGAAAATGTTTGAAATTTGTTATCACAAGTGATAAAGATGAAAAGTGGTTTGAAAATTTGTTTTCAAATGGTTGAAGTGTGGAAATTTTATATCTAGTAAAGATATTTTGGGAAGTAAATAATTTGGAAAATTATTTGGAATCTGGTGATGTTTAGCATGCCTATTGATAGTTAAAAAAAATCCGACTATCAATATTTACCTTTAAATAGGTATTTGTTGTGATTGTTTGAATTTGAATGCCACACTTATTTTTGAATAAGCGCTCACTATTCGGGTTAGCCGGAAAGGACCTTGGGGTCGTATAACCCATTCCGAATATGTGATACGTCGTAATGGATTGCATTTGATGACCGGCGTTGAAGACCGGATATTTTTGAAAATGGAAGGATTACCGTTGAGTTACTCTGCATCGGCTGATCTCCGATATAGAGGTTTTATCACCCTTAATGACGGGAAGTCCATACGTGATTAGAAATTATTCGGAATGCAAGGACTTCTTTGTAAGTGCCTTCGGTTCTGTTCGATCCCGGAACAGACTTGTATGGATTGTATGTCTGACATTACAAATTGAGGTATAAAGCTGATTTCTTTCAAATATATTTCTGTTGGTGGCGGAGAATTTATTCTCTTAGCTTAACACCCTTCTCGGAGACGTACGAGCTCAGAGGTTATGTAGTTGAAGGTTATTAGCAATATATTCCCAATTTGGTAATGTGACATGCTGAGTGTTGCTGTGAAATGATCATTGTTTGATCATTTGTGATATGATCATTTGTGATATGATCATATGTTTGATCACTTATCTTTGTAATCATTTCTATGATCATTTGTTAACCAAAGCACAGCTTTTGTATAAAGCGTGGCTTTTTGGACGAGACTTCGTCGGACCTCACACCCCGAAAATGGTCAAAACAGGAAGGATGCGGCAAGGTTATTAGGGGGTAGCGCCCCTTTAGTGTATGTCATTCCTTCTGGATAGAGGTGGTATCATGGTATGGAGCCCAGATACTTAACCTATGTTGTTGCTGCAAATTTTGTAGTTGTTGGAAATCGAGGATCCTTGGATAGATCGGTTACGATCGGGGGATGACATATTCGTGTCAGTAGTTACCCAGTTAGGGGTAACCCGGCCTTGTGTTGGCAGAGATCCGGTTTGGTTCTCGGGTCGTCTTTCCAGAGGCGTACCTATGTGGCAATGGAAAGTTCCTTGGCCTGGCCATTTGTTGAAAATCCAAAGAAACAATACGATCTTGTACGGTTTTAGTTGTAGAACCTATCATTCACTTATGGTGGCGCCCCACTGTTTGGATGGTATCTATAGTAGGCATAAGTGCGGAATGCCTATGCTGGCTAAGATTTATATTCTACTTTCGAAATTGTTTTATACACTATGCACTAGTAATAATATCAAATGTTTTTTTAATGCGTATCAAGCATCTTTGACTATCATAAGGAGAAATCTCCTCCGATTCTGCGTTTGCATTGTGTGTGTGTGCGGGAGGCCTTATGGTAGTCTCATTTTTAAAAGAATTGCGAATTGACTTTAAAAATATTCCTCTATTTTGATTTAAAGAAAAATAAACTGTTTTAGTTCTCACACCAGTCACATGACTGACTCGGAGTTTATTGTTTTCCTCCTAAACTCTGGGTGCCCACCAATTTCCACATGGGCAGTCAGGAGTAAGGTTTATCAGGATATTCTGGAATTCAGGAGTTGCTGGAGGCAAACTGGATAGCATGGCGTATTGCTAGTATATAATATTTCTTTTCCGCTGTTTGTTGTTGTTTGTTGTTGTACACTCTAATGATGTAATGTAATATAAAATGATGTAATGTAATAACTGATATAGTTCTTTGTTTAAAGATTATTCATTTATTTATTATATGTTGTTCCGCTGCGAATTGTGAGATTCTGATGTTGTTCTTTTATTTCTTTCTGTTCTAATCTATTTTTTTCTGTCTTCTTCTACCTTTTTCTTCTTCTTTAACCCTAACGGTACGGTTTTTCGGCTTTCGATTGCTCGGCGGTTGATACAGTGGACGTATTGACGTCGATTCTCGTGGACGAAAAATCGCAGTCGTTGCACTTTGGTATCAGAGCATATGGTTAAGCGACAACCATGGCTCTGTTGGGTATTACTCATTAGAGATAGAGTCAGTAGTACTCTAGAATGAGTGTGAGTGTAATAATAGATACGAGTGCGTATTTGTTAGTGAATATAAATTGTTTTATATTGTGATGATTGGTTTGTTGAGTGGTATATGGATTTTGGTCAACACGAGTAATTAACGTTGTTGATAGGGATCTCTAAACACTTGAATAGAACAATTCGACACAATATTGTTTTAAATTGGGTAAATGAAATAATTTTACCTTGATTATATTTTATATATAAAGGAAATAATTTTTCAGAGTTATTAAAGTGTATATAAATTGATTGTTTGGTTGTTGAATAAAAATAACAACAGCTATAAAAGAATAATTGTATAAGCAAATGAATTATAAGTATGGAACTATAATTAATGTGATTTACAATTGTGAAATAATCTCATATACAAGAAGTGAAATTATATAAGTAAAAGACTTATAAATGTGATTTATATTCTGAAAACAAAATTCCAGAGAATTATTTTGAAAAGATTTGATATTTTGGGAAAATTGTTTTGGAGAAATTAAAGCTCTAAACTCTTTTCGGTTATTGGAAAATAATTCCGGTGATGATCGCGACATCAATGGTGTTCATTTTCGGGTTTCCAAAAGAGGGATTGCTGCCAAATTGTTTAAAAGAAAGTTGTTTGGAAAATTTGGGTTTGGTTTTGAAATTCAAAAGATAAATTGAATTGGTTTCAAAAATGGTTTTGAAAGATTGAAAGGACTCTGGAATCCTATTTAAAATATTTATGAGAATGATAAATGAGTTGATTTTGAATTTTGATAGAGTAAATTTAACTTAAAGGATGGAGTTAAATTAAAGGAAGTATAAGTAAATCAATAAAATCCAAGTTGGAATAAATTTGAGTTGTCATCAAAGACATGTGATTTGAAATTTAACAAAAGGAAAGTTAAATAAATTGATTTGGATTTGATAAGATGTTTGAAATGGAATATAACTTAAGTGATGTTGAATGAAGTTGAATTTTGGTATCGAAGTAAATTAATAAGTGAATTAATGAAGTGAAGTCATTAAGAATTCGAACTTGAGTTATATAAATGAAATTCAACATTATATTGTTAAAGAAATTAGCAATTGAATTGAACTAATGGATTAAATGTTAATCAATTGAATGTAAATAAAATTGATATGGGACAATGGATGTAAGTGTCAATTCATTAGAAGCTAATATTATTAGAAATTGAATAAATTGAATGAAAGTCAATTTAATATGATCCAATAGGAATTAAAAGTGTTGAACCAAATTGAATGTAAAGTGAATAAATTTGGTTGTATTGAATAAACATTTGTTGTTATTTGATTGTGGATTGATTGTATATAATTCATTAAGTATTAATGAAATTGAATTAGCGAAATTGCAAGCTATGTAATTGAATTCAAATTAGAAGTAAATAAATTTGAATAGAATTGAATTTGATTTGGAAGTGAAATAAGTTGAATATAAATTAGTGGATGCAAACTAATTGGAATTGAATATGAATGAATGTTGATAAAATCCAATGTAAATGAATCAAATGTGATTTAAATTGAAAACCAATTCAATGAATATTAATGAGAAGTAAAATTTTATTGATTTGATGGATGCATTCGTTGTTTGTTGCATTTTCTATATTGGCACATGTAGTTGTTATGTTGCTATATGTTGTATATTGATATTATTTTCATATATACATGTTTCTCATTTTTTTTTTGTTGAGTGTTTAGTAGGTGCGGATTGCGCTTGCTTCGCATTTGGAGCTCGCTTTCGCGCTATATTAGCCGTATATGCTCGCTAATAAAATATAAGGTACATATCTCGGATTAAATATCGTACTTTTACACTTTTTTCCCTGCGGGATGCCTCATCACTTGATGAGATGTATATTTGTGATATATATACTGTCATTTTTTTTTTCGGATCGAGCCACGCAAATGAGACTATGGCGAATTTTTCCGAAAATTTAAGGCATTAGAAAATTTTGAGAAAAATTGGAAAATTTTGTGAAAAATATAATTTGGATTTGAAAGTTAAACAATAGTAGTTGTTTTTGGAAATATAACTAAGTATGATTTGAAAACTTAGTAAAGTATTATAAGAAGTTTAACTATGGTTTTGGAAAGTTAATGAATTCTGTAACTTTTCTTACTTGATAATTTCGAGGACGAAATTCTTTTAAGGGGGGAAGTATGTAACGACCCAGAATTTTTATTTAATTAAAATTTGAATATTTAATTAATTTTAAATATTAATAGGTGAAATTTATAAGTCGAATAAATTTTATTTTGAAGAATTAGATTTAATTGGATAATTAAATCGATAATTTAATATGTGAAAATACAGAAATAATTGAAAATTGGGTTTAATATGATTAAAATTGGTTTGTAAAATTTTATTTTATCATATTGGAGTTATAGCAATGTTATAGAACTTTTAAAATCGGATTAAAAGTTAATTTGTGAAAATTGAATATTTTAATATTTAATTATCGACTGAAAAATAGCCAATTTTCGAACAATCTCAGAATTGGGCGAAACCAGTTCCATTGGATCCGTAATAGTTTGTTATTATCGGATTTCAATTTTCGTAGCAATCGGAGTTGTCGTTTGATCGTGGCAGCTCGAAACGCATCGAAATTGTTTTAATATTAATTTGGCGAGTTAAAATAGTCATTTTTCAAACAGTCTCGGATTTTGACGAAACCAGTTTCATCGGATCCGTAATGTGATATTATTATATGGTTTCAAATTTTGTGTCAATCGAATTTACCGTTTGTCCGGTGCAAGCTAAAACGTCTAGAAAATCATTTAATCGGTTTAATTTTAAATTGAACGTTTATTGCCATAACTCTCACAAATGACTAAATTAGCCTCCGAAACCTGTTCCTTTGTGTCCGGAACGCGAGGTAAACCTTAGAAACGCCAACCGACACGCTTCGTTTGGAGTTCGGAAAATTTCGGATGAATAGTGTTTTGAGAATTTTCTATATAAGGCCCTCTATTTTCACTTTTGCAAACCAAACCCTCCTTTCTTCTTCAGCCGGCCCTAATTTCAATGGCCACGAAAATTCAAAACTTCTTCCCTCAATCTCTTCCAATCCGTGAAGAATTAGCGAAAACTTTCAACATGAAACTTGAAGAGCATCTCGAGAGCTTCGAATCCATACGGAGATGATCGAAAACGGAGCTTCGAATCAATGGGAAATCGAGCAAGAAGGGGCTGCGTTTTTCATGCAAATCGAGGTGATTGGGGAGGCCGAGTTCAACATGGTGGCAGCCGATGGTGGCTCTCGAGCGGGGCTTCGCAGCGATGGTCTCTGATCGTCTTCAAGCTTCGTATGGAGGGAGCATAATTCGCGTGAATGATGGCGGCTATGGGTTCCTTATGCTCGTGTTTTACCTGATGATGGAGGAAGCAAGTTACGGCTTAGATTTCATCACATAGAAATGGACGGCAGATCTGGTTGCTAGGGTTAGAAAATAAAAAATTAATTATATTAATTATTGTGTAAACTTCTAAATGCGATAACTCTTTCATATGAGGTAGAAAATGCGCGAAACCAGTTGCGTTGGAATCGTATGGACGAGCATTACGCGATGGAATTGGATTGGAGTCGTTTGGAGTTAGTGAGAATTTCGGGTAAAATTAAACCGCGTTTAATTTTATTCGAAATAAATCGCTAAAACGAAATTGAAATCAAGGTGAGAACTTCTCACTCAATCGAATCGGTTTCGATTTTAATTTTAAATAGTTAGATTTAAAATTGTTGAATGCATGTTTGAATGATGATTGTAATCTATTGATTGTTAAAATAGACATTATGCGCCGTTAGTAAGCGGAGGTTATTTATTAAAAACATATACCGCGAATATTTCATAAACAGTGAAATTGGTATTATTTATTTACTTGGAGTTGATTTCCCGCATTATATAGCGGATGAGATCCTATTACGCCGTCTATTAAGCGGATAATATTTTATAAATCCCATATACTGTGATAATTCCGTACTGGAACGGAATTGGTATTGTGCTAATGTTTTTGGATGCAGGGAAACAGGTTGGAGGGATCCAACTGGATTCCTCAACTGTATTGATTTATTTACAGATATTTATTTGTTGATTATCATATCGATATATGATATTTGGATGTCATGATTGACTATTTGGTGCTGCTGCATCATCGGATCCATTTCTGAAGTTTTAAAATAATGATTTTTGGTTTTAAAAGGAATTTTAAAGTGATTTTCAAAAGTATACGTTTTATTAAATTTTGAATTGTTAAAATAAATAAACGTTAAAATTTTATTTTCATAAAAGTTATGATTTTTGTAAAATATAACCAAATTAAGATTTTTGAAATAAATAGTGATTAATTTATAAAATGGTTTAATTGGGAATTTTGAATTATTATAAACGGTTTATATAAAAGATTTATAAAATTGATATTTATAAATTAAAAATACTGGAATTTTAAAACGAGTTTTTATAAGTAATAAAGTGAAATAAAAATGGATTTCATAAGTGAATTGAGATTTATAAATTTATGAAATATGAATATATAAAATGGATAGATTTTGTTAAATATAAGATTTATAAGCAATCAACTTATAAATCGGATTTTGGCATTTAAAATGAGATATAAAAAGGATTTTTTATAAATAGAAGTTTATAAAAATATAAATGGAGTTTATAAACGTTGTTTATAAATCCGAAATCAATTGAATTTGATAAGTTGGATATAGGAATATATGAAAGGAATTATATCCACGATTTTGGACAGTGGATAATCCTTTAATTTAATATGTAGAAATGATTGAAATTGGTTAACGAAGTATATTCACGATTTTGGACAGTGAATATATTATTAAATGAAATGGATATGTTTTTGGGGAAGGAACATTATGAAATGAAGTTAATGATTTTAAAGACGTTTTAAAATGCATTAAGTATCGTATACATAGATTTCAACATTCATTGTTGAAATAGACGTTTTCGAGAAATAGAAGGAAATGGTGGACTATAACACTGTTGTTATAGTAAATGATTTCCGAAAGGAAATGTTTTGTTTAGTATTGGGATTTATATATCTATTTTAATTTCGAATCCCTATACTAGTGATTTTGGGTTGTCGTAACGATGTTTTACGCAACATTCGTTTTGGCCCAAATAAATATGTTCAAGAGAATGATTTCCTTAAAGAATGAAATATATACTTAATTTCGGTTTAAGTATATTGAATATTTTCCAAGCGTTGAAAATAAATGGATTTGTGAATTACTTATTAATAAATAAGTACGGAAATGTTTTTCCAATGTGAAATGAAACGTTTTGAGAATTTATCGTTTTGAAGACAAATTGAAAATGAATATTAGAAATCGATTTGGGAATCATATATTCATAAATATTTTGGAATTGTAAATTCACTATGGAATTTATGAATAAAAAGGGGAATTGGTTTAAAAATAAACGTTGATTTATTTTTGAAGTGTGGGAATTAATTTACGGACTTCGAACGTAAATATAAAGTAAATCGTTAAGGATTTATTTAATTGGTTTAAATGAACCATGTTGAAAAGAAAGAAATTCCGCGTAAGGAAAATGTTCGAAATTTGTTTTCAAAAGTGATAAAGATGAAAAGTGGTTTGAAAATTTGTTTTCAAATGGTTGAAGTGTGGAAATTTTATATCTAGTAAAGATATTTTGGAAAGTAAATAATTTGGAAAATTATTTGGAATCTGGTGATGTTGAGCATGCCTATTGATAGTTAAAAAAAATCCGACTATCAATATTTACCTTTAAATAGGTATTTGTTGTGATTGTTTGAATTTGAATGCCACACTTATTTTTGAATAAGCGCTCACTATTCGGGTTAGCCGGGAAAGGACCTTGGGGTCGTATAACCCATTCCGAATATGTGATACGTCGTAATGGATTGCATTTGATGACTGGTGTTGAAGACCGGATATTTTTGAAAACGGAAGGATTACCGTTGAGTTACTCTGCATCGGCTGATCTCCGATATAGAGGTTTTATCACCCTTAGTGACGGGAAGTCCAGACGTGATTAGAAATTATCCGGAATGCAAGGACTTCTTTGTAAGTGCCTTCGGTTCTGTTCGATCCCGGAACAGACTTGTATGGATTGTATGTCTGACATTACAAATTGAGATATAAAGCTGATTTCTTTCAAATATATTTCTGTTGGTGGCGGAGAATTTATTCTCTTAGCTTAACACCCTTCTCTGAGACATACGAGCTCAGAGGTTATGTAGTTGAAAGTTATTAGCAATATATTTCTAATTTGGTAATGTGACATGCTGAGTGTTGCTGTGAAATGATCATTGTTTTGTCATTTGTGATATGATCATTTGTTTGATCACTTATCATTGTGATCATTTCTATGATCATTTGTTAACCCAAAGCACAGCTTTTGTATAAAGCGTGGCTTTGTGGACGAGACTTCGTCGGACCTCACACCCCGGAAATGGTCAAAACAGGAAGGATGCGGCAAGGTTATTAGGGGGTAGCGCCCCTTTAGTGTATGTCATTCCTTCTGGATAGAGGTGGTATCATGGTATGGAGCCCAGATACTTAACCTATGTTGTTGCTGCAAATTTTGTGGTTGTTGGAAATCGAGGATCCTCGGATAGATCGGTTACGATCGGGGGATGACATATTCGTGTCAGTAGTTACCCAGTTAGGGGTAACCCGGCCTTGTGTTGGCAGAGATCCGGTTTAGTTCTCGGGTCGTCTTTCCAGAGGCGTACCTATGTGGCAATGGGAAGTTCCTTGGCCTGGCCATTTGTTGGAAATCCAAAGAAACAATACGATCTTGTACGGTTTTAGTTGTAGAACCTATCATTCACTTATGGTGGCGCCCCACTGTTTGGATGGTAGCTATAGTAGGCATAAGTGCGGAATGCCTATGTTGGCTAAGATTTATATTCTATTTTCGAAATTGTTTTGTACACTATGCACTAGTAATAATATCAAATGTTTTTTTTAATGCGTATCAAGCATCTTTGACTTTCAAAGGAGAAATCTCCTCCGATTCTGCGTTTGCATTGTGTGTGTGTGCGGGAGGCCTTATGGTAGTCTCATTTTTAAAAGCATTGCGAATTGACTTTAAAAATATTCCTCTATTTTGATTTAAAGAAAAATAAACTGTTTTAGTTCTCACACCAGTCACATGACTGACTCGGAGTTTATTGTTTTCCTTCCTAAACTCTGGGTGCCCACCAATTTCCACACGGGCAGTCAGGAGTAAGGTTTATCAGGATATTCTGGAATTCAGGAGTTGCTGGAGGCAAGCTGGATAGCATGGCGTATTGCTAGTATATAATATTTCTTTTCCGCTGTTTGTTGTTGTTTGTTGTTGTACACTCTAATGATGTAATGTAATATAAAATGATGTAATGTAATAACTGATATAGTTCTTTGTTTAAAGATTATTCATTTATTTATTATATGTTGTTCCGCTGCGAATTGTGAGATTCTGATGTTGTTCTTTTATTTCTTTCTGTTCTAATCTATTTTTTTCTGTCTTCTTCTACCTTTTTCTTCTTCTTTAACCCTAACGGTACGGTTTTTCGGCTTTCGATTGCTCGGCGGTTGATACAGTGGACGTATTGACGTCGATTTTCGTGGACGAAAAATCGCAGTCGTTACATTAAAACTACTTATTTTGAAAATAGTCCAGAGCCAAACTGTACAACTTCTCAATCTCCATTTCCAATCAATTGCCATTTTCCAATTAGCCTTCAACTTCAATTCAAATTAAGTTAACTTCCATTCCCATCCCAAATTCAAATCAACTTCCCATTTTAATTTGAACTCATTCAACTTCAATTTCATTTCAAATTAACCCAATTCAAATTTTCCATTTGAATTTCAAATTTATCCATCTTCTATCACAATTCTAATTAATTCAAATCAAATTCAATTTGAACTAATTCAATTTAAATTTCAACTTTAAACCATCTTAAATTATAAAAATTCGAGTTAAATTTTAAATGTTGATTTAATCCCTTAAATCAAATTAACCTTTATTTTTAAATCAATAATATAAATCTTTAAATAATTTAATTTCGAGTCCAAATTTCAAAATTCTAATTTAAAATATCTTTACTTACTTATTTCAAAGTTCAAATAAGAGTTCAAAATAATTTTATCTTTAAAATTCAATTTATTTCTCAATTTTATCTTCTAACATTGAAACCGATTCTTAAACAATTTTTAATTTACAAATTCAATTCTTAACATTCAAATCTTAAGTTCAAAGTGATTCCAAATCCTAAATTTCAAATTAAAATTTAATTTTCTTTTATCTCTATAATGGATATATTACCACAATCCATTTCTTCATTCATTTAAACAAATCCAATTTACAGTTTAAAGATTATTAATAACAATAGGATGATATCATCCAAATTATTTTAAAACATCCATCCATATCTAATTTTCAGATCTCAAACCTATATTGAGATCACACAACTCCCAATTCTAATCAACCATTTAACTTCCCAAGTTAAATCTCAATTTCATCTTGAAATTTCTAATTCAGATTGTTTGTTCTAAATTTATTTAACTTTTCCAGGGTTAAATTCATTTATCCAGTCAACCTTACCCAAATTGAACTCCCATTTCAAATTTTAAACTTCTCATTAATAATCTTCCCACTTATAAGTTCAAAAAATTATCACTTTGGGTTTCCACATCACATTCCAAGTAAAATTTTAAAACTCGACACTTAGAGTTCATTTCAAATCATCTTTAATATTATGTATATCCCTCATATATACATATTTATTTCCTTTGCACACCAAGTTATACTTAAATTTTAAACCGCCTTTGGTTTTTAATTCAAAACAAATTCCTTTAATTTTCAAACAACTCTTGTTTGAAACAGGACCCTTTCATTCAAATATATTAAACAATGTTATTTATTATTTCTTTATCACTTTGAAACAATTTTCAAATTTCTGGACCTAGATTTAAAACTTCATAGTTTAGATCATCCTCAATTTCAATTTATAAGTCATGCTCACCTAAATGTTTAAAACATTTCATTTTTCTTACTGATTAACATACATTCCATTATTAAACACAACAACCATTTATGATAATAACCAAGATTATCATATCCGGAAACCAATCCATTATTATTTTATTCTGAAAACACTTTTACAAATTCAGGATTTTAGTTTCGGTTTGGATCCATTTCAACTTATGTAACGACCCATAATTTTTCGATAATTTAATTTGTTAATATAATGAGATTTTGGTAATACGATTTTCGAGGAAATAAAATTTGTGGATTAAGAATGAAATAATAATGAGAATTAAAGGTATTAATGTTAATATAAGTTGACTATTAACAATTTGAATGAAATTCTAATAAAAGAAGTAGTGAAAATGTTATACCTGGTTATAAATTTAATAAAAGAAATGAACGTAAATATTGAATTAATTAATGAATTATAAAATAGATGGTAATTGAATAAAAACCAATACTATGTAAGTAACTATAATATTGGAGTGGAAATAATAAACTTAAATGTGTGATTAAGAGTTAATGACAAAAAAATTTATGAGTTGCTTATATATTTAGTTCATCCAATTGAATTAGAAATCAATTGCAATAAATCTAAATTAAATGTTACGTTAATGTAAATTAAAGTAATATTTGGGAATAATGTTAATTTTATTCATAATATAATAACTAGTTGAATTAAAAGCATGGGAGTCAGGATTTATTTATTTATTGAAATTTATTAAATAATTGGATTAATTGCAAATAAGTGGGATTAAATATTAAAATATTACGTTAATTGAAATTAAGATGGATTGTGAGAATATTAATGTAATAGTTTGGATCCAATGTTAAATTCATCTAATTGATAAAAATGAATTGAATAATAGAATGAAAGTGATTAAATGGAATTATTGGAAATTAAATTTACAATTTCTGAATTATTGAAATTGAATGCAAAGATAGTAATTATTGAAATAACTAACATTTAATCAACGTTAAATTGAAATCTGAATTATTTTAAATTACTATAATTGTTTAAGAAATTATAAATGATAAGAATTGCCAAATATAAAATTGAAATTGAAAATGGGATTTAATTAAATATTTATTTATTTATTTAATGGGAAAATAGCAATTTGGCCACTGACTCGGAATTCGACGAAACCAGTTTCATCGAATCCATAACGGTGAATTATTGTAGGATTTCAAGTTTGTAGTGATCAGACTTGTCGTTTAGCATAACTTCTTCATACGATGGAATTTGGACATGAAACTTGTTCCATTGCGTTTAAAATATTCAAAAACATCTATTTTGATACACGGGTTGACCCCATTTCGTTCCGGAGTCGGAACGGGCATTTTGGGCCATTTTGTCATTCAACGCGTATATCAATCGGGTCCATCCATTCTAATTTCAACATTGCTATATATATCCTATTATAAACCCTAGTTGTTCCTCATGGTCATTTGTCTGTACGTACAATTCATTATGTTCATCCTCTTCCTCAATGGCACACAAATTCCCAGAACCCTAGATCCCAAAATACAGTTCCAAATCAAATCAAAATTTCAAACTCCACAAAGTATATCGAATTATATATGGATTTGAAGCTCTCGAAAAGTGCAAGTCAATTATGTAATTAGTTTTTCGATCTGGATTTCTGTGTTGCCTAAATCAGATGAATTAGTTTCGGTCGCTCATACGATAAGGGGTGGATTAACGGTGGATCTTCGAGTTGGCTGCGATCAGATGGTACCATAGTGGAAAGCATGACAAACGGAGTCGATCCATGTGGCTATTATGGTCTGGAACTGCCATGAGTTGGCCAGAGAGGGTTTCAAAGTGCCGGCGGCAAACCGGTCTGGATGACGAATAGAGTGGGTGGCCAAGCCCTACCGTGTGCGGCCGGTGATGGCGAGGTGAAGGTAGGCGACCGATGTGGTTGCAGCAACTTGGTGACACGGTGGTTTGCTGTTGATCGAAGGCGGCTAAATCAAGCTAGGGTTTCAAAACCTGTAGAGGTCGTGCGCATGAGTCGTGCTGACGTGGTATATATATTATATAATGTTATTTATTTATTTAAATTTTGTTTTCAAATCTTCTAACTTTAATAACTTTCGCATGCGATGTCCGATTTAAGTGCAGTTTCTTTTGTTAGGATCGTTTTCAAATTTCGGACAGTTTGACGCTCGTTTGGATGAATTCTGAGACTGTTCAAATTTTGGGTTTAAATTGGATTTAAATTCAATTTAAATTCAAAAGGTGGGTGTTTTAACCCACTCACAACTTCTAAAATTTATTATCTGTGTTAAATTAATTTTTGATGTGATTAGAAATTTATTTATGACTATTTGGCATATTTTAATCATCATCTCAGTTAAACTGAATTTATTTAAATTAATTTGTTATTTAATTTATTATCGCATACAAACTGCCAGTTAAATTTTTATTTAATTTATTATTGAATATAAACTGCTAGTAAATACTTGTTATTTATTATCTGTTCTATGTTGATGTTATTGTTTGAATTGGATGATGATTGTGATAAATGGTTGATGGTTGAGATTGGATGAATGGATGTTGTATTTATACTGTTATAAACTGCAAGTTGTTATGCATTTTTATCTCATTCGGGATTGCGGTTTGAAATGATATATAACTGTATTTTAATTTTAAATTACGGATTGAAATGATAAATATCTGTATCACTTGACCATAGGATAGAAAATTATATACAAACACCATCGGACTATATATAAATATTTTGAAAATGATTTCAATGGTTTTGCATAGAAATATACGGTTTAATAAATATCATTTTTTTGATATTATTAAACATTATTTTAGATATAGTTAAATTCTTGAATTTAAGCTATGTATAAATTTGTTTAATAAAAATAAGTTTAATAATGAAGTTTGATTTTATGGAAGATAATATGGTTAAGTATATAAATTATATTTTAATATAGAGTTTATATTGATTTAAATAAATTAAGGTTGGAAGATAAATTGGAAATTTATTTGAAATTAAACTCATTTAAGAATTAAACTCATAAAAAAAGTTGTTGATGTGAAATTTATTGATTGGAAATTTTAAAAGGTATAATTATTATAACTTGATTTTGGGGTCAAGGTGAATTAATTGAGCATTTCAAGTATAAATGAATTGAAGGAAATATTTAGTTATTTGTAATTTCAGTTTATTTAAATGATAATGGATTTATTATATAAAATATTTCAAAACAAAATAATAGAAAATTAAATTTTTGGATTGAAATTATCAAATTTAGTTTTGAAACTTTGGGATATTTAAAGCCTTGAAATATATCGAAATTGAAATGTTTCGAAGTTATGAATTTCAAAGTATTATGTTTTGAAAGGTTATATTTCAAGCGTTTGGTTTCGAAATATTATAACTTTGAAAATGTTATGGTTTTAGAAAAGGATATATTTGAAGTAAAAATGATATCGTGTTGGTTTTGTTTTTAAAGGGAAAATGATATCGTATTTATATGGTTTTGAAATGGATATCATATTCTGATTTTGAAGTATAAATTATTTTGAAATGACCGCGGTGTTATAATAACGTTTGGTTGTTAAAGAGACCTGCATCGGAAGTTGTCATACTCTCTGCCAACACCGAAAATCACTTTAACAACTGTGTACGCGGTGGAGATTCAAGAATGAAGTAGGATGGCGGTGGCGTTTCCTTTAAGGTATATACTTGGACTCGACTCCCATGAGTTGGCATAAGGTGGCTAAAATAGGAGCGATTGACGGGCTAAGAAGGTAGCACCTTTTATCGGACACACTCTTTCGATACCATTCTATTACTTTGCGATTGATTTGAGCCCTTTTGATTTTAGGGGTATGGCTCGAGGTGGCCGGTAGTAGCTGCTACGCGTTACCACCGGTCCGGAAGCGTAATTGGTATATCTACCCTGGCATTGCCTAGTTGTGCCATGTCACCTACCCTAGCGTGCCTTGTACGATTTTGGATTTCTCCTGTAGCCCGTGGAGTATTAAGGGTCGTCTCCCGATCTGGAGATGCGCTGATATTGGATTGACTACTGGGACTATTATTGTGTAAGGGGAATATTAGGTCTCTCCTTAACGCTATTTAAAAGTAAGTTTATTTTACTATAGTCATTATTATAATAGCGAAATATTACTACATAGTAAATAGTTTAACGGATCCTTAGGAGATGTGAATCCCGAGCATCTCTTAGGTTACTGCACTCTCGTTGACACTGGATAGGAGATGTCAAATCCCGTAAACATCTCTAATACCGTTCCACTCATATTATATACCGTTGGTTTAACTTACATATTCTGACTCGAGTGTTTTGTCTTTTCAATTCGTTCGGGTCAGTCTGAGCATTTCAGGATTCGAAGACTTTATTTCTGGAGGACGAAGACGAAGATTGTATTACTATTATTACTATTATTTACTATATTGTTCCGCTGCATCGCATTGTTCCGCTGTATTGTTATTGATTATTCTTTGGTATGTGTAACTCTGATATGTATTGTATAAGTATAATAAACTGTTTTGTAAAATAGCTTCATGATCTGTTTATTTGATTATTATATTTTATCGTCCTGCTGCAAGATTCTACTTTGTTTTTTCTCTGTTTTTCTTATTTACACCATAACAATCCGTCCTTCTGTATGGCTTAATTCTGACGTATGTGGTTTATCGTCAATTTAAAGCGTACAAAAAGGCGGGATGTTACATCTGGTATGAGAGCGAGGTTTAACGATAAACCTTAGCTTTGTGGGGTCTGACTCTTTATTAATAGGGTAGCAACACCCTATGATGAGTCGCTGAGCGTATATAAATATGAGAGAGCTATTTGTTAGTGTTATAAAAGGTTTTAATATTGTGTTAATTTGTTCCATTTTGTTTTTATAAATTCTGGTTGGTGCATGGGACGCTATGACATCAATGGGGATTTCTAAACACTTAATAGGACAGACCGCACAATATTTGTTTTGAATATAGGTAAATGAAATAACTTTGCCTATTATATTTTCTATATATATAAAATAAAATTTTATAAATAATATATATATATTGGTTGCAATATATTGGTTGTTAGGTAATGAAATTTATAAATAATAGTTGAAATAAGATTGAAAATAAAATAAATGAAAATTGGAAATTTAGAACTTAAGTCCGGGATTTTGAAATTTGCTTTCAAAGGATTTTGGAATATAATAATGTTGTTTATAAGTATTTTCTGTTATAAATATTTCAATGTAATTTGAATGAATTGTTTTAAAGAAATTTTTAAAATAAATAAGTTCTGTACTCCCCTCTCTGTCGTAGGAAAATAATTTCGGTGATGACTGCATGCATCATCGACACTCATTTTCGAGTTTCGTAGTGGGAAGGCCACGGTGGTAGTTCTAATGCAGATTTATTTTTGATAAACAAATATAAGTTTTAAATTGTTTTAAATATAATTGGATATAAAATTGGCAAGTATATATTTATCTATTAATTTAAAATGATTTAAAATTTTAACCTGGTATTTTAGTTCTTAAATTTCCACGAATCAATAGTTTCAATTATTGTAGAGAAATAGAATGTAACTAATTAATAATTGGAACCTCTAATTAGAATAAAAGAATTAGATGCTATGTATAAATGAAATTACCAGCAAGTTGAAAATTGTAACTTATAAGACAAAATATAAAATTATAGAACATTATATTAATGAGGTAAACTTGTATAATTTTACAATTTGCATTCTTTAACACATATATAACTTACCAACTATTAAAAGGTTAAATGTTAAAAGAAAATGTAATGGGAAATTTTACAAGTAAAACTTGAGGTAATGAAAGTATTTAATGAAATTCTTTTATAATAAGAATTTGATGTTGTAATTGTTGTGAACTTAAGTTATAATTGAAATGTTACTATAATAAAGGTAATATGAAGTAAGTATTGTAAGTATAAGGTTATAAACTTAAGTAAATCAATATGCAAAGAAATTGAATTAAACATGAATACTATAAATAAATGAAAACGAATATTTGTAAGTAATAAATGAAAATTTGCAAGAAATAATGTAAAATAAAAGGATAAACCACTATATGAATAAAAAGGGAATCAAACAACAAATGTACGAAATGAAATATATAAAGATTAACTTGATCTATCGTTTGGAATTGTTGTTTGTTTTGGGTCATGAGTTGTTTGGGTAAAAGATACTTTTAATTGCTTAGATGTATGAATAAGCTATTGAGATTATCTAAGACTGTTGAGTAAGTAGAATACTTCATAGTTATTTGTCACTCTATGTGATATAAAGTGTCTTAACCCGAACAAACCAATTGTTTGTCTTGCTTGGATGTTAATTGTATTGGATGTATATGCTGTCGGTTGCAAATTGAAATCTGAGTTATTTTAAATTACTATAATTGTTTAAGAAATTATAAATGATAAGAATTGTCAATTATAGAATTGAAATTGAAAATTGGATTTAATTAATTATTTATTTATTTAATTAACGGGAAAATAGTCATTTTGGCCACTGACTCAGATTTCGATGAAACTAGTTTCATCGGATCCGTAACGGTGAATTATTGTAGGATTTCAAGTTTCGTAGTGATCGGACTTGTCGTTTGATCGTACGAACGTGAAACGCCTAGAAATCAATCAAATTGAAATCAATTGAAATCAATTTGAAATAACTTGATTTTAGCATAATTTCTTAATATGATGGAATTTGGACTTAAAACCTATTCCATTGCGTTTAAAATATTCAAAAACATCTATTTTGATATATGGGTTGACCGCATTTCGTTCCGGAGTCATAACGGGCTTTTTGGGCCATTTTGTCGTTCAACGTGTATATCAATCGGATCCATCCATTCTAATTTCAGCATTGCTATATATATCCTATTATCAACCCTAATTGTTCCTCGTGGTCATTTGTCTGTACGTACAATTCATTCTGTTCATCCTCTTCCTCAATGGCAAACAAATTCTCAAAACCCTAAATCCCAAAATACAGTTCCAAATCAAATCAAAATTTCAAACTCCACAAACTATATCGAATTATATATGGATTTGAAACTCTCGAAGAGCGCAAGTCAATTATGTAATTCATTTTTCGATCTGGATTTATGTGTGGCCTAAATCAGATGAATTAGTTTCGGTAGTTCATACGAGAAGGGGTGGATTAACGGTGGATCTTCGATTTGGCTGCGATCAGATGGTACCATGGTGGAGATCATGACAAACGGAGTCGATCCGTGTTACTATTATGGTCTGGAACTGCCCTGAGTTGGCCAGAGAGGGGTTCAAAGTTCCCGCGGCCAACTGGTCTGGATGACGAACGGAGTGGGCGGCGAAGCCCTACCGTGTGCGATCGGTGATGGCGAGGTGAAGGGAGGCGGCCGATGTGGTTGCAGCAGCTTGGTTATGTGGTGGTTGGCTGTTGATCAGAGGCGGCTAAATCGAGCTAGGGTTTCGAAACCTGTAGAGGTCGTGCGCATGAGTTGTGCTGACGTGGTATATATATTATATAATGTTATTTATTTATTTAAATTTTGTTTTCTAATATTCTAACTTTAATAACTTTCGCATACGATGTCCGATTTACGCGCAGTTTCTTTTATTAGGATCGTTTTCAAATTCCACACAGTTTAACGCCAGTTTAGACGAATTCTGAGACTGTTCAAATTTTGGGTTTAAATTGGATTTAAATTCAATTTAAATTCAAAACGTGAGTGTTTTAATCCACTCACAACTTCTAAAATTTCTTATGTGTGTTAAATTAATTTCTGATGTGATAAGAAATTTATTTATGACTGTTTGGCATATTTTAATCATCATCTTAGTTAAATTGAATTTATTTGAATTAAATTGTTATTTAATTTATTATTGCATGCAAACTGCCAATTAAATTTTTATTTAATTTATTATTGAATATAAACTGCCTGTAAATACATGTTATTGTTTGAATTGGATGATGATTGTGATAAATGGTTGGTGGTTGATATTGTATGAATGGATGTTGTATTTATATTGTTATAAACTGCAAGTTGTTATGCATTTTTATCTCATTCGGGATTGTGGTTTGAAATGATATATAACCGTATTTTATTTTAAATTATGGATTGAAATGATAAATATTTATATCATTTGACCATAGGATAGAAAATTATATAAAGACACTGTCGGACTATATATAAATATTTTGAAAATGATTACTATGGTTTTGGATAGAAATATACAGTTTAATAAATATTGATTTTTTTGATATTATATAAATATTATTTTATATATAGTTAAATTATTGAATTTAAGCTATGTATAAAATTTTTTGATAAAAATAAGTTTAGTAATTAAGTTTGATTTTATGGAAGATAATATGGTTAAGTATATAAATTATATTTTAGTATAGAGTTTATATTGATTTAAATAAATTAAGATTGGCAGATAAATTGGAAATTTATTTGAAATTTCATTTAAGAATTAAACTCAAAAAAAGGTTATTAATGTGAAATTTGTTTAATTGGAAATTTTAAAAGGTATAATTATTATAACTTGATTTTTGGGTCATGGTGAATTAATTGAGTATTTCAAGTATAAATGAATTGAAGGAAATATTTGGTTATTTGTAATTTGAGTTTTATTTAAATGATAATGGATTTATTATGCAAAATGTTTCAAAGCTAAATAATAGAAAATTAAATTTTTGAATCGAAATTATCAAATTTAGTTTTGAAACTTTAGAATATTTAAAGCCTAGAAATATATCGAAATTGAAATGTTTTATCGAAATTGAAATGTTTCGAAGTTATGAATTTCAAAGTATTATGTTTTGAAAGGTTATATTTCAAGTGTTTGGTTTCGAAATATTATAACTTTGAAAGTGTTATGATATTAGAAAAGGATATATTTGAAATAAAAATGATATCATATTGATTTGGTTTTTAAAGGGAAAATGATATCGTATTTATATGGTTTTGAAATGGATATCATATTCTGGTTTTGAAGTATAAATTATTTTCAAATGATCGCGGTGTTATAATAACGTTTAGTTGTTAAAGAGACCGGAATCGGAAGTTGTCATACTCTCTGCCAACACCGAAAATCACTTTAACAACTGTGTATGCGGTGGAGATTCCAGAATGAAGTAGGATGGCGGCGGCGTTTCCTTTGAGGTATATACTTGGATCCGACTCCCAAGAGTTGGCATAAGGGGCTAAAACAGGAGCAATTGATGGGCTAAGAAGGTAGCACTTTTTATCGGTCACACTCCTTCAATACCATTCTATTACTTTGCGATTGATTTGGGCCCTTTTGATTTTGGGGGTGTGGCTCGAGGTGGGAGGTAGTAGCTGCTACGCGTTACCACCGGTCCAGAAGCGTAATTGGTATATCTACCCTGGCATTGCCTAGTTGTGCCGTGTCACCTACCCTAACGCGCCATGTATGATTTTGGATTTCTTCTGCAGCCCGTGGAGTATTTAGGGTAGTCTCCCAATCTGAAGATGCGCTGATACTGGATGGACTACTGGGACTATTATTGTGTTAATGGGAATATTGGGTCACTCCTTAACGCTATTTAAAAGTAAGTTTATTTTACAATAGGCATTATTATAATAGCGAAATATTACTACATAGTAAATAGTTTAACGGATCCTTAGGAGATATGAATCCCAAGCATCTCTTATGTTACTGCACTCACGTTGACACTGGATAGGAGATGTCAAATCCTAAACATCTTTGACACCGCTCCACTCATATTATATAACGTTGATTTAATTTTTATAAGATCTTTTAGTTCTGACTCGAGTGTTTTGTCTTTTCAATTCGCTCGGGTCAGTCTGAGCATTTCAGGATTCAAAGACTTTATTTCTAGAGGATGAAGACGAAGATTGTACTACTATTATTTACTACATTGTTCTGATGCATCGCATTGTTCCGCTGTATTGTTATTGATTATTCTCCAGTATGTGTAACTCTGATATGTATTGTATAAGTATAATCAACTATTTTGTAAAATGGCTTCATGAACTGTTTATTTGATTATTATATTTTATCATTCCGCTGCAAGATTCTATTTTGTTTTTTTCTCTGTTTTTCTTATTTACCCCATAACAACCCGCCCTTCAATATGGTTTAAGTCTGACATGTGTGGTTTATCGTCGATTTAAAGCGTACAAAAAGGCGGGATGTTACATCCGGTATGAGAGCGAGGTTTAGCATAAACCTTAGCTTTGTGGGCTCTGACTCTTTATTAATAGGGTAGTAATACCCTATGATGAGTCGCTGAGCATATATATATATGAGAGAGCGTATTTGTTAGTGTTATAAAAGGTTTTAATATTGTGATAATTTGTTCCATTTTGTATTTATAAATTCTGGTTGGTGCATGGGACGCTATGACATCAATAGGGATTTCTAAACACTTAATAGGATAGACCGACACAATATTTGTTTTGAATATAGGTGAATGAAATAATTTTGCCTATTATATTTTCTATATATATAAAATAAAAGTTTATAAATAAGATATATATTGGTTGTAATATATTGGTTGTTAGGTAATGAAATTTATAAATAATAGTTGAAATAAGATTGAAAATTGGGAATTTAGAACTTAAGTCCGGGATTTTGAAATTGGCTTTCAAAGGATTTTGGAATATAATAATGTTGTTTATAAATATTTTCTGTTATAAATATTTCAATGTAATTTGAAAGAATTGTTTTAAAGAAATTTTGAAAAGAAATAAGTTCTGTACTCCCCTCTCTGTCGCTGGAAAATAATTTCGGTGATGAGTGCACGTGTCATCGACTTTCATTTTTGAGTTTCGTAGTGGGAAGGCCACGGTGGTAGTTCTACTGCAGATTTAATTTTGATAAACAAATATAAATTTTAAATTGTTTTAAATATAATTGGATATAAAATTTGCAAGTATATATTTATCTATTAATTTAAAATGATTTAAAATTTTAACCCGGTATTTTAGTTCTTAAATTTCAACTAATCAATAGTTTCAATTATTGTAGGGAAATGGAATGTAACTATTTAATAATTGGAACCTCTAATAAAAATAAAAGAATTAGATGCTAGGTATAAATGAAATTACCAGCAAGTTGAAAATTGTAACTTATGAGGCAAAATATAAAATTATTGAACATTATATTAATGAGGTAAACTTGTATAATTTTTCAATTTGCATTCTTTAACACATATATATAACTTACCAACTATTAAAAGGTTAAATGTTAAAAGAAAATGTAATGGGAAATTTTACAAGTAAAACTTGAGGTAATGAAAGTATTTAATGAAATTATTTTATAATAAGAATTTGATGTTGTAATTGTTGTGTACTTAAGTTATAATTGAAATGTTACTGTAATAAAGGTAATAGGAAGTAAGTATTGTAAGTATAAGGTTATAAACTTAAGTAAATCAATATGCAAAGAAATTGAATTAAACATGAATACTATAAATAAATGAAAACGAATATTTGTAAGTAATAAATGAAAATTTGCAAGAAATAATGTAAAATAAAAGGATAAACCACTATATGAATAAAAAGGGAATCAAACAACAAATGTACGAAATGAAATATATAAAGATTAACTTGATCTATCGTTTGGAATTGTTGTTTGTTTTGGGTCATGAGTTGTTTGGGTAAAAGATACTTTTAATTGCTTAGATGTATGATTAAGCTATTGAGTTTATCTAAGGCTGTTGAGTTAGTGGAATACTTCATAGTTATTTGTCATTCTATGTGATATAAAGTGTCTTAACCCGAACAAACCAATTGTTTGTCTTGCATGGATGTTAATTGTATTGGATCTATATGCTATTGGTTGCAAATGATGGTTATCTATATTGATTTGGTTATCAGTGGTTGAAACAAGTTGAACATTTCATTTGATATAATTATTAACTCTTTTTAGATTATATAAGTGAAATGCAGGTTATGGAAGCAATTGCTATTGCATTTGGTTTAATAAAATAAGTGTAAATTGCCCGACAAATAGGTACGTTTTCGGATTACGGTTTATAGCATTATTATATTGCTTTTCCCATGTTGGGATACATATTATTTTTAGATATTGTGTTATATATTGTTATATTTGATATTATATTTTCTCCTAAGCCTCTCCTTACAAAGAAGACTCTGCCGAAATTTTCCGTAAATTTTGGACTTAGAAAATTTTTGAAAATATTTTCCCAACTTTATTTATTTGAGTATAAAAAGACCTACTGATTATAGATTAGTATCTCATATTTAAATTATTAAATTTTGTAAATTTATTTGTTTATAAAATTAATATTTTAAATAAGATGTATTGACTACTTTATTCTTTCTTTCCCCTTCTTTCCCTTTTCGGGGACGAAAAGTTTTGAGTTGGGGAGAGTGTAACGACCCGTAATTTTTCGATAATTTAATTTGTTAATATAATGAGATTTTAGTAATATAATTTTTAAGGAAATAAAATTTGTGGATTAAGAATGATATAATAATTAGAATTAAAGGTATTAATGTTAATATAAGTTGACTATCAACAATTTGAATGAAATTCTTATAAATGAAGTAGTGAAAAATGTTATACCTAGTTATAAATTTAATATAAAAAATGAACGTAAATATTGAATTAATTAATGAATATATAAAATAGATGGTAATTGAATAAAAACCAATACTCTGTAAATAACTATAATATTGGAGTGGAAATAATAAACTAAAATGTGTGATTAAGAGTTAATGACAACAAATCTTATGAGTTGCTTATATATTTAGTTCATCCAATTAAATTGGAAATCAACTGCAATAAATCTAAATTAAATGTTGCGTTAATGTAAATTAAGCTGCTAATTAGGAATAATGTTAATTTCATTCCTAATATGATAATTAGTTGAATTAAAAGCATGGGAGTCAGGATTTATTTATTTATGAAATTTATTAAATAATTGGATTAATTGCAAATAAGTGGGATTAAATATTAAAATATTACGTTAATTGAAATTAAGATGGATTATGAGAATATTAATGTAATAGTTTGGATCCAATGTTAAATTCATCTAATTGACAATAATAAATTGAATAATAGAATGAAAAGTAATTAAATGGAATTATTGGAAATTAAATTTACAATTTTTGAATAATTGAAATTGAAAGCAAAGATAGTATTTATTGAAATAATTAACATTGAATCAACGTTAAATTGATATCTGAATTATTTTAAATTTATTTAATTAACTAATGAGAAAATAGTCATTTTGGTCATTGATTTGGATTTTGACGAAACTAGTTTCATCGGATCCGTAGCGGTGAATTATTGTAGGATTTCAAGTTTCATAGCGATCGGACTTGTCGTTTGATCGTACGAACGCGAAACGCCTAGAAATCAATGAAATTGAAATCAATTGAAATCAGTTTGAAATAACTTGATTTTAGCATAACTTCTTCATACGATGGAATTTGGACTTGAAACCTGGTCCATTGCGTTTAAAATATTCATAAACATCTATTTTGATATATGGGTTGACTCCATTTCGTTGCGGAGTCAGAACGGGCTTTTTGGGCCATTTTGTCGTTCAACGCGTATATCAATCCGGTCCATCCATTCTAATTTCAGCATTGCTATATATATCCTGTTATAAACCCTAATTGTTCCTCGCGGTCATTTTTCTGTACGTACAATTCATTCTATTCATCCTCTTCCTCAACGGCAGACAAATTCCTAGAACCCTTAATCCCAAAATACAGTTCCAAATCAAATCAAAATTTCAAACTCCACAAACTATATCGAATTATATATGGATTTGAAGCTCTCGAAGAGCGCAAGTCAATTAAGTAATTCATTTTTCGATTTGGATTTCTGCGTGACCTAAATCAGATGAATTAGTTTCGGTCGTTCATACGAGAAGGGGTGGATTAACGGTGGATCTTCGATTTGGCTGCGATCAGATGGTACCATGGTGGAGAGCATGACAAACAGAGTCGATCCATGTGACTATTGTGGTATGGAATTGCCATAAGTTAGCCAGAGAGGGGTTCAAAGTGCCGGCGGCGAACTGGTCTGGCTGACGAACGGAGTGGGTGGCGAAGCCCTACCGTGTGCGGCCGGTGATGGCGAGGTGAAGGGAGGCGGCCGATGTGGTTGCAGCAGGTTGGTGACGCGGTGGTTGGCTGTTGATCGGAAGCGGCTAAATCGAGCTAGGGTTTCGAAACCTGTAGAGGTCGTGCGCATGAGTCGTGCTGACGTGGTATATATATTATATAATGTTATTTATTTTTTAAATTTTGTTTTCAAATCTTCTAACTTTAATAACTTTCGCATGCGATGTCTGATTTACGTGCAGTTTCTTTTGTTACGATCGTTTTCAAATTCTAGACAGTTTGACGCTAGTTTGGACAAATTCTGAGACTGTTAAAATTTTGGGTTTAAATTGGATTTAAGTTCAATTTAAATTCAAAAGGTGAGTGTTTTAACCCACTTACAACTTCTAAAATTTCTTATGTGTATTAAATTAATTTTTGATGCGATTAGAAATTTATTTATGACTGTTTGGCATAGTTTAATCATCATCTCAGTTAAATTGAATTTATTTGAATTAAATTGTTATTTAATTTATTATTGCATACAAACTGCCAGTTAAATTGTTATTTAATTTATTGTTGAATATAAACTGCCAGTAAATACCTGTTATTTATTATCTGTTCTATGTTGATGTTATTGTTTGAATTGGATGATGATTGTGATAAATGGTTGATGGTTGATATTGGATGAATGGATGTTGTATTTATATTGTTATAAACTACAAGTTGTTATGCATTTTTATCTCATTCGGGATTATGGTTTGGAATGATATATAACCGTATTTTTATTTTAAATTATGGATTGAGATGATAAATATCCGTATCACTTGACCATAGAATAGAAAATTATATACAGACACCGTCGGACTATATATAAATATTTTGAAAATGATTTCTATGGTTTTGGATAGAAATATAAGGTTTAATAAATACTGATTTTTTGATATTATGTAAATATTATTTTATATATAGTTAAATTCTTGAATTTAAGCTATGTATAAATTTGTTTAGTAAAAATAAGTTTAATAATGTCGTTTGATTTTATGGAAGATGATATAGTTTAAGTAAATAAATTATATTTTAATATAGAGTTTATATTGATTTAAATAAATTAAGGTTGGAAGATAAATTGGAAATTTATTTGAAATTAAATTCATTTAAGAATTAAACACAAAAAAAAGTTGTTGATGTGAAATTTATTTAATAGGAAATTTTAAAGGTATAATTATTATAACTTGATTTTGGGGTCAAGGTGAATTAATTGAGTATTTCAATTATAAATGAATTGAAGGAAATATTTAGTTATTTGTAATTTGAGTTTTATTTAAATGATAATGGATTTATTATGTAAAATATTTCAAAACTAAATGATAGAAAATTAAATTTTTGAATCGAAATTATCAAATTTAGTTTTGAAACTTTGGAATATTTAAAGCTTTGAAATATATTGAAATTGAAATGTTTTATCGAAACTGAAATGTTTCGAAGATATGAATTTCAAAGTATTATGTTTTAAAAGGTTATATTTCAGGCGTTTGGTTTCGAAATATTATAACTTTGAAAGTGTTATGCTTTTAGAAAAGGATATATTTGAAATAAAAATGATATCATATTGATTTGGTTTTTAAAGGGAAAATGAAATCGTATTTATATGGTTTTGAAATGGATATCATATTCTGGTTTTGAAGTATAAATTATTTTGAAATGTCCGCGGTGTTATAATAACGTTTGGTTGTTAAAGAGACCGGGATTGGAAGTTGTCATACTCTCTGCGAACACCGAAAACCACTTTAACAACTGTATATGCGGTGGAGATTCCAGAATGAAGTAGGATGGCGACGGCGTTTCCTTTGAGGTATATACTTGGACCCGACTCCCAATGAGTTGGCATAAGGTAGCTAAAACAGGAGCGATTGACAGGCTAAGAAGGTAGCACCTTTTATCGGACACACTCCTTCAATACCATTCTATTACTTTGCGATTAATTTGGGCCCTTTTGATTTTGGGGGTGTGGCTCGAGGTGGGCGGTAATAGTTGCTACGCGTTACCACCGGTCCGGAAGCGTAATTGGTATATCTACCCTGGCATTGCCTAGTTGTGTCGTGTCGCCTAACCTAGCTTGCCTTGTGAGATTTTGGATTTCTTCCATAGCCCGTGGAGTATTTAGTGTAGTCTTCCGATCTGGAGATGCGCTGATACTGGATGGACTACTGGGACTGTTATTGTGTTAAGGGGATTATTGGGTCACCCCTTAACGTTATTTAAAAGTAAGTTTATTTTACTATAGACATTATTATAATAGCGAAATATTACTACATATTAAATAGTTTAACGGATCCTTAGGAGATGTGAATCCCGAGCATCTCTTAAGTTACTACACTCATGTTGACACTGGATAGGAGATGTCAAATCCCGTAAACATCTCCGACGCTGTTCCACTCATATTATTTACCGTTGATTTAGCTTACATAATATCTTTTAGTTCTGACTCGAGTTTTGTCTTTTCAATTCGCTCGGGTCAGTCTGAGCATTTCAGGATTCAAAGACTTTATTTCTGGAGGACGAAAACGAAGATTATATTACTATTATTTACTATATTGTTCCGCTGCATCGCATTGTTCCGCTGTATTGTTATTGATTATTCTCTAGTACGTGTAACTTTGATATGTATTGTATAACTATAATCAACTGTTTTATAAAACAGCTTCATGAACTGTTTATTTGATTATTATATTTTGTCGTTCAGCCGCAAGATTCTATTTTGTTTTTTTTTCTCTGTTTTTCTTATTTACCCCATAACAGTCTGCCCTTTTGTATGGTTTAAGTCTGATGTGTGTGGTTTATCGTCGATTTAAAGCGTACAAAAAGGCGGGATATTACAACTTATCTCCGTTTAATTTCAATTTGGCTGTATCACTTAATTTTCATTATTTTATTTAATTCCAATAATCAACAACCAATTTCTTTATATATTGGAAAAAAAAGTATTTCTTTATATATTAAAAGATAAACTTATATAAAGATCATTTCTAAAACCATTTAAAATATTTATATAAGAAAATAACAAGTGCGCTCTTATATATATATACACACACACACGCTCAACTCATTTTAGGGTATCATTGACCCTATCCTTAATGAGTATACCCCACCAGAGCCAAGGTTCTCGCTTAACCTCGCTCTGATACCAAATGTAACGACCCAGAGTTTTAGATCCCGAAAATACCAAAAAGTTAGGAAAAAGAAGAAAGAGATAGAAGAAGAAGAAGAAGAAGAAGAAGAAGAAGAAACAGAAACACCAAAATACAGATTCTCACATTCGCAACGGATCAAAACATAATATCAAATAAAATAGCAGTTATACAAAGAAAAACTGAATTAGTTAATTTACATTAATACATCAAAGCTACAACAATTACACAAACACTAGACAGTTAAGATTAGCACATCCTAGATAAACTACAATATATCACAGCGGAATACACTCCATACGTTTCTACCATCCAGCTCGCCTCCTGAGCTCCAGAAACTCCTTACCTGAAAATCTGTAATACTCGGTCAGACCCGAGCACTACATCAAAGTAACACCCGAGTCAGAATGAAACCAGCGCGAGTAAACCCATATAATATGAAATACCAAGTTATAACATATGTGAATATCAGGGTAACTCGTACCCTTTAACGAGTTCTCATAGTCAACGTTTATCACACAATAGTTTCAGGTTAAATATCCATATTACACAATTCGTTCCATTCCAGCCTGTTTAATACCACATATCAAATTATAAAGAATTTTGTGGATTACAAAACGACGTGGTTCCGGGTATTTACTGATACCCGACTCCGGTCTTTTCGAATCTCATGTCACCTTAACCCAATTTATTCAATTAAATACAATTCAATTTTAAATACAGGATGTCACTTTTTATACAGCAATTCATCATTGGTAGATAACCACATTATCACTATCCACCCAAACATATCATATCACAAAACATTTCATATTAGAGATATCAACCAATTCAAGGCATTGAACATCATTCAATCATTCATAAGCAAGATTGATCATTTCCAAAATTAATTTACTTTATCTCTAATTTGATTAATTACTAACCTTTAATCACTTAGATTACCTTTACTTAACATTAATTAATTAGAAACCAATTAATTAATCATCTTTTAATTATCCATCTTAGTTAATCATCCTTGATTGATTATACTTTAATTACATTAAGTAAATAGCCCTTAATTAATTTCACAAATTAATTATCCTTAACCATTCACAGTAATTACCCTTAATTAATTACTCAAATTAATTATCTTATAACCACCTACATTGATTAACTATCCTTTAATTAATCACACTAATTAATTAACTAACCCTTAATTAATTAATCCTTAAATTAATTAATCCTTAATTAATTAATTCCTCGATTTAACAATTCTGTAATAAATTACACCAAGCAATTAATCCTTAATTACTTCCATTAAGTAATTATCTCATTGGTTAGTTATCCTTAATTAATTAACCTTTAATTACTAATTAAATTAATTAATCCTTAACAAATTTATCTTTCAATTACTTACATTAAGTAATTATCGTTTAAGTAATTAATCTCTAATTACTTACATTAGTTAACCTCTAATCACCAATTCATTAATTTCTAATTACTAATAATGAATTTCTATTAATTAATATATAATTCTACACTATTGATTAATAAATCTTTAATTAATCAAATTTAATAACTTTACTTAATTAATTAATCTTTAGTTAATAACCAATCAATTAAATAATAAATCTTAATTACCCAATCCTTAATTAATTTAAGACAATTCATTTATCTTAATCACTTTCTTAATCATTATCAGAATTTATAAACTTTGGAATTAATTATCATTGACTTAAAAAAACATTAAGTTTAGTTAAAAATTTAAAACACTTAATCTTCCAATTAAACTACTTAATTATCTGATTAATTAAGCTTTTAAAAACATCTTATGGATAAACTTAATTAATAACTTAAAATAAATTTTCAACCTTAATAAACAAATATTTAATAATCAATTTTTATTTAAGGAAATAGTTGTTAAGTTAACTAGTTTTAAAACTTGACTTTGCTAAATTTTGAAGTTTTGAAAATAAAATTACCTTGCCCGAGTAAATCCAGGATCTACTCGACTAACACCCGAGTTACCTCAATTTTTTCCCGAGCTTCCTCTTTCTTTATTAAATCTTAGTTTAAATTTTAAAAAAAACTGTAATACTAAAACACTCTCGTACTCGAAACAATCCCGAGCAAAACCCTAAGGCAAACCCATGTTTTCTCGAGCCTTACCCGAAGTCACCTCTCTACTTCTAGTGCTTCAACAACTACAGACACGCGACAACATCGTGCACGTGTACAGATGGCCGGAACGACTTCGACCATCGCCACTACCCCCGGCAAGTCGAACTCGACCTCGACCTCACTACACGATATGATCACCCATGCTTCGAATTGATCACGAAAAGGAGAAGGAGCCAAAGAACCCAAACCTGGGAACGAACCATCAACCAAATTTCCTCCTCGTGCTGCCACCACCGGCCATCAGATACGTCGACCTTCCGACCATCACCTCACCATAGGCCCACGCACCAAATCCCCCTCATGCGACCACCTCTGGTGATCCACCGACACCGCACGAAGCCCAGCAACCATCTCGACCAAATTAACATGCCTAACCCAAGTTTGCCGATGTTTGGCCACCACGGCCATAGATAAATTCCTTCACCATTTTTTCAGAGATTCCCGACACCCCGGCCACCTCCAGGCCAAAACCCGACCTATAAAACTTCACTGATTACCAAAAATCGCTCGAAAACCAAATTCCGATTAACATGCAATATCTCATAACTTATAATCTTAAAATGAATATGTCAAACTTAAAAATCTTAGTTTCTGAAATCGAAATTGATTATAAACCTGAATCAAACATTTATTATGATTGAGACTTTGACATTTATTAGAATTCTATTATTCTTCTTCTAATTTTTAAAACTAGCTCCAGATTTAACTTGGAAATTTTTTTATATCTGATATCTTGATATAACAAACATATTTTGTTTACATATTGAAGTCTAAAGAATATCAAATGAAGGGCAGTTAAATTTTGAATCCTATTTGCAACCTGAAAGATGAAGAACAGAACAAAAATGTTGAAGCACAGACATACACACAAATATCTATATACCTATATTCATGTATTTATCTTAAAACCATCATGCAATCATTTATGCAAACATTTACCACAGTCTTACTTCAAGAAATTTCCACATGCATCAAATTTTAAACTGTTTAAAACTTTAGTTTACTCACCTGTTCTGATGTTGAACAGAGAGCAAATTCCCAGATTTAAAGGTTGTTGATATCCCTCTGCCACAGGCTTTTTGATCTGTACTGAAAATTAATTTGCCTTGTTTGAATTGATCTACTATCTACTTGCTTTGCTCAGGTTAAAAATGTTGAAACAGCCTTGATTTTTGATGATGATCAACTAGCTTTCTAGATGATTTGTTTGATCTGTTTTTGAATTTGAAATTTGGTTGAGCTTCAGTTTCTATATGTGGTTTCGTTACAGGTTTTGGTTTTGGATTTGAAATGTATGAAATAAAATTGAAAAGAAAAAATATAACTGTGTATATATTTTAAATTTCTTTTTAATTGATAAATTTTAAAAATGAATGACACATGTATTACATGTTGCAATTTAGTATACACTTGTCATTATTATTTTATAAATTGTTTACACTTGTTATAATATATAGAGGATTAGTTTATATTTGTAATTTTGTATATTAATATGTTTTTAATATATATATATTTATAATATTTCCCATTTAGTTTTATATTTAAAAATGTTTTAAGTGTTCTTAATATTTAAACTTCTCTTTATTTATCTTAAATATAATTTGAAAGAAAATGAAATGAAAACCCAATTATATACTTAATATATCCTTTATTTATATTTATAAAATCCTTTAAAGACAATAATATAGAACTAATTATTTACTAATAATAATCATATGTACATATAAAATTTTGAAAATCCAATTTACTTCTAAGATATTTACATTTGAATTTTAAATCCAAATTCTCCTTATAAAAATCTACTTTTATCTATTCAAATTAATACTCATTTTATTTTCTTAGGAAAAGAATAATTACATACCATTTTAAATATTTTATAAAGAAGATTACCACATTATTATTGCTCAAAAATTCGGGTTATCACAGGATCAATTAGGAAAATTCGATCCAAAATTTAATGAAGGAATATTTATTGGATATTCAGAACGAAGCAAAGCAGTTAAATATACAATAAACATTCAAAAACTATAAAAGAAACATTACATGTATCATTTGACAGAAAATTCAAAAATTATAGAAATAATGAAGAAGATATTATACATCAACAAGTTACACAAAACTCACCTCAAAATGAAGAATAAATCATAGAAAATCCTATTGAAAATTAACTTAAAAACTCCACCACGGATCTTAAAAATCATCCAATTGAAAATATAATCGGTGGAGTAAATACAAATGTCAGAACTAAACATCAATTAAATCAAATGGGACATATTGCTTTTTAATCTAATATAGAACTTAAATATCCTGAGGAAGCTTCAACAGAAGATTATTGGATTTTAGCTATGCAAGAAGAATTAAATCAATTTGAACGATATAATGTTTAGGAATTTGTTCCAAGGCCAAATGATCAAACAGTTATAGGTACGAAACGGGTTCACAAAAAAAGTTAATGAAAATGGAAATATAACTCGAAATAAGGCTACGTTAGTTGCATAAGGATATAATCAAGGAGAGGGATAAATTATGAATAAACTTTTGCTCTAATTGCAAGACTTGAAGCAATATGAATCTTATTAGCTTACTCACATCATCATAATTTTAAACTTTATCAAATGGATGTAAAAATGGCATTTTTAATGGTTTAATTAAAGAATTTTTTTTGTAGAACAACCACTTCTTTCCAAACATGAAAAATTTCTCGATCACGTCTACAAACTTAAGAAAGCACTTTACGGTTTAAAACAAGCACCCATGCTTAGTATGAATGACTAAAAGGCTATCTTATAGATTCTAGATTTGAAATTGGAAAAGTTGATTGAACACTATTCATGAAAAGAGATAAGGAAGATATATAATTATACAAATCTATGTAGATGATATTATACTCAGATCTACAATTGAAAATCTATACAATGAGTTTTCAAAAATAATGACAAATGAATTCGAGACATCTCACATAGGGGAACTCTCGTATTTTCTCGGTTTACAAATAAAACAACTAGGCAATGATATTTTTGTTAATCGAGAAAAATGTTGTGATAACTAAATAAAATGGTTTGGAATGGAAAATACATCCAGTAAACCAACACCTATGAGCACTACAGTTCATCTTGATAAAGATGAAAATGATTAAAATATGGATTAAAAATTATGTCAAAGTATGATTGGATCTCTATTATATTTAACCTTTAATAGTCCCGATATCATGATGAGCGTCTGTCTGTGTGCACGGTTTCAAGCAAATCCTAAAGAATCACATTTGCGAGCCGTGAAATGAATTCTGTGATACTTAAGCAACAATAGAGATTATGCCCTCTTCTGTATGAAAGAATGTCCTTTTGAACTCGTGTCATACAGCGATGCTGATTTCGAGGGATGTCGAACGGACAGGAAGAATACGTGCGATACTTTCCAATACATTGGACATTCTCTAGTATTGTGATTTCGTAAAAAGCAAAATTATGTTTCACTATCGACGTGTGAAGCGGAATACATATTTGCTACTTTGGCATGTGCGCAAGTGATATACATGCAGCAAACTTTTCGTGACTATGGAATATACGTTAATGAATCTTCAATTTACTTTGATAATACAAGTGCTATTTACCTATCAAAAAATCCAATAAACCACTTTCATACCAAACATATTGATATCCATCATCACTTCATGCGTGATAACATAGAAAAAGACATAATATCGCTTGAGCTTACTTCTTCCGAAAATCAAACCGCAGTCATTTTAACCAAACCACTAAATGAATATTTATATATTAAGTTAAGAAATGAATTTGGCATTGTATCACTACATGAATCACAATAAGTTTTCCACAATTTTAATAATGTTTAAAAGTTTATATGGTCATTAACTTAAACATATACTATCCATTAAAAATATTAGCCAACATAAAATTAGGAAACTAAAATGTCTTCCTATAAAACTGAAAATCTTCTCAACCTATAATTTACAGATCAAATTTAACAAATTCATGTTGTATATAAAAAATAATTTTCGATTTAACCAAACTCATATAACTATCATAATAAATTTTCAAATGGATTCGGGCTCTGATTCAACTTACTCCACAGTCGATTATAGTTCACTATCTTCTAAAGTAATCATTTAGCTTCAAATAAAACAATTCCACCATCAAATAAATCATCTTCAGTTGATATCATTCTGTCACCTTCATATCATACTGGCCACTCTCCAAAAGGTAGGAAAGTCAAACGGTCAATCAACCTTGAATAATCATCTTCCAATACCAAAATTGATGAGATTTTTCACAGTCAACAAGAAATAATGGGAGTATAGAAGGAGATGTATTACGAGCAAAAAATACAAGGAGCATATCAAAGTTTCCTGGAAAGATGTGTTCTGGCTATTTGCGGACATTCACAGGCGAAAAATAATATACAAAAACAATCTCCTCGTTTAATGGAAACATCAGTAAATAAATATGACTCTACTCTGAAAAATTCTTAGGAACAAGGACCATTAAACAACGTATGGAATCGCATCTGGTGCAAAAAAAAATATGGTCTCCCCATAAGCCTTTGAATGAGCCAACAAAGATTAAACCTAGTTCTTGGGAACACTTTCTCGAAGAAGAATCCGAGCTGAGTGAAATAAATAAATTTATAAGTTTATATATGTGTGTTTGTGTGTGTGTGTGACAAGTTGATTATTGTTTTATATTAAATAAAACTTATATTTGTTTCTATGAAATAAATAAAAATATATCATAAAATATACTAGAAAAACTACAAACATACCTAGAAAACAAAATATTATCAAAAATATGAATATTTAAACAAACAACAGGTTTAGTCGATTGAGTGTCTTAATTCAGTCGATTAAATGAGAATATAAAAAGTTGGCAACCCAAATCCAGTCGACTGAATAAATATTCAGTTGACGCTGTAAAAAAAACTACTTTTACTCAAACTTATCATTTAAGTCGGTCGGTTGACTCCAAGATTTAGTCAATGGGTCAACCAAATTTTTTTCACTCGTCTAAATATTTATTTCAATCACCTCTGTAAACAGCAAATTTTGATTGTCGAACTGCTAATCCAAGGCAATCAACTAAGTGGCAATTCAGTCAACTAAGACTGGGATAAAAAATATTCCAAGCCCCATTGATCAGTCGACTAAAATGCACTACCACTCGACTGATCGAGCTGTTTTCATTTTTTTTAAAAACCAAATACCTATTCACCTTCACGTCTTTTGAGAAATCTGCTAATTCAAAACTTTAAGCTCTATTCAATCCCTTACATTTTTTGTACTTTACTCTTTCAACTCCCTCTCCAAAAACTTTCAGAGGAGAATATATGATGCGTATCTTAATGAGTGTTCAAGTATCTCTCAAATTCAGAATTCACTACAGTTAATTGTTCAAACTCGAAAACTTTCAGTCTCATGAAACATCCATAAAGAGCCGAACATCATGATATCATATCCTTCGACCAATGGAAAGCAAATAGAGAAGCCAGCCATCCCTAACCTGCCAATCATACTGCAGCTTCCTCTTCTCAAGATCCTCCACTTCTTGAGCCTCAACGTGATGAGGATGACATAGATGAAATTTCTTTGGAACATCAAGCACCTCAGGCATATGTCACTCTCTTCCACAATCAAAGTAAGCTTGATCGATGACTTTCCCACGTTGAGCATACTATCACTAGGATGGATAACAAGCTTGATCGAATCAAAAGATTCTTGAACAAAATTTAGGATAAAATGTCACACACTTCATCCTCCTCTGCATATATACCATCCAAACAAATTCCTCCAAATCTTGAGCATTTAACTTGAACAACATCCAAAGAAGAAGAAGGAGCAGACTTGGTTGAGCATGGAGAAACTAGCGGAAGTCATGACGACTGAACCTTGTTATGATGGTAGTTTCTTTTATTACCTACGTATGTTGTTTTTATTTCTACAAAACCTTCTTAATTCATAAACAAATTGTGTTATTGTTATGTAGTCATGACAATTATGTAATTTCTATTGTTGTTTTCTATTTTATTTGATTGTTATGTTTTGTGACTTTGAGTCTTTTTCTGACAATAGTCCTTGTGACAAATTGTTTTCTCTTGTGAAATGTTTTACTGTTATGTAATTGTGAAACGTCCCTATTTTTAATCTTATTTTAGCAAATATACTCCTATTAATTTTCAATTCCTTTGTAAATGACAAAGGGGGAGAATAACTAATCCTTATCAATAGGGTGAGAATAGATTCTTATCAATATGGGGAGGTTAGATCAATCAATATCAATTACTTTAAAATATATAGTTTTCATCATCAAAAAGGGGAAGAATGTTAGAATATCTTATTTTTGGTATTTTGATAGTAACAACTATACATCATTATATTGTATATACTACCAACTTGTACAGGAAAAGATCGCCAAAAAGAAGATCGTGATGGCACAATTATGTAGTATCAGTCATAGGGTCTTAGTTTAGAGTTACATAAAACGTTGAAATCTATTTTAGTGGTATATACAAACACACACAATCACAAAATTAATCAGAGAAGTCAAAATATGCATTAGTTAGTCAGCTAAAAGACCTATTTTCATTGATTGGCTCAAAGAAAGTATACAAATAAATTGTCAACGGTTTCAGGTGACTGAAAACTTGAAACAGCCGACTAAATATACATTCAGTCGATAGATTCAACAATTTCAGTCGCTTGAAACTGCTTGTTTTAAACTACTTATTTTCTGTTTAATGAAACATTTATCTATACTCAAATACAACCGACTGGTTTATTTCCTTCAGTCGACTGAATGATCGTAACAGCTATATTTTTCAAGTTATCTAAAGAGACGCTCTTCTCTGTGAAGACTTATTCCTCTTAATTAGTGGTTGCGATCATTCCTCTAACGGTTGTGAATACTGATTATCTATATAAAGCAATCCATTTCAAAGATTCAAATCACTTATTTTATAATTCTTGCTATCTCAATCTTGATTTACTCTCAAGCATTCAATTCACTATATTGCTTTAACTTTTTCAACACACGTTCATTTAAGAATATTCTCTTGTAATCAAATTACTTCATTTCTTCATGAACACACATTGTACGACATAGAAGAAGATTATAGGAAGGTTGTACCTATTGGCTAATCCATGTTATGCAAAAGCATAAGAAGTCACAAATAATACTACTTACTTTGTAGATAAAGTCCTGTTAGGAGTATTTCAGGCACGACTTCCTATTCAGTAGCTAAGGCGATTGTAATAACCATTCCTTCGAGTTAAGTGAGGGCAATTCTAATTAATTTCAGAAGAAGTTTGGGACTGGACATATAATGAGAGTTCGAACTATTTTAAAATTCTTTGGCGTTATTTACTTTGTTGCTATACTTTTATATTTATATTTCGCACAAATTTATAATCTAAATAATTATTCATATTACTCGATCCATATATAGTTTCAATATGTTTAATCTAAGAAAAAAATCAAATGTTAGAAATTACCTTTCAAATCTATTCAATAAGTGACACATGGCTTTTATATTTACTTTCCGGGAGAGTGATGAACCATGTACCTGTTATATTTACTTGATGTTTTTATTCATTTTTTGGAGTTAATTTTTATTTGGAAGAGGAGGAAGCCATTTTCGATAATGTCAAGGAGAGAAGAGGAGAGAGAAAACAACCGAAGGAAATCTAATTAGTGCATTTGTTTTAATAGAAAGAATGCAACCATTCTCATTTTTTTAGTTGAAATTTTCTTAATTAATCCCACAAATTTTCTCTTACTCCATCTGTCTCTCTTCATATATGCCCAACCATTATCTGCCATCTATATGGTGCAAAATTTCCAAAATCCCTTCAAGCAATTATCTATTGTTTAACCTATTTAAAATATACCGATACCGTATATCAATGCATGTAAATATAACTTTTACATATAAATTTAAATAATTACAAACGACCCCTAACATTTTATAGATTAATTAAATCATATGCTTTTTTGGAGAATTCAGAAATTCAATTGTGAGACTCGGAGGTGTGAATTTGGTCAGCGATTAATTGTAAGCAATTCAAATATTAATGTTCACATGTCACCTTCGTAGTGGCATGACAATTTGGCCAAACTCATCGCTTACAAATCTATTAGTAAAACCATACGTTATATTTTCTTAAGTGGTACCTTTTAGTAACGATTATTCGCACACGTTCTCTTCATCAACACTATACCACCTTAGAATTAATAGAATTTGGTCTTTGTTAAAATTCTAATATCACCCTTATTCAACTAAGTTAGTCCATAAATAAAGTCCTAGGTTCAATACAACATTCATTATCAACAGTACTACTCTGGCCAGAGATTTCTGTTGACCATATTTGACCATGATACTAACTGTAACGACCCAGAATTTTTAGAAATTAAAATATGAATATTTTATTAATTTTAAATATTAATAAGTGAATTTATAAGTCGAATAAATTTTTATTTGAATTATTGGATTTAATTGAATAATTAAATCAATAATTTAATATGTTAAATTATGGAAATAATTGAAAATATAGTTAAATATGATTGAAAATGATTTGTAAAATTTTATTTTATCATATGGGAGTTAGAACGATATTTTAGAACTTTTAAAATCGAATTAAAAGTTAATTTGTGAAAATTGAATATTTTAATATTTAATAATCGACTGTAAAATAGCCAATTTTTGAACAGTCTCAGAATTGAACGAAACCAGTTTCATTGGATCCGTAATAGTTAGTTATTACCGGATTTCAAATTTCGTGTCAATCGGAGTTATCGTTTGAGCGTGGCAGCTCGAAACGCATCGATTTATTTTTAATTTTAATTTGGCGAGTAAAAATAGCCATTTTTCAAAAAGTCTCGGATTTCGACGAAACTAGTTTCATCGGATCCGTAATGTGATATTATTGTAAGGTTTCAAATTTCAAGTCAATTGGATTTACCGTTTGTCCGGTACAAATTAAAACGCCTAGAAAATCGCTTAAATCGGTTTAATTCAAATTGAGCGTTTACAGCCATAACTCGCACAGATGTCCGAATTAGCTTCCGAAACCTGTTCCATTGTGTCCGGAACGCGGGGTAAACCCTAGAAACGCTGGTTACGGCGCGTAAATCGGAGTTCGGAATTTCCGGGATGAATAGTGTCGCTCGTTCTCTTATAAATAGCCCTACTCTTCATAATTTGATAAAAAAAATAACCCTAACCCTAATCAAAACTGCACAGCCGCCACTATCAGGTTGAAGGGCCAGAAATTGATCTCACTTTTCCCCTTTGATCTCTCAATCCATCAAGTTTTGGCTAAAACTTTCAACATGAAAGATGTAGAGGGTGATGAGAGCTACGATCTGAACGGTGGAGATGCGATTTGGAGCGACGTGGTGGGAGTATAGGGGGGCCGACAGTTAGGGCCTGCGCACGGTTTTTGAGGAAAATGGAGGGGCCGAGTTGGCCAGGGCTGGGGCCGAGCATAGGGGGGTTCGAGAGCTTCGTCATGGCGGTGTTGTGATTGAGTTTCGTCGAGTGATCGCGATGGAAATTGAAACCCTAGTTGGACGTGAATGGGTTCTCTTGCGTTCGTGAGTTACTGTAAGGTGTGCGTGAGGGAGGGAAGAAGCATATGCACGGCCAAGATCTGCAGGTGATGGATCTAAGGGCTGAGATGAGTTGGGGTTTAAAAATTTAAAGTTTATGTTGATTTGTGTATATAAATCGTGTACAAACTTCAATAATTCATAACTTTTTCATACGAGGTCGAAAACGCGCGAAACCAGTTGCGTTGGAATCGTATGGACGAGCACTACGCGATGGAGTTGGTTTGGAGTCGTTTGGAGTTAGTGAGAATTTTGGGTAAAATTAAACGTCCGTTTAATTTTATTCGAAATAAATCGCTAAAACGGAAATTAAAACCAAGGTGAGAACTTCTCACTCAATCGAATCAGTTTCGATTTTATTTGAAATAGTTAGATTTAAAATATTTGAATGCATGTTTGAATGTTGATTGATATGTATTGATTGTTAAAATAGACATTATACGCCGTTAGTAAGCGGATGTTATTTATTAAAAACATATACCGCGAATATTTCATAAACAGTGAAATTGGTATTATAAATAATATCAATATATATATATTGGCATATGTATATATTGCAGTTGTTGATTCCCCGCATTTTTTTAGCGGATGAGACCCTATTACGCCGTTATTAAGCGGATAATATTTAATAAAAACATATACCGCGATAATTTCGTACTGGAGCGAAATTGGTATTGTGCTAATGTTTTTGGATGCAGGAAAACAGGTTGGAGGGATCCAACTGGATTCCTCAACAGTTTTTATTTGATTTCAGATATTTTGATATTTGATGGATTTTCATATTGATATATGATATCGTTGTAGTCGTGATTGACTATTTGGTGTGTAGCATCATTGGACCAAGTTTTGGAATTTTAAAATGATTTTTAAAGTGATTTTTGAAAATATACTATATTTTTGGAATTGATTCATTTTAAATAAATAAACGTTATAATTTTTAAAGTTATAAAATTATGGTTTTTGTGAAATATAGTTAAAAGCTGATTTTTGAGAAATATGAATTAATGATTTTATAAAATAGTTTAAATAGAGAATTTGGAATTTATTATAAAGAGTTTAAATATAGGATTTATAAAATTTGATTATTTTATAAATCAAGAGAATGATGAAATTATAAAGGGAATTAAAGTCGTTTTAAAAGAGTAATATAAATTTGATTTATATTAAGAGATTTATAAATGGATATTTATAAATTGAAATATTGACATTATAAAACGAGTTTTTATAAGTGTTTGAATGAAGTGAAAGTGAATTTCATAATTGAATGGAATTTATAGAATTTTATACGGTGAAGTTATAAATGGAATTTTATAAGCAGTAGGTTTATAAAATTTATTAAGTTATTAAAATAATGATTTTGGATAAATGAATGAATCTTATAAGTTATAAGACTTATAATTTGGGAAGTTAAAAAGAACGATTTCGTAAAATAATCGTTTTATAAGTATTTAACTTATAATACGAACTTTTAGTTTATAATTGAGTTATAAACTGGAATAGGTTAATAAAAGAATTTATAAAAAGGAAGTTTTTATAAATAAATAGAAATGGAATTTATAAACGTTGTTTTATAAATTCGCAAACGACTTATTTTGACAAGAAAATTTGTTGAAACCTATAAATGGAGTTATATTCACATTTTTGAATAGTGAATAATCCTTTGAATTAAAATGAATAAAAGGATGAAATTGTTAATGAAGTATATTCACGTTTTTGAATAGTGAATAAGATGTTAAAGAAATTGTTTTGAATGTGATATTTCAAATAGAATTAAAACGATCTAACGATGTTTTAAAATGTGTTGAGATTCGAAACCATAGATTTCAACATTTATTGTTGAAATAGACGTTTTCGAGAAATAGAAGGAGATGATGGACTTTAACACTGTTGTTATAGTAAATGATTTCCGAAAGGAAATGTTTTGTATAGTATTGGGATTTATATATCTATTTTAATTTCGAATCCCTATACTAGTGAATTTGGGTTGTCGTAACAATGTTTTACGTAACATTCGTTTTGGCCCAAATAAATATGTTTAAGAGAGTGATTTCCTTAAAGAATGAATTATATACTTAATTCGATTTAAGTATATTGAATATTTTCCAAGATTGAAAATAAAAAGATTTGTGAATTACTTATGAATAAATAAGTATGGAAATGTTTTCCAATATGAAGTGAATATAGAGAATTTATCTTTTTGAAGATAAATTGAAATGAATTATTGAAATCACATGCATGGATATTTTGAAATGTAAATTCACTAAGGAATTTATAAAAGAAAGTGGAATTTGTTTAAAAATAAATATTGATTTATTTTTGAAGTATTGAAATTATATATCTAGTGAAGATATTTTTGGAAAATAAATAAGTTGGAAAATTATTTGGAATCTGGTGATGTGTGCATGTCCAGTGATAGTTAAATAACCGACTATCAATATTTCCCTTTGAATCGGTAATTGATGTGATTTGTTTGAATGTGAATGCTACACTTATTTTTGAATAAGCGCTCACTATTCGGGTTAACCGGGAAAGGACCATGGGGTCGTATAACCCATTCCGAATATGTGATACGTCGTTATGAATTGCATTTGAAGATCGGTGTTGAAGACCCGGTATTTGCGAGAGCGATAGGATGACCTGTCGATTTACTTTGCACCGAGTTGCTCCGGTATAGAGTTCTCCATATGTGATGGTGAATCCGATCAGGATTGTGAATATCCGGATTGCAAGGACTTCTTTGTAAGTGCCTTCGGTTTTGTTCGAGCCCGGAACAGACTTGTATGGACTGTATGTCTGACATTACAAGTTGAGATATAAAGCCGATTTCTTTCAAAGATATTTCTGTTGGTGGCGAAGAATTTATTCTTTTAGCTTAACACCCTTCTCTGAGACGTACGAGCTCAGAGGTTATATAGTTGAAGTTATCAGCGATATATTCCCAATTTGGTAATGTGACATGCTGAGTGTTGCTGAAATGATCATTGTGTTGATTATTGTGATAGGATCGTTTATTTGATCATCTATCTTAGTGATCATTGTGTTGATCATTTGTTGACCCAAAGCATGGCTTTTGTATAAAGTATGTTTTTGTGGACGTGACTTCGTCGAACCTCACACCCCGGAAATGGTCAAAACAGGAAAGATGCAGCAAGGTTATGAGGGGTAGCACCCTTTAGGGTATGTGCATTTCCTTCTGGATAGAGGTGGTATCATGGTATGGAGCCCAGATATTTAACCTATATGGTTACTGCGAATTTATTACTTTGTGGTTGTTGGCTTTCGGGATCCCGTGAGAAAGGTCGTTTACGATCGGGGAATGGCGTGCTCGTGTCAGTAGTTACCCAGTTAGGGGTAACCCGGCCTTGTGTTGGCAGAGTTCCGGTTTGGTTCTCGGGGATGTCTTTCCAGAGGCATTCTCATGTGGCAATGGGAAGTTCCTTGGCCTGACCATTTGTTGGAAATCCAATTCCCAATACGAAACTTGTACGGTTTTAGTTGTATAACCTGCTATGGAATGTGGCGGTAACCTGCTATTGAACATAGTTAGCTATAGTAGGCATACGATAATGGTCGTATGTTGGCTAAGATTTATATTCTACTTTCGAAATGATTTTCTCTACACTATGCACTAGTAATAATATCAAATGTTATTTTAAATGCGTATCAAGCATCTTTGACTATCATAAGGAGAAATCTCCTCCGATTCTGCGTTTGCATGTGTGTGTGTGCGGGAGGCCTTATGGTAGTCTCATTTTTAAAAGCATTGCGAATTGAATTTAAAAATATTCCTCTATTTGATTTTAAAGATAAATAAACTGTTTTGAGTTCTCACACCAGTCACATGACTGACTTGAAGTTTATTGTTTTCCTTCCTAAACTCTGGGTGCCCACCAATTTCCACACGGGCAGTCAAGAGTTAAGGTTTATCAGGATATTCTGGATATTCTGGAGTTGCTGGAGGCAAGATGGATGACATGGCGTATTACTAGTTTATATAGTATTTCTTTTTCCGCTGCACTGTTTGTTGTTGTTGTTGTACACTCTGATGATATGATGTAATGAAATGTGATAAAATGTAATAACTGATATAGTTCTTTGTTTAAAGATTATTCATTTATTATTATATGTTGTTCCGCTGCGAATTGTGAGATTCTGATGTTGTTCTGTTGTTTTCTGTTCCGTCCTATTTTCTTCTGTTTTTCTTTTTCCTCTATTCTCTTTCCTATTTCCTTTCCTTCTCTTTTCTTCTTTTCTTTTTCTAAATTTTTCTTAAAACCCCTAAGGGTTCGTATTTTCGTTCATCTTGAATTAAAAAAAGGAGATTAGTGTCTAATCAAGGAGTACGGACTTACGGGTCTTTACATTTGGTATCAGAGCATATGGTTAAGCGACAACCATGGTTCTGTTGGGTATGACTCATTAGATATAGAGTCAGTAGTACTCTAGAATGAGTTTGAGTGTAATAATAGCTATGAGAGCGTATTTGTTAGTGAATATAAAATTGTTTTATATTGTGATGATTGGTTTGTTGAGTGGTATATAGATTCTGGTTAATACGAGTAATTAACGTTGTTGATAGGGATCTCTAAACACTTGTATAGAACAATTCGACATAGTATTGATCTTTAAATTGGGTAAATGAAATAATTTTACCTTGAGTATATTTTGTATATGAAGAAATAATTTTTCAGAATTATAAAAGTGTATATAAGTTGATTGTTTAGTTGTTTGAATAATCTAAACAAAAGAATAATTGTATAAGCAAAAGAATTATAAGAATTGAATTATAATTAAAGTAATTTACAATTGTGAAATAAAACTTATATATATAAGAGGTGAAACTATATGGATATATTTAGGAATTTAAGTTATGTAAAACAAGTGATGTTTATAAATGAAATATAACTTAAGTGTTATTGAATGGAATTGACTTTGGGTATCAAAGTAAATTATTAAAGTTAAGTGATAAATATGAACTTAAGTTATGTAAATGAAATTCAACTGTTGTAAATGAATTGGAAATTGAATTGAATTAATGGATTGAATATTAATCAATTAAATGTGAATTAAGTTGATATGAAATAATGAATATAAGTGTTAATTCATTAAAATCTAATGTTATTAGAAAGTTGAATAGTTGAATGAAAATCAATTAATTAAACCAATTGATAAGCAAAGGAATTTGGTTGTAATTAATATACATTGAATGTCATATGATTGTTAGTTGATTGTATATAATTCATTAAGTGTTAATGAAATGGAAAGCTAAAGTAAATTGAAATTCAATTGGAAGTTAAGTGAAATTTGAATAGAATTGAATTTGAATTGGAAGTGGACCAACTTGAATATGAATTAGTGAATATAAACTAATTGAGAATGAATGTTAATAAAAACATCCACTGTAAATAAATCAAATGTCATTTAAATTGAAAACCAATTCATTAAATATTAATGAGAATATGAATGAATATTTATTAGTTATGGATTATAGTTGGTTGATGTTTGCATTTGTTGTTTAGTTGCATTTGCTATGTGACATATATAGTTGTTATGGAGATATATGTTGTATATTGAGATTATTTTCATATATGCATGTTCTCATGTTGTTTGTTGAGTGTTTAGTAGGTGCGGATCGCGTTTGCTTCGCATTTGGAGCTCGCTTTCTCGCTATATTAGCCGTATATGCTTGCTAATAAAATATAAGGTACATATCTCGGATTACATACCGTACTTTTACATTTTTCCCTTCGGGATGCCTCATTACTTGATGAGATGTATATTTGTGATATATATACTGTCATTTTTTTTTCGGATCGAGCCGCGCAAAGGAGACTATGGCAAATTTTTCCGAAAATTTAAGGCGTTGGAAAATTTTTGAGAAAATTGGAAAATTTTGAAAACTTTAACTTTGATTTGGGAGTTGAAAGTTAAACAATGGTAGTTGTTTTTAAAAGATAACTAAGTATGATTTGAAAACTTAGTAAAGATTTGTAAGAAGTTTGACTATGAATTTTGGAAAATTAATAGATTCTGTAACTTTTCTTACTTGATAATTTCGAGGACGAAATTCTTTTAAGTGGGGAAGATTGTAACGACCCAGAATTTTTAGAAATTAAAATATGAATATTTTATTAATTTTAAATATTAATAAGTGAATTTATAAGTCGAATAAATTTTTATTTGAATTATTGGATTTAATTGAATAATTAAATCAATAATTTAATATGTTAAACTATGGAAATAATTGAAAATATAGTTAAATATGATTGAAAATGATTTGTAAAATTTTATTTTATCATATGGGAGTTAGAACGATATTTTAGAACTTTTAAAATCGAATTAAAAGTTAATTTGTGAAAATTGAATATTTTAATATTTAATAATCGACTGTAAAATAGCCAATTTTTGAACAGTCTCAGAATTGAACGAAACCAGTTTCATTGGATCCGTAATAGTTAGTTATTACCGGATTTCAAATTTCGTGTCAATCGGAGTTATCGTTTGAGCGTGGCAGCTCGAAACGCATCGATTTATTTTTAATTTTAATTTGGCGAGTAAAAATAGCCATTTTTCAAAAAGTCTCGGATTTCGACGAAACAAGTTTCATCGGATCCGTAATGTGATATTATTGTAAGGTTTCAAATTTCAAGTCAATTGGATTTACCGTTTGTCCGGTACAAATTAAAACGCCTAGAAAATCGCTTAAATCGGTTTAATTCAAATTGAGCGTTTACAGCCATAACTCGCACAGATGTCCGAATTAGCTTCCGAAACCTGTTCCATTGTGTCCGGAACGCGGGGTAAACCCTAGAAACGCTGGTTACGGCGCGTAAATCGGAGTTCGGAATTTCCGGGATGAATAGTGTCGCTCGTTCTCTTATAAATAGCCCTGCTCTTCATAATTTGATAAAAAAAATAACCCTAACCCTAATCAAAACTGCATAGCCGCCACTATCAGGTTGAAGGGCCAGAAATTGATCTCACTTTTCCCCTTTGATCTCTCAATCCATCAAGTTTTGGCTAAAACTTTCAACATGAAAGATGTAGAGGGTGATGAGAGCTACGATCTGAACGGTGGAGATGCGATTTGGAGCGACGTGGTGGGAGTATAGGGGGGCCGACAGTTAGGGCCTGCGCACGGTTTTTGAGGCAAATGGAGGGGCCGAGTTGGCCAGGGCTGGGGCCGAGCATAGGGGGGTTCGAGAGCTTCGTCATGGCGGTGTTGTGATTGAGTTTCGTCGAGTGATCGCGATGGAAATTGAAACCCTAGTTGGACGTGAATGGGTTCTCTTGCGTTCGTGAGTTACTGTAAGGTGTGCGTGAGGGAGGGAAGAAGCATATGCACGGCCAAGATCTGCAGGTGATGGATCTAAGGGCTGAGATGAGTTGGGGTTTAAAAATTTAAAGTTTATGTTGATTTGTGTATATAAATCGTGTACAAACTTCAATAATTCATAACTTTTTCATACGAGGTCGAAAACGCGCGAAACCAGTTGCGTTGGAATCGTATGGACGAGCACTACGCGATGGAGTTGGTTTGGAGTCGTTTGGAGTTAGTGAGAATTTTGGGTAAAATTAAACGTCCGTTTAATTTTATTCGAAATAAATCGCTAAAACGGAAATTAAAACCAAGGTGAGAACTTCTCACTCAATCGAATCAGTTTCGATTTTATTTGAAATAGTTAGATTTAAAATATTTGAATGCATGTTTGAATGTTGATTGATATGTATTGATTGTTAAAATAGACATTATATGCCGTTAGTAAGCGGATGTTATTTATTAAAAACATATACCGCGAATATTTCATAAACAGTGAAATTGGTATTATAAATAATATCAATATATATATATATTGGCATATGTATATATTGCAGTTGTTGATTCCCCGCATTTTTTTAGCGGATGAGACCCTATTACGCCGTTATTAAGCGGATAATATTTAATAAAAACATATACCGCGATAATTTCGTACTGGAGCGAAATTGGTATTGTGCTAATGTTTTTGGATGCAGGAAAACAGGTTGGAGGGATCCAACTGGATTCCTCAACAGTTTTTATTTGATTTCAGATATTTTGATATTTGATGGATTTTCATATTGATATATGATATCGTTGTAGTCGTGATTGACTATTTGGTGTGTAGCATCATTGGACCAAGTTTTGGAATTTTAAAATGATTTTTAAAGTGATTTTTGAAAATATACTATATTTTTGGAATTGATTCATTTTAAATAAATAAACGTTATAATTTTTAAAGTTATAAAATTATGGTTTTTGTGAAATATAGTTAAAAGCTGATTTTTGAGAAATATGAATTAATGATTTTATAAAATAGTTTAAATAGAGAATTTGGAATTTATTATAAAGAGTTTAAATATAGGATTTATAAAATTTGATTATTTTATAAATCAAGAGAATGATGAAATTATAAAGGGAATTAAAGTCGTTTTAAAAGAGTAATATAAATTTGATTTATATTAAGAGATTTATAAATGGATATTTATAAATTGAAATATTGACATTATAAAACGAGTTTTTATAAGTGTTTGAATGAAGTGAAAGTGAATTTCATAATTGAATGGAATTTATAGAATTTTATACGGTGAAGTTATAAATGGAATTTTATAAGCAGTAGGTTTATAAAATTTATTAAGTTATTAAAATAATGATTTTGGATAAATGAATGAATCTTATAAGTTATAAGACTTATAATTTGGGAAGTTAAAAAGAACGATTTCGTAAAATAATCGTTTTATAAGTATTTAACTTATAATACGAACTTTTAGTTTATAATTGAGTTATAAACTGGAATAGGTTAATAAAAGAATTTATAAAAAGGAAGTTTTTATAAATAAATAGAAATGGAATTTATAAACGTTGTTTTATAAATTCGCAAACGACTTATTTTGACAAGAAAATTTGTTGAAACCTATAAATGGAGTTATATTCACATTTTTGAATAGTGAATAATCCTTTGAATTAAAATGAATAAAAGGATGAAATTGTTAATGAAGTATATTCACGTTTTTGAATAGTGAATAAGATGTTAAAGAAATTGTTTTGAATGTGATATTTCAAATAGAATTAAAACGATCTAACGATGTTTTAAAATGTGTTGAGATTCGAAACCATAGATTTCAACATTTATTGTTGAAATAGACGTTTTCGAGAAATAGAAGGAGATGATGGACTTTAACACTGTTGTTATAGTAAATGATTTCCGAAAGGAAATGTTTTGTATAGTATTGGGATTTATATATCTATTTTAATTTCGAATCCCTATACTAGTGAATTTGGGTTGTCGTAACAATGTTTTACGTAACATTCGTTTTGGCCCAAATAAATATGTTTAAGAGAGTGATTTCCTTAAAGAATGAATTATATACTTAATTCGATTTAAGTATATTGAATATTTTCCAAGATTGAAAATAAAAAGATTTGTGAATTACTTATGAATAAATAAGTATGGAAATGTTTTCCAATATGAAGTGAATATAGAGAATTTATCTTTTTGAAGATAAATTGAAATGAATTATTGAAATCACATGCATGGATATTTTGAAATGTAAATTCACTAAGGAATTTATAAAAGAAAGTGGAATTTGTTTAAAAATAAATATTGATTTATTTTTGAAGTATTGAAATTATATATCTAGTGAAGATATTTTTGGAAAATAAATAAGTTGGAAAATTATTTGGAATCTGGTGATGTGTGCATGTCCAGTGATAGTTAAATAACCGACTATCAATATTTCCCTTTGAATTGGTAATTGATGTGATTTGTTTGAATGTGAATGCTACATTTATTTTTGAATAAGCGCTCACTATTCGGGTTAACCGGGAAAGGACCATGGGGTCGTATAACCCATTCCGAATATGTGATACGTCGTTATGAATTGCATTTGAAGATCGGTGTTGAAGACCCGGTATTTGCGAGAGCGATAGGATGACCTGTCGATTTACTCTGCACCGAGTTGCTCCGGTATAGAGTTCTCCATATGTGATGGTGAATCCGATCAGGATTGTGAATATCCGGATTGCAAGGACTTCTTTGTAAGTGCCTTCGGTTTTGTTCGAGCCCGGAACAGACTTGTATGGATTGTATGTCTGACATTACAAGTTGAGATATAAAGCCGATTTCTTTCAAAGATATTTCTGTTGGTGGCGAAGAATTTATTCTTTTAGCTTAACACCCTTCTCTGAGACGTACGAGCTCAGAGGTTATATAGTTGAAGTTATCAGCGATATATTCCCAATTTGGTAATGTGACATGCTGAGTGTTGCTGAAATGATCATTGTGTTGATTATTGTGATAGGATCGTTTATTTGATCGTCTATCTTAGTGATCATTGTGTTGATCATTTGTTGACCCAAAGCATGGCTTTTGTATAAAGTATGTTTTTGTGGACGTGACTTCGTCGAACCTCACACCTCGGAAATGGTCAAAACAGGAAAGATGCAGCAAGGTTATGAGGGGTAGCACCCTTTAGGGTATGTGCATTTCCTTCTGGATAGAGGTGGTATCATGGTATGGAGCCCAGATATTTAACCTATGTGGTTACTGCGAATTTATTACTTTATGGTTGTTGGCTTTCGGGATCCCGTGAGAAAGGTCGTTTACGATCGGGGAATTGCGTGCTCGTGTCAGTAGTTACCCAGTTAGGGGTAACCCGGCCTTGTGTTGGCAGAGTTCCGGTTTGGTTCTCGGGGATGTCTTTCCAGAGGCATTCTCATGTGGCAATGGGAAGTTCCTTGGCCTGACCATTTGTTGGAAATCCAATTCCCAATACGAAACTTGTACGGTTTTAGTTGTATAACCTGCTATGGAATGTGGCGGTAACCTGCTATTGAACATAGTTAGCTATAGTAGGCATACGATAATGGTCGTATGTTGGCTAAGATTTATATTCTACTTTCGAAATGATTTTCTCTACACTATGCACTAGTAATAATATCAAATGTTATTTTAAATGCGTATCAAGCATCTTTGACTATCATAAGGAGAAATCTCCTCCGATTCTGCGTTTGCATGTGTGTGTGTGCGGGAGGCCTTATGGTAGTCTCATTTTTAAAAGCATTGCGAATTGAATTTAAAAATATTCCTCTATTTGATTTTAAAGATAAATAAACTGTTTTGAGTTCTCACACCAGTCACATGACTGACTTGAAGTTTATTGTTTTCCTTCTTAAACTCTGGGTGCCCACCAATTTCCACACGGGCAGTCAAGAGTTAAGGTTTATTAGGATATTCTGGAGTTGCTGGAGGCAAGATGGATGACATGGCGTATTACTAGTTTATATAGTATTTCTTTTTCCGCTGCACTGTTTGTTGTTGTTGTTGTACACTCTGATGATATGATGTAATGAAATGTGATAAAATGTAATAACTGATATAGTTCTTTGTTTAAAGATTATTCATTTATTATTATATGTTGTTCCGCTGCGAATTGTGAGATTCTGATGTTGTTCTGTTGTTTTCTGTTCCGTCCTATTTTCTTCTGTTTTTCTTTTTCCTCTATTCTCTTTCCTATTTCCTTTCCTTCTCTTTTCTTCTTTTCTTTTTCTAAATTTTTCTTAAAACCCCTAAGGGTTCGTATTTTCGTTCATCTTGAATTAAACAAAGGAGATTAGTGTCTAATCAAGGAGTACGGACTTACGGGTCTTTACACTAACCTCATTCAACTGAGTAAATGAATTCTCTATTGAACAGTGCTTCACTTTCGATGCTTTAACTCAGATCCAACTATAGTCGTTTGATGGATCACCATGTCATGATTTGATTACAATCAAAGTGGAATATTCACATTGAAGTTCCAAGTGCTCTTAAATCGAGAGAACTGTATAACATCGTCATCCTGAGGTTTCCTGTTTGGCCTTGCTATTATTATCCAACATGAAACTCTTAGACAAGTGATTCCCTAGCTATCTAAGAATTATGAATAGATAAACCCTTAGTGCCTCTAACAACCATGAGTAATACATTGCCCAACTATTAGCATTACGCACTCTGGTCTTAATAGATATACCTATATTCTTTCTTGAAACATCTTGATCAGGATATTTAAAATAATATGTTATTTTATATTGTGATAACTTTCTCATGATTAAAACTCCTTGTAATTGTTAACACAAAACATGCCATTTAAGGAATTTCTATATAAATATACTTAATCAGTTACTTGATTAATATATCATAACATAACAAGTATAAAACGGAAAAAAACACATCTTATTTCGAATAAGATTTTATTATAGGATTAATAATTTATAATAAGTTGTAGAATTTCCACTTGGTCGTACCCTTAACACTATCAATCCCCACTCGAGGTCAATTATGGAATCTCAATCTCATCACTTCGATTAGTTTTCTTTGAATAGATCAAGTCAATCCCTTTGTGATTGGATATGCTATATTATCTTAATTATCTACTCTGCTAATCAACTCTCTTTGAGCTGATAAATGGCTTTATAATGTGGAACTTCTCGAAGCATGTTTCCCAACTTCTAATGAGCTCTAAGTTATTTTATGGACCTTTTATCGTGACATTGTTTTTACACAATAAAGTCACGAGATTCTCAACATTTGGAATCACCAATATCTTAACTGCACCAAAGTTACATCCACACTGGTACATTTTCTTTCCATTCCAAATGGTCGAACCATTCAAAGGAAATCCTTACTATAAGATCACACCAAACCCTTTATAAAAATGTGTATGGTCATCTCTTGACATTAAAGATATCGAACAAGTTGCACTTTACATAAACTGATAAAACAATCATTTCAGTGATTGAATTCCTACGTCTTTCTAGTATTTCTTGGCCCATGTTACTTTTGGGACAACAAGATACTTTTTGTATTTAATCATATTGAACACATCATCTTGGACTATGGTTTAGTTACTCATTTCGAATAATCTAATTTTCAATGAGTTTTAATATATTACAAATCGTGACTGTTGACCATATAACATTTATTTGTGATCGAATATTCATTTATTTGTATTTCTTTAGAGTTAAAAACTCATGGAATACAATACACAACCTTAGTAAAATAAAAACATAAGTAACCAAAGTATGACTATATTTAGGAGTTGTATAATTTAGCACTTGCATGGGTCTCGACATGACAACATGCCAAAAGATTTATTAGTGATTATGTTTTATATTTCGAAGTCGGTCTTAATGCCATTCATTTGTATATCTTAGCTAATACACATTTGATTAATTTATTTGCATAAATTTATTGGTATGGGTTATTTCAACTTTACATGACATATATTCTTACAATATTAGAATGGTAAATTGTTACCATTCCATTCTTCTAAAAAGCCCCCCATTAAATTTTTGTGTTTATCCTAAGAAAAACATAGAAATCTTTCGATTTTTCTAATGCATGTTAGGACTTGCTTGCCTTGTGATTTTAACCTTGTGTTTTCTCAATAAAACATGAGTCTGCGAGCGATGGATAACACTTTATCATGGTATCATATACAACTTCTAAGCCATAATCTTTGTCATAATCTCAATCTCGACCTTGAATTTACTTAACAAATCAAAAGAGATTATTCAATCATGCTCATCATTTTGCGATGGCCTATGTATAACGCACGGACCTTGAGTTTTCTCAACAAATATGTGCATTTATCTTATCTCATCTAATAATATATTAATAGTACAATACATAATATCTCTGGCTTGAGTTTGTTCTACAACAAAAGTGCACGCAAGTAATCTATCAATATATAAATGGTAGATGACAACATATATATTAATGATTCATAATCTTATATACATACATACATACATACATACATATATACATATCTATTGAAGTAGTGTGTTTCTTATAAAAATATCCTCATAATTCAAGTGTCGCACATATATGAAACCATGGTATACTTATCATACGTATGTATTAATTCCTAAAATCTATTTGTGTTTATTTCAATCCCACTTGTGTTTATACATATATAGTTATATGAATTTTAATTTATTTATAACTTTTATAGTTTAATTACCTTATATATAATATATATATATATATACACGTATGTATGTATGTAATTTATTAACTAAATCATATTTAATTAATTTAATTTTTACTTTATTAATTAAATTATATTTAATAAATTTAAATTGTATAAATTTTTTGAAACTTTACATTATTCATCTTAAACTATTTAAGATAGATAATCAATTATAACATATATAGTCTTTAATATATACATATCAATATATAATTACATTATAATATTTTATTTAACCAATTCATTTATCTAATTAAATATTTAATTGAACATTTTTACATAATTTGATATTTTTAATTTTTTAAAATAAAGCTATCCAACTTTATAATAGGCCACAATAAAATGGATTTGAAACAAGTGTTGGGCACATACACCATAACAAATTGAGAACAAAAAAGTACATAATTTTGGCAATAATACCAAAACTACTAAAAAACAACCTAACCGATCTAGTCCTCTTCAAAAGAGGAACATCCATTACTATCATTTGCAGAAATCAAGCTTAATGACATGATATGTGATGACCCACTTTTTTAAACAGTTCAAGTCGATAATAAACCACACATGTTCAACTCAAACTTTTTAAAAGATAGATTATCAATAGGTTTATTTTTAAATAAATAGAAGAAAAAAAGAAACAATAATAGAATCTTGCAGCGGAGCGACAAAATATAATAATAACATAAACAGTTCATGAAGCTGTTTAACAAATATACATTTGATTTCCTTTATTGTGTCAGGACTATATATTCTTATGTAAGTAAATTCAATTGGAAGTACATTTGAACACAATCATTATAATTAATAAATTAATATAATTGTGGAATGGGAATTTATTCAATTAAATAAATGTTACTAATGATGTATAACAATTTAACTATGTAAACTGTAATTAAGTTCAATCACTAATTCATCATTATTTTATACTTTATAGACGTACCCAATGATTTTACTAATGTGTTCTATTTGTTGACAAGAATCTAACATTGAAATCTGCAGGTTAAACAGATTCCGTGTGGGATAGAAAAATCTTTTTACAGTTAAGCAACTTTAATTTACTAATCAAAATAAGTAAACTATACAATAAAACCCTCACCCTATTACCAAGCCTACATGGCCCAACAACCTACTTTTCTTTTTTTTCACTCAACAGTACTCACATTCCCTTCCCTTCATTTCTTACACATGTCTTCCCTTCACATGCTTGTACTCACCTTTCCATTCGTCCACACTCGCCGCCTAGGTAACATGCTACTGCACCACTCCTCTTCCGTCTCCACGCATGTGCACGTTCGCCTCTTTTTATGCAATATTTCCTCTCTTCCTGCTCTAATTCTTCTATACTTTATTTCTCCTACCGCACTTCTTGCCCGTGCTTGTATGTTTTCCCTCGCCCATGACACTCCTCCTTCTCTTCTTCTAAGCTTGTGCAATTGCACACTCCATACCTTCTCATGCATGCACATCTTCACACAAGTAACACACGCACGCTATTATGCACACATGTTACCATTTCTCTCTTCCCCTTCACACCGTGCATACATCCACATGCCTTTTTTCCCTTTTTTTAGCCATGCACGTGGCTGCACATGTTCATGAAGTACGAATACTCACCCAAACCTTGTCTGCCTCTCTCGAGCGTTTCTATACCCATCAAGTTACTCGCCTACAAACACTTGAACACACACAAATATATATGCAAACCACAAATGTAACATCCCTCCATTTCGAACCATTCAAATCGACAATAAAACCAAACATGCCGGACTTGAATAATTCAAAACAACAGATTGTTAATAAAATTTAGGCAAATAAAATCAATCACAGAATCACAGACACAGAATATCACAATAACTTCGCAGCGGAATAAAATAAACGTAGGAGTTCATGAAGCCCTTGGATATAAAGTCTCAAAACTAATACATAATACCAAGTCTGGAAACAAATATACTTAGAAAGTTAGATGCCTAAGTTCTCTACTACAAAAGCAAAAGTTGAGGGGAAATAACTGGAATAAAATATCAAGTGGACTGCTAAATCTCCAGCGGATCTCTAGCTCCGAAAGAGGAAGAAACCAAAGCTGTAAAACTCAGGCTGACCCGACCGTAAAGAAAAACACAAAATAATCGAGTCAGGACATACATACTTATAAAATGTAAATCAACTCAAGTATATGAATAACATTATCGAGTCATATGAATAACATAATATAAGCATATGAAATAACATAACATAAACATATGAAATAATATGATCTAAACATATGAAATAGCATGATATAAACATATGAATTAACATGATATAATTATAGGTGAAATGTCAAACTTGCATATACATATCTTACAATTCAATTATCATCAATTAAACAAAATTATAAGTATGTTGTCAATAGTGATTACTCACCTTTCTTTGGGTTAGTAAAGTGAGTTAAAGCGCAACACAACGGCGACAAATTACGTACAAGCTTGAGTGAGATAAATTCTATATGTAAACAAATAATTCACATAAAAATAAAATAGAAATTTATATATTTGCAAACTACATAAGAAGACTTGTCTAAAGGGTGCATAGGCTTGGTCTAGAGGTAGTTTGGGTTAGGATTAGGCTCGGCCATAGGGGTTCGGTTAGGTTTTGTAGTGCAAAAGGCTAGGGATAGGGTTTAGGTTCGGCTAGGCTAGGGTTAAGAGAGGTGGAGGATCAGCTTTGGTAGGGTTTGTGATGGCAAGGCTCGGCTTTGGGTAGGATTTTGTAGAGGTGATGGCCGAAAATAAGGAAGGGGAGATGGAGGACGAAATTGCTGAAGAGAAAAGGTAAAAAGGAAGGAGGAGAAGTGGGTTTTTGTTGGAGTTTGGTGATGAGAAGGTAATGGAATAGCTATGGCTGAAATTTCAAGGGAAGGAGGAGGAAGATTTTAGAGGATAAGAGGAAAAAGGTCTTAGGTTTTGAGGAGGAAGATGAAGGAGTAGAAGACTTGCATTTTTATATGGAGGCTAAACAAAACCCTAGGATCTTATATAGTCATCTCAACAGGTGTCTTCTCATCTACTAAAGAGGCTTCTAGCCCATTAGTACAATCCCAAAAAAATCAATATGTAAATAAGATAGAAGTTATAGGGAAAATAACCGCGTGTAATACGCCAAAAGTTACAAAATTTGAGGAGTAGAAATCAAATTTAACAAAACGAGAAACTGAGAAAATGTTAGAGTTAAATTCATCTTTATAAAAAAAGTCAAGAATTCAAATTTTAAAATTTCATAGAAAATCAAATTTTGACCAAAGTTGACCAAAATTTTCATTTTAAGAAAAATCTTTATTTTATTAAATTTGGAAGAATATTTCACTTCAAAACTCAAAATTATATTAAATTTCCAAATTTATCAATTTTAAAATGATTATACTCAAATTTGCGGGTTGTTACATTCTCCCCCACTCAAAATTTTTCGTCCTCGAAACGGAACGTGACACGAAAAATAAAGAAGACTAAGGTAGGATAACTAATAGTACCTGGAACAAACAATTCCAGATTCGAAGCATGAACGCTCTCTTCCGTTTCCCAAGTGCAATCCCAATCATCAGTGCTCCATTGCACTTTGACTAGGTTGACATATTTTCTTCAAAATTACTTTGTCGACTGTAAGGTTTGGCTCAACATCCAAACTCTCGAGAGCAGAAGGCTAGACAATCAAAGCTGGATCATGAAGATACAGACGAAGATGCGAAACATAGAACACATTATGCACTCTAGAAAGTTTTTCGAGCAAATCCAAACGATAAGCTAAGGAACGAACACTCTCTAAGATGCGAAAAGGACCAATAAACCTAGGAGCGAGCTTCCCTCTCCTACCAAAATGAATCACATTTCTTAATGGAGAGACCTTAAGGAAAACCTGATCACCAACAGAAAACTCCAGACTCCTCCTACGCCTATCAGCATACTCCTTATGTCTATCCTGATCAATCCTCATCTTTCTCCTAATCTCTTCAACCTTCTTAGATGCTTCTAGAATCATATCCGGACCAAGAACCAAACAGTTACCGGATTCAATCCATCAAGATGGAGATTTGCAAGGACATCCATAAAGAGCGGCAAATGGAGCCATTTTGATACAAAAGATGGAATAAGATAGATAAATGTTTAAGACATCCTTAAACAGATAATTGAGATTATACTTGATAACTATTGTTATATGTGAATTCAACGAGATGGAGATGATCTTCTCAAGATCCTCCATAATCAAGGACACAGGCACGAAGAAGGACTTGCAGAATCTGATTCACTCTTTCCATTTGACTGTCAGTCTGTGGATGGTAAGTAGTGCTCAGATTCAAACGAGTACCTAAAGATTCTTGAAAAGCTTTCCAAAACTAACTAGTAAAGATTGGGTCTCTATTACAAACAATACTGACCGAAACACAATGAAGACCAATGATCTCCATCATATAAATCTCAGCTAAACTCGTAGCAGAATGGTTAGATCTAACCGAAACGAAATGAGCTGACTTGGTCAATATATCCACAATAACCCAAATACTCCCATTACCTCTCCTAGTCCTCAGTAATCCATAAATAAATTCCATAGAAACTTGTTCTTATTTCCAATAGGGAATCTCAAGGGGTTGCAATAATCCAGTAGCTTTCTGATGATCAGCCTTAACCTACTGACAAGTCTCACATCTACTAACAAAAAGGGAGATATCATGCTTCATACCACTCCACCAATACAGCTTATTCATATCATGGTACATCTTCGTCACACCTAGATGAATAGAAAATCTCGACCGATGATTTTCCTGAAGTAACTCTTGCCTCAATCCATCGACATTCAGGACACAAATCCAAACTCTTGCCTCAATCCATCGACATTCGGGACACAAATCCGATTATTTATCCTCAAAATCCCTTTATCGTCAATCTGAGCTCCACTTCCATCTTGGCTACTACCATCAACTCTACTACGAACATTCTCCTTAATAAGCCTAAGCATCCTATCCTCATCTTGCTTAGTAATAGCACGATCCATAAGAGGAGAAGAAATAACAAGCTGACATAACATCACCTTCTTCCTACTCAAAGCATCGGCTACAACATTAGGCTTTCTGGGGGTATAGTTGATGTCGAGGTCATAAGAAGCTAGAAACTCAAGCCACCTAACTTGCCTCAGATTCAAGTCCTTTTGGGTGTAAATATATTTCAATGACTTTTGATCCGTTAAGAGCTCAAACTTAGTTCTCAATAGATGATATCTCCAAACCTTCAAAGCAAAACTACGGCAAGCAATTCCAAATCATGGACCGCATAATTGGCTTCATGAGTCTTCAACTGACGACTGGCATAAGCGATAACTTTCCCATCCTGCATCAGAACGGCTCCCAAACCTTCACCACTGGCATTAGTGCATACCGTTAATCCATCATTTCCATTTGGAAAAGTAAGAACTGGTGCTGAAGTAAGCTTGCGCTTCAACTCATTAAATGTAGCTTCACACTTATCATTCCATCTAAACTTAGCATTCTTACGAATTAGAGCAGTGAGAGGTGCAGCAATCCGAGCAAAATTCTCAATAAATCTCCGATACTATCCGACAAGGCCCAGAAAACTACGGATATCAGAAGGAGTCCTAGAAGTCTCCTAATTCTAAAATAGAATTGGGAAAATAAGAACCGAGAAAGAGATAGAATAATTAATGCACAAAGGAAAGAAGAGAAGATAGACTTACATTGATGGTAGCAATCTTAACTGGATCAACAGAAACTCCATCACCAGAAATAATATGTCCAAGAAATCGGACTTCCTCTTTCCAGAAATGGCATTTCGAGAATTTGGCTTTCAATTTGATGACTCCTAAGGGCCTTCAGAACAAAATTCAAATGGATTTCATGTTCCGCCTTAGTCTTAGAGAAAACAAGAATATCATCAACGAAGACTAGAACAAACATATTAAGAACATCATGGAAAACCCGGTTCATAAGGTCAACAAAGAAAGCTGGAGCGTTAATCAAACCAAAAGGCATAACTAACCATTCAAAGAAACCATCCTTAGAACGTAAAGCAGTTTTGAGGGTACTTTCCTTGGAAATTTTGAGCTGGTTGAAACCAGTGGCAAGATTAAGCTGAGAGAATACAGTAGCACCATACAGCTAATCAAACATATCATTAATGTGAGGCATTGGATATCTGTTTTTCATAGTGAACTTATTCATCTCCCTATAATCAACACACATCCTCAAAGAACCATCAGACTCAGTGACAAAAACCATTGCTGCTCCCCATTTGGAATGATCGGGTCTGATCAAACCTTTGGAGAACAAGTCTTCGATTTGTTTCCTCAACTCAACCTTCTCACGGGGTCCCATTCTTCTAGGAGAAAGAACTAAAGGTCGAGCTCTAGGAATGAGATCAATACGGAATTCAATTTCCCTTTTAGGAGATAAAGAGATGACTTCACCAAATACGTCGGAATAGAGTTTGACCACAGGAGTAGAATCAAGATCACTAGGAGAAGAATCAAGAGAATAGATCAAACTGCCTGCATACTCCTAAGGCATACGACACTAAATGACTAAAGGATCGCCCTAATCACCAAAAAGAGAAAAGGTATGGGCTTTACAACAAATAACAGCTTCATGATTCTTCATCCAATCTCCTCCAGGTAATAGATCAAAAGCGTCGAAACCAAGAACATAGAAATCATCAGAGAAACAATAGCCAGAATGGAAGAGTTTCACATTGTTACAAATCCTACTAAGGTTTGCAGGACCACCAATAGGATTAGTAACATACAAAGGTACAGTTGCATACTCAGGTGAAAGGATATGCTCAAACTTATCAGAAAGGTCCATAGAAATGAAACTATGCGAAGCTCTGGTGTCGAATAAAACACAACCAGGAAGGTTAAAAAAGGTAAAGGTGCTCTGGAGAGTACCTTGGGTATCACTAGGAGCAGGTGGAGTAGATGAAGTAACTACAAAGACACCATATGGCTTGCCCTTCTTCTGAGTAGGACAATCCCGCTTGAAGTGGCCAGGCTGCAAGCAACTATGGCAAAGATCACGCCTAGTCATCTAAGCTGGAGGAATAGGAGCTTCGGCTAAAATAGGACAATTATTGGCATAGTGCCCCTTCTGATCACACCTGAAGAAAGTGATGGAAGAAAGATTAATAGCTGCTTCTGGAAAGAAGAAGATCCTAAACCTGGATTCTTAAGCCAATTCTGCTTCTAACGCTGGAAATTAGACTTTCTTTTCATAGAGTTGCCAGAACATGGCTGAGATGAAGGTACACGAGTAACGGCTGATTACTTAGAAGTGCGGTTCTCATATCTAATGGCCATATCCATCAATCCAGTAAAAGGGTTATGCACATGAGAAATCAGACGATCATAAAACTCCGGGTGTCTTCTAACTATAAAATTCTCATTCTTCTTAAGAGGGGTATCAATCAAACTAGGACCAAACTTGGAAAGTTCTTCAAACTTCCTCTCAAACTCAGCAAATGACATATCCCCTTGCTTAAGATCCATAAACTTCCTATATAGTTGAGACTTCCCAGCCTCTAGCATCCACTTCGTCACAAAAGCCTCCCTAAACAAGATATCCAAACTTAAGAAAGATTCCAAAAGGGATAACCTAAACCAAATTCATAAGGACTAACAAAGGACAATACCTAAACTGTTCCCAAGAAATATCTGCCTCAATAGTGTTGGCTACAACAGGCTCCCACCAATCCAATGCTGCCTCCTTCAACTGCCATGCTACTAACTGGCGCTTATGAGCATCGGTGATCTCCATGTTAGTCCCTAAGAAGTTGGTTTTGATGACAACAACCATAGGAATTGTTATAAAATATAAATACTAACATTATAGTGTAGATATATATGTATATGCAGGATTTAACCATGCAGGTATCAAGAATGAAGACTGTACAGTATAGAGATTCAAGATATCAAGATTGAAGACTCATGAGTATCAAGATTATCAAGAGTTCAAGATTTCAATAATAAGTAATTTAATTAGGAATTTTGTTAAAACTCCTAGAAAAGCACTGGCATGTTAAATCCAATTTATTCGTGAAATGGAATCCACTTCAAGTCTGTTAAAGGATGGAACCCTAAGTAGGATGGAACATACGAAAAATCTAGTGGAACATTGTTTTATATCCACTAACTTTTATTCAAATGTTTTTACAAAATTATATCTTGTTTTCAAAATGATTTCAAAACCTTCCTTTTAAAAAAAAGAATCAAAAACATCTATCCTAGTTTTAAAATACTTTTAGCCTCAAAATAATCTTTATCTTCAAAATCAAATTATCCTTGGTTTTAAATTATCTTTTAATTATAATATATTTAACTTTTAATATTTATACTTAGATTTAAATATAAAATTATAGTAAAATTTTATATATACCAAAATATTATTCTCTATACTCAATTATGTATTTTAATTATAGTTAAGAATATTTATAAAGTTTAAAATAGTTTTAATACAAGATAGAAGTTATTTTCAAAGAAAAATAAATTACCAAAAATACCATAGGCTTGTCGACAACCCCTAGGGATCCCTGTCGACAAGGTGGAAGTTGATTTCAAAATTTTGAATTTCAAAAGAAGTGTCTATTAGTCATATCCTTTCACGAATGGACATGGTTGTTGTTCTACTATAAATAGGGGCAGTTTTAAACGAATTTACATTCATATTTTCTCTGATTTCACTCCTCTTCTTCTTCCACATTTCTTTATATATATTTTTATCGTTACTTTGCCTAAATCATCATTGAATCTAACTAAATCATCTCTGGTTTGATTCTCTATCACTATCTCAACAAGATCTCAGTGCTACTCAGAGTTATAGGCTTCTTTGTAATTAATTGAGCGAGAAAAGGTGTGATTGTAGCCTGTGAAATCAATCAAGCGAGAAAAGGTGTGATTGTAGCCTATGAAATCAATTGGTTGAACTTGTTGCCAGTAAAATCAAGTATCTCTACCTAGAGGATTGTGAATCTGGAGTGGTGTGCCTCGTGGCCTTGAAATCGAGGGTGTAATTGTAAAAATTTATTTTGAAAGAATATCCATACTTGAGTGTGGGACTGGATGTAGTGTGACTCCGAACTAGTATGAAATCCGGTGTGTTCTTTCCTTTATTGCTTTTACGTTATTTCTGCATCTATGTTTGATCTATGATCATATTTGTGCCTGAATATTGCATACATTTGTGTTCAAATTAACATAAACTCAAAAAGATTTAGTAATTCCTTAAAACACTATTCACCCCCCCTCCCCCTCTAGTGTTAATTCTAGCCTTAAGATCCATAATCCGCATTTCTCACACTCCAAACCAATGAAAATCATTTCCAAGCCTCTCAGCCACTACCGAGCCTCTATGATGGTCTCTGATCCCGGAAACTTGGTACCACCTAGCTCGGTGAACTCCTTACATAGGGTGGTAAACCTAGTGGGTGCAACTGTTGTTAGAACTGGTGCAACACCACGACCCTGACCTCTGGCATTCCTATGATTCATCTTAGAAATTCAAGAATGAATTTTAGGACAAAAATAAAGGAAAGGATAAAAGAAAAGACCTAACCAGACTGGAAATCCTAATCGAAGAATTCTACAAAACAAGGTGGATTCGAAAAGAAGGAAATTCTAAGAGAAATTTGATTTTAAACAAGAAAATTGTTATATTTAAATTAATCCTTTGAAAATCATTTGAAAATCATTTTATACTTGAAAATACGTTCTCTCGCAAAGAATGATTCTAATATTGATTTTACTCATTCTAGAGTATTTCTACCCTATCTCTAATGAGTTTTTGCCACATAGGCTAAGGTTTGCCTAAAACAAAGCTCTGATACCAACTGTAATGGACCGACATTCTGTAACATTCAAATCGACAATAATACCACACATGCCAGACTTGAATAATTCAAAACAATAGCTTGTTGATAAAATTTGGGGCAAATAAAATCAATCACAGAATCATAGACACAGAATATCAGAATAACTTCGTAGCGGAATAAGTAAACATAGGAGTTCATGAAGCTCCTAGATACAAAGTCTCAAAACTAATACATAATACCAAGTCTGGAAACAAATATACTTGGAAAGTAAGATACATAAGTTCTCTACTATAAAAGCAAAAGCTGATTGGAAATAACTGGAATAAAATATCTAGTAGACTGCTAAATCTCCGACGAATCTCTAGCTATGAAAGAGGATGAAACCAAACTATGAAACTCAGGCTGACCTGAGCGTAAAGCAAAGCACAAAACACTCGAGTCAGGACATATATACTTATAAAATGTAAATCAACTCAAGTGAACTGCAAAAGAAATGCATCAGTAACTTAAAAGATGCTTGGGATCGCCCCTCCTTTAAGGATCCGTTAAACTATCTACGATGTATTGCTATTATAATAACATCTAAAGTAAAATATACTATTTAAAAATAGCGTTAAAGATTTACATTTTCCACCTTAACACATTTTAATTATGTCAATAGTCTATACAGTACTGTAACTCCCGTAAACTGGAGCCGCCAAAGGATACCCCATAGGTACGACATAAAACAAACTCTAGAAGGCGCGCAAGGGTAGGTGGCATGGCACAAATAGGCAATGCTAGGGTAGATAAACCAATTACACTTCCGGACTGTTGGTAACACATAGCCGCAACTACGGCCTAACTCGATCCACACTCCCAAATCAAAGGTGCACATCAAATCAATCACAAAGTAATAGAATGGCTAGCGATGAAATGTGTCCGATCGGAGGAGCTACCTCACTTGGCCCATCGATTGCTCCTATTTTAGCCACCTTATGCTGACTCACGTGATTTAGGTCCACGTAAATATACCTTTAGGATCGTCGCCACTATCTTACTTCATTCTGGAATCTCCACCGCGTACATAGTTGTTAAAGTAGTTTTCGGTATCGACAGAGAGTATGTCCATATCCGATCTCAGTCTCTTTAACAACCAATCGTTATTATAACCCATGGTTATATAAATTTCAAATGGTTTATATTTCAAATCAAACATATTCGTTTCAGACCCATATAAATTCCATATCATTATTCCATTAAAATAATATTCATTTTTCAAAGTCGTAACACTTCCAAATTCATTTAATTATAAGCCCTTGAAACAAAAAAGTTTAGGGATCATAGCATTAAAAAATGTAACCCTTGGAGCAATAACATATAACCCTTTAGAAAATTGTAGCATTCTGAAAATGTCACTTTTAAGAAAACGCTGCAGTACAGAAGTGCTACTGTAAGAATTTGTAGCAGTGCAGAACTGTTACGTTAAGAATTCGCAGTAGTGCAGAAGTGCTACTGTAAGAATTTGCGGCAGGGCAGAACAGTTACTGTAAGAATCCGCAGCAATGTAGAATTGTTACAGTAATGAAATCGCAGCAGTGCACAATTGTCACGGTAGGAGATCGCAGTAGTTTTGAATTGTTACCACAAGAAATCGTAGCAGTTTTGAATCGTTAATGTAATACTTCCTACTACCATTTTTTATGCAATCAAATAGTGTATATATATTCAAATAGTATATATATATATATATATATTCAAATTGTGTGTGTATATATATAAATTGTCATAGTCGTTCTATCATTCCTACTATATTTCTCAAATTTTAGCTGTTTATACATCAACTTACCCTTTATTTTCTTTTCAGTAAGCATCATTTATCATTTTTATTAATCAAATCATACCATTTACATTAAGTTAAAACTTACGTGTCAAATGTACATTTTAACTTACATTTTTTTCACAAAACCATTTATCATTTTAATCACTATTACATGAATAAAATTTACAATTTATAGGTTAGAATAAATTACCATTATTAAGTCAAATTGGATTATTAAATTTCAATTAACATTCATACTATAAATTATATTGTAAAATTTACATTCTCAACTCTTTATTTCTTATAAAAATATTAACCCATATAAAATTTTTTACAGAAATCATTACATTAAATTCAGTTGAGATTCATATATAAAAATCCAAAATACTTAATAATTTTTAGAAAAATCATTTTAAATCAACCACGGAGTCTGTATAAAATTCTCTACCCTAGGGTCACATAAATACGGACATGTATCATTTCAATCTGTAATTTATTAAATTTTCGAGTTTTATATCATTTCAAACCCGCAATCCCAAGTCAAATAAAATTGCTCAGGCCTATCATTTCAGCCCATAACAATTTTCCTTAATCTAAATATCGTTCGGATATGTACCATTTCAAGCCATAGTGAAGGAACTTGTAGTGTGAGAGCAGAATATTAAATAAACATAACAATATTCAACATATCATGGCATCTGATCAAAACAGGTATGATATGATATGAAATAACATAATAAATTCATATGAATAACATAATATAAACATATGAAATAACATATCATAAACATATGAAATATCATGATATAAACATATGAAATAACATGATATAAACATATGAAACAATATAATATAAAAATATGAATTAACATGATATAATCATAGGTGAAATGTCAAACTTGCATATACTTATCCTCACAATTCAATTGTCATCAATTAACCAAAATTATAAGTATGTTGTCAAGAGTGATTACTCACCTTTCTTTGGTTAGAAAAGTGATTCAAAGCACAACACAACGATGACAAATTACCTACAAGCTTGAGTGAGAGGAGAATCCAAATCCGACGCTTTGAAAAATAAATAAATTCCTTACGTAAACAAATAATTCACATAAAAAATGTAAATTTATATATATGCAAACTACATAAGAAGAGTTGTCCAAAGGGTGCATAGGCTTGGTCTAAAGGTGGTTTGGGTTAGGGTTAGGCTCTGCCATAGGGGTATGGGTTAGGTTTTTTGGTGCAAAAGGCTAGGGTTAGGGTTTAGGTTCGGCTAGGCTAGGGTTTGGAGAGTTGGAGACTCGGCTTTGGTAGGGTTTGTGATGGCAAGGCTCCGCTTTGGGTAGGGTTTTGGAGAGGTGGTGGCCGAAAATAGAGAAGGGGAGATGGAGTCCGAAATTGGTGAAGAGAAAAGGGAAAAAAGGAAGGAGGAGATGTGGGTTTTGGTTGGAGTTTGGTGATGGGAAGGTGATGGATTAGGTGGGAAGGAGGAGGAAAATTTTATAGGAGAAGAGGAAGATGGTCTAGGGTTTTAAGGAGGAAGATGAAGGAGAAGATGGCTTACATTTTTCTATGGAAGCACAAATGAATGGATGTGGAGGCTAACCAAAACCCTAGGATCTTATACAGTCATCTCAACAGGTGGCTTCTCATCTACTAAAGAGGTTTCTAGTTCATTAGTACAAGCCCAAACAAAACATCACGTAAATAAGATAGAAGTTATAGGAAAAATAACTGTGTGTAATACGCCAAAAGTTGCAAAATTTAAGAAGCAGAAATCAAATTTTAACAAAACAAAAAACTGAGAAAATGTTAGAATTAAATTCATCTTCATAAAAAATAGTTAAAATTTCAAATTTTAAAATTTCACAGAAAGTCAAATTTTGACCAAAGTTGACCAAAATTTGCATTTTAAGAAAAATCTTTATTTTATTAAATTTGGAAGAACATTTGACATCAAAACTCAAAATTATACATTAAAATTTTCAAATTTATCAATTTTAAAATAATTATATTCAAAATTTCAAATGAATTTCCTTTTAAAATATGTTCAAATTTGCGGGTTGTTACAACAAACACATGTATGCAAAGGAAAGAAAGAGAGAAAATGAAGTGAGAATGTACACAAAGTATGAATGAGAAATGGGAAGTTGGCCTTTTTGCTATTTTTCTGAGAAACGTAACCTTAAAAGTATTTTCATGTTCATACTTTTTCATATCTCCAATACCATGCACATAAGCCGACACCTTCTTCTTCTTTATTTATTTATTTATTGTTATTATTATTATTATTATTATTTGGTCTGGAACCATGCATGCATGCAACCATACAAATGCATACATAAGGAACCACACACTTTGAACCCACACATATATAGATATGTATGTTTTTATGTTTATTTCAAAAGGATAAACTGTAAAATCGAAATTTAGGGTTTTCTTCTGCCATGGGAGAAAACAATCTCTCTCTCAACTCCAAATTCAATCCTTCTCTCTCTCGTCCTTCTCCTCAAGACAGGCCACCTGAATCTCATCTCAGATTGTCGAATAATATCATCATTGATAAATAGGGATTCCAATTGGTTCAGCCAAGATCGCAAAGAAGATATCAGCCAAGAATCAATCAGATTCGGTCTCAAGTTAACAATGTGCAGAGGAAGAAAGATGATCAGAAGACCAACTTCATCCAGGACAGGACCAAACTGATGCAAATCAGTAAACTACAAATAAAGTTCTCTCTAAATAAAGAACTAGGGCAGAAATCTTGGGCTGATATTGTATCTGAGCAATCAAAGGAACCAAGAGATGAAGAATGCAGTCTTGAAACCATTGCCCCTATCCGAATTAATAACAAGAAATATGGAGTAGTAAAGGAGGTTGTATGTAAAAGAGCCACAGAATGCTGGAACAATTCCATTTTGGTCTACGTGGTTAGCAGTAAACCTTATTTCTTGTTTTTCAAAGAATATATTAAAAGAGTGTGGAAACCAAATGGAGATTTCAAAATCTTTTCGAGAGAAAATGGTTTTTTCTGATCAAGTTTAATGATTCACAAGACTACAATTCTATCATTCAGAATGGTCCTTACTTCTACAACGACAAACTCATCATCATGAGAAGGTGGACTGAGTCTTTGAAGTTGGACAGAGATCTTCTGTCAACCATGTCGATATGGGTTAGATTACCCAGTGTAAACCTCAAACTATGGGATAGAGAGGCGTTCAGCATCATGGCAAGTATTATCGGAAAACCCATAAAGATGGATGCAGCAACTACCATGAAGTCGAGAGTGAATTACGCTCGACTTCTCGTGGAAGTTTCTGCAATTAATGAACTTCCAGATGAAATTAGTCTCAATCTTTATAATGGTGAAATCATTACACAAAAAGTCGAACATGAATGGGTTCCACCAAAGTGTAGTATCTGTAAATGTTTCGGTCACAATAAAGAACAATGCAACCCGAAACAGAAGTGGATCCCCAAAAAGAATGATAAAGATGCAGCAATTATTCAAGAAAATAATTCTGAATTTGTTCAAGTAATGAGTAACAATGAAGGCGCAAAAATCCAATCAAGAACCCAGGAGGGCAAAGATCAAATCAATCAAGAAGATATCATTTTCGATCAAGAAAACAATAATATAGAGCCACTGATCAAAATGATCAGATCATGGCAATGGAAGTTCATCGGCAAAAAGACTATGAAGAAATCTCAAATGTTATAAATCCGAAAAGTATAAAAGAGGGTAAAAAATTACAGTTCTTTAACTCTTAAATCACCCATATTTCAGAGCCATGTTTAAATACAGACCAGAATATTACAAAAACAGTCAAAATTATTCATCAGCCTTCAAACCCGAATCAGGAAACTTTAATTGAGATGGGGTCTTCCTCTTCGCTTGCTGCAGATATTGAGAGAATGAATAATAACTCAACATTGCCTCACAAGTCTGATCCACCTCCAGAGCAGGCTGCAGTGACTGACTGCAATGAGTCAGTCATGCCTCGCACAGCTGCATTTGATATTTCCTTAATCAAGATTCCAGAATCTGCACAAATGGAGGAAGATGAAGCTGAGAAAGGGGACATGGTAGAGGAATTTGACTTATCAGAATTACATATTGCTAGAACAAAAGCATCTGGTAAGATAAAGGGAAATAAAGAGAAAAAAGCCTTTAAGCAAAAATATATCTCAATCAATCCAGAATGGGATCAAATGGCTACTAGTCTGAAAGCTAAAGGTGCTGATAAAAAAAGGAGAGGTAAAAGTACTTTGGTGTCACGTATAATTTAAAACTCATATTCTATTATTATATATATGTCAATATTTGCATGGAATGTAAGGAGGATGAATACCCCTGTTAAACATTCTGATATCCTCTGTATGATTAATTTTTACAAACCATCTATTATTGCTTTAATTGAAAATAAAATGAATGATGATAATTTTGAAAGATTTTGTCTTAAATTGACCAGTAATTGGACAGTTATACATAACAATGATTGTGGATGTAAAGGAAGAATCATTGTTATTTGGGATTCTAATATCTGGACAAATACAAATGTAAACAAAGATAGCCAATTTATAGATTGCGGGTTTAAAAACATTGATGGGTTTTATTTGCAAGTGACTAGTGTTTATGGCAGTAATTTTGAACTAGAAAGAAATGCCTTGTGGCAAAAACTTAAATCCCTAAATTCCATATATGATTTCCCCTGGATTATTTTAGGGGATTTCAATACTGTTTTTCATGCTAATGAGAAGTTTGGGGGGTTAAAATCCCTCAAAATAAATTGGATAGAGTCAACAAATTTCTATTAGAATCTGGTCTTATTGAACCTATTATCAGTAGTAATAAATATACATGGAAATCTGGGATAGCTAGAAATATTCACTGGAAGTTAGATAGAATTATGTTTAATAAAGATTTTTCCAAAAGATTTCTAGATAGTATTTGCTCTACATTGGAACAAAATTTAAGTGATCATACTCCTTTAATGATTAATCTGTTTACAAACAGTGAATTTAATAATAAAGCTCCTCCTTTTAGATTCAAAAATAGCTGGGTGATGGAAGAAGATTACAAATCATTAATGGAAACTGTCATAATTTTTCATGTAATGGTTCTAAATAGTATCAGTTTTATATGTTTTTGAAATTCACAAAATGTAATCTTAAAAACTGGAATAAGAACAACTATTTAAATAAAAACAAGATTGTCAGTTTGAAAAAAGAGGGCAAACTTTTACAAATGAGTGCAGATAACAAACCTAATGATATCAGTGAAATAAATAAAAAATTTCAAAATCAAAAGGAATTGTCTAATGAATTGTATAAAGAGTCAGCCAATGCAAGACAAAAGGCAAAGGTTGACTGGCTCACTTCAGGTGATGACTACACCAAATTTTTTTATGCTAAAATGAGCAATAAAAAGCACTTAAATAACATAGGTTGCATTATAGATAAAGAGGGAAATTTAGCTAATGCATATGATAAGGTTTTTGCAGAAGCTATAAATTTCTATAAGGAGCTGTATTTTTCTACAAATAATGAAAAGGTGTTTCCATATATAACTTGTAAAAATATTTTAAATAATAATGCTTCTGAAATCCTATTGGCTCCAATGAGCCTTGTTGAAATAAAATTTATTGTCTTTAATGTTGGAGATAACAAAAGCCCAGGCCCCTATGGTTTCAATGCAAAAAAAATTAAAAATAATTGGGATTATATTAGACAACAAGTGTTGGATGTTGTTAATGAGTTTATAGATAATGGTAAAATTCTTAAAAGTCTAAATCATACTTTTATTACCCTTGTTCCAAAAAATAAAAATCCCACTGATATTGGTGATTATAGGCTAATTTCTTGTTGCAACTTTATTTATAAAATTATTGCTAGTGTCCTTAGTAACAGAATAAAAGTGTTTTTGCCTTTTCTGGTTTCAGAAAATCAGAGTGCATTTGTTCCTGGTAGGCTTATCTATGAAAACTCTCTTTTAGCACACGAGATGGCAAGGAAATTTAACACTAAACAGGGTGACAATGTATGTATTAAAATTGACTTACAGAAAGCATATGATAAGGTAAACAGATATTTTATTCATCATATCATGAAATGTATTGGTTTTCCTATAAAGTTTTGTGATTTGGTGTTTGAGTGTATTAATACTCCTACCTTTTCTATTTTGATTCAAGGAAAGGCAGAGGGGTTTTTTCAATCTAATAGGGGGTTAAGACAGGGAGACCCCTTATCTCCTTATCTCTTTGCTATTGTTATGAAATACTTTTCTATTCTCATGCAAATAGAGAGTATTAAAGGCAATGTTCAGCCTATATATAGAATCCAACCATGTATTAATCATCTGATTTATGCTGATGATCTTATGGTGTTTGTTAAAGCTAATAAAGATAATGCAGATTCTATTAAATCAATTTTTGATAATTTAAAAAATTATGTTGGTCTTCAACTCAATGTAAATAAATGTAAAGCATATTTTAGTAAATCCTGTAAGTCAAAAAGGGTTTTTTAAATGTTTTACAAATTGATGAGGGGTTTCTTCCAATCAAATATTTAGGTCTGCCTCTTTCTACAAATATGATTAAGGACTCTGATTGTTCTATTCTTATTGAAAAAATCCAGGATAGAATGGAGACTTGGTCTTGTAAATTACTGTCCATTGCTGGAAGACTTGAACTTATTAAGACAGTGATCTATGCTATTATTCTATACTGGGTACAAACTTTTCAAATCCCAGCTGCATCTATTAAAAAATTGGAAAGTAGATGCGTTGATTTTTTATGGAAAGGTAAATATCACAAAATTAGCTGGGAAAATGTTTGCAGACCTAAAAATGAAGGGGGACTTGGAATTAGAAATATTAATGATTTTTGTACTACATGTCATTTAAAATTATTTTGGAGATTCCTTAATTCTGACTTTTTGTGGGTAAGATGGATGAGATCCAAATATTTGAAGAAAAAAAAAATTGGACTGCTGTTCATAATAGTAATCAATCAAACACTTGGAAACAAATATTAAATTGTAGAGATATTGGTAAATCACTGATTGAAAGAAAATTTAAAAATGGTAAAGATACAAGTTTATGGTTTGATCCTTGGTTTAAAAATGAGGCATTTATAAATAAAGTTGGGTGGAATAGCCTTGTTATATGTGGTGGTACAAACGATAAAGTGTCCGATATCATAGTAAATAATCAATGGCAACCACAAATCCATCCTATTACTAATCCTCATAAAGATGATATTTGCAAAATACAATTTGATACTTGTGCATAGAATGACTACTGGGATTGGAAAGCTAACAACAGAGGGAAGTTTTCTTTTAAAGCAACTTGGAATTTTATTAGAAACAAATACCCAACAGAAGATTGGTACCATTGCATATGGAACATGTGAATTGTCCCAAGATGGCATTCTGTACTTATTTTGCAATTAAGAACAGATTGCCAACTTGGGACAGATTAAATAAATGGGGTAGTAATCTTAATTCACTCTGCTCCCTGTGCAATGTATGTAATGAAAATGCTAATCATAAATTTTTTGAATGCAGTTACTCCTTTTTTATATGGAACCAAATCAAAGCTACTCTGAGCATAGATGACAACATGCATATGGATCTAATGAATATTATAAAGATAATCAACAGCAACTTTAGATCTAAATCAAAAGAGGCAGATTATGCTCACATTTGCTTACTACGGCAGTGTTCAACTTATGGAAAGAAAGAAACTTGCGTGTGCACAATAAAGGCAGCAGAAATAAAGAGAAAGTGTGGTTAACTATTAGTACAAATAGCAAGATTATTCTGCAAAAATCTAAGAAAATTCTTAAAAATCAAACCAAATTTGCTTCCCTTGTTGAGGATTGGAGATCTGAAGCTGGAAACACTTAGAAGCTTATCTTTTGCATTCGAAATGCTTGCAGACCAACAATCTTTCTTCTAATGAAGCAGGCAGGGTCAACCAACAAGGGGGGTTTGATATAACTGATAAAATCAACGACCCCGAGACTGATAACAACTGCCATAACCCTCATCAAGCTTCGGCCAACAATTACTACAATAATAAAGCTAATCTGGAGAGTAATATCAACTCGAGGAGATTATCGTCAGATCTAGGTCACTTTGACGCTAGATCTAACGATTTTGTGTATTCCAGCATTAATAACTCGAGCAGCAGAATTAATTTGTGTAGAGGCAACAATTTGAAGGAGAAATCGTTAGATCTAGGTCGAGATGACGCTAGATCTAATAATTATATGCATCTCAGCAATTATAGTAGCTATCGCATTGATGATAATAAATTAGATAGCAGCAGAGGTATGAGAGCTGGATTTAATCATGCTCTTTCTTATTGGGAACGTGGAGAGAGTAGCAGAACGAAGAATGAAAGAGAAATGGCTTCGATGATCAGCCATTTTTAAAGTTTTCTGCTTCTCTTCTTTTATTTTGATAAATGTTGAAGTGTCGGCGTGTTTAGGGTTTGTGAGGGTGAGGGTTTATTTGTGTTGTTTTGTTTCGGGTTTGGTATGTTGACCCGGTTTTAGATGTAAGCATATGGGCTTGGCCCTTTTAACGTTCATTCAAAAAAAATGTTTTATTTCAAGATGCTGTATGAAATTTATGTTTTGAAAGTAAAGAAGGAGAGCTCTGACCATTTTCTTCCCCTTGTATTTTAATGCACTCCTGCACTCACTTTTCCACTATAACATGCTTTCATACATGAAAATATTTTCATTCAACATCACCTGCAACAAGCTGCTGCACGTCTCATTCTTTTCTTATTTGCAAAGTTAAGCATACTAACTTGGAAAAAAAGTAATTAACTATTTAAAATTTACCAAATTAATTAAAAATAATCTAATTTATAACTTAACTAATATAAACTAAAGTAAATCAACTTGCAAACATATATACGTGTGTGTGTCGTGAGTTTTACGCTCACCTTCCGCGAATAAGGAAAACAAGCAAAGACATCGCGATGCGGTGATAAGGATACAAGCACACGCACTAAAGCGAGAATGGAGACTGCTGCTTTGGAGGAATGCTACCGCGTACTGGTTCGGCAAAGTGGTGCTAGGTGTACGGTTGGGGATCGGAATGCGGGATGAGGATGGCTGGGCTGCGGTTGACTGGGTGGTGCGGAGAAAGTGGGTGGCTTGGGTAGTTTGGCTGAGTTGGGTTGGTCGCGGGTTCGGTGCAGGATGCAGGTGCCAGGCGAGCAGGTCAGGGTGTGGCCTGGGCTAGGAGGAGGCTCGGCTCAGCTGGGTATGGGTGGCAGGTCGGTTGTAGGAGAGGTAGCGGTTGGAGGAGGTGGGTGTTGGCTGCAGGTTTCGATTGTTGGGAGGGTGGCTCGGGTGGCAGGTGGAGGTGGATATGGGGAAGGCTGGAGCAGAGAGGACAGAGCAGGGTCGGGTTGAGCTAGTTCGAATTGTAAGCATGGTGCTGTAGAGGAGGTGGGTTCTGGATCGGGGCAGAGCTTGGTAGGCGAGCGGGGATGTGGGAGGAGGTGAAGCAGGCGGGTGGAGGAACGGAGGTTAGTTGAGGAGCTGGGTGAAAGAAAATAGGAGAGGAGAGAAGGCTACGTGAGTTAAGTTTATAAATATATGCTTGTATATTTTCTCTTAAGCAAATACTCAGAGGCAAAGAAAATAGGGGGAGAAGAAGAATGAGCATGCAGGTAACGGAAAGACGAATGCACAAAGATCATTTAATGCAAGCAATTAATTTCTTTAGCTAGGCATGCAAAGACTACGACGAAAAGAAATTTGTACGGCAAAAGAAATGAAAGGAATTATAATGTGTAAAATATCCAACCGTAGGTCACGGACCTCTATCTTGTCCATTTAGCGTTTTAAAACATAAACCAAAATATGAAAACAAATATACCATGGAAATCAGCGCGGCGATACGAATCCAACGATGTATTAAAATATGTGTTATGACAGCAGTAACAAAATTATGTCTGTCGTCAGTTATACCATTTCGAATTTGAAAAACAACGAAAATTTCTGATAAATGGAGCAACGAAGGTCGGAATTGGATGGAACGAACTTTGACGTTTTAATCAGGAAATTTTTTAGATCATTTCTATGCAAAAATATTTATATTTGGAAATTTTAAAATTCACACCGAAAAATATTTGATCGAGTTCCAAACAAATTTTGATGTAAAATAAATTTCGTTAGCTTCATTTCAATGGACGCATTTCAAATATCTAGTTTTCGTTGTCAAATTTTATTATTAAAATATAAATTCTATTTCAAAATTTTCATTAAAATTCCTATTTAAATTGTTGAAAGATTCAGGTCTTTACAATCTCCCCCACTCAAAACTTTTCGTCCTCGAAAAGATCGGAATAACGGAACAAAAAGATAAACAGAAAGATAGAAAATTCTTTTATAAAAAATACTTTTATATTGAAATTACTTTTGATAACTCGATGTTTCTACAAGTTCATCCTCGTTCTTACAGAATCTGGCAATTCGTTGATCAGACGTAAGGCTGAAAATCTCTAAGTACCTAGTAGACCCATTTCAACACCCAATGAAAATACTTGAAAAAAATTTTAAAATAATTTTGGAAAGTACAATCCAATCCGAAATCAAACAAACGGGATCGTCATGGAACATAGTTCCTAAGGTCATTCTCTCGCTAAGTCGAGAGCACAGAGTGGCCTAACCTCAAGCGACTTTAAGTGGTCATTGCCCCACGTTTTATGTCATGACGTCCAAAGCAACCATAGTTTGCAGATACACATTGGTTTCGCCTGGGTCCCCCAGGTAACATCCGTACCTGTGAGCAATCACTGCTCTATAAATTACGCTATGTAAAACAATCGCATGGATCGTAGACTACTTAATAGTAATACTGGTGGTTACGTGCTATGTCCCATAGACTAAAGGCAGTCATCCGTCCCCTCGAATTAAGCCATGTGGACCACGGATACACAATAATTTCGCCTGGTTCCCTAGGAAACAACCGTACCTCAGGGCAATCGCTCTAACCAAGCGGACTACGTCGAAAACGACCATAGATTACAGCTACACAATGGTTTCACTTGGGTCCCCCAGGTAGCATCCGTAACCAAAAGCCTTCACAGCCCTGCGAATTTCGTTATGCAGCCGAGTCGAAGAAAACTCATGAGTATTATGTTCGGACAATTTATATCGATTAGGACCCATTTCTGGATCCACCCAAGTCCATCTGGGATAGTCAACAGAATAGATAGTCAACAACAAGTACTTCCCATATCTTCAATTTCAAAATGTATATCATACTACATATAATACCTTTTCGAATCATCAATTTCTAATATATTATTCTTATATAATTCCGTTGTATATAAGATCATCGCCTTTCAGATCGATTACCTTTCAAAATCAATAGTTTTCAAATTAACTTCATTCTTAAACAATTCATTTTATATAAGTTCGAAAACTACCAAATCAATTTTATTTATTTATTTTAGAATCAAAGGTTCTCGAAATCAGTCAATTTCCAATATCAGTCCAATTTCAGCATCAATTTCACCTATGATTTCAATAATCATTTTTCAAATTGAATTCAATATTCATATATTTGAAAATTATAATCATCGGTTTTCAAAATTTACTTCAGTTTCATATTTATGTAAAGTCGTATATATATATATATATATATATATATATATATATATATATATATATATATATAATCAACTTTCCTAATAAAATCACTTGTAAGTAACTAAGTTTTAAAACAATAATTTCTTTTCAAAATCAAATACTTTACAAAAATCCTTTATACATAAATAACCTTATAAATTTTATTTATTTTTTATAATTTTTTCTAAGTTCAGAAATATTTCTCAAACAATTTCATTATAAAAACTTTTCAAAACTAGATTTCAAAGTTGCATATAATTAAAATTTTCCTTCAAAACCGTTTTGTAAATAAATATGGTTTTATAAGTATTTATGAAGTCCAAAGCATTTCTTAAAACTCAATTTCAATTAAAGCAGTTCAAAACCAATTTCCTCTTTATATAATACAAAATAATCTTATTTATTTTACTTATCAAAATATTTAACATTTTAAAACTTATCTAACTTCTATTTACCTTTATTTTAAAACATTCAAAACTAAACTCCCATATAACTTTCCAAAATACTTTTATACTTTTCGAAAATGCCTAGCTTTAAAAATTAATTCTCAAATTGGAAGTGTTCGACTATTCAAAATAGTCGGAAAAGTCGAATTCCAATTAAAAACTTGAAATCGGCAATCAATCATCTCAGCGAGATGCATAATCAATCCATCAATCAATCCCAATGCATAGGGTACAAGTGTTCATAATATCATTCAATCCGAAAACTCAAGAATTGAACACTGGGTTCATTTCAAATAGATATATACGTATATCTTTCGAATATATAATCACACTTCAGGGATTTGAATCAAAATCAATCGTTTAGCAAAGCTACTAAAGTGGTCTTTCTCTCACTTTTGAAACTCGAAAATGAACATCGATGATGCTGCCGTCCTTATTGAAATTATTCTCGAGCAATAGAATTTAGTTCTAGATCGAAATCATTTTGAAAATCATTTTGAAAACATTTTTTATTCGGAAAAAATACTTTTCAAATAGTATAATATATTTTCAAAATCTAAAATCAATTTCAAGAATCCAGAATTCAAATTCTCAGATTTTCAGTTTGAATTTATTTTCAGTCTTAAATCATAATTATATAAATCATTTCTCATATAGAATCATTTCACAATTGTATATGTTTGCTTATATTGAATATACAACTTTTAACAACTAAATTTTCCGTATTATTACCAACGTTTTACTAACAGTTGGTGTTTATTCAACAAATTTGTTATAGATGTATTGTTTACAATATATTCCCAAGGGATTTCAAAACATACTAAACTTCATCCCTTTCAATTTCTTCTTTCCTTATGGAATATCTCAAGCTTCTTATCATACGAAAAAGCATTAAAAGCTTAATAATACCAATTGTTAGTTCTGACGCATCGACAACCACTAGAACTAGGATACAATAGGATTTCCATTTATATAACATAGCTATTACTATGGATACCACACATATTTCTGCTAGTCCTCACTTCTGCAAGAAAAATGCTTCGGTACTTATCCTTCGGGGTGGTGTTTCAACAGGTCTGGTGCACTCTACAACAACGTAGCCCAACTATTGCATTTCTTACAAAAGTAGATCGTACTTCCATCTTCCCTTATGAACCTGGGGTATGCAGCTCGATTGGGCGCTATAGGGCTTGCCTTCTACGTTGTCCCTCGAAACAATTTCTGGCTACATGTCCAGTCCGCCTGTAGTGGAAGCAAATGGTTGATTAGTCGGCTGAAATTGTTGAGGCGGGTTTCTTTTTCTTCAACTTCATGTAGCGACGTGGAAAATGTCCCTTCTCACGACATTTAAATAAGAAAATCTAGGATCTCTCTTCCTGTAAATGGCTACAAAATGCCCCTTTTTCCTGACACCTATAACAAATGATGTTATCATAAGGTCCTGGTTTTATCCATTCCCTATACAACCTCTCTCGTTCCTCTATTGCTTCTTCCCGTTCCTTACGGGCAAGTGCTCTTCGTGCTCGACGTGCTGCTTTCTACTCTTCGGATTTTTCCATCCTACAAGTGGATGAGGTATTCTAATAGGATATTCCTTAAAATTTGATGGTTCCTTATTTTAACAGGTCGGACTTATAATATACTCAACTCTTCTATAATTTCTCTTTTTTTCTTTAATCCAAGAGTTTAAAGTTATAATAAGTTTACAAAATACTAAGTGTGTTTATATACATATACACACAAAATACAAATACATTCTTCCAACTCTTAACTCATTTTAGGGTACTACTGACCCTATTTCTAATGAGTTAATCCTAATAAAGCTAAGGTTCTCGCTTAACCTTCTTCTCTGATACCAACTATGACGATCCACCTTTTTGAACAGTTTAAGTCGACAATAAACCACACATGTCCAACTCAAACTGTTTAAAAGATAGATTACCAATGGGTTTATTTTTAATGAAATAGAAGAAAAGAAGAAACAATAACAGTATCTCGCAGCGGAAAAAATACAATAATAACATAAACAGTTCATTAAGCTATTTAACAAATATACATTTGATTTCCTTTATAAATATCAATCAGAGCTATAGAATATTATCATAGTTACATAATTTATATAGACAGGATAAAATAGTGCAGTGGAATAAATAATAGTAGATATGATATACCCAATCTTCATCTTCGTCCTCCAGAATAACTCTCTTCGATAACTGAAAACCTCGGTCTGACCCGAGCATAATGAAAAACAAAACACCCGAGTCAGAACTATATATTCTTATGTAAGTAAATTCAGTCGGGAGTTAATGTGAACGGATCATTATAAAACAGATCAATATAATTAAAAAATTAATATAATATTAGAACGGGGATTTATTCTGTTAAATAAATGTCACTAATGAAGTATAACAATTTAACTATGTAAACTGCAATTAAGTTCAATCACTAATTTATCATATTTTTATACTTCATAGACGTACCCAATAATTTTGGTAATGTATTCTATTTGTTAACACGAATCTAACGCCGAAATCCACGGGTTAAATGAATTCCGTATGGAGTAGAAAAACCTTTTTACAGTTAAGCAACTTTAATTTACTAATCAAAATAAGTAAACTATACAATAAAACCCTCACCCTATTACCAAGCCCACATGGCCCAACAACCTACTCTCTTTTTTCATACAATGGTACTCACATTCCATTCCTTCGTTTCTTGCACACGTCTACGCCTTCACATGCTTGTACTCACCTTTCCATTCGTCCACACTCGCCACTTAGGTAACATGCTACTGCACCACTCCTCTCACATCTCCATGCAAGTACACGTTCTCCTCTTTTTGTACACTATTTCCTCTCTTCCTGCTCTAATTCTTCTCTACTTTATTTCTTCTGCCGCACTTCTTGCCCATGCCCACATGTGTTCCCTCACTCATGACACTACTCCTCTTCTCCTAAGCCTGCGCACATACACACTCCTTACCTTCTCATGCATGCACATCTTCACACATGTAACACATGCACACAATCATGCACACACGTCACCTTCTCCATTTCTCTCTTCCCCTTCACACCGTGTATACATCCACAAGCCTTTTTTCCTTTTTTTTAGCCATGCACGTGGCTGCACATTTTCATGAAGTATGAACATTCACTCACCCAAACCTTGTCAGCATCTCTCATGCATTTCTATACCCATCAAGCTACTCGACTACAAACACTTGAACACGCACAACTATATATATATATATATATATATATATATATATATATGCACACCACAAACACATGTATGCAAAGGTAAGAAAGATAGAGAGAAAATGAAGTGAGAATGTACACAAAAATATGAATTAGAAATGGGAAGTTGGCCTTTTTGCTATTTCTTAGAAATACCATGCACATGAGCCAACACCTTCTTCTTCTCTTTTATTTACTTATTTATTTATTATTATTATTATTATTATTTTTATTTTGCTTGGAACCACGCATGCATGCAACCATACAACTGCATACATAAGGAACCACACATTTTGAACCCACACATATTATTTTTTGACTAGGGTTTGGGATCTTTTGAAGTTTAGGCAATGAGAGGCTAAATGGAGGTTAGTTTTGGGTTCGTCGTGACAAATAGTGTAACAACCCTAAATTTTATGTATACTTTAATTTTGACTTTATTTCATTTTGAATTTTTTTAAACTTGTTTCATTTCAAACATTTCATTTTTAAATATAAACTTTGATTATTATGTGAATTATAATTCCAAATGGTATAAATTGAATATTTTCCTGAAATGTTGATTTCGGTAAATTTGGGTCAAACTTTGATTTTTAAATTTAAAATTTAAATAATTAGATTCTTAAATTTTATATTTTATTATGAAAATAGACTTAATAACTTGAATATTGCTTTTCGTTTCGTCGAAAACAGATTTAAATTGTAAAAGTTATGTATATTCCAATATTGAGTGTAATCTGCTTTATATAGCAATTTTGTTTATTTTAGATAATATAAACTATATTTTTATTGTCATATTTTATTTTAAAATGTGTCAATATGTCATTTTATATATATTTTGTCTTTTAAATTTTATTAAAGTGGTGTTTAAACTTTCCCAAAGTCTATTGCATTTATTTTCTATTTTTAAAGGCTAGTTTCCATTTTTCTGCTATTTTCTTCATTAAATTATAATAAATTAATATTTACTTATGTATTTTGTGAATTCATTTTTATTTTGTGTTCTTATCTTTATTTATAAATATTTTTCAAGTACATAAAAAATTTCCAAACTTCATTGCATTTATTTTCATATTTTCATGACTAGTTTGCAATTTTTGCTGTTTTTATTAATTAAATTATATATAATTAATATTTATTTATTTATTTTTGTTTAATTACTATATTTTCGTGTTTTTATCTATAATTATAAGTAATTTTTCATTCATTAAAATTTGCAAAAGAAATTAGAGAAATATGAAGAGTTTTGACCTTTAACATACCATTGTCTTTTCACCTCCTTTTGTCTTTTCAAATTCAATAACACTTGCATTAATCATTTTCTGACCATATCTCTTTGTTTCAGCCGACTCTTCCATTGTTTCTCACGTGAAAATTTTCCCTCAAACCCTAAAAAAAAAATTGGCCATCTCTAAGAAATTTTGATAAAAACTTTCATTTCTTTTTACATTTTCTACTTGATTTTTGCACTTGCAATCTCTTATGCAGTTCGGCCCCTCCATCTCCAGCGCCTTGCCGCCTCCACCACCACCTATTACAGCCACCATACTCTCCTCTCCACTGCCATTCCAGAGCCGAGGCCATCCATGTTGATGATCCACCAAAATATGAAGCAAACTCCACCTATATCCAACATAGCCTAGCTACCTTGCTTCCATCACCTCCTCCATCACTTTGGCCGACCATACACCACCACCTCCAGCAAATTCCTGACCTGAGCCACTGCCACATCATCCTCAAGCCCACTATAGACCTGGCCGTGCCCTCCTTGGCCTTGGCCGATCCCTCTAGTGCATAGGAATCCATGATATTTGCCTTGTAGTGTTAGTTCATGCTCATATATCTTTGCTCCATCATTTTGCCATGCTAGGCCGACCTTTAAGAACCCAAACCAGATCCAAACCATGCCTTTAGCCATGCCATTTCATATCTGGAGTTGAAGCATAGGTGGTAGAAAGCAAGTGCAAACACTTCGGTGATGTTTTGTGTATTCATTTCTAGCTTTGTTTAATTGAATTTGGGTTGAAAACTTATGTTATATTTATTTGTTTTGTCTCATGTATCCAAGGAGAGTTAATCTTTGGCTCTTCCACTCATCTTTGTGTCGTGTTATCGTTCTTGTTTGGATCTCATTCGTGCATTCGTCGTTGTGTCTCCAGCTCAAAACAGTGAGTTATTCTCACCAGACAATATGTACATATATAACTAGTAAATTGACCCCTTTTGAATCTGTAAAATGCATTATCATGTTACACCTGCTATATTATGATTATATGATATTCACCCATGCTTATACACCTGTTATAACATCTGTTACTGTTATATTATACTGTTCTGTTATTTTTATCAGTTTATCACACTGCAAGTTCCCTTTAGATTAGAATCACTATGGGTTGAAATGATACATAACCGAACGGACTTTAGAATAGGAGAAAATCATTATGGGCTGAAATGATAGGCCTGAATGATTTTCAATTATTTTCATTTACTTAGGATTGCGGGTTTGAAAAGATCAAACCCGGGTTTTCTTTGTAAATTACGGGTTGAAATGATATATACCCGTATCACTTTACCTAGGCTAGAAAATGAAATACAGACCCGTTGTTAAAATATGTTTTTCTAAAATTTTAAAATATTTTAGAAATGTAAATATTATAATATTTTGATGTAAATTTGATAAAAAAATTATTTTTGTAAAGCATTATTGATTTTCTAAAATTTTATAAGTGAAATAAATAAATGGTAAAATTAGAAAATCTGAAATGTAAGTTATTTTGGAAATTATAATTTGGTGATAAATGGAATTTAAATTAAATATGAAAATATGATAAATTTATGATATTTTGAATTTAAAAGAATTTAAAATGATTTTATAATATATTAATGATTTTTAATAAAGTTAAATGTGAAATGAATGAATATTTAAGTTGACATTTTGAAATATAACTAAAATTGAAATTTTGTGAATTTGGCTTAAAAGTGAATTTTAAGTTAAGTAAATAAAAATGAAATTGAGTTATATTTGAAAATTTAAACTTAAGTGTTAAGTTAAATTTAATTTAATGAATTTAAAATTTAATGTTGGAATTTTAATAAGTAAATTTTTATTAAATTTGATTTTGAATGGAAATTGAACTTTATAAAATCATGAATATAAGGGTATTTAAATGATCGTTTTAAAAGTGAAAATGTATAATTATAAGTTAAAAATGAATTAAATAAAAATTTAATTGTTTGTGAAATTATATTGAATATTTGGAATTTAATTAATAGCAATTTTGAAATGCTAATATTTTCTAATGTAAATGATATTACGACATTTGTAAATGTTGTAGTTGATAGAAATGAACTAAATGGCTAAATTTAAGTAAGCGCTATAATTGTTGAATTTAAGTAAGGTTTTATTTGAACTAAAGTAACCCTATTATAGCATTTAAATGCTGTCTTTTGTTAAATTGAATTGTTTTAAAAGTAATTTTCCGTAGCATTGTCTAAATGCTGCGAAAAGGTGAATTTTCACTGTTTGATAAATTTTAGGGAATGAGTGAACTTTGAAAAGATTTAAAATTTTGGAAATTTAATAATTTAATTATTAAATATAATAACTTCATTTTATGATTTAAAAGGAAGTAATTTGTTTTGAAATATAAACTATTTTGAAATGTGTTTTGTAATGGTATTTAAATTAAATAAAAATGAATGTGGTTTGGAAGATATTATATTTTTGATACTTTGAAATGGATTTTGAACGATATTGAATTTTGAAATGATATTTGATTTTGAAGTATAAAATACCATTTCGAAATTTTAACCACGGGATGTATTTAATTTATAGTTTAACTGATTCTTAAAGGATGGGCGATCCCAAGCATCCTTTAAGTTATTGTGTATTTCTACTACAGTTCACTTGAGTTGGTTCACATTATATAAGTATATATAGTCCTGACTCAAGTGTTTTGTGTTTTACTTTACGCTCGGGTCAGCCTGAGTATTCACAGCTTTGGATTCTCTTTCTGGAGCTGGTCTTTGTTGGAGTTTCTGCTTATCTACATTTATATCTACTCTTTGTTTCAGCTGTTCTAGTTTATCTCATGTATTAGTGAACTTCTATGTAATTGGGATTTCTATTATGTTGTTTTCAGACTGTATTATGTATTTGGTTTGAGACTCTGCCGTAGTAGCTTCATGAACTACTATGTATTTTATATTCCGCTGCGAGGTATTCTGTTTGTTCTATGTCTGTGATTCTGTGATTGTATTTCATTTGCTCCAAATTTATTTACAATGCGGTATTTCGAGCAATTCAAGTCCGACATGTGCGGCTGTGAATGGCTGAAAATATCGGGTTGTTACAAATAGCACCTATAGGATGATTTTGGCAAAGCGTGGTGATGGGATGGGAAGTGCGACATGGTGGGTCTAGGGCCGGGAGTGTGGAGGTTGTCATCATTTAGGAGAGCTCGAGGCATGGAGTTCGTAGGTGGTGGTGTTGCACGATTCCGTTGAACGTTGAGTAAGGAATCATTGATGGAAGGGTCCACCAAGGCTTTGGGCTTGCGTTTCATGTGCATGAAATTTGTAATCGGGAGGGAAGCAGTTTTAGAGGTTAATTAGGAAATTAAGGGATTAATGAAGGTGGTTTAAATTAATTAATGAGTATTTTAAATCGAAATCTTCTATAATGTACATCTCTCTCATACGAAGTTCAATCGAGACGCGGCTTTTTATGTTCCGCTCGTAATGGTGATAACTATAGGGTGAAACTGGTTTTGTCAAATTTGGAGCAAGAGGGATAAAATTAAACATCGTTCGATTTTAGTTCAAACTGCAACACCTAAGCAGAGGTAAACTCACTTTTTGAATAATCAGTATGATATTTAATGTTTGTGTTTGGATGAATTATTGGCCTGGTTCGGTTAGATATCCGCTATTGAAAGCGAGTGACATTTGAAATGAGATAAAAGAAATTTTGTTGAGAAATCAGGATTTCTCTCCGTTGTGATTTTAATTCCGATTATGTACCTGTTGATTTTATTTCATTTATATACATGTTATATAGATTGTTAAATGTTGAATTTTGATTGTTTGACTATATTGAATGTGACACTAACATATGTTAAAAAGTTGAACCCTTTTAGAGAAAAATGTTGTAATAGCATTGGTTTAGTGCTACAGTAACTGTTGGCCTCGTTATAGTGTACTTTGCAAAATACAATTTATTGTTCTTTGATTCGAAATAGTTTTTTAATCTGGAAAATGATTTTTAGTCTGACCTTTTGGATTTTCTATGAATTGCATTCAAAAAATAGCTTTTGCACTTCTATATTTTACTTCAATTTCTTTTTTTTAATATATGTATATATCACTACAAGAAATAGTATTTTAGTGCATCACAAAAAAACTGCCAAAACATACGGTAGCATTTTAGTGAACGCCGTAATAAAATCCACAACTAAAAATCCATTATTTTTAGTGGCATTTATTATAAATTCCTTTATTGCAGCGTTTCTCAATTGTAAACATAAATCATTTTCTAGCATTTTAATAATGCCGCCCAAAGGCTTTTTGACGCTGCTATAGAGTTTCTAACTTTACCACTGTTTTATGGTTGGTTGCGTTTACTCAACGCCACTATATATATTTCTATAGCGTTTTTGAAACGCTACTAAAAGTTGTTGATTGTTTTGCAGCATTTTTTCATGCTATTATTCGTGTTAATGGTCTATTCTGTTTTTACTACATCAATCAACAATCACTCACATAATCATCATATTCTAAAAAAAACATTAACCGTATAATCAAATAAGATATCCATAACCATTCCAATACAATATTTTTCCAACAAAATGACGAAACTCACATATAATAACCATTTGTACACAACTTTACACACCTAGTACTAATAAAATGGTATACGTAACTAGTGCTAACAAAACGCTTGATTACCGATAATTCTTTGTTGTATGCACAAGTGAAAGCTAGCACCATAAAAGTCCAACCTTTCTCTCTTCGAAAGTCTAATGCCTACACAAGTGAAAGCATAACATATAGTCAAACAATTATGTTAAACAAGCACCATTGTCTCAGCGGTTAAGTGATTTGGCTTTGGCACGAAAGGCCACAAGTTTGAAACTTTCGTAGTGTGATTCGAACGTTTATTGACATATGATATGTTATCACAGTGCTTTGTGTTAAAAAAAACAAAAACAAAAATAATTATGTTAATTCGCAGGACTTCAAATCTAATACCAAACATCTACAACATTGTACAAGTGTATCATACTATTATTTATAAATTTTAGTTAACTTATACTTAGTTTATTTTACAAAACTTGCTTAATTTTAACAAACCTTAGTTAATTTTTATTAACTTGGTTAACTTAGTTAATTTATTATTGTTGTTGTTAAAACTCAGTTAACTTAATTATATTATTACTATTATTATATTATAAACTTAGCCAATTTTCATAAACTTAGTTAATTTTTATAAACTTAGCTAAGTCATCATTATTATTATTTATAAAAATTTGTTAAATTAGTTATATTATTATTATTTATAAAATTTAGTTAAATTAAACTTAATTAATATTATAAAACTTGTTTAATTTTTACATAACTTAGTTAATTTTTATTAACTTGGTTGACTTATTTAATTTATTGTTATTATTATTATTATTAAAACTCAATTAACTTAATTATATTATTCTTATTATTATAAACTTTGTTATTTTTTATAAACTTAGTTAATTTTTATAAACTTAGTTAATTCATCATCATCATCATTATTTAAAAACTTTGTTAAATTAATTATATTGCTATTATTTGTAAAATTTAGTAAACTTAAACTTAATTAATTTTATAAAACTTGTTTAATTTTAACAAAACTTAGTTAATTTTTAACTTGGTTAACTTTGTTACGAGAGTTCACCAGTTCAAAACCTACGTAGCGTGATTCGGACATATATTGTTATGTGATTTATGATATGTTATCTCAGTGACATGTTGTATCTAAGTACCATTTCAAAAAAAACCTTGGTTAACTTTGTTAATTTATTATTATTATTATAAACTTAGTTAATATCATCATTATTTATAAAACTTCATTAAATTAATTATATTATTATTATTTATAAAATTTAGTTAACTTATACTTAGTTAATTTTATAAAAATTGTTTAAAACAAAACTTAATTAATTTTTATTAATTTAGTTAACTTAGTTAATTTATTACTACTACTACTACTATTATTAAAAATCTGTTAGCTTAATTATATTATTATTATTAATTAACTTAGTGGAATAATCAAATTATTTCCACTATTTTGTGCATATTAAGGATCCTTAATTTACATGCACAACTAATTTAATTATTATTAATTAGTCTCAGCAAGTAAATTACTAACCAAACTAAGTTAAGGATCCGAGTTTGCACTTATTACGTAGAAAAGCTTTCAATTGTAACTTGCTAATAGCTACATACAGCTGTGATTAGAACCATGCATATCAAAAACTAATAGCTAAATAAATAGAATTCACAAATTAATAAGCATTACCTAAAACGATTTTCCAATTGTAACTTGCTAACATCCAATTTGAAGTTATTCAGAAACCTGAGCTCTGAATTTGTAAACGAAAACAGGGCTAAATTTTACATGAAATACTACCTAGAAGAATTGTCCGCTAAAGAAAATCAAAGATGATGTGACTGAATTTGTAAATATGCAAATATAATAAATAGGTTTATACAAATTAATGCAAATGGAATAACTAATCAAGCTCAACAGCAACAAAGATATAGAAAACTACAAGAAGGTAAAATTTAAGAGATGAAGTAAACTGAAATATTCTCAAAACAATCTGATAATATTGCAACATCCCAAACCAATGCATCCCAATTTCTAAACAATATACCTTCTCAACAATATATGTTTTAGTATATTTTCATCAATCAACCACGTGAAGGAGCAACTAAAAATTAATATATACAAGCTTAAGTGGTAGCTCGTCGGATTATGGTAACCATATAATTTAATATGACATACTGATTAAATTATCTAACCAATAAAATCAATACGGTTATAGTCACATAATATGACAAATTGATGCTTCTTTAAAGTAATTAATAGCTAGGTGTTCTATTCTAAAAAAATGATCAACATATCATGCCAAAAAACATATGACCAACATGACATGTTGATAAAAGAGACTGTATAATTTTTTATGATGCTCTAAGTGCCTGCGTTTTATTATTTTGCTAAAGCTAAGATCGTTTTACAAATAGCTGACCTTATCCATACAATTGCATTAGAAAAATTATAATTAACCCAGTTCAATAACTCACCTTGCAAAATGTTCGCATTCCCCCTCATTAGGCAAGATTTACTATATCATGATAGATGTGCATAAACTGCTTGGATATGCTTGGATGTACTACATACCTTCTACATTTTTCCTACAAGCCTATGCAATTCCAAGGGTGGATGGATATAAAGTGACATCAAGGTCTGTTTGAATTTTAGATAAATAAATAAGGATCACACCATGTAGGAATTCATAGTTAAAAGACTAATATACATTTATGTAAACCATGATTAAAAAAGTGTACCAAAGAAAATGCATTTGTTTGGAAATTTTTGGCCAACCTCCATTGATTATGTGCTCACAATGAATGAAGGAATATAATCAATGCAACATTTAAGGTAGTATTTGGTTTGTTATTTTTAGTTTTGTGTTTTCATCCATACAAAAATGCATATAACGCATATATATTGCCGAAAACGATCAATTTAAAAAACAATGTTAACATACAAAATAGAAAACAATTTTTTTATTTACCGTGTTTTGGAAAATAACACAAGCATGTGAAAAAAAATATTTCTTCCGTCGTTTCTCTATCCCCTTCGTCCTTCCATCCGTCTTTCTTTCATCCCCTCGTTGTTCCTCCACTCTTCTCATATTTGACATACATATTGAAAACTGAAAACACAAATTCATTTTTAAACCAAACACTACCTAAAAATCTGAAGCATTTCACTTAGGCTGTATCTCTTTCACCAGCTCTATTCAGACATCAACGGACCTGGGCAAAGCTTTTCCAGTATTTTCGATTATGGCTTTCATCATATTTTAGCATCTGATTTCAAGCCGAGCCAAACTCAAGCACCAACCATCTACATCAATGTACAAACTTGCACAACCTGAAAATTAGGCGATTCAAAACTTAGGAGCTAATGAGGAATTTCCCTTTGTGAAAATTATTGTCATCAAATTTTTATAGGTTCTGAAATGTGTTTGTCTGTTGTTATAGCAAGCGTCATTTTTTAAATTTTAGTGATACAAAATCACAAATAGAAGGAAACAAATATGCAAAAGGGAAAGTAATCACGTTTGTTCATTATGGAAATGCATAAATAATTGGATTGCATTTGAATGAGATGGCAAGGAAATATATGCATGCACGTGTTATGGAATAATATATATGCAAAAAGATATGCATATTATTTCTTTCTTCGTAATCGCATTGCTTTGGAATTATTTTCTTCCATCTTTGGAATGAGTGAATTACTTGCTATGTTTGCGCGATTTGTTGCCGTTGTAATTTTCCTCCATTATCTTCTTACCATATTTTGGTAATTTGATTGATGATTCACACGAATTTATGTTGGCTATATATTGAGGGTAGACTTCATTGTAAACCCATCCTGGTATTCAATCAGTGATCCCCAAATGGAATGTCTCTTCTTGATAACCCTAATTTTGAGCTTTGGTATGTAAACTCTTATCTTGTAATCTCTTGTAATTCTCTCAAGTATAATAAAATCTCTCTCCGTTGGACTGGACATACACTACCTTGATGACAGTGGAACCAGTATAAATATTGTGTTCCTTCTTTATAGTTATTTGCTATTTATTTGGAGTAACAGAATAATTGTTGCTAGATTGAGTGATGTTCAAATTGGCAAATTTAGATCTTGTTTATTATTTTTCCGCATTTGTGCAATTTTTGCACAACAGATTGGTATCAGAGCAAGGCGATTTGTTTAGATTTGTGCATCAATGGCTTCTTGAAAGAGCATAGATCTGGTGGTAATTATGCTATTATTCATTTGGGCGGAAAAAAAATATTTTGTGCAATATTGAAGATAAAGATGGAGGAGATAATGTTGAGAGAGAGAAGAGCGTTTCAGTCTTGAAAATTTGGTGATAAGGAGTTTACCATGTTGAAGGGACAGTTGGATTTGGGAACTTGTATCTACTTTATGGCTCGATGTTGATGTGAGAGTCTTATGTTGATTTCCATGAGAAATTTGTTGTTTGGCAGATAAGGTATGTGGAAGGAGAGAGATTTGTCTTGTATACAAAGATTTGGATTAGCATTGTTATGTTTATTGGCTTTTGTTTTTTGGCTCTATATTTGGATTGGTGATTGAGATAATTTTTTGGCCTTGGTGGCTTTGAGATTATTTGGTATCTACTTTCTTTTGATTTTGGATATTTGCAATATTTTATTGGCGAGCGGGGACATAGTCTGAGCTCGTTAGCAAGGTGCGATGGGGGGTGGCCTTGCCGGAACTCATTGGGTAAATATTCGTTTTTGGTCTGTATCTCGTTAAGAGATTTTGGTTGAAGGTGGAGTATGATTTTAAGAGTTTTACCTTGAGAAGAGAACTTGAGTCGATGTGGGGTGTTGGAGATATGTGATTTTGCATCAAGGTGGAGTGTTAAATTTTAATGATACAAAATCACAAATATAAGGAAAACAAATATGCAAAAGGGAAAGTAATAACGTTGGTTCATTATGGAAATGCATAAATAATTGGATTGCATTTGAATGGGATGGCAAGGAAATATATGCATGCACATGTTATGGAATAATATATGTGAAAAAAGATATGCATATTATTTCTTTCTTCGTAATCGCATTGCTCTGGAATTATTTTCTTCCATCTTTGGAACGAGTGAATTACTTGCTATGTTTGCGCGATTTGTTACCGTTGTAATTTGTCTCCATTATCTTCTTACTACATTTCGGTAATTTGATTGTGATTCGCATGAATTTTTATGTTGGCTATATATTGAGGGTAGACTTCATTGTAAACCCATCCTAGTATTCAGCCAGTGATCCCCATATGGAGTGGCTCTTCATGTTAACCCTAATTTAGGGCTTTGGTTTGTAAACTCTTATCTTGTAATCTCTTGTAATTTTCTCACGTATAATAAAATCTCTCTCCGTTGGACTAGACGTCTGATAGTGGAACCGGTATAAATATTGTGTGTCTCTTTTCCTTCTTTATAGTTATTTGCTATTTATTTGGAGTAACAGAATAATTGCTGCTAGATTGAGTGATGTTCAAATTGGCAAATCTAGATCCTGTTTATTATTTTTCCGCACTTGTGCAATTTTTGCACAACATCATTCGTGGCTAGCTGCTTTATTTTTGATAACCAAGGGCATTAGGCATGGAGATGGCGTGAAAGTTAATAACAATGGGTACAAAATAGTAATGGCATCTAGATAAAGAATCGGCTAAATAATTGTCTCTACCATCATTGTGCTTGACCGAGCAATCAAATCCATGAACATACTGATACAAGAATGAAGAGTCCACTTCTTTCCAGAAGGATGTAAATACATGAATGAAGATAGAAGATGAAATAAGACAATTGTAAAATCTCTAAAGAAGTAGAGAATCGGAGAGCAAAGAACAACGGATTTTATGCCATTGCAAGATTACATACCGTTATTTTCTACTAGAAGAAATCTATTATAACAATTTTTCTTATCTTTTGACATTTGTATTTAGACACACTACTTTCAAAGCTCTTTTTTCTGAAATAAGATTTATCTCGGAGAGTTTGTTTTCATATACACAACAAAATTATTGAGTTTCGGCACTCCCGCGTACCGTACGTGTTTGCTTCATCGTGTCTATCCGGAGTCAACGGTCGAAGTCTCCCATGCCGACGTCTCAATTGAACATCCCTCCATCGTCTACCATCGGGCATATAATTTGGCCTTGGCAACACATTGTAACAAAAAGAATCCTCAATGTTGCGTGTCACCAATCCCATATATATACCATGATTATTCTGAATATCCTACGATGTGGAACTTTAACCATTCAATCCACGCACCCACTCCATTTACAATGTGAGCCACGCCTAACAATAATAAGATACGAACGATATACATATACAATTTCAAGAGCGTGGATAGTCAAAAGCACAAGTACATCACTAGAACAATTTTATTTTTTAATTCGAACACTTTTTGCATCAAACGTTCTAGTTTATAATCTTTATATATGAATATTAAAAATAAAGTTAAAAATCTAAACGTATTTTATAAAAAAAGGAAATAAAACTGAATCCATTAGCAACTGAATCTCATCAAACCACTGTAACAATGTAAAAGTGAATTCGTATCTAAATGTATAAATGAGGATAATAATTTCACATGGGAAAACTGCTTAATTTTCAAGCTGTAAAATTATTATCCACATTTCACAAACTCGCACAGCCTCTAAAATTGCTTTAGTTTCACAAAGGAATAATTGATGAAAATACCTAGGTTTTGAATTATCTGATGAAAATTGGTTAAGAAATTTTCCATATCCAGCTTCTCAAGGTGATTTATTACGTTGGAACGATGTCAAAGAAGCTCCTGAATCAGGCGAGAGAGTCGACGGAAAACTGGATCAAAGAGAATTCTTTATCATAAAAATGTTTTAAGTGTTACGGGGGAGGAAAAAAGCGTCTGAAATAAATTTTCCCCCAAACTTTATAGAAGTATAGGAGGGATTAGTTGGTTGCATTTATTTTTGATAAAGCAGAAGATTTTTTAAGGCGGGAGTGAAAGTATTTTTTGTTACGTTTATAATATAGGTGAAATATTATTAGTTGCACTTACAATTAAAAGCCACGAATGCAACCAAAGGCTGATTTTATTGTAGTGTATGTAAAAAAATTTAATACTATTTTGGAAGGTATTCATTTTTATTGAAAAAATATTATAACAATGAATGTTTATTTTAAGGAAACTAAAGGGGTTATCTTTTATTTTAAAGAAATTTTGTGTTTAAAGAAGATAGAAATATTTTGGAATAAATATTTGAAAAACATTTTATATAAATTTTTGTAATGAACGAATAGATTTATAATGATATTTTATAAGAGGGAAATCAATATCATTTTGATAAATTATAAAATAGATCACATTTTATGGGCTTGTATTAATATATGGAAAGATCATTTATGGAAAGTATTTGACTCTATTTTGGAAATGGGAGTTTGTGATAAATTACGAGATTTATAAATGGGAGTTTATAACGGAAATTTTTCAATGAAGTTTTATAATGGAATTTATAAACGATATTTTATAAAGAAGATTTATAGAAAGGATCTTTGTTAAGAATGTGTAGAAAAAGAGTTTATATATTTATATAAAAGAGTTTATAAATATAAAAGTGTTTATAAACATGAAAGAAGTTTATAGAAGTGAGTTTTTGTAAATATGGAAAAGATTCTTAAAAGGAATTATGTGAGGAGTTTATAAAAGGAATGAGATTCGTTTTTCCATAAATAATCATTTTTAAAATATGATGGTACGGAAAAGTATTATTTTGATACTTATCACCAAATTCCGAGGTCTGAAAACTCGTCTCTATCTTGAGAATTAAAAATGTGTATCGAGGAGATGATAGTTTTTTAACTTGTCTGATTTCATTCATAATCAAAGCATAGTATTATTTGAAATCGGGAAGTGGTGGTAAGCATATATATGATTTAATTTCCATACGTACTGTTTTACTTACACCAAAAAGAAAGTGTGTAGGGTTTATGGTTATCAATGTTTTTAATTAACATTTATTTTAACTCAAATTGGGTGTGGTTTGGAAATGGAATCCTTCTTAAGATTTGTAAATTATACTTATACCATTGAGATAAGTATACGGATGCGTTTTCTAAGTATTGAAAATGTAGTATTTTATGAATATACTTATATTGCAATATAAGTATATATGGAAAAAAAATCTAAGTTTGAAGTGAAATGTTTTATGAGTATACTTATACAGTTGAGATAAGTATATCCAATATCTTTCAAGTATTGAAAGAGTAGAGAAGGGTTTGTGAATATATCTTTGTAAAAGTATTTTAATACAAGAATTTTACAAAGTGGTTTTAATTAATGAAAAGATTAATTAAAGAGGCTTAGGGTTGCATATATGCTTAACAAGTGTTATTTTTCTTATGGAGTTAAATCTCTAGTTGAATTGTTTGTATATTTAATAGTTAAATAATTGACTATCAAACGTTGGTCGGTTTTTAAAAATCTATCGTTGTCCGTTCCAAGAGACCAGGATCGGGTATATTATTTGAAAACCTTTGTAAAAGTACTTTAATACAAGAATTTTACAAAGTGGTTTTAATTAATGAAGAGATTAATTAAATAGGATTAGGGTTGCTTATATGCTTACAAGTGTTACTTTTATGGAGTTAAACTCTAGTTGAATTGTTAGTATATTTAATGGTTAAATAACTAACTATCAAATGTTGGTCAGTTTTTAAAAATCTATTGTTGTTTGTTTCGAGAGACTGGGATCGGGTATATTATCCGAAAACCACTTCAAACAGCATAAGCATTCGAATGTGAGATATCCTAAAGATGATGGAATCGAAGACGGAGCTCTTTGAAGTGCAAGGACTACTTGCTACTAATCTTGATGGTTATTCCACAACGGATGTAGTAAAGATAGTGCCTTTGGTTTGTTCATATGTTGAACAACTTATATGCACGAATACTGGCACTGCATTGTAGCCTGGATGGCAGTGTTAGCATTCTAAGTGGGATCTACTAAAAAGGTAAAACATAGCCTCAAGTCTCATCAATCGATAATAAAAAAACAAGGTGGTGCCGAAGGGCTATGTGGGTCGCTCCCATTAGGGTATTGTCATCTCCTGATCAAGGTCTGTATTTACATATTTATGCATGCTTCGGCCCCGGTATGGTTGTTAGTTACAACCAAGGGGTGACATATTCGGTTACTATACAATAAGAGATAGTCCGGTCTTAATCCGTAGAGGTCGATAGGTTTGACCTCCGTACATTTCTCTAGAGGTGTATTGTAAGGAAGGTGGTCAATTGCTTTGTCGTTATATGAAATTCATTCTCCAATAAGTATCTTTCGGACTTAGTTGTATATTATGCTGGAATTTAGTTAATGTAATAATTTCAGATATGATTCAATGTTAATTTTAAACGTTATTATAATTTCAAAAGATTTCCTATGAAATGAATTGGTTATTGTAAGGTAATACCTCATTCATGTTTATATGCGGCATTCTCTTACGAGATACCTTTATTTTTGAAAGGTTTTATAATTTAAAAATCCATTTGAAGTGTGTTTCTTCATGTTGGTTCATCAGAATGATGTAGGCGTTATTTTCTTATAATGCCCGGATCAGACCGAGCATATTTTCAGATCTATTTTTGGATGCTTTGGAGCTTTAGGAAACAGGCTGGATACTACAAAGATGTACGCGCGTATTTTATTTTCCGTTGCATTTGTTGGTTGTATTTATCAGCAATTGTGAGGGCATGTTATTGTAATTTTATAGGTTGATATTAGTTAGTTACTCCGATTGATATATATATATATATATATATATATATATATATATATATATATATATATGTATGTATGTATGTATGTATATGTATATATATGTATATTACAATTGTCTTTTATAAAGATCTATTACTTATTATATATTATTCATCACGATGTGAGATTTTGTTCCATCTTTTCTTTCTTTGTCCTCAATAATCTGTCTTTCCGACACTTGGATGTTTGACACATAAATAACGTGGATGTATTAGTGTCGACTTTTGAGGGTCGAAAAGGCAGGTCGGTACATCCAACTACAATCGCTTGATGGATTGTCTTGTCATGATTTAACCATAATCCGCATGGAATATTCACATTGAAGTTTTACAATATTCTCAAGTCGATGGAACTACGTTGCATTGTCGTCTTGAAATTTCCTGTTTGACCTAGTTATTATTATCTAAAAGGAAACTCTCGGATGAGTCATTTCATAGCTGTCCAATAACCATGAGTATGTTACCCTTTGTGCTCCCAACAGCTATAAGTAATATACTACCCAACAGTTAGAGAGAGCTACTCATTACGATCTCAATGGATGTTTGAACTCATCTTTCTTTATTAATAGTCGTAATATCTCTAGTGTCACACTTTTTTGGTTTCAACATGGACTACCAAAAATGCACATATACATCGCTTAAAAATAGAATCTAACAAATAAATTTTCTTTATAAATTCAAACCGCATTTCTACAAATATATTAACAAATTTAAGTATCGCTTAAAAAAATACAATCTAACAAATAGACTTCCATTACAAAATAGTTCTTTGTTAATTAATAATACAAATAAAAATAAAAACTAATAAATTTTTAATGATGGTTGTTTGGAAATAATGGCTTTGCTATTGTTGTAAATCATTAATGATAGTTGCAATACCTTTGGTGTAGCTTTTTTCTATATCAACGTGAATTACCAAAAATGCCACTCTAATATCACTTAAAAATAGAATCTAATAAATAAACTTTCTTTACAAATTCAAACCACCTTCCTAAAAAAGTGGAAATTAGCCACAAGGGCATCTTTAGCAAGTGCAATTAGTTTCTAGGATACACAACTGAAATAATTACTTTTAAGGACAAAATGCAAAATAATTAGTTTTTAAGGCCTAAAATCCTATGAAATTATGTCCTTGAAAATAATTGGACTACTGACTTTATCCTTAAAAGTAATTATTCTGCTGACTTTGGCCTTGAAATTAATTTCTGTAGATGTGTTTCCTAGAAACTAATTAGACTGCAAAGTTTGTCCTTTTAGTGAAATGCCCATTCTAAAAATATATTAACAAATCTTAGTATCAGTTAAAAATATGACCTAACAAATAAAGTTCCATTATAAAATCGTTATTTATTAACTAATAATACAAATAAAAATTGAAACTAATAAAAAAAATTAGATATTGCATCTTAAAAATAAAAAATTCAAACTATTTATACTTGATTACAACGCAAAAATATTCGTGCAAATCATTTTCTCTTGAATGTGTTAAACATACACAGTTGTAGAAAAAACAATTCACGCACAAAACACGTGTCATAATCACGCGCAAAGCACGTGCCATAATGCTCGTATCAATAAATGTCATAGACCTCTAACTTAAGTGGTTAGAAGTACGATGTTTTAGACGCGGCCTCTATCTGTCACGGGTTCGAGCCTTTGAAATTTTACAAATGAATACTCTGGTTGAATAAAATGGCAATCTTGTTATGTGAGAAAAACTGCATTAATAAAATATATATCTTCTTCTAGAAAATAATAACAATAATAATATCGATGTAGTTTATATTTCAAATTAGATAAAATGGTATTGTGCAATCCGTATTTTACCTCAGAACAACATGCGTAGCTGATGCAAGAACCGATTTAGCTCCTCCTTTCTTTGATAAAGCTACGGTGATTGTCTCTAATTTCATGAAATACAATGAATAATGAGGAATTATGAATTCCACGTAAAATTGGATAATCTAAGAGTGAAAAAATGAATTACCAGCTATGCCACAATCATGTCGGCCACCAAAATAGCAACTTTTCCTTTTATTGCCCTAATCAGATTCATAATAACCTGAAAAATCAAGCATCCTACTTAATGCATTTTCACCTATTTTAGAGAAATATCTTCATTATATATACTGTGAAAATAATACTCTTAGAATGATCGGATCAAAAGAGTTGATACAATCAACGTTGTCATTCACTTCCTGTTAAGAAAAATTCATTGCATCATGATAAATCGGTCAATTTGTTTCCCCAAAAAAGAAGAAACACATAGAAGTCAAACACATGATATATGGAGCATGTACACATGATTCATAAAATCAAAAAAAATCATGAAATTGACTCACATGTGTGAGGAAAGAAATACATTAGTTATTTTAATCCAAATGGCATAAACAGTATGTTTTTCGACTTTGTCCACATAGTCGCCTGAATTGATTAAAAATCATCGTGTAAATACCTTTTCTTACAAGACTTCCAGTAATAAGTGTTGGGAAAATCCCTTCAGATGATCAGTCTAAGGGAATAAAAAACCAATGCAGTGGGAAACAAATGTATCGTGATTGTAGTGAGACGGGACAAACAAAGATAAACACTAAAACAAACAGTCACAGATCCATGCAATGCAAAAAAATAAATAACACCAGTATTTATAGTAGTTCCACTACCGCGAAGCATTATACGTCCACTTAGAGAGAGGGGATTTAATTAATCACTGAAAGATTAAAGTTACAAGATTGATTCACTTTTGGAGGCTATACATAAGAAGAATTAATAATGCAGTCAAAATTCTACAGAGTTTCAGTTCCCTAGAACGACTCTGAAATTGGCTGAAATTAACTCTCCATTTCGGCTGTCATTGTTGTCCAAAAGCTCCTCTATTTGAAGATATGAGGAGGGGTTGTTGTTATATGCAAGCTCGGGATTTGGTTCGGCATCTTGGTTTAGCATGTTTGGTCCGGCATATGGCACTTGGCATTTGTTTCGGCATAATACACTTCAAGTGTGGACCGGCATCTCCCAATTGCTGAACGAAAAATCTGGACCGGTCTTCCTCTTCACCTACTTGGTTCGGAAAATACCGAACGAAATATTTCATTCGGCATCACCAGATCACCAAATGACAAATTTGGTTCGATCTTCTTTCACCGCTCCAAGCCAATGCCGCCCCACTTCTTTTCTTTACCGAGCAAACTCTACCGGACCAAATCTTTGGTCCGGCATCTCCTCCACTGAACCAAATATTTGGTTCGATCACCTCTCCATCACTACCGCTCCAACTGGAGCGATAGCAGCTACCACCGGATGAGATCCCTCGTCCGGTCTTCCCACTCCACCGAGCGACTTTTGCTTCTGCGACTTCAAGCAATGAATTAGGTAACAAATTCCAACAATCTCCACCTTGATACCGAATTCCAAACAAGCATTCCAACTCCATCTATACCTTCATGCTCCAAGCAATGAATACTTACCCAATGAGCTTCGGCAAAGCCATCGCCCCTTACACTCTATCAACGAACTCCGGCAAGGCCACCGTCCGTCAAGAGTGTTCGAAGTACCCAGTCCGTGTAGAACCTATCAATCTCCACCATGAAAACAAACATCTCCATGAACCATGTCAACTCTCCCCCCATGCCACCCTATGACACCTAGCATTTCAGTAAGCGAATCAAGTACGAGTAATGCTCGAACTTAGCAACAGGCAACGAATTGGTAAACATGTCTGCTGCATTCTCTTTTGTGTAAATTTTCTAAAAACGAACTAGCTTCTCTTCACTCATCGTGGCAAGGAACGACTCTCTTACCTCAATATGCTTCGTCCTCGAGCTGAATGTCAGATTTTCAACTAAGTGAATTGCACTTTGACTGTCACAATGCACATTCACTGCTTTGTATACGAAACCCAAATCACACAACATTCGCTTCAAATAAAGCGCCTCCTTAGCTGCTTCAACCGCAACTATGAGCTCTGACTCTATAGTAGACAAAGCCACAATCGTCCGCAACCTCGCTCTTTAACTGATCGTTGTCCCACCAATGGTGAACACATATGTAGAAGTTGACTTTCTTCGATCTCTATCACCGGCATAGTCGGAATCGCAAAATGCAACCAAGCTGGAATCTCTTCCTTTGTCGCCAAAGACAAGTCTATGGATTGAAGTTCCTCTAAAGTATCTGAAGATACACTTCACTGCTTCCCAACGCATCTTTCCTGGATTCGTCATGAACCTACTAACCAATCCAACCGCCTGTGCAATGTCATTGCCTAGTGCAGATCATGGCATACATCAAGTTTCCAACTGCACTTGCATATGGGACCTTCATCATATAAGCCTTGTCCTTTTTCGAGATCGAAGAGCCTTTACTAGAAAGCGGTATGTGCAAAGGCATGGGTGTGCCGATTGCCTTTTCCCCTTCCATGTTAAACCGAGCAAGCACCTTTCGAATGTACTCCTTTTGAGTGAGGCTTAAAAGTCCTAGCTTTCTATCCCTTTATATTTCCATACCTAAAATTTTCTTTGCTTCTGTAAGGTCTTTTATTTCGAATTCCGCTTTTAGCTTTCGCATTAAACTATCGATTTCAGCCTTATCCTTGGAAGCAATCAACATATCATCCACGTACAAGATTAGTACACTCATCTACCATTCTTTAAATGCTTGAAGTAGACTCAAGCGCTTTGATGCTACGATCAAAACCAATTGAAAGCATAAAAGAGTCAAACCTCTTGTATCATTGTCTAGGCGGCTACTTAAGTCCATAGAATGACTTCTTCAATTTGCAAACCCAATTTTCTTCACATATACAACAAATTTTTCTATATGCTTCATGTAGATGGTCTCATCTAAGTCTCCGTGCAAGAAAGCAGTTTTCATGTCCAGTTGCTCCAGCTCCAAGTCATGAGCTACGATGATAGCGAGCAAAATGCGGATGGACGTATGCCTTACTATTAAAGAGAATATTTCATCGTACTCCAATCCGTTTCTTTGTGAAAAACCCTTTGGCAACTAGTCTAGCCTTGTATCTTCCATCATCCTTCACCTTAAATACCCATTTGCAACCTATGACTCGGCTTTCTTGAGGAGGTGGTACCAAATCTCAAGCTTTGTTCTTCTTCAACGACTCTAACTTCTCTTCCATAGCGCACATCCACTTCGAACTGTCACATGACTTCAAAGCTTCATCAAGGTCAAGCGGGTCATGAACACTTGTAGGGCATAGTCAATGTAACGATCCTAAATTTTGAACAATTTAAAAATGAAGATATTTAATTAATTTTAAATATTGGAGATAATTTTAAATTGAATTCCAATAAAACTATGAAATTTGGCGATTAAAATTTTGAATTTAATCTATTTTTAAAGTTGAATAGAAATTTGAATTTTTACTTTGAAGTTTGAAATTGAATATTGAAATTGTATTTTTAATTCAAACAAATGACTTAGAAGAAAAATAAATTTAGATACAAGGATTATTATTTATATTTATAAATTTGTGGTTAGTTTAATAACATTTTCTTAAATAAAAGAATCAAATTTTAATCAATATAAAATAAAATGAGAAACACGTTAATATAAATTTGTGTTGATAGTTGAACTTCAAAACGTTCTAAGTTTATTAAAGAAAACAATTTACAAAAACAAAATTTAATTCAAAATTAAAAATAAAAATAAATATAAATATATATATATATATAATAAAATAAAATAAGAAAAGATAAAAAAAAAAAAAAAAAAATATAAAATAAGAAGTAGACATTACCTTACTTTCATCATGCCGACACCATTCCTCCATACCCTAAATCCACGCCACTTCACACGCCATAACTCACGCAAAATTCACGTTCTTTTCTATTTTTATAACCCTACCCCTCTCCACTTTCTTCATTCAGACGAAAGAAAAATAAAAAGAAAAAAATGGCGGCCGTGTAAATCTTCTTCGTTCGCCTTCAGAAAATTGGGGCTTTGCAAAATTGGGCTTAAATTCGAGTTCGACTTGTTTATTCGTCTTCGTGTTGCCGGCTTCGACTTCAAATCGAAGGCCTCGACTTCGAATCTCTTGCGTGCCCCGATTCGTGATAAAGGTGAGTTTTTCTAACTCACGATAATCTTCATGCAAGTTTTTGAATTTGTTTGAAGTGAATTTCTTGGTTGCATGCTATGTTTGTGGGGTGATTTTGTTATCTTTTGCTCGGCTAATTTAATTTGAAACTGATATGGGTAGATTGGTTACTGCATGTTGGATTTTCGGTGGCTATTTGCTATCATTTGCTCGATTTGCTTGGATTTTGAACTGATGAGAACAGATCCTACACCAATTTTCGTTTAAAAACTGTTAAGAGCAGATGTTATTGATTTTAAAATTTAAATTGATAAGAACAGATGCTATATTTATTTTGTTATTAAATTGATAAGTACAGATACTACTAAATATTTATGTTGCATCCATGCTGTTGCATCTACATTCCACGCTACTGCACTTGAGAATTTGGACTTGAAATTTGTTGTTTGCATGTAGTGACTGTTCCATATATTTATACCTTCATGTACTTAGTTGAATTGACTGTTGCATTTGGTTCATTTGGTTACACTCATTGTGTCTGCTCCACTTGTAGTTTGCTACCAGGTTGCACTTAGTTGATCTGCCTGTACATAGCTTTGAATATGAACATATATAAGCCTCTGTTTTATATTCACAGGCTCAAAACTTACTAAGGAAAGATTTATATGCTTTGATATTGGAGTTGATGTTTGAAATATGTGTTAGTTGAAGGCTATGTTAGTATGTTTGCATGAATTTGCATTGTGCATCTGTTTGGGCTTTGTTCTGGCCTTTGTATCACTGCTTCCATTTTTGACTTGTTGTTTATATACTGATTTGTTCAAGTATTCTTTTCAGAAGTTTTTGGGAAAGTTTTTATAAACTTATTTTGATGAATTATCTATATATATGCACAAGCATATGTAGAACTGGAGTATCTATGTTTTGATAGAAATGTTCTTCTTTGATATAAAATGTATATTTTGGAAGAAATGGAGTTTATGGGGAATTTTGATTTGTTGAGATTTTTGTTATAAGCAGAGTAATTTCTGATCTCTCAACAAAATTTGCCATCAACAATAAATGGTTGTCAGACAATCCTACTTGTTGAACCTGCTTTCGACACAATTTTTCTTTCCTTGTTCTTATTTCATTTTCTGCTCCTCTTCCATGTTTTTAAATACATACTGGAAATGCAGAAACACAAAACTTGAAGTCCAAACAAAAAGGTCTTTGCTATCATGCATGAAGTAATCTTATGTTTCTACAGGCAAATCATTGTTGCCCCATTTTTATAAGACTTAACAAATAACTGAAAAATGTAACACAATTTTAGTCAGAACCAAAGTTGCAGGAAACTGCTGCCTTGCTATATTTTATATATGTTCATCTCCAATGATTTCATTTTGTGATTTAAGTGGCATTCCATCTGCTAATATTTGATGTTTCATGACACTGTCAACTCAGCAGTGAAAATTTCCAGTTTTAATGCACGTAGTTGCATTCTTCTTTATTTACAGTAAAAGCTGTAAATATTTGTTTTGTGGATATTTGCATTTATTTGCACCAAAAAACTGCATATTTTCCGAAAATACTTCTATATGTGTTTCTAGAAGCCATTTGTTGCCTCTGTTACCTCTGTGGCCTCTGTTGCCTGTGTTACTTCTGTGTTACCTCTATGTTGTCTCGGGTTTGCCTCTATGTTGTCTCGGGTTTGCCTCTGTGTTGCCTCGATATTGCCTTCGTGCTACTGTACATTTTTGCTGCTGCATAGTGCCTTGCCTTGTCTGTTTTGGAGTTATGCTTGTACACTTGCAGTGATTTGTCTGACTCGTGCACGCGTGTCGGCGAGGCAGTGCACATGTGTGCAAAGTACATGTGTGTACTGCAGCCACACTAAAAAGTTAAAGTTGTTAATATGAAAATCCGTAATAGATTAAATTGATTCATGTGATCCATTTTATTCAGTTCATTGCAAATTTATTTACTTGAGTTAAGATTAATCCTGACTCGAGTGTTTTTGTGTTTTGCAATTAACGCTCGGGTCAGACCGAGTATTTTTACAGCTTGAAGATTTTCAGGCCGCGAAGTTAGAGAGAGGGGGATTAAAGCACTCCACTAAAGTTTTCAGTAAATTTTTCTTGTATTTAATAAAATATATATTCCGCTGTATATAAAAATTTAATGCATTGTACAAACTCTGATTTATGTATGTAAGAAAAATTCGATTATGAATAATATTATGATTATTCTGTGATTCTGTGGCTGATTCTGTTTAAACTTTATAAACTGACTAACAATTCGTCATTTTGAACGTTTCTAGTTGGTTTAATTACCGACTAGAGGCGGTCAGAGCGGCGGGTCGTTACAGTCAAACTGATCGCCAAAGCTAAGATTGGCAAACTGCCAATATTCATACCTTTCGGACGGCCTAATAGTCCTACGACTGATCTTGATAGCTACTGCTTCGCCAAAGCTCCTTTCAGCTCCACCTTGAACTGAACTTTCTCTAGATTCATGCACATCACCAACACTACTAGAAGGGACCTGTGGACTATCCTGGGATGTTTCATCAACTGCGTTTTCCTCGACAGCATCAACAACTCTACTATTTGGCTAGAACACAGAAAATTCTTCCATCTCCTTAGGCCTATCAGAATCTTTCGATGTAGTAGGTAGCTTCTCATTTGGATTGAACATAGCAGACTCATCAAAAGTAACATGTCTGGAATGAACAATCTTCCGATCAACAGGGTTCCAAATTCGATGCCCTTTGATACCATCGGTGTATCCCGTTAGTGTGTCCTTGTATGCTCTAGCCTCCAACTTACCATCACATGTATGGTGAACGTACACAGAACAATCAAAAATTCGAAAGTAACCAAGATACACTGTTTTACCTCTCCACTTCTCCTCTGGAATCTTCACATCTACGGCTGAGCATGGAATTCAATTTATGATATGCGTCGCAGTTGATAATGCCTCAGCCCAAAAGCCTCTAGACAAGCCCGCCGTCAATCTCAAGCAACGAGCCTTATCCAGTAGAGTCAACCCTATTGGATTACAGATCTCCGAGTGTAGTGAAATGTCTCTAAATGTCATCTGTCTACAAAAGTCGAGGAACTCCCTAGAGACAAATTCACTGCCATTATCAGATCCCACACCTTTAACCTATAACCAGATTGGTTCACAACAAGCGCTTTGCAGTCTTTTAACTTCTCAAAACTCTCTAATTTGGCATTCATCACATACACTCATACTTTTCAAGAAAAGTCATTAATGAAAAAGATAAAATACTTTGCTCCTCTAAGAGGAGTAGCAAACGGTCACCAAACATCTATATGCACGTACTCAAGTACTCGCCTCGATCTATGAAGTCCAACTCCAAATGATACTTTAGTTTGCTTGCCCAACACGCACTCCTGGCAAAAGTCCATCTTGTCGAAGCCATCTTCTTTGATCATCTTCTGTCTTCGACACAACTCTAAGCCATTCTCTGAAATATGACCCAATCAGAAATGCCAAAGCTTTGTGGCATCCAATGCACGAGAACTATTTACTCCAACACACGACTCTTCAAGAACTGTGGTTCCTTTCAGCAAATACAGATTTCGAAACACATCTCATTTCATAAGAACTAGTGCACCTCTCGAAATCTTCAGACTATTCTTCTCGATAGTTACCTTACATCTCAAAGATGTCAATTGTCCTAAAGAAATTAAAGACATCCGAAGACCTGAAACATACCGGACACCTATCAAAGTGCGTATCACTCTGTCAAACATCATGATTCTCACTGTACTTTCACCCATTACTCTACAGTTAGCATCATTACCCATAAGAATAGAGTTTCCCTCTTGTCCAACGAAAGAACTGAAGTAATCCTTATTGGGTGTTGTATGGAAAGACGCCCCGGAGTCCAGCATCCAATGGTTTGAGACATCTGACACTGTTGTAGACAACACATCGTCGGGTACAGACTTCTCCACCGCAAATGATGAAGATCCATCTTCTTTCTTCTTCTTTAAATCTGGACAATCCTTTTACCAATGACCAGGTTTCTTGCAGATAAAGAACTTTCCGTCCTTAGACTTTCCTCCCCTGCCATTGTCAGACTTTCTAGACTTGAAACGCCCTCTAGAGTGTCAATTCTTCTTATCATCTCTATCTCTATCAACAAACAGGCCATGACTATTACTTCCACCTCTACTTCCTTCACTTATCTCTTTCATCTGATCTCTCAAGCCCTCAGATAGAAGGCCTGACTTCTCATCTTCTACTATCAGTGTGTCTCTAGCGAAGATAAAGGCTGTTAGCGAAACCTTTGTATCGCTCCGGAAGAGAACACAAAAGAATCATTGTCGTTTTCTCCTCATCCATTTTTAAGTCAACAGTCTTTATCTTCATCACGAGATCATCAAACAAATTAAGATGTTTCTTCATTGAAGTACTCTCTCTCATCTGCATTGTGAAAAATGTCTTCAGCAATATCAAACGGTTAGTCAGAGATTTCTTCAAGTAAAGATTCTCTAGCTTGGTCCAAATGCCCTTAGCAGTGGTCTCATTGCTAATCTCTAAGATAACATTCTCTCTCATAGCTAGCTATAAAGTAGTAAATGCTTATTTCTCCATCTCCTTCCTTTCTGCTACTGAGATGTCAGCTGTCAACTCCTACTACTGGATGGACTTCATTCCTCATGAGAACAACCTTCATCCTCCATTATCACTTCTCGAAGTCTTTATCCTCATTCCATTTCTTAATTGTCAAATGTGAACCTGAGGCGATATACAAACCTCTAGTATAGGGTCTTGCAACAACTGGAGCCGTTTCATCTCCAGACATAACATCTAACACTCCTCAATCAACCTTGCAGCTCTGATATCAAACTGTTGGGGAAAATCCCTTCAAACGATCAGCCTAAGGGAAATAAAAAATCCAACGCAACGGAAAACAACTGGATCGTGATTGTAGTGAGATGGAAGAAAAAAGATAAACAACAGAACAGACAGTCACAAATCTATGCAATGCAGAAAAATAAAAAACACCAGTATTTATAGTGGTTCCACTACCGCGAAACAGTGTACATCCACTTGGGGAGAGGAGATTTTTAGTAATCACAGAAAGATTAGAGTTACAAGATTGATTCACTCTTGGAGGCTATATATAAGAAGAATTAACAATGCATTCAAAATTTTACAGAGTTTCAGTTCTCCAGAATGGTTTTGAAATTGGTTGAAATTGGCTCTCCATTTCGACTATTATTGTTGTTCAGAAGCTCCTCTATTTATAGGGTGAAGATATGAGGAGGGGTTGCTGCTATATGGAAGCTCAAGATTTGGTTCGGCATCTTGGTTCGGCATGTTTGGTCCGACATATGGCACTTGGCATTTGGTTCGGCATAATACACTTCAAGTCTGGATCGACATCTCCCAATTGACGAACGAGAAATCTGAACCGATCTTTTCTTTACCTACTCGGTTCGGCAAATACCGAACGAAATATTTCGTTCAGCATCACCAGATCACGGAACGACAAATTTGATTCGATCTTCCTTCACCGCTCCAAACCTATAACGATCCCGGTTTTGAGTCAAATTTAATTTGGTAGTTAATATAGATTTTTGGATTTAATTGTGAATTAGTTTGAATTTTTTCCAAATTAAATAAGATATATTTGTTTGTTTGTTTATATATATGTATATAAATTTATTATAAATTGAATTGTGGATTTGAAATTCTAAAATAAATATGTTGAAAAATAAATTGAATTTGAAAAACTCTATAATATAAAATTAATAGAAATTTTGTTTTGTAATTATAATATATATATATATATTGTGATTTGAAAGTGATATTCTGAATTTGATATAATAAATTTTCAAAAGCTATTTAAGAATTAAAATTTAATACATATATATATATATATATTAATTATTTATTAAGGTATAATTAGATTTTAAAATCATTTTCTTTAAGATTGTATATATATATATATAAAAAGAAATGCATTTATTAAATTTAGAAAATAAAAAGAAATATGTATATATATATATATATATATAAACAAATTGAAAAGATTATATAAAATCATATCTAAAACCTTTTAATTTACAAGTATAAACCCTTTATAACGTAAAATGACATTTGTAATCAATTTAGCATACAAATTAACAAGTGTTTACTTAATTATGTCATGCATTATACAAGTGTCATCTTTTAAATTTTCTTTTCAAATTGAATTATATGTAAATAATAATTAGAGAAACCTGACTATTAATTTTCAGTTCAAAGTTACTCTCCTTCTCAAATTTCCTTTATCTTCTAAGTTTAAAACAAAAGGAAAATCAAAATTTAATCAAAACTACAGCAAGCAATCAACATGATTCAAAAGCAAATTTAAACAAATTCAAGATCAAGCAAAGATGTAAAGATTCAACATCAACAAACAAACAGATCAGATCAACAATTCAAATTCAAAATTCTAGTTTGAAGATAAATCTATTCTCTGTTCTCTAGAATCAGGTGAGCAAACTTCAAATTTAAAACTTTAAACTGTATATTTATATATTGATGTGTGGATTGAGAATTGAAGTTTGCTGTGAAAATGTTTGTAAAGATATAAATATGGCTGCATGTATATGTATATATGTAGGATTATGTGTGCATGTCTGTATACATATATTTGCAGGCCTCACATACATTTACAGACCACTGTTAGTTTTACAGACCCAAATATGTTCATAAATCCATTTCTTCTTCTCTGATCTCTTTTAGGTCAGGATTCTTAAAGAAAAATTGTTAGTAATAATCAGATTTAATTTTGAAAAATATGTTTAAGTGTAATTAACAAATAGGTTTACTGGAAATGAGAAAGCCAGTAAAAAATGAATTCAAATCGTAAATTTGATTTTCAAAACTTCAAGCTTTGATCATATAAACTAATTCGTGTTGCAAAAATATGAATTTAGGAAATCATTTCATGATTTTCAAGGGTTTAATCGTTGAGATATTGCGAGTTGAATAGAATGGCTATGTTCGTCAATTTTCGACGATCAACGCAGTGATGGTCGTTAAGCTTGAGGCAGGAGCTCGATGGAGGATAGGAGATCATCGGAAAAATACTCGCTAGATTTTTAGTTCGCTGTGGTGGCCGTGCAAAGTCGATTTAGGGTTTTGATAGCCGGTATGGTCGTCGATGTTTTTTTTCGAGTTCATACGTCACGAGGAAGCATCGGAGGCGATCGCGGGTGGGGGAAAGGAAAGAGAGAAGTTTGGCGCAACTTTAGTCATGGTAGCATGGATTCTGGTGATCAGAATCGTTGGCAAAAGGTGATTGTGTCAACCAGTTTGGGTTCCAGGATGATGCTCGAGTGTTCAATCTCAAATCCCAGTCGAGTTCGTCGACCTGGGTGGTCAGGAAGCTGGTATAGGTTGTCGTCGACAAGTTGAAGATCGAGGTAGTGATCAGAGATGATCGGAACGATTGTACAGGTGCACGAGTATCAGTGGTATTTGGGTTTGTTTGTGAAGATGGGGAGGAAGGGAAGTAATTCGGGTAGGTCTCGGGATGATTTTGTGATTGACTCGAAGTAATGAAGCAGGAGAATAACTCGGGTTTGGGCTCGAGAAAATTTGTCCTGGGCTCTGGTTTTGTGGAGTTAAATTAATCTAGGTTTCAAAACAAAGGTGTTGAGTAAGTTTTCAAGTTCAAGGGTGAAATTCTTAAGTTAAGTGTGCTTCGAATTTAAATTTGTTTTGTTTTAAAATAATTATATAATAGATAAATTGTTCATTAAAATCTCAAATGATTTCATGTGTTAATTTCAAGCATTTAAATTAAACAAGATTTAAATGAATTAATTAGGTAATAAGATAAGGGTTTATCTTCAATTTATTAAGGTCTTGATTAATGGATAATTAATTAAGATATATGGTTTATCTTAATTATTTTAAAGTCTTAATAATTAAAATATAATTTATTAAATGAAATTAATGAAAGTAATTAAGAATAATTACTTAATTAAGTAATTAAAGGGTAATTAATTTATGAGATTGATTAAAGGTTAATCAGTTAATGAAAGTAATCAAGGCTAATTAATTTTTGTGATTAATTAGAGGATTAATTTCTTAATTACATAAAGGATAATTAATTAATGTAATTAATTGTAATGAATAATTAAAGGTTAGTTAATTAATGATTAAACATGAATTAATTAATGATTAAAGGTTAATTAATTATGTAATTAGTAGATAATTACTTAATGTAAGTAATTAAAAGATAATTTGTAATTAAAGGATAATTAATTAAATTTTAATTTATAAATGAAGGTTGATTACTTAATTATTAAAGGTTAATTAATTAACTAGAGAATGATTAACAAATGTAACTAATTAAGGGTTAATTAATTAATATAATTAACTTTAAGTTGATTAATTTATGTGGTTAATTAAGGTTAATTAATTAATTAATTAAGGATAATTGATTGAGTTAAATAATTAAGGATGATTAATTAATGTCATTAATTAATTAAAATAATAGCCAATGGTTTGAAATTAATTAATGTTAATTAACCAGGATTAGTAATTTATTCATAAGAAATTAATCTGGTTTAAATTAATTATAATCAGGTAATGAATTGATCTTACTTATGGATGATTGAATTCTATTGAACGCTTTGAATTATTTGATATCTCTATTGTGTGATGTACTATGATATGATTGCTTTGAATTGAGCTGTGAACTGTGATTTATTTATCTGTGATGAATTTACTTGTTTATCTGTGAATGAAAGATAAGCGTTATAGGATTATACCGCTTATCGATATTGTTGTGCTTGAATTGATGATGGTTGTGATCTTTCGTTGTTGCCTGTGAAACCCCTGGACTACACCACACACAAAAATATGGATTTAACGAGGAATTGCTTAAGTCACAGATATTTGAATTTAATATTATTTTATTCAAAATGATAAAATGGTTTTAAAAGTTGAATTTTGAATCCAAATGGTTTGGAAGTGAAATTGAGTTGAATATGGAAAGCTTTTGAAAAGGAAGTTTTGAAATTTAAATTTAGTTTGATTATACTACGTTTTGTTAAAGTTTTGAAATATTTTTGGAAACTATAGTTTGAAAGGGCTATACAAGTTATACAATATATATGTATGTATGTATGTATGTATGCATGCATGTATGTATGCATGTATGTATGTATTTTAAACCATTTTTGAAGTATATTAAATGAATTATTTTGGGATTTTAAATAGAACTTGCCGAGAATACGGCAGTTCGTTGATTTTTCTGATTTTACTTTTAAAAGGCTATAACTTGTGCAAATTTAATCGGATTTTTCCGAAACGAAAACCTTGTTTTCAAATGATAAAGGCTTTCATATAATGAAAGAATTTCTAGTTTTTGTTGAAAGGATTTCAAGTTGGATGTAAATCAAATTTGAATTGGAAACAGTTTTGAAAGCTATGAATGAATCTTTGGTGAACTTTGTTGTCAAATTGAAGAGGATCTTAAAGGGTGAATCTTTTGTTTAAACGATTAAAAGTGGAAATTTGTTTAAACCTTTCAAAAGGAAAGGTTTGGGTTAAAAGTTGTGACTTAACAAAGATCCCAATATATCCATATGCTTTTTAAAATAAGCGCTCGTTATTCGGTTCAGCCGGAAGAGGACTTTATGTCATAAAACCCATTTCGAATAGTGACACGACGCAATGGATAGCATTTGAAAACGGTGGTGAAGACCGAGTATTTTCGAGAATGAAAGGATTACATGTCGAATGACTCTACACTGAGTTGCTCCAGTATAGAGATCTCCATATGTGATGGGGAGTCTGATCGGAACTGTGAATGCCTGGATTTGCAAATGCTTCTTTTGAAGTCCCTTCGGTTCCATTCAGACCCAGGATGGACTTGTATGGATATATGTCTGACGTTATACTTTGTGATGTAAAGCTGGTTACTATCAAATACATTTCTGTTTGGTGGCGGAGAATTTATTCTTTTAACTTAACGCTCTTCTCTGAGACGTACGAGCTCAGAGGTTATGTAGTTGATGGTTACTAGTGATATATTTCCAATTTGGTAATGTGACATACTAAGTGAAGTTGATCATTTGTTGATCGAAGCATGGCTTTTGTGAAAACGTAGCTTTATGGGCGAGACTTCGTCGAACCTCACAACCCGGAAATAGTCGAAACAGGAAGGATGTGGCAAGGTTATAAGGGTCGCGCCCTTTAGGGTATGTGCATTTCCTTCTTGATAAAAGTGGCATCATGATATGGAGCCCAGATTCTAAACTTATGTGGTTGTTGGAATTTGTTGGTGTTGAGGATCCTCGGATAAAGGTCGGTGACGACCGAGGGATGACATACTCGTGTCAGTAGTTACCTAGTTACAGGGGTAAACCAGCCTTGTGTTGGCAGAGATCCGGTTAGGTTCTCGAGGCGTCCCTCCAAAGGCGTACCCATTCGGTGAAGGAAGTTTCTTAGCCTTGACCATTTGTTGGAAATCCAATCATCCAATACGGCCTTTTACGGTTTTAGTTGTAGAACCTGCCATCTAACATTGTAGCTATAGTATGCATACTATAATGGTACGTATGCTGGCTAAGATTAATATTATACTTTCGCAATGTTTTCTGCACTATGCACAAATAATAATATTAAAGGATTTTCGCGTATCAAGCATGTTTGACTATCATAAGAAGAAATCTCCTCCAAGTGTGCGATTGCATTGTGTGTGTGCCAGAAGACCTTATGGTAGTTTCATTTTCCAAAAAGCGTATCGAACTTCTTTTTACTTCTTTCTGCTGTTTCTTTTGTTTCAAATAAAAACTATTTTCATTTGCTCACACCAGTCACATAACTGACCTGGAGTTTATTGCTCCTTTTCTAAACTCTGGGTGTCCATAATTTTCCACATGGGCAGCCTAGAGTCAGGTTTTCAGATAGTCAGATAATAGATGTTGACTCTATAGCCTTCAATCTTTGGTTCTGCAATGAGTTTGCTTAGCTTCAGGTTGATGGTGGTTTGAGCTTATTGGTTTGGTGTCTTTGGAGCTTTGGCACTGAAGATGTTGTTTTCCGCTGCTGTTGTTGTTTGTCTTCTGCTGCTTTGTTTTTCCGCTATTGTATCTATCTCTGATTATGTTGATCATTTCATTTGTATCATTGTTGTATCCATTTGTGTATCAATAAAATTCATTTTCTTTCCGCTGTGTTGTTATCACCTAATATTGTTATAAGCTCCTGCGAACCAGACTCAATGTTTGAATCTGTGGCATTCGAATATAGGTGATGTATTTGGATGTCGATTTTCGAAGGTAGAGTCAGGGTCGTCACAAGTGGTATCAGAGCTAAAGGTTGAGTAAAAGCTTTAGCTTTGGTGTATAAAACATTAGGTGACTCATTGAGATAAGGATATAAATGCCCTAGAATGAGTATTCCTAAGATATCTTGTCTGTATGACTCAGTTAATTCTCTTGCTATTCACTGATAGTGAAAATGAGTGCAAGAAGAGGATGCGATAGGGGACAGGAGAGTACCACTACAAATGGTCGATACCCTGTAACAATAAGGAAACAACTTTTCTATCAACTTCCTTTGATCATCATCCGATATCAATTCTTTGATTGCTTCCTCGCGGCTACAAGAAGAAGCTTTGGTGTGGTGGTGGCCCTACGAATCTTTGTAAAAATGGTTCCTATTTCGTATTCTCATCTTCAGTTTCTTATCAATCTTTTCGTTTTTAACTTTAATAAATTTGAGATTTTAATTGAAATAAATTGATTAACAAAATATGAAGTTAAATTGGATTGTATGCATTTGTCTATTCTTTGGGATCCAGATATATTCTACAAACGGTTAGTTATCCCTTCGGACTAACCAATGCCCCTGCATATTTCGTAGACCGGATGACCCGAATATTTTGTGAAGTTTTGAATAAACTTGATCTCGTATTTATTGATGATGTTCTGATTTGGTAAGCCAAATATAGAATTGATAAAAAGAAATATATATATATATATATATATATAAACAAATTGAAAAGATTATATAAAATCATATCTAAAACCTTTTAATTTACAAGTATAAACCCTTTATAATGTAAAATGACATTTGTAATCAATTTAGCATACAAATTAACAAGTGTTTATTTAATTATGCCATGCATTATACAAATGTCATCTTTTAAATTTTCTTTAAAATTGAATTATATGTAAATAAGAATTAGAGAAACCTGACTATTAATTTTCAGTTCAAAGTTACACTCTCCTTTTCAAATTTCCCTTATCTTCTAAGTTTAAAACAAAAGGAAAATCAAATTTTAATCAAACTATAGCAAGCAATCAACCTGATTCAAAAGAAAATTTAAACAAATTCAAGATCAAGCAAAGATGCAAAGATTCAACATCAACAAACAAACAGATTAGATCAACACATCAAATTCAAAATTCCAGGTTGAAGATAAACCTGTTCTCTGTTCTCTGTTCTCTGTTCTCTGGAATCAGGTGAGCAAACTTCAAATTTAAAACTTTAAACTGTATATATATCTTGATGTGTGAATTGAGAATTGAAATTTGCTGTGAAAATGTTTGTAGAGATATAAATATGGCTGCATGTATATATGTATATGTAGGATTATGTGTGCATGTCTGTATACATATATGTATAGGCCTCTATTAGTTTTACAGACCCAAATATGTTCATAAATCCATTTCTTCTTCTCTGATCTCTTCAGTCAGGATTCTTAAAGAAAAATTGTTAGTAATAATCAGATTTAATTTCTAAAAATATGTTTAAGTGTAATTAACAAATAGGTTTACTGGAAATGAGAAAAGTCGGTAAAAAATGAATTCAAATCATAAATTTGATTTTCAAAACTTCAAGCTTTGATCATATAAACTAATTCGTGTTGCAAAAATATGAATTTAGGAAATCATTTCATGATTTTTAAGGGTGTAATCGTTGAGATATTGCGAGTCGAACAGAATGGCTATGTTCGTCGATTTTCGGCGATCGACGCGGTGATGGTCGTTGAGCTTGAGGCAGGAGGTGGCCGGAGGATAGGAGATCATCGGAAAAATACTCGCTAGATTTTTAGTTCGTCGTGGTTGCCGTGCGAAGTCGATTTAGGGTTTTGATAGCTGGTATGGTCGTCGATGTTTTTTTTGAGTTCGTACGTCATCAAGGAAGCATCGGAGGCGATCGCATGGGGGAAAGGAAAGAGGGAAGTCAGGCGCAGCTTTGGTCGTGGTAGCGTGGGTTCTGGTGATCAGAATCGTTAGCGAAAGGTGATTGTGTCGACCAGTGTGGGTTCCAGGAAGATGCTCGAGTGTTCGATCTCAAATCCCGGTCGAGTTCGTCGATCTAGGTGGTTAGGAAGCTCGTATAGGTTGTCTTCGACAAGTTGGAGGTCGGGGCAGTGATCGGAGATGATCGGATCGACTGTACCCGTGCAAGAGTATCAGTGGTATTTGGGTTTGTTCGTGAAGATGGGGAGGAAGGGAAGTTGTTCGGGTTGGTCTCAGGATGATTTTGTGATGGACTCGAAGTAATGAAGCAGGAGAATAACTCGGGTTTGGGCTCGAGAAAATTTGTCTTGGGCTCAGATTTTGTTGAGTTAAATTAATCTAGGTTTCAAAACAAAGGTGTTGAGTAAGTTTTCAAGTTCAAGGGTGAAATTCTTAAGTTAAATGTGTTTTGAATTTAAACTTGTTTTGTTTTAAAATAATTATATATTAGATTAATTGTTCATTAAAATCTCAAATGATTTCATGTGTTAATTTCAAACATTTAAATTAAACAAGATTTAAATGATTTAATTAGGTAATAAGATAAGGATTTATCTTCAATTTATTAAGGTCTTGATTAATGGATAATTAATTAAGGTATATGGTTTATCTTAATTATTTAAAGTCTTAATAATTGAAATATAATTTCTTAAATGAAATTAATGAAAGTAATTAAGAATAATTACTTAATTAAGTAATTAAAGGATAATTAATTTATGAGATTGATTAAAGGTTAATCAGTTAATGAAAGTAATCAAGGCTAATTAATTTTTGTGATTAACTAAAGGATTAATTTCTTAATTACTTAAAGGATAATTAATTAATGTAACTAATTATAATGAATAATCAAAGATTAATTAATGATTAAAGGTGAATTAATTAATAATTAAAGGTTAATTAATTACGTAATTAGAAGATAATTACTTAAATGTTAATTACTTAATGTAAGTAACTAAAAGATAATTTGTAATTAAAGGTTAATTAATTAAAGTTAATTAATTTTTGAGGGTTAATTACTTAATAATTAAAGGTTAATTAATTAATTAGAGAATGATTAATTAACGTAACTAATTAAGGGTTAATTAATTAATATAATTAACTTTAGGTTAATTAATTTATGTGATTAATTAAGGTTAATTAATTAAGAATAATCGATTGAGTTAAATAATTATGGATGATTAATTAATGTCATTAATTAATTAAAATAATAGCCAATGGTTTGAAATTAATTAATGTTAATTAACAAGGATTAGTAATTTATTCATAAGTAATTAATCTGGTTTAAATTAATTATAATCAGGTAATGAATTGATCTTACTTATGGATGATTGAATTCTATTAATGCTTTGAATTGTTTAATATCTCTGATGTGTGATGTTCTGTGATATGATTGCTTTGAATTGCGATGTGAACTGTGATTTATTTATCTGTGATGAATTTATTTGTTTATCTGTGAATGAAAGATGAGCGTTATAGAATTATACCGCTTATTGATATTGTTGTGCTTGAATTGATGATGGTTGTGATCTTTTATTGTTGTCTGTGAAACCCCTGGACTACACCAAACACACACAATAATATGGATTTAACGAGGAATTGGTTAAGTCATAGATATTTGAATTTAATATTATTTTATTCAAATGATAAAATGGTTTTAAAAGTTGAATTTTGAATCCAAATGGTTTGGAAGTGAAATTGAGTTGAATATGAAAAGCTTTTGAAAAGAAAGTTTCGAAATTGAAATTTAGTTTGATTATACTATGTTTTGTTAAAGGTTTGAAATATTTTTGGAAACTATAGTTTGAAAGGGTTATATAAGATATACGAGATACATATATATAGATTTTAGACCATTTTTGAAGTATATTAAATGAATTGTTTTAGTATTTTAAATAGAACTTGACGAGAGTATGGCAGTTCGTTGATTTTTCTGATTTTACTTTTAAAAGGCTATAACTTGCGTAAATTTAATCGGATTTTTCAAAAACGAAAATCTTTGTTTTCAAATGATAAAGGCTTTCATATAATGAAAAAAAATCACTTTTAAAAGTTGTATGCACTTTGAAGTTGATTTTGATGTTTGAACTTCTACAATTAAACTAAACTTAATTTTCTCTCTAGTTCCATTTTTATTTTGTTTTAAAAACATCATAATGGAAATTGTGAATCTAAATATGTATATTAAATATGTTAGTATGAGTTGTGTCTTTTATTGCGGTTTTAACTAAGTTTGAATCGAAATGTAAATCGAATCGTAAAGGGAAGGATTCAATCTGAATCGGGATTTAAATCGTAAGATTTTAAGATTTTTGACAATAATGGAGTACGACATGAGAAGAATATAAATCACTTGTCATTTTGAAAAAATGAACAAATGTCTTCATATATATGCGGGTGAAAAGATGAATATTATCTTGGAGATAAGGATTAAATCTTTTTGAATTAACTTGATTTGATTCCAATAAAATTTAGCATATTGATATTTGTTCAAACGTATATCATTATTTGATCGACTCCTCAACATCAATTAATATATCTTTTGCATTAATTGATTATTATTTTATTTGTTTCTCATATTTGATTGATTGCAAGAATCAATTAATATCTTCTCTCTTTTAACATTTAAAATAGATTTAAATCGTGCAAATTTAACATTTTTTATTTTAGTTATAGCTTGGCTATGCTCATCATGTGATAGTTTATGTAGGCAATAAAGATGCTCCTCTCTCACCTTCAGTTGTCATTTAGGAGACAAAACTTACTTATTCTGAATAGCATTTATTAAACCAAAACTGTTATTTGAACTAATAATCATTTCCATTTCTTTATATCTTTCATTCTTACATAAACTTTATCGATTGTTTTTGTCAATTCGGTAAAGGAACAATGTAGCAAATACAGTAATGTAGCATATGGTGGGGTGTTGACTTTGTTATACACTTAAACTAAAAACATTCCAGTGGTTGTGGTTTTATAATTGTCCGAAGTTCTGATATGCAACAGAGCATCCCTACAAAAATCACAGGCTAGTGCCTTTGTATCAACCTTGAAGTTTATAATTTGTTTCCCCCGATATGTGCTGTCCATCCGTACTTCCACGAATTCCGGAATACCACTACTTTTATTCAGTATGACAACTAAATTCTGACGATTTTAACATTATGTTTTAAACTTTAAAAGAATACTTTTGACACAGGTCCTTATTAAGTTTCAAAATTCACGAAAAGTCCTTCATTAAATTTCAGTGTAAATTAGGTCTCTGTTTTTTTATTCACGATTATTGCAGAGTATGATGCAACTTTTTATTAAAGTTGCTGACATTTCTGCAACTTTTCCGTACACTGTGAACAGTGTGTGAAAGTTGCTGAAATATCAGCACTTATTTATATAAGTTGCTGACATTTCAGCAACATTTATGTAAACTGTGAACACAGTTTATGAAAGTTGTTGACATTTCAGCAATAATTTTCTTCGTTTTTAGAAAACATGGACCTGATTTACAATGAAACTTTGACAGGAAAAACTGCTGAAATATCAGCACTTATTTATAAAAGTTGCTGATATTTTAGCAATAATTTTCTTCGTTTCAGAAAACAGGGACCCGATTTACAATGAAACTTTGACAGGGACCCGCTTTACAATATGAAAGTATGATAGGGATGTCTCCCTAATTTTCACCTTTAAAAAACCTACAAGTCCATCAGTTTTTCTTATTAATGACTCTAGCTCAGATCGGTATCTAAGACATTTATATAACACAACTGTCCGCATACTACACATATAATCATCGTGCAACAGTTCTTCCTAGCAATAGTTTTCAAAAAAGGAGAATGTAGAAGGTTGTGTCCAAGGTTGTATAAGAATGTTCGTTTAACACAGAACAGTTAAGATGTTCATCTGCTTTAGTAGTTTCAGGATTTTAAAAATATCACGATAACATGAAAGATCTTCAATAATAAAGGACGTACATCTTCTCTATTAATAATGTAAATGTAATGGAACATGTTATTTTGAAACTTTTTTCACCGTAAATCAATAGTTATCCTTCAAAAACTAAATATGGTCAAATAATGACTTAACAAAGGACACGTGTGTCTTTTCATTTAAAACTCTTTCTTCCAGCAAACAAAAGAAACAGAATTGATAGTGAATGGTAATTGTTTTAACTAAAATGACCAAAACAAAATACAAAAACAAAAATTGAATGTTAGCTTTAGCATATGTTAAGGGGATTGGACTCAATACCTCTTAACAACAACTCAAGCTAAAAGTCTTACCACTTGAGATAAAATTTAAAACTTCAATGTATTTTTCATAGAAAGACAAAATAAAGATTTTTCACAACATAAACATAATTTTTCTATAAAATTTGTATCACATGCATAGCATTATATATTATATAATTCAGATTCATTTTATTACCATAAAAAATATTTCAAAAAAAAAAAATACGAACAAGTCACAAGCAAAGTATAGTGCAATTAGAATATAATAGAGTATATTTCAAATGTATCATCCAAAATTACATAGGCGCAATGTCTGTGCAAAGTACTAATGTGCAATAATATAGTAACACGTATTTATCAGTAATCCCTTATATAAAAATCATCAACCCCCAACATAACATAACAAACTAAGAATAAGATCAAAGAAGAATGAAAAATATATGAATAATCTCACCTTAGTGTAATAGAAGTCATTTTACTTTAAAACTTGAGAGTGATACTTTCTGAAAATAATAATGAGAAAAAAGATCAAGATCCAAAGCACGGTATAAGGTTTCGGCCGAAACTCCGAGATCTCGGCCATCTCGGTTCGGTTCCGGCCGAAGGCGGGACGGGATTAGGTCAAAATCCCCTTCCGGTTCTGATAGTAGAAAAAAAATCAAAAAAAAAAAAGGATATGTTGTTGTGAGGAGGAAAGAAAGGTAAAATCGAATCAAAATTGTTGATAAATCATCAAATTGAAATCATAAATTACCAGAGGAATTCGAGCATTAGAAGCATAATTCGAGCAGAGGAAATCAAGCATTAGAAGCATAAGAGCAGAAAATTTGATAAGTCGCGTCGTCGATCTCGTCCTTCTTCTCCGTTGTCGAACATGTGCAGTTTTTTTCGTTCGTTTTTTCGCATGAGCTGATGCCTTTAGAAATTAGGGTTTTAGGAATAAGGATATGGGTGGGCTGAAGATTAATAGGTTGGGCTGACATAAGATATATGACTAGTTATGTTAATTAAAATAGTTGTTATAATAGGCTGAATGTTAATGGTTTAGGTTTATTTCTACACACACTATATTTTGTATTTATTTGCAATGATTATTATCACTTACTCGTAAAACATTACAGAGACCCGATATCGTGACGAAACCGAAACAAAAACCGAAACTTCCGAAATTTCCAAAATTGATAGAAACTAAGAAAATTTCAGATGACCGAAACCGAGTTCTCGAACCTTGATCCAAAGTTACAAGTGTGGTGCTTTCAGGGGATTACAAAAAGGAAATACAATTGAGTTCATTGAATCCCCAAAAGCATGTCAGGTAAGTGCAAACTGATCAAGACATATAAATATGTATAAAAGATAAATCTTATTATCCATATACATCCTCCATAATATCCAACTGAGAATTTATTAACATTCATCAATGTTGTTAACCAGTTTATTTCACAAAATTCAACTTATTTGAAATCCTAACTAACATACAGGAAAGATAAATACACTTAAGTTGGTAGTAAAGACTGAAATACTTTGTCACTCTAATAAAAATGGCCAATATAGTAATTTATGATAACTCTAGCGATTAAATCGGAATGCTTATACATCCAGTTTCTCCCACACACCCATGCACTCTCTTTAAAAAACCACGTTCTTTGTAATGGAAGCTTAGTGAAATAAGTCACATTGATAATAATAAACCAAGTGAAAGAAACAAAGTTGAATCTCAAAATCATAAACCACAAATCAACTTCAATTCACTTTATCACCCTCAAAGTAACTATGGTAGTAATCGTGATTGCGAACCCAGAATTGACTTGGGGCTCACAATTAGTCTATTCCGCCAATAAGAACCAGCACGATATGAATGATTATTTTACTTTAATGACTAGAACATTGAAAAAGACATGGGTATGATTGGGGTGTAGCTCTATAACAGGGCACTTGCTTAGCATGTGACATGCTTGGGGTTGATTCACCGAACATTCACCTTTAGTTTTCACTTTTGGTCCCGAAAAATAAAAAATAGTTTATGGCTTAATATTCCAAACATATTTTATCTAGATTACCACGCTTACTCAATTACGGATCAAGCAACCACATAAGATGTAATATCCAAATACCTTCTCTATAATATCCAATTGAAATTTATTAATGGCGATGAACATTATTGACTCAATTATTTCTTACCATCACGAGAAAATGCAGCTAATGTTAACCTTCTAATCATCATACTAGAAAGATAAAGAAGCTTAATTTTGGTGGAACTGTTTGAAATATTTCGCCACTATTAAATATATATAGTAGAATAATATAGCAATTATTGATAATTGTAGCTATTAATTTGTTGTATTAGTGATATTTACTTCATAGTTCAAATCCCAACGAAGCCTTTACAAAATGGCAAAGGAAGAAACCAACTATAGTTATTTCTAGAGTACTGGCATTACCTAAACAATTAGTGCACCCTAACCAAGCGAATAGGACAGCAGAACATGAATGACAATTTTACACAAATACAAAAAAGACAGAGAAAATTATAACATGAATGGGGGTGTAGCTCATATGGTAGAGCGCTCGCTTTGCATGTGAGAGGCACAGGGTTCGATTCCCTGCACCTCCATTACTTTTGTTTCAAAACCCAAATAAATTGCGTAAAAAATACATATAGTGCCTCTACTTTATGCCAAAAAAAAAAAAAAAATAGTTGCTAAGTTACTTTTTTAATTCAACATTATAAATTATCATTTAAGGTAATAAGTTTTGTCATGTTGTTTAATAAATGGAACCTTAGCGCGTGTCTAATGCGAACACATTAACGCAACCCATATTGTAGCTTGTTCCACACAAATTTTATCTAAATTATCGTGTAGCCTTCATTTCATATCAAGCAAACCACATAAAGTTTGATTGCCCAAATGCCTTGTACGTGATATCAAAATGCAACTTATTTAAACCCTTTAAATATCGCATTGGAAAGTTAAACACGCTTACCTTGGTGATACTGATTTTAAAAAATTGCCACTATCAAAAAATATAATATAATAGAATAATACAGGGTTCGATTCCCTGCACCTCCATTACTTTTGTTTCAAAACCCAAATAAATTGCGTAAAAAATACAGATAGGGCCTCTACTTTATGCATAAAATTAAAATTTAGTTGCTAAGTTATTTTTTAATTCAACATTATAAATTATCATTTAAGGTAAAAAGTTTTGTCATGTTGTTTAATAAATGGAACCTTAGCGCGTCTAATGCGAACACATTAACGCAACCCATATTGTAGCTTGTTCCACACAAATTTTATCTAAATTATCGTGTAGCCTTCATTTCATATCAAGCAAACCACATAAAATTTGATTGTCCACATGCCTTGTGCGTTATATCAAAATGCAACTTATTTAAACCCTTAAAATATCGCATTGGAAAGTTAAACACGCTTACCTTGGTGATACCGATTTTAAAAAATTGCCACTATTAAAAAATATAATAGAATAATACAGTAATTATTTGTTGCATTGGTGATATTTAAAAGTCCAAATTCCAACAAAGCTTTTATGGCATCCAAGGTTGTCACATACACCTGACCCACTTAACCCAGTTGTAAATGGGTTGGGTTAACCTTTTGAATTAAAACTCAACCAATTTGGTAAATAAGTATGACCCATTTCGCACATTTAGTTCAATAATTAGTATAGAATCCTCATTCTTCCAAAATACAACTTTCAATGAGTTTGTCGCCAACTTTAACCCATCAATAAGTTGGGAGATAATCCTTCGAAGTCGATCACAATAATCTCTTAGTAAGCAATCAATATCTATCTGAGCGATTTGCATTTCGTGCTATCTTCGTTTTCTTTTTTCCTTTTTGTGTGTTGGAGAAAGTCGCCATGGTTTCAAATGAATATGTTTTTTCATCAAAGATTTTAGATGGTGAAGTAGCATCAAAAAAATATTCTCGTTGATAAGAAAATATTTAGTTTATTAAGTTCATGTATAATAGTAACTTATTTATTTTTATTTTGGGTATAATAGCAAAAGGTGAAAACTGAAGAACCAAATAATTGAGTTCATGGAACATCTGAGATTCAGAGGTACACAATCAAGATAGTTACAGAGAGGAAGCAGAAAAAAAGCGGTAAGAGAGATGACTTGTCTTCAAAAGCTTTTGGTTGGTAGTTATGTGTAATTACTGTAGTTAATGAATATACATAGGCATGTATCTATTGATTAATATGTTTAGGTATGCTTATTATTGACTTGGGTGTAAGAAGACTTGCTACAGTTATGTTTAAATTTTAGTTATATCGTTAAACGTATTTTGAGTCCATTCGCAGGAACTTTTGGTGCTCAAATGCATTATCATCCTTTCCTATATTATCCTTAGAGACATTGACTAAAGACTGAGTTGTCATGATGTTCTAGCTTATAACGGAGTAAAAAAATTCTACATGTATCATGTATGATGGTTGAACTGTCATTTTAAAATGAGAATAATTATGTTTCCTTATGAGCTTGACTTTCAGGATCTATTACTTGTATCTTGTAGATTTACAGAAGAAGAAAAATGGAACACAGTTTGATTTTTTTTTTTCCCCATATACACTTGCATATATTTTGGCCAAACTGTTTAATTGAAATGTTACAAAATGCATCCAAATCAAAATAAGAAAAAAGGTCTTATTGTACTTTGAAATTCCAGCGAAGTTGCAGTTATTACCAGACCTATCAACTTGAGTTTCATTTGAATAATAGTACATAAAAGCAGCCTTTATTTGAATGACTAGATGTAAATAACATGCCTTGTATAATTGGTTCTTGCAACTTCCCCTTGAATGATGTTGCTTCTCTTTCAAAGTCAAAAGAATATGTTGATAATGTATTTCAAATTTGAATTAGATAACCACGCCTGTGTGTTGCTATATCTTAATGCTTTATTCTATTGTTTTAAATCTTAGAACTGCTCGTGTATTTGATCTGAGAGAAAAATGAAACATATTTGCCTTTGCTAGGATTCTTTAAGATACCATCCTATTTTAAAAATTTGGAATGGCTATATCACCAGGCTGCATGTTGCAAGATTAATTTCATAGTCATATAATATGTTAAGATGTTAAGTTCCATCACATCTCTACTATCAAAGGGTTCTCATACATATTAGCATTGATCATAATACAGTGGATCACTTATAGTATCATATCAGAAATTATTTGTCATCTAAAGTTGAATTGCAGCTTCCACTTATTAAACTATACAAAAAAAATTACCTCATTTTAGCTAACTAATTGATCTCTTTATAGTTCTTATTTCCATCTACCTATTTGATACCTGTTAGTGTGGGGTTGGATAGGAACCATAATCTAATAGGATTTCATCTAGCATAAACATCAATTTAACATTATTACAGAAATATTGTAATAAAAAATGCAGCTAAGATATATCAAAAAACACTCACTTTTAACACTAGTATGCCTGCTTTTAACACAAAAGCTAGTTCACTTTTATTGTCCCTACCAATGAAGCTTAAATGTCATTGCTAGATTACTGTACTTATCTAGAACAAAATTTTCAACCAAGATAGATGAAGATACATATTTTTTTTTACACTAATATAATAAAAATAGGCACGACAAGCTTACCTGATTTTTAAATTGCACGGTGAGCCATGCTTTAGGGATAATAAAGAATTTATTTTATTGAGAGAGAAAATTACATTTCTATTTTGTAGCAAATTGTATTTTGCAGTGTTTTTTCAGCTAAGTTTTGTGTTTTCTTGTTACATTGCATGTTTTGTTGTTCTCTGTACTTAATGGTGTGTTCTAAGTTTTGCAATTTTTATAAACACTGTTGTTCTTGTTTTCTATGTTGCAATTGTGTTTTTCTACAGTTTTTTATTTTTTATTCTTATTTTTTATTTCATTTTTCAGTTAGTCTACTCAATCCAAGCCAATGACTGGTAGATAAAGAATGACAATTTTTTTAATAGAAACAAAGTAGAAAAATATGGCACGAATGGGGATATAGCTCACATGGTAAAGCACTCGCTTTACATGCGAGAGGCGTGCGGTTTGATGTAATTAATGGTAAGCGGATTAACGTGTTGTACTAGTGATATTTACTTAATAGTTCATATTCTGGTGGAGCTTTTACAGCACAGATCAGTCAAAAATAAATCATTTTAGCTATCTCTACAGGATTAGCATTCCCTAAGCAGCTACCCTACTTTATACAATTCAAGGACTAGTACATGATTAATGACATTTTTCTTTAATGTGAATAAGGCATACAAAATTGAAACATGGATGGGGGTGTAGCTCATATGGTAGAGCGCTCGCTTTGCATGCGAGAGGCACAGGGTTCGATTCCCTGCACTTCCAACTTTTATCTTTTACGATCCTTCCTAATTTTCCCAAGATTTTTTTTTCAATGTTTGTCCTTGTGTCTGATTCTCTCTTCATTAAATAATTCAAATTAAACTTTTACAGCATGGACCAGTCAAAACAAATATTTTATAGCTGCCTTGACATAATTGACATTCCCAAGCTTTCAAATCTAGAATTTCAGACGAAATCTCAAACTGAGATTTCGGTCTATATCACATGTTAAAATCTTAAGATTTCCGATGAGATTAGGTTCGAACAATTAAAATTCATGTTTGACAGCTCATTCAATTGTAAAAATTAGATCTCGGGTGAGATCCCGGCCGAGATGAAGAAAAACTCTTCATATTCCATATGTAGTTAGTGTACTCTATCCAATCAAGGACGAGCAGAATAAGGTTTTCAAAATAGGATCCAAGCTGCAAATTATAAGGTTTAAATTCTAAATCAAAACGGGATTTGAATCATAAATCATAGGTTCAAAAGATTATATCTTAAGGTTTATACACAATTTAAAATTGATTTTGACGTTTGAAACTTTGAATTGCTACATAAAAAATTAAAATTCAGTCTTTCTCTTGTTAAGTATCTTGAATATTTCAATATGGACTATGGTTTCATGATTTTTCCAATTGTGACATCCACTAAGCTTGGATCAGAATGTGAACCGAATTGTAAAGGGGGAGATTATATCTGAAATGGGTTTAAATTGTAAGGTATCAAGATTTTTGATGCTGGAGTACAAAATGGATGACAAATTTTCTTTAATAAAAAAGGACAGAATACCATGACATCAATGGGGGTGTAGCTCATATGGTAGAGCGCTCGCTTCGCATGCGAGAGGCACGGGGTTCGATTCCCCGCACCTCCAACCTTTTCCTAAGAAAAGGATAAATACGACATTGTTTTTTTTTTCTTTGTTGCTGACCATTTTTTCAGCAAACTGCATACAAACGGTATGGATTACTTTTACAATATATTACCATGATTGCTCACTCCATTCCAACATTTCACTGCATTTTTTTTCCCACCTCCAGACAGTACCAACCAAACCTTTCAATTCTATACCGCATAACAATCAAAACTAACTTCAAGCCTCCTGTACAGAAAATAAGATTAATTAGTGTTGCACTTGTAGACAGAACTGATATTGTGGAGCAAATATTAAGTAAAATAAGTTTATCTACATGGTAAGAATAAGAACCAAGTTAACATTCAAATCGTTACCAAATTCAACAACGACTAAGCTGAAATAGCTACATAGCCATCATACTTCACAGCGAACTTACTTCATGTAAAAATCCGGATAAATAATTTAAGGAACAAAAAAAATAAAAAATAAAATTTCGACCACTTCCTACCGTATTTAAATTTGCCATTGTTTTGAGATACGTTGACTAGTGGTATACCTGAATACAAATCGTGTGGAAGTCTTCTCCTTGACATCGATAATACTAAATTTAGTCCTTCAATTTGGAAGATGGGTTGGAACATTTAGCAGGAGGGGGAAGATGAAGAGCTAGGTTAAATTTGAGCGCTCTTGGTAAAAATAAGAAAAAAATAAAAAATAAAAAAGTTATTTGTGACCTCGTAATTCAAACCCCTGCCCATGTCCTCTCACAACGCGCAACACTTGGCTTCACGGCGAACAGATCGATTCGGTTTTCGAACGGCCACATTAAATTAAAAGCAAAACAATTCTTTACCTGGACCCCGAAAATTAAAGTGAATTTTAGCTAGAGACCCGAAAATCCAAATGGGTACCGAATATGTTACAATCCAACCTGAGCCACCGGGATTATAGTCGGGCCTGGATTAAAAAAACCATTTTACCCGATCCGACACATGGACCAGCCCAAACCGTTTGTTCTCAATCCAAAAACCAACTTGGGAATCAATCTCTTGCATAGATATTACGATCATGCGCAAAAAGTTTCCATTTACTTGTATTTTTTCAATTTCCGGCCATTCCATGATGATTAATTGAAACATGTCTATTCATTAAGTTTATTCAATTTCAATTTCAAACGCTATATAACGATACTTAATGCATTTCAACTATTTTCCAACGCTACACTTACTAAAAATCAGTAAGTAAAAGTTTTACTTACAAGAATATATGCCGAATAGGATTCGCATGTGTTGGAAATATTGTCATAGTGAATTATTGAATAAAAACTGAGAAGCGTCTAGGCTCCTTAGTTTGAGACAGTCCCGCATTTTAGGATATTATGAAATAATGATAATAAAAATAACAGTCTCAAAATTTATATTAAACCCTTTTAGCATCCAATGTTTACTCCTGCATTAAGTAGGTGAGTCGTGCTTGAAAATATACGCTCACCCATCATTTAACCAACCGACCAGTCCGAGCTGGGCTTGGTCGACCGTGCTGGGTTGGATAAGGTTGGTAGTACATTGTGACACTTTATTTTTTTTGACAAAACCTATTTGATAAAACTGGAATATTTTTGAAATGTCATTCCAAAATATGGCATGCTTTTATTACGTAACAAATTGGAAAAGACTAAGTCGATCATCCCTATTCTTTCTCCTTATTTTTTTATGCATGTCGTCACCAAAAAACGATTATTATGTTTTGTCTATAAAAAGAAAATAAAGATAGATCGTGAAGGACAAAAAACAATGGATTTTCTCCCAAAAAAAACAATTGTCTTCCATGTCAATCAAGGGTGGCAGATGAACCTGTTTCATTTGTACAAACAAAATCTAATACATAACCTAAATCTGGGCAGGGATGATGTGATCTAAATTAGCAACTTTAGGGCCAACTAATAAAATCTACTTATCATTTGAGTGTCTAGAATAATAGTATTCAGACTTTGAGGTTGGATAATCAATTATTTTACCTTCTCTGGCTATAGTCCTGCTTGGAATAAGTCCAAAAGGTTTACTCAATTGTAAAGGCCCAAATTGATTTAGGTTTGGTAATTTTTAAAATTCAGTTTGAAATTTAAAACTTTAAAAATATATCTTGAATTTAAAATTTAAATTTAAAATACAAAATTAATTTTATAAAAGTTATCAAATATTTTTCAGAAATTGTTTTGAAAATAAATTAATGTTTTTGATATTTAATTAATTAAATTAATTATATAAATAATTAATTAAATTAAACATGTATACGGATGTGTTTATGTGTGTATCTATAAATATTATAGTTGAATATGTATTAATCTTCAATTGTTTAAGGTAAATTAAAATAAATATTTTCGTGTTTGTTAAAAAAATTAATTGAAAACTAATTTAACTAAATAAAATAATTATAAAATATAAATAATTAAATATTAGTTAATAATATGTATATTATATATATATAATATATATATATATAATATATATATATATATATATATATATATATATTGATGTATGTATGTAAAACTATAAGTGTTATGGTTAATATCCATCTTAAATTGTTTAAGATGAATAAAAATAAAATGTTGTATTTTTATTATAATTTAATTAATCTGTTAATTAAACCAATAAATTAAAATTAATTAAATTTGATTTAATGAATAACGAACATAAATATGTTATATAATTTAATTGAATGACAGATGGTTATAAGTAAGTTAAACTTGTATAATATGAATGCATAATATAATCAGACAAAACGCAACTCAGATTTAAGGAGTAAGTACATACGTATTATACGTATGTTATGATTTCTTATACGTCCGACGTTTGAATCACGTGGGTATTTCAAAACATACATTATTTCTTAAATTGATATCACTCGAATAAAATGTATATATTCAAAATTATGAATCTTTTACGTATAAAGTTGTCATCTACAATTAATATAATAACAGAATACTTGCATACTGTTTAATTGTTGGACAAACTCAAGCTGGGGATGTTATGTGTAGTGGTAGGTCAAAATTTGGTTCCAGCTTATGTGCTTGGGTTAAAAGGAATCAATGACACTTGAATAAGGCTAGTCCCTTAGTCAAACATGCTTGTCCTAGGTCCATGTGAAATCATTTATGCAAATAGGGATTTGTTTAAGTCTTTGGCCATTAAACCACAATTTCAATTTGATCTAAGAGCCATTAAAGTCTCACCTCATTTTTTGTGACGAACCAGAATTTTGAACATTAGGAATTGAAATATTTAAATGATTTTAAATGTTTGAAAGATAGTCTGACTTGAATTTCATATATCAGAATGAATTTGGCAATTTAATTATCGAATTTAACTATAGAAATTTGGGTAAAATTTTGAATCTTCAGATTTATGCTTGTTAAAAATATTTCAAAGGCTTCGAAAATTCATATCGATAATACTGGAGATAATGGAAGCTTTAGAATTGAATTTGGAAATGATTTATTCAGTTTTGAATTTTTATCATTTAAATCGATATTTAAAAATAGCCTTCCGAGGCACAGTCTCAGATTCGACAAAACCAGTTCCATTGGATTTGTAATATTATATTATTATCGGATTTCAATTTTGTAGCATTCAGAGTTGTCATTTGGCCGTACGATAGGCAAAAGCGCTGAAAATTATATCGAAATTTAATTTAATAACTGATTCAAAAAAGCTATCTTCTCCATACGATCGAGTTAGGCCTCGAAATCTTTCTCATTGCGTTCGAAATAGAGGTTTAACGTTATAAACGCCTAGCGGCACGCTGTGATAGGAGGTCCAGATTTTAGGTTGTGTAATTCGAGTCGATTTAGATATAAATTTAAATCAAATTAATATAATTGCATTGCCCAGTCAAAAACAAGGTCACATCAGCCGTTCTTCCCTCAATTCATATCACTGTTCATTTCCCGTTCAAACACGCTTCTCTCTTTTCAAAACATCATGTTCCTTTCATTTCAAACGAGCTTCTTCCTGAAACCTAGATCTTATGGCCGAAGCCTCTCCCTCGGATAAAAAATAAATAAATAAATTAATAAATAAATAAATAGAAAAATGGTGGCCGTGTTTAAAAAGAAACCAAATTGATTCGATTTATTTTCAACTCGAAATCGACTTGTTTAAATCCTCAAATTGAAATCAAATTCGTTCGATTTGGGATAGCGCGATCGCGCGTGGTTCAAGCTCGAGCTCAGTGACTTGCGATCAACTTGGGAAGTTCACAACGTACTGCGATGACAAAGGCGGCTGTGGATTGGGAAGTCTGCGCACGAGTAGGAGGAGAAATCTGTAGAGGCGTCACGATCTTTGGTGACGCGATGGTGGCTAGGGTTCGTCTGTGCACAAGAGGATGTCCATGAAGATCTTTCTATTTCGGTTGATGATGACGAGGCATCATCAGAATTGTTGTATGAATGGAAAAAAATCACGGAACTGAAGGCAGTCCTTCTTAGAAGAATTCTTTGCCTCATGTTCTGATTGTAGTTATTTCTTCATTTTTTTTTATTTGGATATCATTTTGGAGTTGTCAACAAGCCACTGGGTGCTTGTTCAGTGGGTCGATTGCCGATCGATATGGGCATCGAAGGGCTTTCAACTGGCAGCTTTGCCTATGATTATTGGGGATTGTTTAAGTGGGAGTTCTTCTAGTCTACAAGGCATGCTGATTGTAAGAGGAACTTATGGAAGCTACGTTCAAATTTGCGACTTGTCTTGGACTTATTGCAGCACTTTTCTTGGAAATTCCGGCAAGAGAACTGTTAGGTGGTGACTGTTGGGTAATTAGCTTTATCCTGAAATTAAATTTAAGTTGTATAGTTAGTTATTAAAATAGAATTCGAAAATTTGTGATAGTTAATTAAATTTAATATATATAGATATATGCATGTATATAAAGGTTAGGCAACAAAGAAAAAGTAACAGTAGGGTATTAAGTGTATACCCTGTTATGAAATTAATAATTTGGTCAGAGCAAGGTTAGTTAAATAATCGTTTGGAATTAATTTATAAAATGGCAAATTGAATTGTTCGATTTATTTCAAATATTGATAAATTGTATAAATATTCATACAAGGTCTAAATCGAGAAACAAGCCGGAATGGAAAAATGGATTGCATGCATAATAAAGGTGAGATCTTCTCACTCACTCAAGTTTCTCTAACTTAATTTTAAATAGTTAAATTTAAAATTGATTGGCTATGTGTTTGGATAATTAATTTATTATCAGTTATATTAGGTTAGACCCTGTGCGCCACATAATAGCGGGTGATATAATATATTAAACTCATATACCACGATATTTCACCTCGAAGTGGAATTAGTATTATATATGTATTTGGAGTTGTTGATTTCCAGCATTATATAGCGGATGAGACCCTATGCGTCGCATAATAGCGGATGATATTTTATAAATGTCATATACTGCGATATTCCACCTCGAAGTGGAATTGGTATTTAATTTTTGTGCTAATATCTCTGGATGCAGGGAAACAGATTGGAGGGATCCAACTGGATTCCTCAAATATTGAATTTGTTTCATATGTTGTGTGTAACGATCCCGGATTTTTACTAAGTTTAAATTGATAATTAATTTAATTTTTGAATAAAAATGGTGAAATTAATTGGTAATTGATGTAAGATTCTAGTTAAATTATGAATTAATTGGGAATTAATTTAGATATTTGAAAATAAATATGTATATAAAATAGAATGAAAATAGAATTTGAAATTGGGATGTAAATTTAAATATCTTAGAAAATAAATTTGTATTTGGATTTTGGATATGGTTAAATTAGATGTGCCTTTATTTATACAAATGAATCTTTTGAAAGTTATATTTTGAAATTGATATAAAATAATTTTCAAAGGATGTTTAAAGTTAAATTCTATATTTTATAATATATCATATGTGTGTTTATTTTATCAAAGTATAATTAAGTTTTAAAAACGATTTCTTTAAAAGTTAAATATATATATATATATATATATATATATATATAGGAATGCAAATGTAAAATAAGACAAAAGAAAAATCAAAATATCTATGTGCAAACAAATAAAAGGAGATAATATAAATATATATGAACAGAGAAAAGACAAGTGCAGGCTTGAACAACAAGAAACAAAAATGCTAATTTTAACCAATAATAAGATAAATGAAGTATGACATTAACAAAAGAAAAAAAAGGAATGCAAGAACAAAACAAATATAGGTATGTAAGCTTGCAAAGGAAGACAATATTTTTATAAACAAGTATGAAACATGAAACGAGACAATGATAATTAATGCTTAGCACACAAATTAGATTCATCAGCCTCCAAATATTAAAAAATCTCTGACCTATATTGTACAAACAAATAATAACATATCCTGTAAACTTCTTTTTATATGTATCAATCTTCATTTCAGTTCGACCATTCCAAACTGAGTAAACCTGAAATAATATCATCTAAAACTTAAACATCATTACAGTTTAAACAACGAGAAGAATAAAGAAAGGTTTTTTGTTTGCTAGCAGTTCAAAGCCTGTTTCAACATACAAGCTCTGTTCTTTCTTCTGAAACAAGGTGAGTAACATCACTTTTAACAATTTAAAAATATGGATTTGTTACAAGTTATATTAGTGATAAGTATGTCTGAATATAAACATGAATTCTCTGTGTATATTTGGTTGATGGGTGTTTGGTGTACAGGTTGTTGTTTATGTTATATATAGGTCCTCTGTTTAAATTGTAAGCACAAGATTTTTAATTCAAAAATCTTTTCCACTTGTTCTACTTATTGTTTGGACATGGTGTTAAAACAACAATTGTTTGTTATAGCAGATACTCAAGATTTAAAATTAATTCAAGTCAAAACAACTTGTTAATTGCTCTAGAAACCAAAAGAACTGAGCAAAACCTTAAATTAGTCAAAATACAAATTTCTTAATTCACGAATTCAGGTATGTAAGTTGAATTCGTATACTAAAACATGATTTTTAAAGCAAGAATCATAATTTTTAGATGGAGATTGAAAGAGAAGTTTGGGTTTGTATAAATTTCATTGTTTTAGTGATCTATGGAGATTCACTGATTGGTAGGGATCGGGATTTTGTTTAGTGATGGAATGGTGAACGACTATTCAAGGAAAAATAGTGAGATGGAGGGTAGTTGATCGCGGAAGCGGCGGTGATGGATTCCAGTTTGTAGCCCTAGTTTTGTCGAGGGTCAATGTTTTGATTCGCTCGTCCTCTATGATGGATCGAGTGCTATGAAACTTTGGGTGATAGAAGAGGGAAGGTTGACGAGTAGATGGCCGGAGTTGTATGAATTCTGGTGGTCGGGGCGTGGCGAACGAGGTGATGACAGGTTTTGGTTGTGGTGGGTCTCGCTGTGTCTAGGTTGGGTTTAACTCGATTTTGATTTCGAGAAGATGAGGGAATTCTGGTGGTCGGGGAAAGGCTCGTGGAGGATCGTCGACTTGCTCGATGATCTAGAGTCGCTTGGAGTTGATCGGCGACAACGTGCACGTACACGGTGTACTTGTCTGGTAATCTGGAATTTGTGTTGTTGAGTGGAAGCAGAGTGTACGCGTTTATCTCAAGTAATTCGAGTAGTTTGCTCGAAGTTTTTGGGTATTGGACTCGAAGTAAAATAGTGAGGCTCGGGTTGTATTCGTCTTGCTACAGGTTTTAGTAAACCTGACAGTAAAATTGAATTTAAAGCAAATTTAAATAGAATTTAAATTTTGAGATAGATTTGAAAATAAGTTTAAATTTAGATGAAGTTAGATTCAGAAATGGCTTTGAAATCTTAAAGTTTTAGAATATTTAAAAAGAGGGTTTCAGGTTTTAAAAACAAACCTGACGTTTTTCTAGATTTTAAAATTTAATTTAAAATCTGAAAACAGAATTTAAACTGGGTTTAAATTCAAAAGTTTAGTTTAGTTTTCAAATAAACTTTTGAATCTTAAGCTTTTAAAATGAATTGGGATTTTAAATCAAGAATTTAAAATCAAGGTTTTAAAAGTAAGTTTAAATCAAAGTTTTAAATCAAAGTTTTAAATCAAAGTTTTAAAGCCAAGTTTAAATCAAATGTTTAGATATGGATTCAAGTTTCTTGAATTCAAATCTGTGATTTATATCAGTTTTTAAATCTGAATGTTTTAAACAAATTTAAATCAAATAGCTTTTTAAAGTAATTCGTTTTCAAATAAATATTTGAATTAGATTTTGATAAAGTTCTTTTATAAAAAGGATTTTGAATGAAAAGTTAAATAATTTATTTTGACTTGAATTTGCAAGTTAAAATGTAATGTATTTTAAAGCTTAAAAATTTAAATAAAAATTTAAGTAATTTAGTTAGAACTTTTTTTATATAGGTTTATAAGTTGATATTTAAAATTTGGTTAATGTTGAAATATATAATCATTTTGAATCTTAAATTCAAAATGAAATTCGAATCTAAAATTTAGAAATGTAATGTTTTAAATACACTTTAATATTAATGAAGTCATTAATAAAGAAATGGATTACCTTAGAGATAATTAAGGTATTAAAATGATTTAATGAATAAGATAACTAAGGAATGAATTATTTATTTAATTTATAAATTAATGATTTAGATTAATTTATAATTAGAGATTAATTAGGAAAGTAATTAAGAATTGTCATTAGTTAATGAAGGTCATTAACTAAGATTATTTAAATAATTAATTAATATGATTAATTTTAACAATTAATTAGATTAAATTAATTAATAATAATCATTTATGAAATTGTGTAAGTGTAATTACTTTATGAAAGTAATTAAGAAATTAATTGCTCATTGTAATTAATTGAGTTTAATTTGATTAATTTAGGTTAATTGTCAAATATTGCATATTGGATTGGTATTTCTATTGTGATTGTGATGCTATGTAATGTGAATTGCTTTGTGTTGAACTTTGATTTGTAATTTGTTTCTTTGTGTATGTCAAAACCCTTTTTGCCCGTAAACGGCATTAAATTTCGATGCGACAGGGAGTCGGATTTTAGTTGGTTATCCGAAACCCACATTGAATCTAATGGTAAATCTTTGTGATTGATTAATTTACTTTATCCATGTGTGACGACCCGCCCTTCTACTCCTAGAAAGACGTATCATCGTAAAGAAAGAAAGGGATAGAAATAGATAAGAAAGAAAGAAAGAACATCAACAACAGAATCTCACAGTGGGAACGGAATAAAATATAATACATCACATAACAATTATATAGTTTACATATATCAGAGTTATACAATATTATACACTTGACAATTATATATACATCTGCCACTACATACATCCCAATATACAGCATACTCTAACTAACACAGCGGAACTATATAGATATCTATATACGTATGGGCTCCTTCTCCAAGCTCCTCCAGAACTCAACTATCCAAGAACCTATCACTTGGCTACTCGTAAAAATTTGAGTACCCAAGAGTTTATGAAAACACAAAATATAAACTTCGGGTCAGACATGGGTCTGCTATGAGTAAATGGTTTAAAGTTGTTTAACTTTGGAAAACATTGGAAAAGAAAGTTATCAGTAAGACTCCCCACACATAAATACGGGTAAGTTTTTACCTTACGCTAACCAAAACGTTTCATAGGAAATTCAGTGATATTATAATAGTGTCTAGGGTTTTCAAGTAAATAGAAAATAGCCGAAATTGTTACATTATTAAATTCCAGCTACTAGCCACAAAAGTGGATAATACAATCAAAACCGTTGGCACTTATTGGAAAATGGGTTCCATACAATGGCAGGGCTACTAGGGTACCGCCCGTCACAGTACGGGGGCTAGATCACCGTACCGAGGAGTACGCCCGCTCCCCTGCAACACAAGGCCGGAACCATTCCTTACTGAACAGTCCCGAACAAGATAACACCGCAGTTGGCGCGACCAATCGCTCACTAATCCGAATAAAAAGGGACGTCTAGACAGGGGAAGATCTTGTCCTGCTTGGGCATGACCCACCTAACCTTGCTGCACCTCCCCTGTTTTAGCAATTCCCGGTTGATGAGGCTTGAGGCTACGATTACCTTTAGAGAACATATTCCTTAGAATGCTCATCACCCGCCTGACGATGTGCTGAAAGCATTCATTCCATACAAGTTCGTTCCGGGTTCGAACGAAACCGAAGGCATTATCTCATTACACTCATTTTGGAATCACCCTCAGAGTTAACGACGATAACCCTTGCACTCTGAATCTTCATCTTCACTTCAGATTCACGACCTATCGTTAATTTGGATCGATGTGGTTTTTGGATGTCCAAATATGGAAACCCGATCCCGGTCTCATCGAAATCCAAAACGTATCTTTTAGGGCCAAGTTGTTTTAAGGTTTAAAACAATTCAATTATCCATATCCACATAGATAGATAATTCACAGTATCACAATATATAATCAACATTATCATCATAAACAGATAATCAATATTATCATCACAACAGATAATCCATATTACCATCATACTTCAATCAAGCATACATTTCATACAGTATCATTTATCTCATATTTGAGATCTCAAACCATTCAAGTTAAACAATATCATCCATCCATACATAAGCAATCATATCAACTATAATTAATTTAAAATGAATTAAATTAATTACTTGCATTCCTAATTAATTTAAACTAAATTAAATTAATTACCTCACCATTATAAATCTTGCTTATATAACTATTAATCAATTATCAATCAATTAATTTATCATCATCCAATTATTCAATTTAATTAGCCATCCTTGTATAACAACCTTTAATTACATTCAAGTATTATCCTTTAACTTATTTCCATAAATAAATTATCTTAACTAAATATAGAAATTAACCCTAAATTATTAACATTACATTTCTTCTTAATTTCACTAATTAATTACTCTTTAGTCTCTTATTATTAATTATATTTATTAATGATTACTAGTTACATTTTAATTTCATTATCCTGTATTAAATTAATTACCTTAAGTAATTAAATCTTAAATTAAACTACATTTATTAATCACTCCTGATTAATACTATTCAGTAATCAACCACCTTTAATTACTCTATCACATCACTTAATTACACCTTAATTAATTTCCTTTAAATTAATCCCTTGATTAATTGCCCAAAGTAATTATACTAAAATTACTTTCATTATTAAATCATCCTCAGTAAATTGCATCCAGTCATTATCATTAATTGCTTCCCCAAGTAATTATACTTATCACGTCATCAAATAATTATTTAAATTAATTAACTTAATTAATTAACTCAAATAATTCATCTTAAACTTCATTAATTACAATAAGTGATTAATTCCCTAATTACTCAATCACTTAATCAATTTGTTTCACACTATTTAATTTATTACTTCCTAATCAATTTGTTTAACCTTGATTACTTAATTAACTATTCTTTAATCATAAATTAACATCTTAATAAAACTTAATTATCCTTTTATTAATACTAATTACTTCGTTAATTATTAATTTATTCTTAATTAGATTACTTAATTAACTAACTATTAATTCATTCATTAATTACCGTAAGTAGTTAATTACACTTTATTAATCACTTAATCATTAGTTGACCAATTACAATTAAAAAGTGATTATTTTTATTTACTTTCTGAAATCATCAATTAATATTAATTATTCAACTTAATTAACATTTTAAAAAGCCTTCATTAAATTTGGAAATCAATTATGTTAGCTAACTACACTTAATGGTTAATTAACTTTATACTTAATTAAAATAAATACTGGTTTAAATAATAATTAAACGTTTTAAAATTTTCGTTAAGTATTAACCAAAATCATTATAACTTGAATCGAAATCTTAGTTAAGACTTGTTAAACAATCATTATGTTCACAATGCTTATAAATTTGAGGAAATCAAATTTACTTATCTCCTATATGAAAATGCACTATTACAGTTGAAGGAAACTCGAGCCCTACCTGCAAAAACTCGCGTGCACTCCGAGTAAAGTACGCTGTCTCCCCGAGTCACCCTACCTATACAAACTTCTTCTTCTCTTTTTTTTATATCTTGAGCAAGTTAAGTTAAACTTAAGAGTTAAAGCATCAGGAAAACTCGCGTTCGAAAATAACCCGAAGCCAACACCAACAAACTCGAGAAGCGACTCGAGTCGCCTGATAACACGGCACAGAAATTACTCCTCCTCGCCGTACACGTGCACGGCGGCACGATAGGCTCTGGCGATCTCCCAAGATCACCAGCAAGTCACGTCTTGCCTCAAGGTATGAAATCTAAGCTCAAATCACCCACAATAATTTCGAATCGAAATTCACAGTTCTACCCCAAAACAGCACTCGAACCAATCCACATGAATCACCTCACCATCGCCACACAAGGCACCAGAGTCACCAGGATTTCGTCCACGTCTCGACGACACGACCTTCGACCATCGACCAGAAATTCGTGACACTCGATCACGCAGAAGAGTTGTACTCGTTTGGTTACAGTCATGACAAAAACCTTAAACAAAAACCCTAAATCAATCTTAATCCCTTAATTCACTTAATAGAAAAATTATCTGATAATATTTACTACATCACCAATGCTCACACTTGCTCCAACACGATGAACATTTAAAGTTGATTCAATCACTGGAAATTGATAGAAATACAATTTTTATTCAATTGTGAACTGCTCTTTAATTACTAAACTAAAAATCTTACTCTTTGTTTTAAAAACCATCAATTTATGTAAGGATTCAAGATATAATCTTGAATCAATAATTTACAACAGTCGAATTTTATCAACTAACACTTGATTCCCTGTATATCAATATCACAGTGATATATTTTATAAAAATGGTTTAATCAACCTTTAAAAATCTTAATTTAAGTTTTATATCTTATTTTGGTGAGAAATCAAAGCTTATCCATGATTTAAATAAGGATAATTTGAGTTTTTGCATAAACAATGCAACCAGTACCAACTACAGGAAAACACAAAACATCACACAACCATATACAAACTGTAGCATACACAATCCAAATTATCAATGAAGTTTGAATTAATTTTAATTAACTTAAAACTTTAAAATTTGTGTTTACTCACCAGTAAAATTCCAGAACAAAACATAAACTGAGATGATGAAAACTGCAATTGAATCACTGAAAGCTTTTCTTATTGATTTGCTGTTGAACTTAATTGATTTCCAAAGACAAGATGCTACTAATTTGCTTTAAACTGGAAAGCTTTGATATTTGAATCTGAAGTGTTTTAAGACTTTGGAATTTTGTTGATTCCAGATTAAAATTTTGAAAAGAATAACAGGTTTTCATATGAATTCCAGGTTTTTGCTAAGTTATAAACAAATGAAGATAAGAAGTTAAGTATAAATAGAAAGGAGTTTAACCATGTTAGGTGTTATCTGCTAATACACTATTCATTTTTGTTTTATTAGGCAAGATTTTCAAATGGGGCTGATAAGATCTTTGAACTCGGCCAAATGTTTTGCTGAGAGAATAAAACATTAAATGCTAATGTACCTAATGTCTACACTAAATCTTATTAGTACATAAATTTTCATTACTTGCTTTACATAATTATTTACAGGTACACATATACAAGCCTGCCTTGTTTTTAGACTTATCTAACTTTTGTTTTAATTATGTTGATCAGATCCTTATTCTGCAAAGTAAAGATTTGTACAAATCTTAAATAGACAAAAATATGGGCTCGAACAGATAAGCATTAAATGTTGTGTTGCTTAATTAGTTTACATAGTTATAATTATGTTGTACCATGTATAAAGACATTTGTATGTATTTGGATGAGGCTATGTTCTTCAGCTGGTAAGCTTGCGACTTGTATAGGAAGACATGTTACTTTATTGCTTGTATTTCAATTTACCTGAGTTTGTTAGGTTTCTTCATGCTTTACAGATACTTATGAATGAGGATTATTTCCTTTGAAAACATTTGTTTTATTATTTTATACTTTATACTTGACTGATTTCCATTTTGCAGGTGGACTATGATGTTGTACATGCAGATAATTTATAGATAAATATTTGTCTTGTTTCTTAATTAGTTTGTATACTTACTAAAATGTTACTATGTATAGATATTTTGTTTAAAAACTTACACTTAGCATTTGACTTATGAATGAAGGTACTTTGAATAAAAACATTTGTTTTGTTATTAGCTTCCAATTGAATATTTCACATGTGTGTCAGGTTCATTTTTATACTTTTGGTTTGCTTGTGAAAATAATTTGTTTCATTATTTCTAACTTGAATAATTTATATACATATGGTTGTTGTCATTCTGTTATGAAAATATTTTGTTTTGTTAACTTCTAGTTTACATAATTTAAACACAAATGTTTGAGTTTGGTTTTACATTACATTTGATTTTGTTGTACTTTATACTTTGTGTTTTTTTTATACCTTGTTCTTATTTTAGCTTTGTTTACAAATTGTTAAGTTATGTTGTATGCAATCTTAACTAATTAATTCTTATTTTAAATTTTACATTTGTATTTTATATTTGACTATCAATGTTTAAGTTATATTCAATATGGTTTACTTACTTATATTTGTATTTATTTCTATTTGTACTTTACTATCACTATTTAAATTATATACATATGTTTGACTTATATTTTACATTTACATTTTATTTTGTTAGAATTAGGTTTTAAATTTAAACATTATCATCCATATGTATATTTCCAAATTTAAACAAAGTAAATTATTTTAATTCAATTATATAAGGTAAATATTTTTAAGAGATTTTATTTAAATTTCCAGAATCAAATTTCCTTTTAAAATACAAATTTATATAAACAAATGGCAATTATTTCCAAAATCAAATTCATTTGAAAATAATCAGTTCACATTTTATTTAATCAGATTAAATATTTATTAAAATAAACAGGGCCAAAATCCAGGGTCGTTACATTCCTTCCCCCTTAAAAGAATTTCGTCCCAGAAATTTAAAACAAAGATAATTTAAAAGCTGTTATACCAACCATTCAAACATACATATCATTCATACATTAGCAAACAACCATACAATCTATCCTAACAAACATCAGTAGTTATCCGAACACAAATCCGGATAAACTTTCCTAGAATTTTTTAGAGTTTCCCAGGTGCAATCACTGGGATTCTCGCTCCACTGCACTCGACAAGCTTCACTACTTACTCCCGAGTTGCCTCTTGTCTTAATCAACAATCCGAACAGGATTCCCGACCATAGTCAAATTCTGTAAAATACAACACCAATCCAAGTTGAATTTTATATTTAAAACTCAAGGTCTCTGCCTCCCATTCACTTTAATTCACAATCAAAATTTATCAATTCACCATTCAACTTTTATTTGACCAATTCCAATTTCCATTTACATACTTAATTTACTAATTATTTCAAATTAGTTCATTTTCACTTCCAATTCAATATTTGATTTCATCACAAAAATCACTTCATTATAGTTCCTGAGTTTATTTCTAGTTTGTAATTCTGGTTTGGATGTCTATTTCATTTCCCAAGTACGAAATAAATTTTATTTTGGCTTATAATTCCACTTTTTAACTTTATGAGCCACAACTTTATTTATTCTCCACACTTACATCCATTTATTCTTAATCACATTCATTTTCACTTTAAACTCCAGATCTTACCTGTATTAAACAAGCATACTTTTTATTCCAAGCATTTAAATTCTGTTGATAAGCCATCGGAGTTTATTTATACAAATTTAATTTTTTATCCAATTATTTCTATTCGAATAAAGATTTTATTTCATTCAACTTAAATTATTCAAGCTTTTACTAAATAAACTCTCATTTTCCTCGCAGCTACTCTTCTATAAAATTTAATCTTAGGTTAATTTACTTGTTTCAATTTCATACTTAAATTCATTTCCAATTTATTTGATACTCACCCAGATCAATTTCCATTTATTTTGTTAAGATTAAATCCAAGGCCATATTTATTTCATCCATACTTGAATTGGATTTTATCTTCAAAAACCATCTTATTAATTTATCTGTGTTCAATTTTATTTTATAATTCAAGTTTGGATTTTTATTTCATTTTCCAAATACAAAACAATTTTATTTTGGCTTACTATTTTATTTCCCCATATTTTCTTTTGTAAGTCTCACATTCATATTTCACATTTTTACCCAATTTAAGCTTGAATATATATATTCATATTTCATTTTAACTCGAGATTGAACACTAATTTGCAGCTAAAAATATTCTTAATCAATGTGTTGCCAATTTCCTTTATAAGTTATCGGAATATATTTATTCCAATTCAATTTCATTTCAACCTTCTTTTATTTATTTAAGTAAGAATTTAATTTATTCAACATCATGTATAACTCAACTTAATTTTATTTCAATTCAATTTGTTTAACTTAACTTCCGTTAAATTGAGTATCATACTATTCTCTTAAATTTAAATCCAATTATTAAGCTTGAGTTAATCTCAACCAAATTTTTTTATTTCTATTAAATTTCCCAATCCAGTTCATTTACATCTAAATTTGATGCACTTCATCAATTTATTTATATCATCATTATTGTTTTTCATCATTGGTTAAATTCCAAAATTAAATGTTCAACTCAATCCAAAATAAATCCTCATTTTTAACTTCACTTTTAATTTTAATTCCAAATTCAATCTCATACTTTCCTTGGTTATACAAGCCTTTGTAAATCTTTATAATTTTATTTTTCTATAATACTATCATCCAACATTCAAGTTATATAATAATTTCAAAAAAATATTTCTTTTTATATCAAAATATATTTTGGATGAACTTATATAATTCACCCGCCTTTGAAACAATATTGTGTCGAATTGTTCTATTCAAGTGTTTAGAAACCCTTTCGGTACAGTTGTGCAGACTGCACTGACGAAGGTTCATATACCACTCAATAAATCAATCAACATAATATAAAACCATTTTATATTTACTAACAAGTACGCTCTCATATCTATTAATACGCTCAGACTCATTCTAGAGTACTACTGACTCTATCTCTAACGAGAAATCTCCACCAGAGCCAAGGTTCTCACTTAACCTTTCAGCTATTATACCAACTTTGACGACCCGCCCTTCTACTCCCAGAAAGACGTATCATCATAAAGAAAGAAAGGGATAGAAATAGATAAGAAAGAAAGAACATCAACAACAGAATCTCACGGCGGGAACGGAATAAAATATAATACATCACATAACAATTATATAGTTTACATATATCAAAGTTATACAATATTATACACTTGACAATTATATATACATCTGTCACTACATACATCCCAATATACAGCATACTCTAACTAACACAGCGGAACTATATAGATATCTATATACGTCTGGGCTCCTGCTCCAAGCTCCTTCAGAACTCAACTATCCAAGAACCTATCACTTGGCTACTCGTAAAAATTTGAGTACCCAAGAGTTTATGAAAACACAAAATATAAACTCCGGGTCAGACATGGGTCTGGTATGAGTAAACGGTTTAAAGTTGTTTAACTTTGGAAAACATTGGAAAAGAAAGATATCACGTAAGACTCCCCACACATAAATACGGGTAAGTTTTTACCTTACGCTAACCAAAATGTTTCATAGGAAATTCAGTGATATTATAATAGTGTCTAGGGTTTTCAAGTAAATAGAAAATAGCCGAAATTGTTACATTATTAAATTCCAGCTACTAGCCACAAAAGTGGGTAATACAATCAAAACCGTTGGCACTTATTGGAAAATGGGTTCCATACAATGGCAGGGCTACTGGGGTACCGTCCGTCACAGTACGGGGGCTAGATCACCGTACCGAGGAGTACGCCCGCTCCCCTGCAACACAAGGCCGGAACCATTCCTTACTGAACAGTCCCGAACAAGATAACCCCACAGTTGGCGCGACCAACCGCTCACTAAGCCGAATAAAAAGGGACATCTAGACGGGGAAAATCTTGTCCCGCTTGGGCATGACCCACCTAACGTTGCTGCACCTCCCCTGTTTTAGCCATTCCCGGTTGATGAGGCTTGAGGCTACGATTACCTTTAGAGAACATATTCCTTAGAATGCTCATCGCCCGCCTGACGATGTGCTGAAAGCATTCATTCCATACAAGTTCGTTCCGGGTTCGAGCGAAACCGAAGGCATTATCTCGTTACACTCATTTTGGAATCACCCTCAGAGTTAACGATGATAACCCTTGCACTCTGAATCTTCATCTTCACTTCAGATTCACGACCTATCGTTAATTTGGATCGATGTGGTTTTTGGATGTCCAAATATGGAAACCCGATCTTGGTCTCATCGAAATCCAAAACGTATCTTTTAGGGCCAAGTTGTTTTAAGGTTTAAAACAATTCAATTATCCATATTCACATAGATAGATAATTCACAATATCACAATAGATAATCAACATTGTCATCATAAACTGATAATCAATATTATCATCACAACAGATAATCCATATTACCATCATACTTCAATCAAGCATACATTTCATACAACATCATTTATCTCATATTTGAGATCTCAAACCATTCAAGTTAAACAATATCATCCATCCATACATAAGCAATCATATCAACTATAATTAATTTAAAATGAATTAAATTAATTACTTGCATTCCTAATTAATTTAAACTAAATTAAATTAATTACCTCACCATTATAAATCTTGCTTATATAACTATTAATCAATTATCAATCAATTAATTTATCATCATCCAATTATTCAATTTAATTAGCCATCCTTGTATAACTACGTTTAATTACATTCAAGTATTATCCTTTAACTTATTTCCACAAATAAATTATCTTAACTAAATATAGAAATTAACCCTAAATTATTAACATTACATTTCTTCTTAATTTCACTAATTAATTACTCTTTAGTCTCTTATTATTAATTATATTTATTAATGATTACTAATTACATTTTAATCTCATTATCCTGTATTAAATTAATTACCTTAAGTAATTAAATCTTAAATTAAACTACATTTATTAATCACTCCTGATTAATACTATTCAGTAATCAACCACCTTTAATTACTCTATCACATCAGTTAATTACACCTCAATTAATTTCCTTTAAATTAATCCCTTGATTAATTGCCCAAAGTAATTATACTAAAATTACTTTCATTATTAAATCATCCTCAGTAAATTGCATCCAGTCATTATCATTAATTGCTTCCCCAAGTAATTATACTTATCACATCATCAAATAATTATTTAAATTAATTAACTTAATTAATTAACTCAAATAATTCATCTTAAACTTCATTAATTACAATAAGTAATTAATTCCCTAATTACTCAATCACATAATCAATTTGTTTCACACTATTTTTAATTTATTACTTCCTAATCAATTTGTTTAACCTTAATTACTTAATTAACTATTCTTTAATCATAAATTAACATCTTAATAAAACTCAATTATCCTTTTATTAATTACTAATTACTTCGTTAATTAATAATTTATTCTTAATTTGATTACTTAATTAATTAACTATTAATTCATTCATTAATTACCATAAGTAGTTAATTACACTTTATTAATTACTTAATCATTAGTTGACCAATTACAATTAAAAAGTGATTATTTTTATTTACTTTATGAAATCATCAATTAATATTAATTATTCAGCTTAATTAACATTTTAAAAAGACTTCATTAAATTTGGAAATCAATTATGTTAGCTAACTACACTTAATGGTTAATTAACTTTATACTTAGTTAAAATAAATACTGGTTTAAATAATAATTAAACGTTTTAAAACCTTCGTTAAGTATTAACCAAAATCATTATAACTTGAATCGAAATCTTAGTTAAGACTTGTTAAACAATGATTATGTTCACAATGCTTATAAATTTGAGGAAATCAAATTTACTTATCTCCTATATGAAAATGCACTATTACAGTTGAAGGAAACTCGAGCCCTACCTGCAAAAACTCGCGTGCACTCCAAGTAAAATACGCTGTCTCCCCGAGTCACCCTACCTATACAAACTTCTTCTTTTTTTTTATATCTTGAGCAAGTTAAGTTAAACTTAAGAGTTAAAGCATCAAGAAAACTCGCGTTCGAAAACAACCCGAAGCCAACACCAACAAACTCGAGAAGCCACTCGAGTCGCCTGATAACACGGCACAGAAATTACTCCTCCTCGCCGTACACGTACACGGCGGCACGATAGGCTCTGGCGATCTCCCAAGATCACCAGCAAGTCACGTCTTGCCCCAAGGTATGAAATCTAAGCTCAAATCACCCACAGCAATTTCGAATCGAAATTCGACGGTTCTACCCCAAAACAGCACTCAAACCAATCCACAAGAATCACCTCGCCATCGCCACACAAGGCACTAGAGTCGCCAGGATTTCGTCCACGTCTCGAAGACACGACCTTCGACCAGAAATTCGTGACACTCGATCACGCAGAAGAGTTGTACTCGTTTGGTTACAGTCATGACAAAAACCTTAAACAAAAACCCTAAATCAATCTTAATCCCTTAATTCACTTAATAGAAAAATTATCTGATAATATTTACTACATCACCAATGCTCACACTTGCTCCAACACGAATTTGAACATTTAAAGTTGATTAAATCACTGGAAATTGATAGAAATACAATTTTTATTCAATTGTGAACTGCTCTTTAATTACTGAACTAAAAATCTTTCTCTTTGTTTTAAAAACCATCAATTTATGTAAGGATTCAAGATATAATCTTGAATCAATAATTTACAACAATCGAATTTTATCAACTAACACTTGATTCCCTGTATATCAATACCACAGTGATATATTTTATAAATATGGTTTAATCAACCTTTAAAAATCTTAATTTAAGTTTTATATCTTATTTTGGTGAGAAATCAAAGCTTATCCATGATTTAAATAAGGATAATTTAGCTTTTGCATAAACTATGCAACCAGTACCAACTACAGGAAAACACAGAACATCACACAACCATATACAAACTGTAGCATACACAATCCAAATTTCAATGAAGTTTGAATTGATTTTAATTAACTTAAAACTTTAAAAGTTGTGTTTACTCAACAGTAAAATTCCAGAACAAAACATAAACTGAGATGATGAAAACTTTAATTGAATCACTGAAAGCTTTTCTTATTGATTTGCTGTTGAACTTAATTGATTTCCAAAGACAAGATGCTACTAATTTGCTTTAAACTGGAAAGCTTTGATATTTGAATCTAGAGTGTTTTAAGACTTTGGAATTTTGTTGATTCTAGATTAAAATTTTGAAAAGAATAACAGGTTTTCATATGAATTCCAGGTTTTTGCTAAGTTATAAACAAATGAAGATAAGAAGTTAAGTATAAATAGAAAGGAGTTTAACCAGGTTAGGTGTTATCTGCTAGTACACTATTCATTTTTGTTTTATTAGGCAATATTTTCAAATGGGGCTGATAAGATCTTTGAACTCGGCCAAATGTTTTGCTGAGAGAATAAAACATTAGATGCTAATGTACCTAATGTCTACACTAAATCTTATTAGTACATAAGTTTTCATTACTTGCTTTACATAATTATTTACAGGTACACATATACAAGCCTGCCTTGTTTTTAGACTTATCTAACTTTTGTTTTAGTTATGTTGATCAGATCCTTATTCTGCAAAGTAAAGATTTGTACATATCTTAAATAGACAAAAATATGGCCTCGAACAGATAAGCATTAAATGTTGTGTTGCTTAATTAGTTTACATAGTTATAATTATGTTGTACCATGTATAAAGACATTTGTATGTATTTGGATGAGGCTATGTTCTTCAGCTGGTAAGCTTGCGGCTTGTATAGGAAGACATGTTACTTTATTGCTTGTATTTCAATTTACCTGAGTTTGTCAGGTTTCTTCATGCTTTACAGATACTTGTGAATGAGGATTATTTCCTTTGAAAACATTTGTTTTATTATTTTATACTTTATACTTGACTGATTTCCATTTTGCAGGTGGACTATGATGTTGTACATGCAGATAATTTATAGATAAATATTTGTCTTATTTCTTAATTAGTTTGTATACTTACTAAAATGTTACTATGTATAGATATTTTGTTTAAAAACTTACACTTAGCATTTGACTTATGAATGAAGGTACTTTGAATAAAATCATTTGTTTTGTTATTAGCTTCCAATTGAATATTTCACATGTGTGTCAGGTTCATTTTTTTACTTTTGGTTTGCTTGTGAAAATAATTTGGTTCATTATTTCTAACTTGAATAATTTATATACATATGGTTGTTGCCATTCTGTTATGAAAATATTTTGTTTTGTTAACTTCTAGTTTACATAATTTATATACAAATGTTTGAGTTTGGTTTTACATTACATTTGATTTTGTTTTACTTTATACTTTGTGTTTTTTTATACCTTGTTCTTATTTTAGCTTTGTTTACAAATTGTTAAGTTATGTTGTATGCAATCTTAACTAATTAATTCTTATTTTAAATTTTACATTTGAATTTTATATTTGACTATCAATGTTTAAGTTATATTCAATATGGTTTACTTACTTATATTTGTATTTATTTCTATTTGTACTTTACTATCACTATTTAAATTATATACATATGTTTGACTTATATTTTACATTTATATTTTATTTTGTTAGAATTAGATTTTAAATTTAAACATTATCATCCATATGTATATTTCCAAATGTAAACAAAGTAAAGTATTTTAATTCAATTATATATGGTAAATATTTTTAAGAGATTTTATTTAAATTTCCAGAATCAAATTTCCTTTTAAAATACAAATTTATATAAACAAATGGCAATTACTTCGAAAATCAAATTCATTTGAAAATAATCAGTTCACATTTTATTTAATCAGATTAAATATTTATTAAAATAAACAGGGCCAAAACCCAGGGTCGTTACACCATGAATCTGTGATGATTGATGATGTTGCACTATTGTGTGAAACCCCTGGACTACACCATATACACACAAATATGGATTGCACGTGGAAATTAGTTAAGTCATATATTTTTGAAATAGTTTTGAATTTGAATTTTGATTCCAAATAGTTTTGGGAATGGATTGGGATTAAAGTAAAAAGTTTTTGAAAAGGAATTTCAAAGATAACATTTATTTTTGAATAACTTGATTACGCCTTGAAGTTTAAATAATTTGCTTTAAATTTAAATTCAAAATTTGAAACTGAATCATGATTTGAACTAGGGATTAAAGATGTTGTACAAGTTATATATGGGTTAAACCATTTTAAAGGTATTGATTTGGGAATTTGAATTTAATCCAAGGACTTTAACCCATGCAAATAAAATTGGATTCTTTCGAAACGGAAACTATTTGTTTTCAAATAATTAAAGCTTTCACATAAGAAATGTACCTCCAACTTGTGTAAAGGGATTTTAAGTCTAAAATGAAAATGTTTTTCCAACCTATGTAAACGGGTTTGAAAGCTATAAATTAAATCTTTGATTTAAATATTTAACGAGTTAATCTAATTGAAATGGAAATTGTTTTGAAATCTGTAAATGGATCTTTGTGAAACTATGTGAACTTTATGAAATAAATCTTTTGTTTAAAGATTTAAAATGGTAATTTGTTTAACCATTTGAAGAAAAGTTTTGGTTTTCTTTGAAGTTGCGACTTAACTAAAATCCCATATCCATATGATTTTAAATATTGCGCTCATTATTCGGTTTAGCCGGGAGAGGACCTTGTGTCATGTAACCCATTTCGAATAGTGATACGACGTTATGGATTGCATTGAAGATCGGTGTTGAAGACCGGGTATTTGTGAGAACGATAGGATAACCTATCGATTAACTCTGCACTGAGTTGCTCCAGTATAGAGTTTTTCATATGTGATGGGAAGTCCGATCGAGATTGTGAATACCCGGATTTGCAAGGGCTTCTTACGAAGTGCCTTCGGTTCTGTTCGAATCCGGGACAGACTTGTATGATTGTATGTCTGACACTAAACTTTGAGATGTAAAGCAGATTTCTTTCAAATACATATCTGTTGGTGGCGGAGAATTTATTCTCTTAGCTTAACACTCTTCTTTGAGACGTACGAGCTCAGAGGTTATGTAGTTGAAGGTTATCAGTGATATACTCCCAATTTGGTAGTGTGGCATGCTAAGTGTTGCTGTGTGTTGATGATAATTTATTGACCATTTGTGATCAAAGCATGGCTTTCGTGTAAAGCATAGCTTTGTGGACGAGACTGTATCAGGACCTCACACCCCGGAAATGGTCGAAACAGGAATGATGCGGCAAGGTTATGAGGGTCACGCCCTTTAGGGTGTGTCATTCCCTTCTGGTAAATGGTGGTATCATGGTATGGAGCCCAGATATTTAACTATGTGGTGGCTTCAATCTCATTTACTGTGTGGTTGTTGCTTTGTGGTTTAGAGGCGCATCGAATAAAGGTCCTAAAGGACCGGGGGATGGCATGCTCGAGTAGTAGTTACCTAGTTACAGAGGTAACCCGGCCTTGTGTTGGCAGAGATCCGGTTAGGTTCTCGGGACGTCCCGCCAGAGGCATACCCATGGACAGTAGGAAGTTCCTTAGCTTGAACATTTGTTGGAAATCCAAACAAAACAATACGCGCCCTGCACGGTTTTAGTTGTATAACCTGCCATGGAATGTGGCGGTAACCTGCTATTGAACATGGTAGCTATAATAGGCATAAGTGCGAAACGCCTATGCTGGCTAATATTAATATTATACTTTCGAAATGTTTTCTACACTATGCACTAATAATAATATTGAAAAGAAATTTTCTTGTATCAAGCATATTTGACTATCATAAGGAGAAATCTCCTCCAATTCTGCGTTTGCATTGTGTGTGTGGCGGGAGGCCTTATGGTAGTTTAATTTTTCAAAAAGCATTGCGGATTTATTTTAAATTCTCTTGTTGTCTGTTTTAAAAGATAAACTGTTTTTGTTTACTCATACCAGTCCCATAACTGACCTGGAGTTTATTGTTCCTTTCCTAAACTCTGGGTGCCCACAATTTTCCACACGGGCAGTCTGGAGTTGGGTTTTTCAGATAGTCAGGTGTAGTAGATTATCTGGAGTTAGTCCAGTCTTTGGATCATGACTGCACTTGCTTATGTTTGTGAAACGTGATGCTGGTTCGAGCTAGTTTTGGATTGGAGCATTGGATTTGGAGATGCATTCTATTGAAGATATTGTTTCCGCTGTGTCTTGTATCTCTGATAGTATGATATTTATTGTATCATTCGGTTGTATTCAGATATTGTATATGTCATTGTATCAATGTTATATATATTGATATTCTTTTCTTCCGCTGTGTTGTACTTGATGTGTTATAAGCTCTGGCGAACCAAATTCGACGTTTGGATCTACAGCATTTGAATATGAGTGTCGTATTCGATGTCGATTTTCGAAGGTCGAGTCGGTGATGCTACAATTGGTATCAGAGCTAAGGATTGAAACTTTAGCTCAGGAGTATAACACATTTAGTAACTCATTAGAGATAAGGTGAAGTATACCTAGAATGAGTATATCCCTAAGATATCCGTTCGAATGCCTCAGTAAATTCTCTTACTATTCACTGATAGTAAGTATGAGTGCAAGAAGAGGATGAGATATGGGACAGGAGAGTACCACTATAAATGGTCAATACCCTATGATAGTGGAAACAATTTTCTCTATCAATATCCTTTGATTCGTCCTTCCAAATTCTTTTGATTGGTTCGTGGCAGCTCTAGAAAGAAGTTTTGGTGTGATGGTGGCCCTACGAGTCGTTGTAGAAAATCCTTACTTCGTATCTTCATCGGTTTCTTATCAGCTTTTCGATTTAAAGTTTAATGAATTAGAAATTTGAAATTGAAAATTCTAAATAAATTGGAAATTTTAAATTGAGTTAGATTGATTAATAGAATATGAAGCTAAATTTGAATTGAATCGATAAAACAATTTCGTTTAAAACCAAATTTGAAATTCTATTGTCATTTCTTGGGTAGATCGAAGTCCTAAGAGGGACAACTTGGTATATACTTTGGGGTGTTCCGACCTAAGTTGAAATCCATATCTTATGTTTGAGAAATTGAAGAAGATTGAATCTATCTATCTATTATCTAGGGTCCGATATATTCTACGAATGGTTAGTTATCCCTTCGAACTAACCAGTGCCCCTGCATATTTTGTAGATTTGATGACCCGAGTATCCTGTGTAGTATATTATGAGTTTGTTCTCATATTGTCGATATTCTGATTTGGTAAGCCAAATGCAGAATTGATATCTAGTTTGATTTGGAAAGATATTTTTCTATCTTCCATCTATCTTTGTTGTTTCCATGCCTGCAAATTTCGGGGACGAAATTTCTTAAGGGGGAATCTGTAACGATCTCGGATTTTTAATGAGTTTAAATTGATAATTAATTTAATTTTTGAATAAAAATGGTGAAATTAATTGGTAATTAATATAAGATTCTAGTTAAATTATGAATTAATTGAGAATTAATTTAAATATTTGAAAATAAATATGTATATAAAATAGATTGAAAATAGAATTTGAAATTGGGATGTAAATTTAAATATCTTAGAAACTAAATTTGTATTCGGATTTTGGATATGATTAAATTAGACGTGCCTTTATTTATACAAATGAATCTTTTGAAAGTTATATTTTGAAATTGATATAAAATAATTTTCAAAGGATGTTTAAAGTTAAATTCTATATTTTATAATATATCATATGTGTGTTTATTTTATCAAAGTATAATTAAGTTTAAAAATGATTTCTTTAAAAGTTAAATATTTATATATATATATATATATATATATATATATATAGGAATGCAAAAGCAAAATAAGACAAAAGAAAAATCTAAATATCTATGTACAAACAAATAAATGGAGATAATACAAATACTATGAACGAAGAAAAGATAAGTGTAGGCTTGAACAAGAAGAAACAAAAATGCTAATTTTAACCAATGTAAGATAAATGAAGTATGACATTCACAAAAGAAAAAAAAAGAATGCAAGAACAAAACAAATATATGTATGTAAGCTTGCAAAGGAAGACAATATTTTTATAAACAAGTATGAAACATGAAACGAGACAATGATAATTAATGCTTAGCACACAAATTAGATTCATCAGCCTCCAAATATAAAAAAATCTCTGACCTATATTGTACAAACAAATAATAACATATCCTGTAAACTTCTTTTTATATGTATCAATCTTCATTTCAGTTTGACCATTCCAAACTGAGTAAACCTGAAATAATATCATCTAAAACTTAAACATCGTTACAGTTTAAACAACAAGAAGATTAAAGAAAGGATTTTTGTTTGCTCGCAGTTCAAAGCCTGTTTCAACATACAAGCTCTGTTCTTTCTTTTGAAACAAGGTGAGTAACATCACTTTAAACAATTTAAAAATATGGATCTGTTACAAGTTATATTAGTGATAAGTATGTATGAATATAAACATGAATTCTCTGTGTATATTTGGTTGATGGGTGTTTGGTGTACAGGTTGTTGTTTATGTTATATATAGGTCCTCTGTTTAAATTCTAAGCACAAGATTTTTAATTCAAAAATCTTTTCCTCTTGATCTACTTATTGTTTGGACATGGTGTTAAAACAACAATTGTTTGTTATAGCAGATACTCAAGGTTTAAAATTTATTCAAGTCAAAACTACTTGTTAATTGCTCTGGAAACCAAAAGAACTAAGCAAAACCTTAAATTGGTCAAAATACAAATTTCTTAATTCACGAATTCAGGCATGTAAGTTTAATTTGTATACTAAAACATGATTTTTAAAGCAAGAATCATAATTTTTAGATGGAGATTGGAAGAGCAGTTTGGGTTTGTATAAATTTCATTGTTTTAGTGATCTATGGAGATTCACTGATTGGTAGGGATCGGGATTTTGTTTGGTGATGGAATGGTGAACGACGATTCAAGGAAAAATAGTGAGATGGTGGGCAGTTGATCGTGGAAGCGGCGATGATGGATTCCAGTTTGTAGCCCTAGTTTTGTCGAGGGTCAATGTTTTGATTCGCTCGTCCTCTATGATGGATCGAGTGCTACGAAACTTTGGGTGATGGAAGAGGGGAGGTTGACGAGTAGATGGCCGGAGTTGTATGAATTTTGGTGGACGGGGCATGGCGAACGAGGTGATGACAGGTTTTGGTTGTGGTGGGTCTCGCTGTGTCCAGGTTGGGTTTAACTCGATTTTGATTTCGAGAAGATGAGGGAATTCTGGTGGTCGGGGAGAGGCTCGTGGAGGATCGTCGACTTTGCTCGATGATCTGGAGTCGCCTGGAGTTGATCGGCGACAACGTGCACGTACACGGTGTACTTGTCTGGTAATCTGGAATTTGTGTTGTTGAGTGGAAGCAGAGTGTACGCGTTTGTCTTGAGTAATTCGAGTAGTTTGCTCGAAGTTTTTGGGTATTGGACTCGAAGTAAAATAGTGAGGCTCGGGTTGTTTTCATCTTGCTATAGGTTTTAGTAAACCTGATAGTGAAATTGAATTTAAAGCAAATTTAAACAGAATTTAAATTTTGAGATAGATTTAAAAATAAGTTTAAATTTAGATGAAGTTAGATTCAAAAATGGCTTTGAAATCTCAAAGTTTTAGAATATTTAAAAAGAGGGTTTCAGGTTTTAAAAACAAACCTGACAGTTTTTCTAGATTTTAAAATTTAATTTAAAATCTGAAAAAAGAATTTAAACTGGGTTTAAATTCAAAAGTTAAGTTTAGTTTTCAAATAAACTTTTGAATCTTAAGCTTTTAAAATGAATTGGGATTTTAAATCAACAATTTAAAATCAAGGTTTTAAAAGTAAGTTTAAATCAAAGATTTAAATCATTTTTAAAGCCAAGTTTAAATCAAATGGTTAAATATGGATTCAAGTTTCCTGAATTTAAATCTGTGATTTAAATCAGTTTTTAAATCTGAATGTTTTAAACAAGTTTAAATCAAATAGCTTTTTAAAGTAATTTGTTTTCAAATAAATATTTGAATTGGATTTTGATAAAGTTCTTTTTTAAAAAGGATTTTTAATGAAAGGTTAAATAATTTGTTTTGACTTGAATTTGCAAGTTAAAATGTAATGTAATTTAAAGCTTAAAATTTTAAATAAAAATTTAAGTAATTTAGTTAGAACTTTTCTTATATAGGTTTATAAGTTGATATTTAAAATTTGGTTAATGTTGAAATATATAATCATTTTGAATCTTAAATTCAAAATGAAATTTGAATCTAAAATTTAGAAATGTAATGTTTTAAATAACTTTAATATTAATGAAGTCATTAATAAAGAAATGGATTACCTTAGAGATAATTAAGGTATTAAAATGATTTAATGAATAAGATAATTAAGGAATGGCTTATTTATTTAATTTATAAATTAATGATTTAGATTAATTTATAATTATAGATTAATTAGGAAAGTAATTAAGAATTGTCATTAGTTAATGAAGGTCATTAACTAAGATTATTTAAATAATTAATTACTGTGATTAATTTTAACAATTAATTAGATTAAATTAATTAATAATAACCATATATGAAATTGTGTAAGTGTAATTACTGTATGAAAGTAATTAAGAAATTAATTGTTCATGTGATTAATTGAGTTTAATTTGATTGATTTAGGTTAATTGTCAAATATTGTATACTGGATTGGTATTTCTATTGTGATTGTGATGCTATGTAATGTGAATTGCTTTGTGCTGAACTGTGATTTGTAATTTGTTTCTATGTGTATCTGAAAACCCTTTTTGCCCGTAAACGACATTTAAATTTTGATGCGACAGGGAGTCGGATTTCAGTTGGTAATCCGAAACCCACATCGAATCGTAATGGTAAATCTTTGTGATTGATTAATTTACTTTATCTGTGAATCTATGATGATTGATGATGTTGCACTATTGTGCGAAACCCCTGGACTACACCATACACACACAAATATGGATTGCAGGTGGAAATTGGTTAAGTCATAGATTTTTGAAATAGTTTTGAATTTGAATTTTGAATCCAAATAGTTTTGGGAATGGATTGGGATTAAAGTAAAAAGTTTTTGAAAAGGAATTTCAAAGATAACATTTAATTTTGAATAACTTGATTATGCCTTGAAATTTAAATAATTTGATTTAAATTTAAATTCAAAATTTAAAACTGAATCATATGATTTGAAACTAGGGATTAAAGATGTTATACAAGTTATATATGGGTTAAACCATTTTAAAGGTATTGATTTGGGAATTTGAATTTAATCCAAGGACTTCAACTCATGCAAATAAAATTGGATTCTTCCGAAACAGAAACTATTTGTTTTCAAATAATTAAAGCTTTCACATAAGATATGAACCTCCAATTTGTGTAAAGGGATTTTAAGTCTAAAATGAAAATGTTTTTCCCACCTATGTAAACGGGTTTGAAAGCTATAAGTTAAATCTTATATTTAAAGATTTAATGAGTTAATCTAATTGAAATGGAAATTGTTTTGAAATCCGTAAATGGATCTTTGTGAAACTGTGTGAACTTTGTGAAATAAATCTTTTTGTTTAAAGATTTAAAATAGTAATTTGTTTTACCATTTGAAGAAAAGTTTTGGTTTTCTTTGAAGTTGTGACTTAACTGAAATCTCATATCCATATGTTTTTAAATATTGCGCTCATTATTCAGTTTAGCCGGGAGAGGACCTTGTGTCATATAACCCATTCCGAAAAGTGATACGACGTTATGGATTGCATTGAAGACCGGTGTTGAAGACCGGGTATTTGTGAGAACGATAGGATAACCTATCGATTGACTCTGCCCTGAGTTGCTTCGGTATAGAGTTTTCCATATGTGATGGGAAGTCCGATCGGGATTGTGAATACCCGGATTTGCAAGGGCTTCTTACGAAGTGCCTCCGGTTCTGTTCGAACCCGGGACAGACTTGTATGGTTGTATGTCTGACACTACACTTTGAGATGTAAAGCAGATTTCTTTCAAATACATATCTGTTGGTGGCAGAGAATTTATTCTCTTAGCTTAACACCCTTCTCTGAGACGAGCTCAGAGGTTATGTAGTTGAAGGTTATCAGTGATATACTCCCACTTCGGTAGTGTGGCATGCTAAGTGTTGCTGTGTGTTGATGATCATTTATTGATCATTTGTGATCAAAGCATGGCTTTTGTGTAAAGCGTAGCTTTGTGGACGAGACTGCATCAAGACCTCACACCCCGAAAATGGTCGAAACAGGAATGATGCGGCGTTTGGATCTACGACATTTGAATATGAGTGTCGTATTCGATGCCGATTTTCGAAGGTCGAGTCAGGGATGCTACATTGTATGTTGATAATCTTTGTGTAATTATATTGCGATTAAAATCATTGAGGGCTATAATTTATCCGAATATATTTTTCGTATCGTAGGATACCAGAAATAGATAAAATTGGATTTTTGAAATTTAGTAGAAAATTTATAGTAAATAAATTTTAGAAAATTGAATAAATTTAAAAGAAGAAATTTGTTTTAAAAGATAATAAATTTGGTGTTTGAAATAAATTTGAGAATCAATTTGAAATTTGATTTGGTGTTTTGAAAATAAATTAGTAAATCAATTTGATATTGATTTGGTAAAAATAATAACTATTTGAGAATCGATTTGAATATCGTATATCTGTGGATATTTGAAAATTTAAAATTCACAATGGGAATTTTATAAAAGAAAGGAAAATTTGTTTTAAAAATAAATATTGTTTTATTTTTAAAGGTGTGAAAAGAAATTTACAGATTTGGAATGTAAATTAAAATAAATCGAGAAGATTTATTAATTGATATAAATGAAAAGAGAATTCTTCCCTGGAAAGCCGAGTATATTTAAAGTAGCTTTTGAAGTATAAATTAAAAGTTCTAGAAATTGATTTGGATGAATATTGTTGGAGAAATTATTTTTGGGATTGTTTTAAACCTCTAAAGTAAAGATTTATTTAATTAATTATAGAAGGGATTATTGTAAAGACGAAATTGATATTTGATTTAGAAAATGGATATTTAAATAGTTTTACCTTATCTATTAATATATTCTAAAAAATTAGTTTAGATTTGAAGTTTTATATAAAATATTGGTATAAAAATTTCATAGATAATATTTAAAATAAGTATTTTAAAATATTTGGACTCGGTAGACTTTCAATGGAATTAAATGAATATTTGGAAATTTATTCCACGTGAGAAAAATGACTTTAAATTTGTTTTTCAAAGGTTTGAAAAGTGAAAAGTAATTTGAAAATTGTTTACAAAGGTTTGAAAGGTGAAAAGTGACTTGAAATTTGTTTTCAAATGGTTGGAGCGTTAAAATTATATCTTGTGAAGATATATTGAAAATAATAATAATTGAGGAAAAAATTATTTAAATCTAAGCGATTGTTGTGAATGTTGATTGATAGTTAAATAACCGACTATCAATATTGGCATTTTAAATGACATTTGAATTTCGATGCGACCGGGGTCGTATTCCAAATGGATATTCGAAAACCACATCGAACCTTTGTGATTGTGATGGATCTTTTATTTAAAAGATTAAAGTGGAAATTTGTTGTGATTTGTTTGAAATCTGATTGAACACTTGTTTTTAAAAATAAGCGCTCAATATTCGGATTAGCCGGGAGAGGACTTTGTGTCATAAAACCCATTCCGAATAATGATACGATGAAATGGAATTGCATTTGAAGATGGTGTTGAAGACCGGTTGTTTTCGAAAACGAAAGGATTACCTATCGAATGTATCTACACCAGGTTGCTCCGGTATAGAGATTTTATCACCCTTTGTGATGGGGATTCCGGACATGATTAGTGAATATCCGGATTTGCAAGGGCTTCTTTGAAGTGCCTTAGGTTCCGTTCGATCCCGGAACGGACTTGTTTGGATGTGTGTCTGACATTACACTTTGAGATGTAAAGCTGGTTTCTATCAAATACATTTCTGTTGGTGGCGGAGAATTTATTCTCTTAGCTTAACACCCTTCTCTGAGACGTACGAGCTCAGAGGTTATGTAGTTGATTGTTATTAGTGATACATTCCCAATTTGGTAACATGACATACAAAGTGTTGCTGATCATTTGTTGATCAAAGCATGGCTTTGTGAAAAGCATAGCTTTGTGGATAAGACCTCATCGAGCCTCACAAACCGGTAATGGTCAAAACAGGAAAGATGCGGCAAGGTTTCAGGGGTAGCTTTCCTAGGGTATGTCCATTCCTTCTGGAAAAGGGTGGCATCAGGTATGGAGCCCTGGTATTTAACCTATGTGGTTACTGCAAATACTTTTCTTTATGGTTGTTGGTGTAGAGGATCCTCGGATAAGGGTCGCTAACGACCGGGGGTGGCATATCTTAGGTTTTACTTCCCGGGAAGGGGGTAACCGACCTTGTGTTGGCAGAGAGCCGGGTAGGTTCTCGGGGCGTCCCTCCAGAGGCGTACCCATGTGGCAGTAGGAAGTTCTTTAGCCTGACCATTTGTTGGAAATCCAAAGAAATAATACGAGCCCTTTACGATTGCAATTGTATGACCTGCCTCCTCAGGAGATAGCTATAGCAGGCATAATATAATGGTACCTATGCTGGCTAAGATTAATATTATACTTTCGAAATGTTTTCCACTATGCACTAATGATAATATTAAAAAGGATTTTGCGTATCAAGCATGTTTGACTATCATAAGGAGAAATCTCCCCCAAGTCTGCGATTGCATTGTGTGTGTGTGCCGGTAGGCCTTATGGTAGTTTCATTTTCCAAAAAGCATAGCGAATTTCTTTTCCTTTCTTTGTGGAAATAACTGTTTTTAAGATCTCACACCAGTCCCATGACCGATCTGGAGTTTATTGTTCCCTTTCTAAACTCTGGGTGCCCACAATTTTCCACACGGGCAGCCTAGAGTCAGGTTGTCAATTATTCTGGAGTGAAGTCAAAAAAAGAGATGCTGTGGAGATCAGAAGCAAGCTGGATGGCGAAGCGTATCACTAGTATATGTTATATTCTTTTCCGCTGTTTTGTTGTTGTAACACTTTGATAATGTAATGTGATGTAATATAATAATTGATATTGTTCTTTGTTTTAAAGATATTCATTTATCTATTATATTTGTTCCGCTGCGAAATGTGAGACACTGTTATTGTTTCTGTTTCTTCTTCTATCTCCTTCTTCTTTAAACCCTAACGGTTCGGTTTTCCGGCATTCGATACAGTGGACGTATTGATGTCGACTTTCGGACGTCGAAAAATTGGGTCGTTGCATTTTTTCTATTATGCACAAGAAAAATACAAATGAAGGAGAAGTAGAATTCAAAATTCATCTCCTTTTAGTAGGGATACATGCCTATTTATATAGAACGTAGACCCTTGGATTCTAACATGTATCACTTTTAGAAAAGAAATTGTCATATTTTGCTGACGTAGCACATGCTCGGGATGATATGTGATATAATCCTTCTCTAACGTCTCCATGATGACATGGCATAGCTAATCCAACTAGTGAATGTCATGTGACCAGCTAGGGTGTTGGTTTTGGGTGTATTCTTTAATATTCAATGGCTCTAATTTCCAGTATGCAATAGCTTCCTTAGTCATCAATATGCAATAGCTTACTTTAGTTATCAACATGCGACAGCTCTTCTAGTTACCAATATGAGACAACTACTTTTAATCATTGATGTGCAATGGCTTCCTTCTTTATTAACTTGCAATGGCTTTCTTTCCATTAACTTACAACAACATTCGTTATGTTATAGTCTTCAGCTTGCAATGGCTCTAAGTTATTAATATATGATAGTTTGAACTTCAACTTGCGGTAGCTATATAACATCAACCATGATAGCTCCCAACTTGAAATAACCTTCAATGTGCAATATTTATCCATATATCATAGCCTCTTCTAATCTTCAACATATACAGCTTTCCTTTGCCTCGAATTGCGACAACATCCCTTGACCTTGATTTGGAACAACATTTCTTGGTCTTAACTTGCGACAGCATCCCTTGGTCTCAACTTGCGGCAACATCTCTTAGTCTTAACTTGAGATAGCCTTTTCTTACATGCAAAAGCTTTAAATTTTGTGATATAACATTTTACACCCTCCCCTTCTTTTGATAAAAGCATTTTACACTTTAGTATAAACATCTTATTCGTTTTTGTTCACTTTCTAATTTAAATCCTTCATACCCTTATAATCTTCTATGTTAACCATGCGTTTTTTGCTCTTTCGTGATTCAATGGTTAGACCACATTTTCTTCTTTCCTTATAAATAGTTTTTCCTTCCTGACCTCCAATTTTTACCAGTCCATTTGAAATCATTCATTTCAAAAATTATTCTCTTTCGAAGAAATTCAATTCTTGGATGTTTGGCAATTTGTTTCATTTGTTATCATTATCATTACTGTTATATCTTTGATTTTAGATCTTTACTTCATGTTTTCTTTTTGTTGATTTTGTGTTTTTCTAAAGTTATTGATTATAAACCTTCATAAGGATTTTGTTGAATTTCCTCATAAATCCTGCTTTGATCCTATATTTCTTTTGAATAAAATTGCTTTTTTATTTACGAGTTTTAGTTTCTACTACCTAATACGAGCTTTAGTTTTCAGTTTTTCACAACTGTTGATTACTTATTTTATTACTCATCATTTTAACACTCGACACCAAATAGTGGTAGCTTTTCTATTCAATATGCGATAGTTCATTTACCTAAATTATTTAACATGCAACAACTTGGTAATTCATTGATCTGCCTTAATCAACATGCATTAACTCGACATGCGATGGCTCCTTCAATTGTCCAACATGTGACAGCTTAACATGCGACGCTCCATTTATTTATCTTATTCAATATGAGACAACTCATTTATCCTATCCTCCTTACTTAACATTTGACAACCTAATATGAATAGTCCCTTTAATCATTTTATTCAACATGTGATAGCTACTTCAACATGCCACAACTTATTTATCCTTCTTACTTAACAGTCGACAACCTAACATGTGATAACCTTTTTATTCGTTTTATTCAACATGCGAAAACTACTTCAACATGCGAAAACCTATTTATTTGTTCAAAATGGAATGGTTATACTTATTACTTTTATTGTCTTGTTACTTAAAGATTCATTAACTAGTTTGTTGAGCTATTGTATACATCAATAGTAAAAGATGTTTTTATGTGCTATTTGATATGCCTTCTATAGTCGACCTACTTTCATTTTCCTAGGAGTACTCATATTCTTCTTGTGAAAAATCATGATAAGAGTGAATTAAGTTTAAGTTTTTTTCTCTTGTTAGTTAAAATTTTATTAACCCGTATGCTTAATTAAAATGAACTAGGTACTATGGCTAGAAACAAAAAGGGATCTTCTAAAGCATCTCCCAGCTCTCCTAAGCCTAAAAAGCCTTCGGAGGAGAAGCTTTATATTAGCTGTCATTCCTACTTTTCTAGGCAAGAAGACATTAACTACTCATCGCATCACTTTGGAATCTCTGGAATCGAAACTAAGGTTTCGGTCCCACTGACAGGATCAACACCCCTCCCAGGGATTCTTCACCTTTACCCATATTAATATTTTGCACTTCCACTACTTACCTTTTAATGGTGTCATTACCAGAGTTATGTCCTTTCTTGGAATTGTTCCCATACAATTTACTCTGAACTCCTACAACTACATTCACTCTCCTTTTATGGTACTCAAAGAACTCAAGTGAGAGGACTTGATCCATTCAACTTTATGTTCGCTTACCATAGCTCAAAGAGCTAAGTTTCAACCTAAGGGTTTTGTATTCTATCTCTGCTCTATCAATTGTGGGCTGATTTCATATTCGATCCACAAGACCAAAGATTGGTGCCATCAATTCTTCTATGTGAGATATTTTTCTCTTGAGATCTCCATGAAATTCTCTGTCCCCAATAGGTAACAGATCTCACATTTTCCTTTTGTTCTACTGATACACCATGCTAATTGTTATCTTTCAGATTTCGTCCAAGAAGATATCGACTTTGAAGTTTTGGAAAAAATGAGTAAGCTTAGAGACACCATCAAACGCTCAAGGAGTTGATTGAGGTAACTTACCAAGGAGAAACTAAGGAGGTACTCCTTAATTTATCCATTCCATCGATTTTTGGGTGAGCCTTGCATTATAAAAAGAAACCGATATGTGCATACGCCTCCTCATCCCTTATATTCGAAAATTTGAAGTTTACCCTCCGATTCAACGGTTAGCTTCTAATAGTCCTAGATATTCTCTAGGTTTTATTCTATTTAAGTTTTATGTTAAGGAAATAGTGATTTCTTTCACTTGATTACTTATGCTTTTCTATTATTTCAAATCTTTGCCAAGTCAACCCAACTCTCTTGTCGTCGGGCAAAGATCCATTAAATTTGCCTTCTTCTCCAAATGCTCCTAGCAAACCACCTATACCTCTCACTTCCAAAGCTACCACATCATCTTTAACTTCTATAATGGGAGACATTCTTTTATTATCTAAGACTAAGAAGCAAAAGGAATTTAGTGGTGCGCAAATCTCTTTTAAATCTCCACTCAAGAAACTCAAAGAGGTCAATCCTACTTCGCTGTTGTCTATGGTTCCTACTTTTGATATCATCACAACTTTTGTTCCTTCTTCGCTGCCCCTTCGGAGCCTAATTATTGATATTACGAGCTCACCACTTAGGAATTTTGCGGCTTTCTTTCACTAGCAATTGGGGCTTGATTCACCTCTTCTGCAAGATGTTCCTCCTTCAGTCTCTAGCATAGGGGTTTTCACTCCTTGAGTTTCGAAGAATTATTAATGTATATCCTTCAATCTCCTTCCATTACCTATGTAGGTTCATCTGAGACTTCCTTCCCTTTTTCAAAAGATGCTGTTATCTTCTTTTTACAACAACTCATTCTTGTATGCCTTACTTTCTTTTAATGTGTCAAGTGAATTAATTGATGTGATTTTGACATCCAGGATTCTTTTCATATTGGAAAACACATATTTGTCCTTCAACAATCACCTTCTTCTTCTTCTTCTCAAGTTATGACATTGTTTCAAGAGTTGAATTCTTCGTTGGTTGAGAAGATAAAGACTATGGAGAATGAAGTAGAGAGTCTCCAAACTTATAACATCTCTCTTTCTGTCGAGAATGAGAGGTTCATGTCTTCATTGGATTAAGGTAAGAAAAATCTTGCAATTTGGAGGAAAAATTAAAGACTTTGGAGAATGTGCTTTTCTCAAGTTGTAAGGAAACAAAATAAGCCCAACTCGATCTTAAAGAGGTTTCAGCTACAGTTTTAATTTTAGAAAATGAATTAGCAAAGAAGAACATTTTTCTTAGGAAATCAAATACATCTCTACATGACGTAAATGTCAAGGTATCGGCCTTTTTGAACAAGACTCTTTTGAAAGTGCAGTGGATCATATATAATATGAATTGTGTATTAGTATGTGAGTGTATACCAATATATGAGCTAAATATAGTAATATAAAACAGTATAAAAAAATAAGTACATTGGATTTTTTATATTTGTTCTGACCTCCAGTTCTATGTCCGATTCCGAAGATCAATTTCGGTATTTCACTAACCAATAACCGTTGCTTCGTCTGGAGGAACAGGCTTATACAAAAGTGTTTCTTTGACAAGCTTATGTTCTAAATACCACGAATATTGACTACTGGTACAATTCTTCCTATAATATCTGTGGTAACAAGAAATGTGTAATTTGTGATTATGGAAGTGATTTGAATGATTATTCAATGTAGAATGTAATAAAATAGTAAGATCACTCATGGGAGTATGAGATCAGAAAGCGGTAAGATAGAGACTTTTTATAAGTTAAAAATGATTTATGATCTTGATGTATATTCATATAAATCAAAGAATTATGATTAATAGTTGCAATCATTCATATATAGTCATTTCTATTCAAAGAGATAAGTACAAAAGATTGCCGCTCTTCGAAATGTCTTTTCAAAAAATAGCTGTTATGGAGTGATCGGTTGGTTGAGTGTAAAAGCCAATCTACTGAATAAGAACTTGAAAGTATGCATGAAATCTGAAAATAAACAAGCTATGGTAAAATTGTATGGTTTAGTCGACCGAATACTTTTCTCGGTTGACTACCATCAGTCGACTGAGGAAAGTGTTTAATTGGCTGAACTGTAGAAAATTCTGTGTATGTGTATTTTTCTTTTTCAAAGCCTTTTCAAACTCTTTGATAATTTAAACTTTCTTTATGTAGGTGTGTATGTGTGTACATGTGAACTACCAAGGAGATTTTTATAAGTTATTCTAAGACCACATACATACTTATAGTTTGATGATCTTTTGATTTGTTGAAGCACTTGAGTATGATCTATGTTAACCCGCCTTTTTGCAAGGTCATGGACAGGTGGGTTTAACTTAATCGACTACACATTCGTCGAGGCTGGTGTACGATGGATTTAGTCGACTGGATGGATGGATGACGCAACGTGCTTGGGAGATGTAAATATGATTGGATAAAGATGAATCAACTATAATTCGGGTCTAGGAAACATGGTTCGGCCTAGAACATGGTTCGACATGGTGGAGGTTCGGCACAAATGGTTCGTCTGGCATTCACGTTCGAATTGCATTCAAGAGTACTCGGCATACATAGAGCATCCGGCATACATGAGTGGTTTGGCATTCTAGGAGCACTCGACATTCAGTAGAGCTCGGCATCCAGGAGCGCTCAGCATTCAGTAGCGCTCGGCATCCAGGAGCACTCGGCATCCAGGAGCGCTCGGCATTAGAGATCGTTCGGCATGATGGGCGCTCGACATTAGAAACTGTTCGGCATCAAACATGGTTCGGCATCAGACATGGTTCGGCATGATGGAGGTTCGGCATTAGGGATCCTCCAGCACTGGATGTGTCGCCGGCATCTGAAGACGTTCGGCATTGGATGGATCGTTCGGCATCTGGAGACGTTCGGCATTGGATGGATCGTTCGGCATCAGGAAGCGTTCGGCATACGAAGTGCGTTCGGCATGACAACCTCGTTCGACGTACGAGTGCGTTTGGTATGGCATTTTGGTTCGGCATGGGCCGTTCGGCCCTGATGGGCTCTGGTTATTCAGAGAGCCCACCAACTACCTGGACGTGTCTATAAATAGATCATGTAGGGCTTCAAGAAAGGGATCTTATCTTCGGCTCTTTGACTTTCTAGTTTCTAAGACTAAGGCTAGTCTACCACTTTGTAACTGTAATCAATTGCTACATCAGTAAAAAGAAAACTTCTGGAGTGGACGTAGGCCGGAGTTAGCCGAACCACTATAAAAACCTGTTATTCTTTACTGCTTAATTTCTATTCTGACCGTTCTTCGTATTATTACTCTCTACACACACTTTATCTATTATCAGCGACTGTTAGTTGGTGCTTTCATTTACATTTGGGTGTTAGTGACCAATTTTGGCGCTAACATTTTGGTGCTTTCACTGAGAACGCAAGCAATCGGGAATTTTGTAGTTAGGAACTTGGATTCTAAGGAGCAATGGCTAGGCCATCAACAAGGAAGCAATTGACAGGAAGAAGCAATCAAGAGGGAAGTTAGGAGGCTTCCTTTGGAAATGGAACAGGTCAAACATCCATCTACATCACCAGAGAGGATATGGAAGCGATGATGAAACGGCAAGAGGAAATGATGCAGGCTCTTCTTAGGTAATTTGGACAATCAGGAAGTGCAGGTACTCAAGGTCTTAGGGCTGGACTAGAGGAACTCAACAGCGGGTTGATGGAGTGACTCAACAGGGGGCAGCCCCCAATCGGCAGACAACTATCAATCTGGAAGGACCTAGGCTCGGGGGCACACCACCAGGAAATGCTGGACCAATTCATGGAGGGATTCCAGTTAGCACGGCACAATAAGATGCTGGCGGGAATGTAGGAGCGCGGGATGAAGAGTATGTACCAGAATTCCCTCGGGGACTCGGGGGGCAACCGTTGATGGACAATGCTGGATTAGCCGAGATCATCAGGCGAATAATGCACGGAGGTTTGACCAATAGAGATCTGAAAGGAATGAACAAGAGTCCGTTCACCCGTGAAATCAGGATAGCTCAGAATCCGCCAGATTTCAAGCTACCTAACGTGGAAATATACAATAGCAAAGCCAATCCAACAGATCACTTGATGAGATATATAAGACACATGGAGGTGCTGGGGGCATCGGAAGAAGTCATGGCTCGATGTTTCCCTTTATTCTTGACGGACATAACTGCTATGTGGTTCAGGCAGATAGAAGAAGGATCTATCGGGACATGGACATAGTTGGTGGACAGGTTTCTGAAGCAGTTTTGGGTATATATCAAAAGGCCAAAGAATGTAATGATGCTGACATCTGTAAAACAAAGGACAGACGAATCACTCAGAGCTTTCTTAAATCGGTTCAATGCAGAGGTTGCTTCGGTGGATCGTCCGGATCCATCGATGGTTTTAATGGTGCAGTGTCAGGAGTTAGACAAAATTCAGATTTCAAAGTGTCACTGATACGGGACCCTCCAATGGATCTCGGGGAATTCTTTTACGAAACTGAGAGGTTCCTGCGGAAGGAAGATGCGTGCTCAGATATGAAGTTAAAAGGGGTGAACGCGGCTGAGGATGGAGGGCCATCTAGCGGAGGCTTGGAAATAGATAAAGGCAAAAGAAAAAGGAAGTTGGATGACGAATTAGGAAAAGCTAGTAAATGGTGGAGAGAGCCAAAATTCTCCACCTACACAGGATTGAACAAGACGCTGGAACAGATTTATTTGGAGACTCGGAATCGCCTTCCCTATCGAAGGCCGGCTGGGAGAGAACCCTCCGAATGTGAGAGGGCATCAGGGAAACACTGTCTCTTCCACGATTTGGACGGGCATGATACCAACAGATACAGGCACTTAAAAGACATAATTGAGGAGCATGTAAGGAATGGACAGTTGCGACAGTACGTCGAAGCTCAGAATGCAACGGTAGGGCAGGAGCAATCACCGTCCACCTCACGCAGCGATGGTACGAGGCACAGGAATGATGGTCGATTGGTTATCAATTGACTGGAATATTACGAAATAAGTAGCAAACTACGGGCAAACGGCCAAGTCACTTACTCATGTACGGGGATGGAGATAGCCCCTAGGCATGCTCTGAGATGACGATAAACCGCGACACTCTAATTTGTGAAATATGCTTTCTCTTTTTTGGCTTGGACATTTTCTTTTTCCTGATTTGGTTAGAACTTCCGGTTTTGTTTGTTTCTTGGTTTGAACTTTTTATTTGGGTGATTGCTTTCTGGTTTGGATATCGGTTTGGATTTTTGATATGGATTTTTTGTTTTCTGGTTTGATCTGGATTTTGGATTTGTTTTTGATTGGATTTTTGTCTGGTTTTTAGTAAACGGTCGTCGGGTATGGATTGTACCCGGCAAGGGGTAAGCCTCTTCGTCCAAACGTGGCGAATCGACTTATTTAGGTCGTCGAGTATGGACTACGCTCGGCAAGGGTCCGAAGAGACCAGGATTCGGCCTAGGACTTAGGCCCCAAAATTATCGGTTACTATTTCAGGTTGTCGAGTATGGACTATGCTCGGCAAAGGTCCGGAGAGACCAGGATTCGGCCTAGGACTTAGGCCCTGTATTATTAGTTATTATTTCAGGTCGTCGGGTATGGACTATACTCGACAAGGGTCCGGAGTGACCAGGATTCGGCTTAGGACTTAAGCCATGGCATTACTCAACGTCCAGAGACACTGGACCACGATCGTCATGTGGAAATTGCGCTTAGCAAGAACCCGAAGAGGTTACGGATTCAGATATTGACCCGGAGAGGTCATGGATTCAGTTACTGGTTATTGGATAAGGTTGGGTTAAGACTCGGTTATCGAGTCCGGATGGATATGGAATTGGCTATGGACTTTGGATGTCAGATTCGGAATTATTTAAAACACACCTTCCGACAGCAATGCATGTTATGAGGGGCAAGTGTTAACCTGCCTTTTTACAAGGCCATGGACAGGCGGGTTTAACTTAATTGACCGCACGTTCGTCGAGGCTGGTGTACGATGGATTCAGTCGACTAGATGGATGGATGACGCAACGTGCTTGGGAGATGGAAATATGATTGAATAAAGATGAATCAACTATAATTCGGGTCTAGGAAACATGGTTCGGCCTAGAACATGGTTCGGCATCAAACATTCGGCATTAGACATGGTTCGGCATGATGGAGGTTTGGCATTAGGGATCCTCCGACATTGGATGTGTCATTCGGCATCTGAAGACATTCGACATTGGATAGATCGTTCGGCATCTGGAGACGTTCGGCATTGGATGGATCGTTCGACATTAGGGAGCGTTCGACATACGAAGTGCGTTCGGCATGACAATCTCGTTCGGCGTACGAGTGCGTTCGGTATGGCATTTTGGTTCGGCATGGGTTATTCGGCCCTGATGGGCTCTGGTTATTCAGAGAGCCCACCAACTACCTGGACGTGTCTATAAATAGATCATGTAGGGCTTCAAGAAAGGGATCTTCTCTTCGGCTCTCTGACTTTCTACTTTCTAAGACTAAGGCTAGTCTACCACTTTGTAACTGTAATCAATTGCTACATCAATAAAAAGAAAACTTCTGGAGTGGACGTAGGCCGGAGTTAGCCGAACCACTATAAAAACCTGTTGTTCTTTACTGCTTAATTTCTATTCTGACTGTTCTTCATATTATTACTCTCTACACACACTTTATCTATTATCAGCGACTGTTAGTTGGTGCTTTCATTTACACTTGGGTGTTAGTGACCAATTTTGGCACTAACAATCTATCTTGGTTTTGTCGTCATTCTCGCATAGTAGATGTGTATAAGGTATATATGACGATATAGTTATCATCGTTAAAATACTAAAACCATAGTTTTAACAATCTCACTCCTTTTGATGTTGACAACTGTATGTATGGATATAGTTGTCGTACGACACTGTTTCGACCTTTTGGACGGATGTTGCACCTTGCATGATTTTCTCCCCCTTTGTCATCATCGTAAAAGAAGGTAATGTAATAGAGTATGAATATGATAGTTGTTCAAAAAGACAAAGATCATAGTAGAACATAGCGATATATTCAGAAACATAGAAAACAGAACAGAGTAACATAATAGATTCAACACAGAATAGGTTTAACACAAAAAAAAAACATAGTAGTTAATTAAACAACTTGGACCACATAAAAGTTCAACACTAACTGACATCAAATAAAAACATAAATAAGATACAACTTTTTATCAAACTAAAATTCCAGCAAGTAGACAAGATGCAAACACTAACGGATTTACCAACCCAAGATAATCTAAGATTCCAAATCTGATGCCTGTGGTGAAGATAGACGAGAGCATGAAGCAGTTTTATTCTAAATTTTCTCTAGAAAGCCAAGAGTTGTTTTCTCAAATGTCCTTTGAAGTTTAATTAATTTCTTTTAGTGATTAAACATAATCTCTTGATTTTTAAGTATCGCATCGGAAGAAGAAACATTCTTGGATGGCTTGAATAATGAAATTCCTTGATTACTATTTGAACTCCAATTGACCTCTTCTGGATTTTCTTGTTGAATATTGTCTTGTCCAGCTTGTTAAGATAATGATTGAGCAATGCTGGCATGAACTAGACGAGATACATAATCACTGTAATAAGGAAAAGTCTCCATCTTACCAGGAAGCTATATAAGTGAGATTGATTTTTGCTCCTTATTTTTAGGATAATAAGATCTTGCAAGTTGTCAACATTAACCCATGACGAACAAAAATCTTTTTTAAGTAGGAACCAAAAAATATGGTGTGATAAGTATGGTCACGGAAGCTCTTGATTTCATCGAGAATGATTCGAGCCCAATTTAACTTCTTATTTGAGTAGAGAGCATATAAAATTTTGAAATTATTGTCATACATTTTCGCATAGCTCCCGGTTCGTGGTAAAATGGTGTGAAGGATCATTTTATTAATAATTTGAGCTTGAGATCGTAAATTGATAGAAATGTTTTCCTTTTTCTCGGTTCGAAAAAGATAACTAACGGAATCATAAGCAAACTTATTGTGATCTATATCATCTAATTCAAGACTGGTATTGTCACAATCTAATATAATGCCCAAATCATGAATATTCAAAACAAAATAAACTTCTAAAACTCTGCTCCATAGATTTCCATCATCATTATTATCCAGGGGTTTGTAGAAATCTCCTTGGAGGTTGGCATAAAACATTCTAACAAGGAAAGGATAAATTTTTACCTTGTTTTCTTCGGCGTCAATCAATAAAAGAAATCCATGATCTCATAAAACCGTTTATTCCTAAATTCAGCGAAATCAGTCATCTTGTGGAAAGTTTCCTAAATGATCCTCTTATCATTGAGATCGTTGAAGTAGGTAAGTGATTTCTTGCTTCCATTAAGCTATTAGAGCAATTGTTCACCATAAGCAAACTCCAGATGGGATGGTTCAACCGGTTCCTTTCCTTTATGAGGTCTTTTCTTACAAATCATTTGTTTGCCATTGAAATTTGGGAGAAAAGTTTTCTAGGATTTTTGATTGAAGAATAGAGAAGCGATGAAACAATGAAAGGTTATGTCATTTAGGCCCTTTTAAAAATTGGAACTGTCTCGTTCGGTCGATTAGAACTTAGATTTAGTCGACTGAAAGTGGTGGTTTTCAAGGCAGAAACTATGGCTTAGTTTAGTGGACTATTAGAAGAATTTTAGTTCGCTAAGCACTGATTTCAGTGATAGAAATCATTTTGCATTCGACTTCAATGGGCAGTTTTTGATCCAGAACTTGCTAGTGGTTTTAGCCGACTGGCTTTAATAATCTCAATCGACCGAGCTGAAGGAATAGCTATGTATTTTGTATTTTTGTTCTTTTTAATATAGTTTAAAAAAATTATTTTCAATCTTATATGTTTACCTAAACTATTTTGGAGATGTTAAAATGACAATATAAATTTATTTATGATTATCAAGCAAATATAAATACAAATTTTCATTATGTATATGTTTATATTTATTTTTCTCTTGATGCATCTGAGTTCTTATGCTCAGTTCGATCCCAAGAGTTTGTGTTAATTATAGTATTCTTGGTTGAGGGTTTAGGTGGAGACCAGTTTGGACGAACCATAGTGTGATTCCAGTCTTAGTTTGATGGCCTTTCTCTTATAATTTTTTTGGCATAACATTGTAAGTTTATACAAGAGTCTCTATTAAACGAGGAGATTTTTCATGTAAACAATCTTTCATTAGAGAATGGCCACAGTATTGCCAGAATACATCGTTCAAGAAAGTTAAGATGAGATCCTTGTCTTCGTTGCACATAATAAATTTCTCTTTGAACTCCCATCATTTCTTGTAGATAGCGATAAATTTCATCAACTTTGGTATGGATAGACGATGATTCAAGATTTATTGCTTATTTGACTTTCTTTCCCTTTGGATAATAGCTAGTGTGATACATAGGTGTTGTTATAATATTTAGTGGGAATGATTTATTCGAAGGAGGAGTGATATAGGTGATGCTATAATATTTTGTGAGGATGATTTATTTGAAGGAGGAGTGGATTTTGTTGGTGATACGTATATACTCTTTGATGAGGGTGAGCTAAAATCAATTGTCGAGTAAGCAGAGTCGTTATCAAAAGACATTTTTAGATTCTTTGTTTAAATAATCTTACTATTTTGCCTTTCTTTTACAAAATGTCCATATAAAAAGAACAGTTAATATATTTTTAGTAAATAATTTTGTAAGGTCGGAATTAGTTTAACCATATAATTGTTAATAGTTTTATTTATAGTAGTTAACCATTTTACTAAAAAAAACTATACTTAAAATTTTATGGTAGAGAAAACATTTTAGTTTTTATGACATACATCAGTTAATTTTATGAAATTAATTCATTAAGTGAACATATTCCAAGATCTCTTCTTAGCTTCATAAAAGTTGTTTAACACAGTGGTTTAGTGAAAATATCTGCAATATGATTTTCTGTGCTAATAAATTCAAGAGAGATAATACATTTTTCAATGTTATCTCTTAAAAAATGGTGACGAATATCTATATGTTTAGTTTGAGAATGGTTAATTGAATTTTAGACAAATTTATAACACTTATATTATATATAGGAGTTTTGTTTATAAATTTTCCAAAATCTTGAAGTGTTTGTTGCATATAAATTACTTGAGCATACGCTAAGGTAGTGGAGATATACTCGGCTTCATATGTCGAGGGAAAACACAAATTTGCTTTTTACTAAACCACAAAACCAGAAATTGACCAATAAAATGACATATGCCACTTGTAATTTCTCTATCCTTTGCAACCATCGAAATTCACATCACTGTATGGTACGAGTTCGAAGGAGCTGGCTTTTGGGTAAAAAACACTGTAATCTTTGGTTTTGGTTAAACATTGCAAAATTCTCTTAATCGCTTGATGATATGATTTCTTAGGTCGTGCTTGAAATCGTGCACATAAACACACACTCATCATTATATTAGGTCTATTAGCCATTAAGTATAATAGAGTTCCTTCATACTTCGGTATAATTTTTGATCAAAATCTTTTCCATTTTCATCTTTATCCAAATGTAAACTAATGCTTATTGGAGTCGGTTTACTGGATGTATTATCCATTCCAAAACGTTTTATCAATTCTCTACAATATTTTTCTTGGTTCGTAAAAATTACATTTTCAAATTCTTTTATCTGTATTCCTAAGAAAATATTTAATTCTCGCATATGAGACACCTCAAACTCGATTTTCGTTATGTTTGAAAAACTAGAACATAGGTTTTTGTTGGTTGATCCAAATATAATATCGTCGACATAAATTTGTACAATTAGTATATCGTTCTTTTCTCTTTTCATAAATAAAATTCTATCAATTTTACTAATTGAAAACCGAAATTTATTAAATTTGCTTTTAGCCCCTCATATCAAGTACGGGTTGCTCGTTTTAACCCGTATAATGCTTTTTTAAATGTGAAAACATGATCCGGATATTTTTCATGAACAAATAAAGGTGGTTGTTCGACGTAAACATTTTTTTGTAAAACCATTTAAAAATGCACTTTTAACATTCATTTGAAATAATTTGAAATTGTGATGACATGCAAAGACGAGTCATGTTCTTATAGCATCAAGACGTGCTATAAAGGTAAATGTTTTTTCGTAATCAATTTATTCCTCTTGATTATATCCCTAAGCAACTAACCTTTCTTTATTACGAGCTATATTTCCATTTTCATCTAATTTATTTTTGTAAACTTGTTTTGTTCCTACTATGTATTGATCATTTGGTCTTGGTACTGGTTTCCACACAACATTGCTAAAATCTAGAAGTCATCTTTGATGCCCCTTTATAGTTTTTAGGTACAAAGTTAGATATGAATGCTACATGACTCATGTGATTAGCCGATTTCTAGTTGAAACTTTTGTGTTTATGTTACCAGTTATACTGTTAATCGGATGACCTTTTAAGATTTAAGGTGGTAATCTTAAAAGATTATCATTATTTTTTATGATATTAATATTTTCAGGTAAAAGAGTATTGTTACTATTATTATCTAGAATTTCATCATCATCATCATTATTTTTGTTTTCTTAAAATCTTCATCAAAAGAACATGCAGATTTTCTTCTATATTGTTTGTTCGTTTATTAAAAATTCTATAGACTTTACTATGATCTGAATAACCAATAAAAATTCCTTCATCGGCTTTTGTTGAATTTTCCAAGATTATCTTTAGTACTCAAAATAAAATATTTAGAACCAAAAAAACGAAAATATGATACTTTAGGTTTCTTAATCGTATAACATTTCATAGCATGTATTTTTAATCATTGGTCTACGTATTACACAATTTAAAACATTACGTGCGGTAGCAACGGCTTCGACCCAAAATTCTTTGGTAAAATATTACTACTTAGCAATGTTCATGCACATTCTTGTAGTGTTCGATTTTTTTTCTACTACACCATTTTGTTGTGGTGTTCATGGAGATGAAAAATTATGTATAATTTCCTTTTTATTGCAATTTTTTTTTGAAAATGTCATTTTTAAATTCTCCGCCATTATACTTTTTATACTTTTGATTTTTAAGTTCATTAAATTCTTAATTCTTTTAGTGAAAATTTTGAACATTTCAAACGTGTCACTTTTATGTTTCAAAAACAATGTCCAAGTGTATCTTGAAAAATCACCAACAATCACTAAACGTATTTGTTATACTTTATCGATCGTACTTGAGTAGGACCGAATAAATCTAGATGAAGTAGTTCGAGTGGTTGTTTTATAGAAATTCACTTTTTAGGATTAATGAGCTTTTATTTAATTTTCTAAATCGACATGCATCACATAAAATTTTAATTTTTTAACTAATTTTAAATAATCCTCGCACTTAATCATTCTTTGCTAATTTATTTATATGTTTAAAATTTATATGGCCAAAACGTTTGTGCTATAGCCGTGAATCATTATAATTTGCGGCTAAGAATAAATCGCTATTATTTTTTACTTTCGTATTTAAAACATAAATACTTCAAGTTGTTAATCCTTCAAATATTAGATTTTTATTTTGATCAAATATACTACATTTGTCTTTTTCGAAATCGATTCTAAATCCATTATCACATAATTGACTTATACATAATTAATTGTATTTTTATTTTTCTACTGGCAAAACATTTGTAGTTATGGAAGAAGTAGATATACCAACATTGATAACATCTCCGATGCCAATGACAAATCTTTTTGAATTATCTCCAAATGTCATTATGCCGCCATCGATATGTTATATTTGACATGCATGCATTCCCTGTCATATGCTTGGAAGATCCGCTACCGAGTATCCATTTCTCCTTTCTTTTAACTTTGTTTTTAGATAACTACAAAATTATAAGGGTTTAATTAGTACGCACTTCCTCCGTTAGGATCCTATGCATTAGTGGGGAAAGGTAGTCATATCTAAGAGGGTCAAAAACTTTTAAAAACGTAATTATCATTATAAATAATATTTCAAAAGTATTCATCTGTGTGTTTTTGCCTAATCAACTAGTTATTGGATTTGGGAATCCATATTTTGACAATTTTTGTGTTAGAAGTATTAATCTTAATTTCAGATACAGGCTTCTTGAACTTAGTATAAAGTGTACTGTAGTTCCTATGCTCTTGCTTAGCATTAAATCCTAATCCATTTCGATTTTCTGATGGTTTTGATATTTTGATCAAATTTTCTAAGTTCTGTTTTTATTTATTAAATTTAAACATTATTGGTAATTTTATCTAACTTAGTCTTAGATAAGAGATTTCAACGTTGGTAGAATCTAAGCTTGTTTTTAATTCAATCTTTTCTTTTTCAAATTTATCATTCTCTAGTTTGTTTTTTTTCTAAATCATGTAATAAAGTAGTATTTTAAGAAGACAATCTTTTATATTCCTTTTGTGCTGATTCTACTTCTTCTTTTGAAATTGTTTTCTCATCTTTTAGTAAACCAATTGATAGCTCTGCTCTATTCAATTTTACTATATATTCCTTATTTATTTTCTTAGATTCTCTATACTTAACGTCTAATTCTACACCAATTTCCAAAGTAACATCATATGTTAGTTAAGGATGTACCTCATCTGTGTTAGTCGTAAAACAAATGTTCGCTTATTTTGAGTCGCTCTATCTATCACTATCAGATGAAGAAGATGAGTCAGAGTCATCCCAAGTTACTTGAAAGGCTCTTCACTTTTTCTTGAATTTTTTGAATTTGATTTTCTTTTTTTCATTATTAAGTTGTGAACATTCTTTCTTTATATAGCTGAATATGCCACATCCATAACATTTGATTGATGTTAGATTTGATGAATTTGAGTTGCCACCATTTCTAAATTTTGTCATCTTCTTGAATTTCTTAAGTTTGTTATAGTTCTTGGCGATAAATACAATTTCATCTTCCTTTAAGTTGGAATTATCATCATTTGCTTGAAAGACAATATTCTTGTTTTCCTGATTTTGCTCCTTTTTATCCTGAAAATTAGCTTCATACGACATCAAATTTTCTATTAATTCTTCGACTTTGAGTTGAGATAAATCGTTAGCCTCTTCGATGACTAAAACTTTTCTTTTCCATCCAATAGTCAAAGAATTTAAAATTCATGTGACTAAATCAATCGTTGAATTTGACACCAAGCACCACGAGATCATGTTGTATAGTTTGAAATCCAGCATACATCTCAAAAATAGATTCATTTGCTTTCATTTTAAAGGATGAGAATTGGTTTTGCAGTATAATTTTTTTTGTATGCTTGACTTTGGTTGTGGCTTCGTGAGTAACTTGTATAATGCGCCATATATCATATGTCTCTATGTAAATCATAACTCATCAAAATTCATTTTTATCAAGTGAACAAAAGAGTACATTCATGGCCTGGCATTTATAGTTGCATGTTCTTTTGGACTTCAGTTGGAGTGCTTATGTTAATGGTAGGTGCTTTATATCTAGTTTGAGCAGCTTGTCAAATTTCTAAACCATTGGCTTCCATCGAAATTCGCATATGTATTGACCAATAAGCATAATTAGAACCGACAAATAGTGGGGGACTAGCAGTTAATAAACCTTCTTGAAATGTACTTGCCATATTAAAAAAATTTCAACCACATGATACTATAAATTGAAATAACCTTACTTTGATACCAAATGAAAGTGCAGTGGATCGTATATAATATGACTTATGTATTAGTGTGTGAGTGTATACCAATATATAAGCTAAATAACCTTACTTTGATACCAAATGAAAGTGCAGTGGATCGTATATAATATGACTTATGTATTAGTATGTGAGTGTATACCAATATATAAGCTAAATGTAGCGCCCCACCTCTATGCTCACAATAACAAAAGTTATTGTAAGGAATAACATCTGCTATTGCGAAGAATAAGGCTTGTTAGAAACGACCATCCGTAAGTTATGTCTTAGACGAGTATTGATTACATCGATAGGAGTTGCATAAATTACTCCCAAAGATATGTTCAGTCCGAATCTAAAACAGAACTACGGTGGCTAATAAAAAATCTAGAACAACTCAATATAACAACAACACAGATAAACATAATCACATCAGAACAGAAATATCAGATATATAGCGGAAGACGAGTCTGGATACATGCTACAACAATCGATGGTTCACATGAACCAATGTACATATACATATACATCAACATACACGAGATGAGAGTCAACACCAAAGGTAACACCTCGAAGCCAAAACAAAAGATGATGTGAAATCCCAAAAGCTAAAGCAGCAACTGAATCAGAGATAGCGATTATCCTGAAATAACTCGGTCTGACCCGAGTATTATTTAAAAGAAAATAATAAACGGATCAGTCTACTTTAAACTTCAGAAATAAGTGTATGCTAAACAACACTTAAGCAAATAATTATAGTCTCGAATGAGACTATCCAGCATAAATAATCAACATTGTTGAAATGAAGAAATATCAATTTAAACTCCATCAAAATCAACTTTCAAATTCACAAATTGAATTCAAAACAGCAATACTCAAAATTATAATCTCGAATGAGACTATACACAAAACTATAGTCTCGGATGAGATTATACAACATAGCAATCAATATTGTTTAAATGAAGAAATCTCATTAAACTCCATCAAAATAAATTTCCAAATTCACAATTGAATTCGAAACAGCAATACACAAAAATCTAGAAATCAGTTAAGATAATTAGAAAATCAGCATTCAAAAAATCTAGAAATCAAAATAAGATAACTAGAAAATCAACATAAAAGATGGATCGATCCCAGCAGATGACGAGTTTTAGCTACGCCGCACGTGCATCTCATATGGACGAAGCCTACCAAGTACTATATTTTTGGCGCCCAACAAATGACCCGAAGGTCCAACAAATGACCCGAAGTCTAGTACTGGTATTGACCCGAAGGTCCAACAAATGACCCAAAGGTCCAACATAGTGGCTCGAAACCCCAACAAAATCATCAAATAATCAAACAACAAATATTTCAACTAACGAGTCCGAAATTAACCGAAACAGTAAAAGTGTGGCTCCATACTCCGCACTTTTGCTAAATCGTTTAAATCTCTTCATCGTTTTCTTGAAAGTGCAAAATTGTGTATTTTATATAAATAACATTTTTCGTTCTCAAAAGGACAAGTCCGGAATTAACCGAATCGGTAAAAGTAAGGGTTCATAGTCCTCAACTTTGCCGAATCCTTTAAATCGCTTCCTCATTCCTTTGAAAGCGCAAACTGTAAAATTTTTGGAAATAATTTTATTGTAAAACGATTTATTTTAAAACACGTGATTAAAACAACAACATCTGTAGCAATTTCGACAAAGAAATTGCGCTTCACAAAACACCGTAAAAACGGATATCAAATCAGCGTTGCAGGATAACCGCTTAAAAATTCACTTTAAAATTGACAGCTACCGAAGGCAGAACAACAGAAATTTTTATTCGTTAAAAATATCTCCAAAATAATACGCTTCAAAAATATAACACCAGCGTAAAAATTCTGTTATAAAAATAACGACAACAAAATTCGTTTTAAATCGTAACACCGGTTCAACGTAAATAAATCAGTAGAATGCACTATTAATATTCAACGAATATAGCACTACAAGGACTTGAGTTTAGTGTAACTCAATTTGCACGCGCAATGTCACAATACACATGCACGTAACACTATATACAAAGTATGCTAACAGGTTATTACTACAACTTGCTTTTGCCAATTTAAATGGTACACCCTCATATGATTTTGTGCCATACGTTCAAATAAGTAAAAATGCAAAACCTGTACACTCATTATGTTTGACACATATGCATGAAAATGCACTGGGCAACATGCACGCACATTATAAAGGCAAATGATTCAGGTCTTCTGTATGCATTTTTTTTCTTTCTTTTTTTCCCTTTTTTTATGACTAGGCGGTAAACAATCTGCATGCAAGTAACGCATAAAATTATTCAACTTGGACATATTTTCACACATACTGCTACATGGACACCAAATTATACACAATGCATGAATTAATGGGTAGCCTGGACACAATATTTTTAGTATGCAATTAATAATGTACGCACTTTATGAAATGCACTAACTCATTATAAGTTGGACCAATTATAACCTGAATATAACATAACCTGTACTCACTTTATGAAATACACTAACTCATTATAATTTGGACCAATTATAACCTGAATATAACATAACCTGTACGCACTTTATGAAATGCACTAACTCATTATAAGTTGGACCAATTATAACCTGAATATAACATAACCCGTACTCACTTTTTGAAATGCACTAACTCATTATAAGTTGGACCAATTATAACCTGAATATAACATAACCCGTACTCACTAATAAAAATGAATATAACATAACCTGAGCTACAGAGTTCATGCGCAAGTAGTAAAAATTTGGTAACCTGGACAAGGTTTATATGCATGCACGTTAATGTAATGTAGCACGCAATGTATTTAAAAGGCAACGCACGCAATATATGTATATTTTTATCCTTTTCCATTTTTTTTTCTTCACACCGTGCACACAAAATAAATGAAAAGAAGAAACCGGGCAAAGTTATATAGGCGCTAGCATTCACGTGAATGGATTATTGAACCAAAATTTTGTGAATGTAACAATGACCTACTGTTACAAGTGGCATATCCGAGCATGCTACTTTTTTGACGCAAAAGTTTGAAAGAAGGATATAAACAACCTGGCTATACTATTTTCACGCAATTGCATATGATATGATTGTTCACATACATTTAGAAATATGGTTTGGACAACTCTCGTGCATTACTTTCACAATGAAGATACGATACGTAAGATTGAAGTAGCGAATAAATTAGAATTGTAAGTTTTTCACTCACCAAATATTTGCTTCCAATTTTTATTAGCAACCGAGATTCAAAGGAAAGGAATGAAGAATTTTTTTTTTTTGGAGCAAAGTTGAACTGCCATTAATGCTTTTTTTTGCAGAGCATTTAATGTAATGTGCATAATTGAAGAAATAAAGACATGCTAGCAATAAATGATGATGGCATACACTGTTTACACTTTTTCTTTGCAGAATGTGTGCGTGACAGCCAAAGCAAGTGTGCACTTGCTAAAAAAGGGGATAGCACACAAAAATAGGATCCATTTTGCTTTTAAAATATTGCTGTAGCCGAATAAATGTTTCAACTGACTTAGCAAATGAAGTGCATTTTCAACTGACTAAAAAATGGATTTTCATCATTCATTTTTTTTTTCAAATTTTAATTTTTAAAATTTCTATTTAAAATATTTATTCCGACCGTAACTCAAAAATCATGGTCGTTGCAGATTTTTAAAATATTTATTACAACGGTAATAAAATCACGGTCGTTACAGTCTCCCCTTTATAAAATTGCGTCCCCGCAATTTTCATACTAGAAGCAATCAATAACGTAAATAATTCATCACAACAAAGATTCAAAATAGAAAAGATGGATATGAATGCTCACCCCCACCCGAAGAGGAGAGAAAACCCGGATAAAAACGCTCGATGAATTCTCTGGTTTTGGGGTTTGCAGACCATTGAATTTTCACAAGCGGAACTTCTTTATTCCGAAGGCGTTTAACCTCTGAAGCTAGCACACGAATAGGATTTTGCACCATAGAAAAGTCGGGTGAGATCTCAAGATCTTACAACATATGAGGATCAATAATAGAATCTGAATCTCGAAGGCATAGACGAAGCTGGGATACATAAAATACGTCATGAATTCTCGAAAACTGAACTGGTAGCGATATACGATAAGCAACAGGGCCAATGCGTTCCATAATAGGAAACGGTCCAATATAACGAGGAGCCAATTTCCCGAAGCTACTAGAACGCACTACACCCTTCATCGGGGAAACATGAATGAATACGCGATTGCCAACAGAAAATTCCAAAGGCTTCCTATGATGATCGGCATAAGATTTCTGCCTAATCTGAGCCTCTTTCATTATCTGTTTAGTAATATCAATCTTCTCAAAAGATTCACGAATATAATCGGGGCCGAGAACTAACTTTTCCCCCGATTCAACCAACAAGATGGTGATCGACACGGCCTTCCGTAAAGGGCTTCGAAAGGAGCTATACCGATACTAGATTGGAAGCTGTTGTTATAAGAAAATTCAACAAAAGATAAATGGTCTTCCCAACTACTTCCAAAATCAAGAAGTAGTCCGATTGGACTCGATAGGAATAAAACGGGTCGATTTTGTCAATCGGTCAACAATCACCCAAACACTAGTATGGCCCGACCTCGAACGAGGTAGACCATCAATGAAGGCCAAGAAATTTGATCCCATTTCCATAATGGAATCACAAAAGGCTGCAAAAGACCACAAGGACGTTGGTGTTCTGCTTTCATAAGTTGACAAGTCATGCAACGACTCACATAACTTGCAGCCTCACGCTTCATACCTTCCAAATGTATATCAGCATATATCTTACTACTACCCGAATGGATAGTTTACTTAGAACGATGACAGTCCTTAAGAATGTCATTTCCAAGATTAGAAATACTAGGCATGATCAACCTTCCCTTCTTCCGAATACAACCATGAATATCAATATCGAAACCCTTTAGATTATCACTTTCGAATTTCGATTTACAACTCTGAATAAGATAAATAAGATCTGGATCTTGTTTCTAGGCATCGGCAACACGATCCAACAAACTAGGACGAGCTTCCATGCTAAATAAAAGCACGGGAGAATCAGAAACTAAAGGACGGTCTCTAATATCACAATGAGATCAATATATTCCACTCTGCTAGCATCATGGAAACAACAACTTGCTGCTTGCGGCTAAGTGCATCAGCAACTCGATTACCCTTACCAGGGGTATACAGAATATCGAAATCATATGAAGTTAGAAATTCGAGCCAACACTGTTGTCTCAAATTAAGTTCTTTCTGAGTGAATAGATATTTTAGAGATTTGCGATTAGTGAAGAGAACAAAACGCTCGCCCAATAATTAATGTCGCTAAATCTTTAGAGTAAAGAATATGGCGGCTAACTCCAAATCATGGATAGCATAACGAATCTCGTTAGGCTTTAGTTGTCTAGAAGCATAGGCAACTACTCTATCTTTGCATGAGAACAGCACCGAAATCAATACGGCTAGTATTGGTACAAATAATGAAGTCATGGTTCCCTTCGGGAACCACAAGGATAAGAGTATTGGAAAAGAGTCCTTTCAAATAATCTTCTTTCCTGAAAAGCTAAAACTTTCCAAAATTTCAATTATCTTTATGAAATCATTTTCTAGAAAAATTTACTTTTTATAGGTCAATTTATTGTGTTAAATTGTCTCATCAAAGCGTCTAGGAGATTCCTATCGATAACGTTGATCAAACGCATCGACCAGAATTCTTAAAGCACTCAATGGGCAATACAATCACAAAATCATCTTCTATATGATAAACACAAATCTAGTTATACTTGTAAATAAATCTTATGAAAAAGATTTGCAAAATTTTTAAATTGCTGTTTTCATCCAAAATCAATAAATACACTAATGGAGTCATCGAGATATTCGTAGAATACTCGATTCATAAATTGGATAAAATAAGCTGGGCAAACTGAATGGCGTAATAAGTCATTCATAAGAATTATAACGAGTACATAATGCGGTAAAAGGGATGCTATCTTCCGCCACTCGTAACTGATGAAAACCGGTAGCCAGATCGAGTTGGGAGAAGAGCTAGAACGAGTAAAATGTTTGGCTTCCTACTCAAATAATTGTTGCTTGAGTTCCTCATTTTCCTTAACAGACATCCGCGTGGGAGGATGACTGACAGGATGAGTACTAAAGATAAGATCAATACGGAACTCCATTGCCCACTTCAGCGGCAAACACGAAATAGGCTCAAAGACAACAGAAAAATCACAAACAACATGAATATTTAGCTATAACAGCCTCCGATTCGAAGGAAGAAATGATAGCATTCGAAGCATGTTCGAAATATAATAGATAACTGCTCGATAGCATCGTGATGCTTGAGATATAAAGTTCTTTCGGGACATAGGATCGAACTTCATAACGGACGAGCCAATCAATTCCCAAAATCATATCAAAACCAATATGATCCATAACACGCAGATTCGCATGAAAGAAAAAACCACATAGAATAATCTCAACACCAACACACAACAAACCAAGAGTAGTGGATCCACCAATAGGACTCACAATCCTCAAAGGGTCGCAAAGACTAACAACATCCAAAGGAATACCAACAACAAGCTCCTTTGAGACGAACGTATATGCCGCACCTGTATCGAAAAGAACTCTAATAGAACGGCCATGAAATAAAGTAAAACCTTCCAAAACAGAAGGAGAAATACCTTTGGGTTTAGAAGAATCATCAGAAGCTTAAGCAACATTAAGCTTCCCGGATTTGAAACCCTTAGGAGCAGTAGGACAATCAGAAATAAAGGACTTTACTTGTTTTAACTCAAGGAAACTACAAACAAGATTGATAAGGAAATTAACAAATGGAATACTACGGAAATATGAGATTCATTTGTAGACATATTCCAACTTGTTAGAGGATAAAAGTTTAAGAACAACGAAGGAATAGATTAGAAAGGCACGAATAAAACCCTTGAATAGTTGTAACGCATGTTCCATTCTGCTTCAGTTCTGTGTTTATTATAATTTATTATGAATCTCAGCTCTGATACCTAGCTGTAATGCCCCACCTCTATGCTCACAATAACAAAGGTTATTGTAAGGAATAACGTCTGCTATTACGAAGAATAAGGCTTGTTAGAAGCGACCATCCGTAAGTTATGCCTTAGATGAGTATTGATAACATCGATAGGAGTTGCATAAATTACTCCCAAAGATATATTCAGTCCGAATCTAAAACGAAACTACGGTGGCTAATAGAAAATCCAGAACAACTCAATATAACAACAACACAGATAAGCATAATCACATCAGAACAGAAATATCAGATATATAGCGGAAGACGAGTCTGGATACATGCTACAACAATCGATGGTTCACATGAACCAATGTACATATACATATACATCAACATACACGAGATGAGAGTCAACACCAAAGGTAACACCTCGAAGCCAAAACAAAAGATGATGTGAAATCCCAAAAGCTGAAGCAGCAACTGAATAGGAGATAGCGATTATCCTGAAATAACTCGGTCTGACCCGAGTATTATTTAAAAGAAAATAATAAACGGATCAGTTTAATTTAAACTTCAGAAATAAGTATATGCTAAACAACACTTAGGCAAATAATAATAGTCTCGAATGAGACTATCCAACATAAATAATCAACATTGTTTAAATGAAGAAATATTAATTTAAACTCCATCAAAATCAACTTTCAAATTCACAAATTGAATTTAAAACAGCAATACTCAAAATTATAATCTCGAATGAGACTATACACAAAACTATAGTCTCGGATGAGATTATACAACATAGCAATCAATATTGTTTAAACGAAGAAATCTCATTAAGCTCCATCAAAATAAATTTCCAAATTTACAATTGAATTCGAAACAGCAATACACAAAAATCTAGAAATCAATTAAGATAACTAGAAAATCAGCATTCAAAAAATCTAGAAATCAAAATAAGATAACTAGAAAATCAACATAAAAGATGGATCGATCCCAGCAGTGGCGAGTTTTAGCTACGCCGCACGTGCATTTCATATGGCCGAAGCCTACCAAGTACTATATTTTTGGCGCCCAACAAATGACCCGAAGGTCCAACAAATGACCCGAAGTCTAGTACTGGTATTGACCCGAAGGTCCAACAAATGACCCGAAGGTCGAGCTTAGTGGCTCGAAAGCCCAACAAAATCATCAAATAATCAAACAACAAATATTTCAATTAACGAGTCCGGAATTAACCGAAATAGTAAAAGTGTGGTTCCATACTCCGCACTTTTGCTAAATCATTTAAATCTCTTCATCGTTTCCTTGAAAGTGCAAAATTATGTATTTTATATAAATAACATTTTTCGTTCTCAAACGGACAAGTCCGGAATTAACCGAATCGATAAAAGTAAGGGTTCATAGTCCTCAACTTTGCTGAATCGTTTAAATCGCTTCCTCATTCTTTTGAAAGCGCAAACTGTAAAATTTTTGGAAACAATTTTATTGTAAAACGATTTTTTTTAAAACACGTGATTAAAACAGCAACATCTGTAGCAATTTCGACAAAGAAATTGCGCTTCACAAAACACCGTTAAAACAGATATCAAATCAGCCGCGGGATAACCGCTTAAAAATTCACTTTAAAATTGACAGCTACTGAAGTCAGAACAACAGAAATTTTTATTCGTCAAAAATGTCTCCAAAATAATACGCTTCAAAAATATAACACCGGCGTAAAAATTCCGTTATAAAAATAACGACAACAAAATTCATTTTAAATCGTAACACCGGTTCAACGTAAATAAATCAGTAGACTGCACTATTAATATTCAACGAATAGCACTGCAAGGACTTGAGTTTAGTCTAACTCAATTTGCACGCGCAATGTCACAATACACATGCATGTAACACTATACACAAAGTATGCTAACAGGTTATTACTACAACATGCTTTTGCCAATTTAAATGGTACACCCTCATATGATTTTGTGCCATACGTTCAAATAAGTAAAAATGCAAAACCTGTACACTCATTATGTTTGACACATATGCATGAAAATGCACTGGGAAACATGCACGCACATTATGAAGGCAAATGATTCAGGCCTTTTGTATGCATTTTTTTTCTTTCTTTTTTTTCTTTTTTTTATGACTAGGCGGTAAACAATCTGCAAGCAAGCAACGCATAAAATTATTCAACTTGGACATATTTTCACACATACTGCTACATGGACACCAAATTATACACAATGCATGAATTAATGGGTAGCCTGGACACAATATTTTTAGCATGCAATTAATAATGTACGCGCTTTATGAAATGCACTAACTCATTATAAGTTGGACCAATTATAACCTGAATATAACATAACCTGCACTCACTTTATGAAATACACTAACTCATTATAAGTTGGACCAATTATAACCTGAATATAACATAACCTGTACACACTTTATGAAATGCACTAACTCATTATAAGTTGGACCAATTATAACCTGAATATAAAATAACCTGTACTCACTTTTTGAAATGCACTAACTCATTATAAGTTGGACCAATTATAACCTGAATATAACATAACCTGCACTCACTTTATGAAATACACTAACTCAATATAAGTTGGACCAATTATAACCTGAATATAACATAACCTGTACACACTTTATGAAATGCACTAACTCATTATAAGTTGGACCAATTATAACCTGAATATAACATAACCTGTACTCACTTTTTGAAATGCACTAACTCATTATAAGTTGGACCAATTATAAAAATGAATATAACATAACCTGAGCTATAGAGTTCATGCGCAAGTAGTAAAAATTTGGTAACCTGGACAGGTTTATATGCATGCACGTTAATGTAATGAATGCACACAATGTATTTAAAAGGCAACGCACACAATATATATATATATATATATATGTATATGTATATGTATATATATATTTATCTTTTTCCTTTTTTTTTTGCTTCACACCGTGCACACAAAATAAATGAAAAGAAGAAACTGGGCAAAGTTATATAGGCGCTAGCATTCACGTGAATGGATTATTGGACCAAAATTTTGTGAATGTAACAATGACCTACTGTTACAAGTGGCATATCCAAGCATGCTACTTTTTTGACGCAAAAAATGAAGTTTGAAAGAAGGATATAAACAACCTGGCTATACTATTTTCACGCAACTGCATATGATATGATTGTTCGCATACATTTAGAAATATGGTTTAGACAACTCTCGTGCATTACTTTCACAATGAAGACACGATACGCAAGATTGAAGTAGCGAATAAATTAGAATTGTGAGTTTTTCACTCACCAAATATTTGTTTCCAAATTTTTGTTAGTAACCGAGATTCAAAGGAAAGGAAGGAAGAATTTTTTTTGGGAGCAAAGTTGAACTGCCATTAATGCTTTTTTTTGCAGAGCTATTTGGAAAAGAATGCAACCTTTACTTTTCTCTTCACAAAAATGTGTACCAGTCAAAAGAAAAGTGTGCTGGAAAGAATTATGTACAATGCATTTAATGTAACGTGCATAACTGAAGAAATAAAAACATGCTAGCAATAAACGATGATGGCACACACTGTTTACACTTTTGCTTTGCAGAATGTGTGCGTGACAGCCAAAGCAAGTGTTCACTTGCTAAAAAATGGGATAGCACACAAATATAGGATCCATTTTGCTTTTAAAATATTGCTGCAGCCGAATAAATGTTTCAACTGACTTAGCAAATGAAGTGCATTTTCAACGGACTAAAAAATGGATTTTCATCATTCTTTTTTTTTCAAATTTTAATTTTTAAAATTTCTATTTAAAATATTTATTCCGACGTAACTCAAAAATCACGGTCATTACAGATTTTTTAAAAATATTTATTACGACGGTAATAAAATCACGGTCGTTACACTAAATATAGCAATATAACATAGTTTAAAAAGGCAAAGTATAAAAAACGAGCACATCAAAGTTTTCATACTGGTTCAGACCTCCCTTCCTACGCCCAGTTCCCAAGCACCCCTTGGGTTTTTCACTAACCAGTAACTCTCACTTCACTCGAAGAAATAGGCTAATGCAAAAGGGTTTCTTTGACAAGATTGTGTTCTCAATAATACAGATATTGATTGCAAGTACAATTCTTCCTATGGTCTCCTTGGTAATTGGAAATGTGTAATTCGTGATTATGAAAGTGATTTGAATGATTCTTCAATGTAGAATGTAATGGAATAGTAATGAGCACTTGTGAGAGTATGAGATCAGAAAGCAAGATAGAGAGTTTTCAAAGGTTGAAAATGAATTTTGATCTTGATGTATATTTATATAAATCAAAGAGTTGCTACAGAGAGAAATTTATTTGATCAATTAAATGAAGCTTTGAAAACCGAGGGCAATATGAAGAGGCAACAACTGAGGCAAAAACGGACAACTGAAGGAGACAACAATACTGCTTATTTTCATGCAGCCATAAAGGTCAAACAGGCAAAGGAGCATATTACTAATATTTATGATGAGGCAGGGGAATTGCACTCTAATGCAGCTGATGTTGACAAAGCCTTACTAAACTTTTTCAAGAATTTGTTAGGTAACAAAGATGATTTCAATCCTTCTATTGAAAATCTAACCCAAATGCATTTTCCTGAAGTACAGCCAGAGGAAGCTGACAATCTTGTCATAAAGGTCACTGATAAGGAAATTAAAGATACACTATTTTCTATGAACAGACTATCTAGTGGAGGGCCAGATGGTTTCAATGTCAAATTTTTTATCCATAGCTGGGATATAATCAAGAAAGATTTTCTAAAGGCAGTTCACAATTTTTTCACCACCTTCAAACTTCTAAAGCAGGTGAATGCAACAAATTTGGTTCTTATTCCCAAAGTCAAGACTCCCTCTTCTGTTGCTTCTTTTAGACCAATTTCTTGTTGTAATGTTATGTACAAGTGTATCTCAAAAATTTTGGCCTCTAGACTAGTTGTTGTCCTTAGCAGAATTATAACTAGAAATCAGTCTGCATTTCTTCCCAACAGAAATATCCTTGACAATATTTTGTTATCTCATGAATTATTAAAAGGCTATGGTCGTGCTCAAGCTTCCAAAAATGCTATGTTGAAGGTGGACTTAATGAAGGCATATGATAGTTTACACCGGACATCAATAGTGAGAATAATGGCTCTGATGAAATTTCCCAAAGTCTTTGTGGCATGGATATACAGCTGTATCTCTACACCTTCTTACTCAATTAAATATAATGGCTTCACTTCAGGGTTTTTCAACAGTAAACAGGGGATCAAGCAAGGGGACCCTATCTCATCTTATATATTCATTCTTGTGATGGAAGTATTAACTAATATGCTGTCAAAAAGATATGTGCAGAAAGAAATATTGTTCCATTCTAAATGTAAATCCCTCCAAATAACTTCTCTCTTATTTGCTGATGATATCATGATTTTTACTAAGCCTGATCAAAGCTCTATTGAAAATATAATAGAAACCCTTGATAATTTTTACCTTTGACTGGATTGAAATTAAATGCAAATAAATCTCATATAATCACTTCTGGCATATCTCTTGAGGAGGCATATAGGTTAACTGCCATATCTGGATTGCAACCTATGGAATGAATGTTGATCCTCTGTGTGTCTTTTGCAAGTTGCAGTTGAGTCTGTTGCTCACCTGTATTTTGATTGCAATGAACTAAAGAGTCTCTGGGGAAGATTGGTGAGAAGAATTACCGATGATCATATTCATGGTTTGTCTGAGTTTGAGTGGGACCTAATTAGTAAATCAACAAGGTGGAGGAAGGAAGGTAGAACTGTCTATTTCTTCTATCTTAAGAAGTACTTAAATTTGGTATGGGAGGAAAGAAATTTAAGGTGTATTGAAGAAAAAAGTAGGAGTATGCAGCAATTATGGGGAGTTCTAAAGAATGCAATAGTTAATGGAATGAAGGAAAGCAATTATGGCTTCAGTTCTCTTTTGTCTGAAGATTGGACTTAACTCATTTGTGTGTTTTGTTTCTCTTTCTAATTCTTTCAGTCTTGTTATCCCAGTGTGTTTGTCTCTCTTTGTTATTTGCCTTGGTGTTATATTCTATGTGTTATTTTGCTGTTTCTTTACTATCTGTTGACTATGAGCATGTTCATAGTCAATTTCTTTTTCTCAATAAACTGGTAGGGGACCAGTTAACCCCGCTTGCCTTGCAAAAAAAGAGTTGTGATAAATAGTTGCAATCATGCTACGTTCATTTCTGTTCAAAGGGATAAGCACAAAAGATTGCAACTCTTTAAATTGTCTTTTCAATAAATAGCTGTAATGGAGTGATCAATCAGCTGAGTATAAGAGCCGGTCTACTAAATAAGAACAAGTATGCATGAAATTTGAAAACAAACGAGCTATAGTAGAATTATGTGATTCAGTTGACTGAATACTTTTCTCAGTTGACTACCATCAGTCGACTGAGAAAAATGTTCAATCGACTGAACTGTAGAAAATTTTGTATATATGCATTATTCTTTTTAAAGCCTTTTTGAACTCTTTGATAATTTAAACTTTTGGTATGTAGGTGTGTATGTGCGTACATTTGAACTACCAAGGAGATTTTTACAAGTAATTCTAAGACCATATACATACTTGTAGTTTGACGATCTTTTGATTTGTTGAAGCAATTGAGTATGGGTGATCTATCTTGGTTTTGTCATCATTCCTACATGGTAGATATGTACTAGATACATAAGATAATATAGTTGTCATCAATAAAATAATAAAACCAAAGTTTTAGCATCTTCCCCATTGGGAGGATCAAAATTTCGAAGTTGTTCTATTTACTGTTTATAGAGACAACATTGATTGATGTCGGGAGTTGGACTTCCCCTCTCTTCTCTTTACAAGTGTGGATTATAAAAGCAGATTTGACATCCTTCTTGATTGCATTTTGAGGAATCTTTCTAAAATCAGGGACGATGATCTTATCAACCTCGAGAGGTATTTTTTGATGATCTTTTATCCGGCAATGATGAATTGGAAAGTGAGGAGGAAGATAGATTCAATGAATATAACAATGATAGCGATGAGGATGACAACAAAGACAGTGATGTCGACGACCGTGCTAAGGATGGTTCACCAAAAAAGGACGGAGATGGTGGCTTAGAAAGCAACGACTAGGGTGGATAGGGGTTCTTCATGACTCAGACCATGCCATTGATTTTTCTTCTCTTAACGTTGATCATGGAACCAATGATACACCACCATCATAAGATCCTCATCATGGCCCACTCCATCTAGCCCTGGGAAATCCGATTATCCTTTTTCGATATTCAGAAAACTCAGCACTTCAAGCCAAGGGCCTTAACATTACCCCACAGGTAAATTACCTTCTAAATCCTATTTCTCGTTTTTAAATTACCTTTATGTAGCTAGTACATGAAGAAAAGCATAAATTATTTTAAGATCTTATTAGATAAAAATAAGGATGAAATCCTAAGGCTCAATACAGAAGGGGAAATACCGTGCAAAGATTTGAATGAGTCGAATGATAGGTATACAAGACTCCTTAAATGCAAATACTTAGAAGACTTTAGAAATAAACAATTTTCATATCTACTTTGGAAGTTCCACTTTCGTCGACCGAACTTTTATAAAGAAAATGAAGAACTCACTATCCTCTTTTGGATGCTGATCGAAGACGAAGCCAAGCTGATGGAATTCCTCTACCCGGTCTATATTAAATTCCCCTATGATTGACTTTTCTTTTTTAGGTAGAGATTTTGGGAGTTAAATCAGATGACTTCACAAAAGATAGATGAGCGTGGATCATATCCCCATCCTGGAGAATGTTGCAATTTACCCAAGTCTCTGTCACTGCCTTAACTATCAATTCATTTCTTTGGACAAGATTAAGCTAAGGAGGGTCAAAATCATTTCGTTATGGAATTTAACGTCATTTTATATTAATAAGGCATCTTGACGCGATTTATTAGTAAATTACTTTGCTGAAGTCATTGTAGCTTTTGACTTAAAAATTGACCTTGTTTTTAGGACCAAAAAAAGGCTGTCGATTGAAGAAGGTCGTGGCTTCCAACTGTCAAAATATCGGCATTTCTTTCTATATAGATGTTCTGACGCATTTAAGTAGGTTGGGGCACCTCCCATTTTGGATAAGAATGCGAGTTCATCTAGCGAAACCCACTCTTGCATTTTGGAAGGTGAGGGAAACGAAAGGAGTTAGTGTACCCTTTCTCTCATCCTCCAGAACCATAAGTTTTATAAAAGCTATTTTTGTTGTAGAAATCGTATTTTCTATATATAATAATGGAATAAAGAATTATTTTGCACATCAATTTTGTGAAGAACTGTTTATTTATGTTCTCTGATATACTTGATGAAGTCCTTTTCTTGTTTTTATTTTTCTTTTGGTTCCTTTCGAGTTGACTGGTATGAACCAATTTTTGAACAACATTCCTTGTTTAAGTGCCCTATTGATCATCTTCCTTGAATGAGTTCTTTAGTTTGGCCTTGAAGTAGGACTAAAGGATTTATTGACCATCGCCCTTGGATGGGTATTTTGGTCGGTCTTGAGGCGGGACCAAAGGTTTTATTAACCATTTCCCTTTAAATGGATGCTTTGGGTAGGACCTTAGGTGGGACCATATGCTTTGTTGACCATCTCCATTGGATGGGTGCTTAGGCCGGACATTGAAATGAGACCCTAGTCTTAATTGACCATCACTATTTGGATGCGTGCTTTGACCGGGCCTTGAGGCAAAACCAAAGGCTTTGTTGACCATCTCCCTTGGATAGGTGCTTTGGCTGCAACCTAAGACAGGACCAAAGGCTTTGTTGACCATCTTCCATGGGTGAATGCTTTGGTTGGGCACGAGGCAAGATCCAAGGCTTAACTGATCATCTCAATTGGATGGTTGCTTTGGCTAGGCTCTGAGGCGGGACCAAATGCTTTATTCACCACTACTCTTTAGATGGATTATTTGGCCGTGCCCTGAGGCAGAACTAAAGGCTTTGTTGATTCATTATTCCATTTGAAGCTATTTTCTTTTGAGAATGTGTTTCTGTATTCTAGTTCCAGTCCTTAAGAGTTATGTCAGAGATATACAACTACAACCCTTTAATTCCCTATGTATTCTTCTAGCTCCTAAAGAGTTCATATCCTATAAAATCCTACAATTATCCTTTCCTTATGTAGTACTTTACAATCTCGGATAAAACCTCTATGATCATTAGTTTTGTGGCCATTTTCTCTATGATAGTAATACCTCCCTTTTCGTGCCCCTCTTGGTTGTTCAATAATCCAACCTTTAGTAAGGAAATATACTTCTTCTTGTGGAACACAATGTGAACTATTTTATTATTGGGTCATTTAACGGTGTGAATCCCTTGCTCACTTCGACGTCTCTTAGAGGAACCATGACTTCTCCTGTATTCTCATCCAATTATCTCTTCATTGTTTGAAGGCGTCTCTCCTTTTCCTCGAGAGATGTGTTGACAATACTTCTCCATTTTGAGCAAAATTTTCAAAGTCATGGTTTGGTTCTACTTTAAATTTTATTCCTTTGGCTTGAAATCAAATATTTCATCCTACTTGAGTGAACGGATTATCTTCTAATCTTTTACCTTTCTTATATCCATTAATTGGTTCTTCCTTGTTGTTATTTGGCCTATTGACTAAGCAGTATTTGGATGGACCTGACAAATCAAATTTGAAAGATATTGAGGCAAAGGGCCATGAGAGGTAGATGCAGAGTCCAGAAACCAAGTACAACCAAGACCTCAAAGTGGAACAAGACCATCCCAAAGATCCCCAAGGCCAGACCCATCTAAGTGATGAATTGGTAAATATGGATCGATACCGATCGATTGAACTTGACCAAAAATGCCCCAATTTCCTTTTATCCTCAAGCTTTGATGGTAGCAACTTGGTTTAAGCTCCATTGGATCGATCACATTCGGTTCTTTATCGATCTCCTTGAACAAGTGAAATCAGCAACTCCATTCATCCATCGATCCATGATATTGACTAGGAAACATGCTTCTATCAATGCGATCAAGGTTGTAAACACGAAGATAACAACAAGTCGCCATCACTCAAAGCATCGAAGCTGATCCATAAACATTGCTTATGGATCGGTTCTGATCCATCAACATTGCTAACATGGCCATGTTTCTTCAAGGTCAACTACTACAGGAACGTGGAGATCATGGTGGAGGATGCGGTGGAGCATTTCCCGATGACATGCAACTATAAATAGGAGGCTATGAGCTCATTTTGGAGGAATTTTTTGCTTCCTTGCAATTTGTACATAATTCTCTTGTAATCACCCATGGATCCCTATCGATCCATAAGAACTGTGCTTACAAAATAGGAATAAAAGCAATACAAATCTCAAGCGGATGTAGGCAATAGTTGGTCGTACCACTATAAATGTTTGGTGTCTTGTTTTTACTCGTTTTCCATTTATATTTCTTCATTTTTATTTTATACTTAATTTCTTATGTGTTAGTGTCACTTTTTAGTACCGACATTTTGGTGCTTTCACTTAAAAAGATAATCTCATGCCATTTGGATCCATCATCTATCGGATTGTTTAAATCTGAGAGATAGATCCTATTTTTTAATTTCATCATTCTACTACTTAGATTTTCAAGAATCTACTTGAAGCTATTCAAAATGGATCGTCAAAGGGATTGATCCACCACTTCAATAGGGGTTGAGGATGTTGAGAATGTCAGTTCCCACCATGTTGAAGAAGTTACACAGCCAACCGCTGTAGAGGTTCAAAACCCAACAGATGTGATTGCCCAAGTCGAGATGGATCATATGATGAAGAAAATAGAGGACAAGCTTCAGGAAAGCCGCGATGGGTTGAATCAAGAAATGAAACAGAGCTACTGATTAACAGCCGCAGGAGAAGAAGGAGGGACTTGACACCTTTCGGTTCAAAATCTGATGGTTCCTTATCATTAGAGCAAAGGAAGAGGAATATGAGTCAAAAATGGTTCAAAATGAGGCTGGAACGTCAAAATGGAGGTTAGATGCAAATCATGGCAAGGTTTATGGATCAGTGTCGATCCATCAAGAGGGATCGATACGAAACCCTCATATGGTGGTTCCGATGCTCGATTTTTGAATGATGATGTTGATTTTGCTTCCGATTGTGCTACAAATGGCCAGGATGATGGAAATTAGGTGGTTGCTACGGATTTGCCTCGAAGAAGTCATTGAACTACTGAACGAATGGTTCTCTCAAAGTCAGGGGAACTATGTATCATGAACCTAACCAAGAGCGTTTATTGGGCCAAACGCTTGGGTTGAATCATGATTATCGCCGTTCACTAGATCCACCTGAGGCAGATTTGAATGAAATGGTAAGGAGACTTATAAGTGAGAGCTAGCATCAGACCAATGTTGATTAGGGTTCCTCTCCAAGCCAAAATTCGTTTATTAAAGAGATTCTTTATGAGGAATACCTAAGGAGATTCATGATCCTAATGATGCCGTCATATAATGGAAGACAGATCCGAGACAACATTTGATAAAGTACGATTGAGGCATGGATTCTGCCAGAGCTACAGATGTTATATAATGTTGTTTTTTCTCGATTTTCCTTAAGGAAGTGGTGACGATGTGGTTCATTCGGCTGCCACCGAGATCTATATTGGCTTTTGAGCAATTGGCATGAAAGTTCATCGAGCAATTATATATGCGTCCTATCCATTCGATGGACGTCATGTCACTGTCCATTCTCTTTTAAGGAGCCGAAGAGTCTTTGAAAGATTTTCTACAAAGATTTAATACTGCAGTAATCGAGGCGAGCAATCCCTCAAGAAGATATTGTGTTGATGGCAACGATCTGGAGAATTTATCCCAATGTCGACTTTGGGAGGTGGTTAAAGATGAAACCCCCATCGACAATAGAAGTGTTTTATAAAATGCCGACTTGGTTCTTGCACCTGAAAGAGACAAGTTCTATCGCCAGAAAGCTAATGCTGGTCAATCGGTCGAGGTGATAGAAAGTCATCTTGCGATGAAATAGTTCAGAGGAAATTTCAACAATGTCAATGTTAATATGGAAATTAAGAGTGGTGCACAGAGCAAGAACAACAGTGGAGCAAGAGACAAGAAATCAGATTCGAGGAGACATCCAAGAATCCTAAAGTATGACAACTATACTCCATTAAACAACTTAATTGATAACATATACTTTTGTTCTCAAGGCAAAGAACAGTATAGAAAGCCGGTTCTAAAGGAGTCAACTGAAAGGAGAAGAAGTCTGGCAAATTATGGTTATTTCATGAAACATATGGTCACGACACCAACGAATGCAGAAATTTGCATGCTGTGATTAAAAATCTAATTTAAAAGAAAATGCTACAATAGTTTGTCAAACCCCTACAAGATGGTGGACAAGGAACTTCAAACCCCTAGTAGGGGCAAGCCGGTCCTGGGGTTGATGAGCCCTGATGGCTTGAGAAACGACTAGTGATTAATATTATTATTGGAGGACCACATCCAACCGAGAAGAGCTAGTGCGAGATAGAAAGATATGTGGGTGCTTTGAAGCATGATATAAATAAGAGTTATTTTATCGTCAAAGACGATACTGCGACAAAACAACTCAAGACTATGGCAAATGATTTTTTTTGAAATAGCGATGCTGATGGGGTGGAGGTCCGTTAGTGATATCGGCCATAATTAGCCTTGCAATTATAAGGAAGGTTCTGGTTGACTATGGGAGTTCAGTTAACTTTTTATTCAAGAAAGCATACGACCAGATTGTTAGGAACTGGAGATAGTGGCTTTGATGACAACAACCTTTGTAACTTATTTTATTATTACTTATATATTAACACTATTGTCTAGATATATATGAATGTTATTATGCGGGATATATATAAGGCAGACACTGATTATTGAAGACTGTACAACATAAAGATCAAGAATGAGGAAACCAAGTTTAAAGACTCATGAGATCAAGATCACAATTTCAAGATAAGTGTCTAGTTTCTGTTAAAACTTCATAATAGCACGGAAATCTTCATCTCGAATTTCATTTGGGAGGGAACCCATTTCTACCTTCTTAATGGCTTAAAATCCAAGACAAGTAGCTTACAAACCTACGAAAAGTGGCTTACAAACCCACAAACATTCTAGTTTTGTACAAGTTCTCGAGTCCTAATGTGATGAGATGTTCTGCAGGAATAAGCTTGCAAAATTACTTCAAAATGCTTTTTCAAAATGATTTTCAAAACCGTTTTTCAAAATATTTTAACCTTAAAAATTATCTTTTCAAATGATTTTCAAAAAGATGTTTTAGACTTAAAATATTCTTTATTTTTGTTTTAAAATAAACTCTTGTTTTAAACTTCATTTTCAAAAGAAATTTTACATTGTTTTTAACTAAGGGAAGTCGACATCATGGGATACCCATGTCGACACGGTGGCCATTAAATTGAAAAGTTTCAATTTTCAAAAGAAGTGCTTATTCGTTTAAATCTCTTCACGAATGGTTATGATCATCGGTGTTCTATAAATAGCCTTCTCAAACGAATTTTTTGACTAACTAATTTCTTATTTTCTTCACTCCATCTTCTCCAAAAATCCATATTCTAAATTTTTAATATTTTAAAGATCGTACCAAAATTCTGCCAAATTCTCAAGTGAATTAAATTAGAATCTCATTCTTGTATGAATCTCTGTCCTCTCTCGAAGATCAAAGTGCTATTCAGAGTTATAGGATCAATTTGTAATCAAAAGTTTATCGAGTCTCTCTAAGGTGTGGTTGTGCTTGAAAATCAATTGGGTGACCTTATGTCCCGTAAATCAAGAGAGTTTGCCCCGGACTCGAGAGATAGGAGGGTACCTCAAGTCTTTTAGAAATTAAGGATTGTAATATCGACATTGGTATAATAAAAATCAGTATGAGGTGTTCTACCTTGGTACATGACTGGATGTAGGGTAACTCCGAACCAGTATAAAATCCGATGTGTTCTTTCCTTTTACTTCTTTTTATTTACTTTCTACATTTGTGTTTGATTCTGTGATTGTTCTGTGATTAAGTTTTGCATTTGTTTGTATCATAATTTTTAAATTAGTTCATATAAGTCTTAGAATCCATTAAACACTATTCACCCCCCATCTAGTGTTAAATTAGCTTTAGATCCTTAATCTGCACTCCCTTTCACAGATGCTTCTGGTGGGGATGGATTTAAAGCCGTGTAACTTTCGGATCTAGAGATTTAACAAGACTTATATTGAACTTATGGGATTTGTGGATCTACTAGTGGTGCTTGGAGAGGGCGACTGCAAGAAAGTGCAGGTCGTGCCTTTTGTTGTATTGGATATTCATTCTTCTTATAATGCCTTTTGTGCCAAAATTTTAAGCCAATCGACCCTTGCTGAATTTCAAGCGGCCATAGCCTCAGGATGCTTAACGATAAAGTTCCAAATGGAGAATGGTGTGGGAATAGTGTAGGGAAATCAGAGGCTTGGCCAAGAGTATTACGTCGTTGAACTAAAAGAGGTAAGGCGAAGAGTGAGAGGAAAAGGTATGGAGAGGACTCGCTGTATCAGAGCATATGTTTTCATAGTTTTCATAATCTGAAACTTGAAAAGTTAAAAATGACATTTTTAGGAAATTTTGTTAATACTAGTTTGAATTTATGCATTTCATCAAAGTATCATAAGTGTGCATATAGTTTTTATGAAAAATCAAGTTATCTACTGAATTGGTTTGTTATGTAGGAACGTACATGTTACATGCTTTTGAAGAATCAACAATCAATGGACTAACTCTGCAAATTGAGAAAGATAAATGGACACTTATAGTGGCTATACAAGGCATATGAATGGAAATCCCGAGATACTCAATGACATTATATATCAAGACAATGGATTGGTCAACTTTGGAGATAACTCAAATGGATATGTGATTGGCATCGACAATGTCGGTAATTCTAAAACTCCTCTTATTTCTGATATTTCGTCGAGTGGGAATTTAAAACATAATTTTCTTAGTATAAGTCAACTATGTGATAAAGGATTTAAATTAAATTTGGAAAAGACAAGTGTCATATCGAAGATAATAAGTCAAATAGTATCTTTGAAGGAATTAGGAAGAAAAACATTTATATCCTTAGTATAAAATTTCAAATGATAACTTATGTCTTTTGGCGAATACAAGTGATCCTTGGATTTGGCATAAAAGATTTGGCCATTTAAATTTCAAATTGTTATCTAAGTTATCAAAACTTGACTTAATTTGAGGTCTTCCCAACTTAAACTTTAAAGTAGATAGTATAAGTGATGCTTGGCAATTAGGAAAACTTAAGAAAAGTTCATTTAAATTAAAAGATATGATTTCTACTTCTAAACCTCTAGAATTACTTCATTTAGATTTATTTGGACCATCTCAAGTTCAATCAATTAATCACAATAAATATTTTTTGTAATTATAGATGATTATTCTAGATATACTTGGAAAAAATTTCTTAAACTTAAAAGTGATGCTTTTGAATTATTTAAAAATTTTGCTAAACTAATTCAAAATCAACTTTCTTTAAAAATAAAACTATTTGTAGTTATCTTAGTGGAGAATTTAAAATGAAAATTTCTGTAATCAAAAAGGAATTACTCATAGTTTCTCTTTTCCAAGAACTCCACAACAAAATGGAGTGGTAGAACGTAAGAATAGAACAATTCAAGAGTGTACTAGAACAATGCTTTCTGATACTAACTTATCTAAAAACTTTTGGGCTGAAGTAGCCGCTACAGCGTATTATATATTAAATAGGATTTTAATTAACTAATAAAACACCATATGAATTACTTTACAATAAGAAACACATAGTAGCTTATTTTAAAGTTTTTGGTAGCAAGTGTTTTATTCTTAATACAAAAGATAATTTAGATAAATCTGAACCTAAATCCGACAAAGGTATCTTTATCGGATATTCTAATAGAAGCAAAGCATTTAGAGTTTATAATTTTAGAAGTAACACTATTGAAGAAATAATGCATGTATCGTTTGATGAAAATTTTAAAGATACAAATAGAAGATGAAGAAGATTTTATAACTTTAAATAATGAACCTAATGAAACTAATTGTGAAATCATTCAACCTAATAAAAGAATTAGGCTATTAAAAGATTATTTTGTAGAAAATATACTAGGAAATATTGAATCTATAGTTAAAACAAGAAATCAACTGAATAGTATGAGTAATATAGCTTTTATATCAACTATTGAACCTAAAAATCCAAAGGAAGTATCATCTGATGATTCATGGATTCTTGCTATGCAAGAAGAATTGAATCAGTTCACGAGAAATGATGTTTGTGAACTTGTTCCTAGACCTGAGGATATAAAAATAAAATGAATGAACTTGATGAGGTCATGAGAAATAAAGCTCGTTTAGTCGCGCAAGGTTATTGTCAAAAAGAAGGAATTGATTATGACGAAACCTTTGCACTTGTAGCAAGACTACAAGTTATCAAGATTCTACTTGCTTTCGCAAACTAAAATAATTTCATGTTATATCAAATGGATGTTAAAAGTGCTTTTCTAAATGATTTTGTAAAAGAAGATGTTTATGTTGAACAACCTCTACTTTTTGAAGATAATAAATTTCCAAATCATGTATATAGATTAAAGAAAGCTTTATATGGTTTGAAACAAGCTCCTAGAGCCTAGTATGAAAGACTAAGATCTTATTTACTACAATCTGGTTTTGAAATTGGTAAAATAGATACCACTATTTTTATTAAAAGAAACAAAAATGATATTCAATTAGTACAAATATATGTAGATGATATAATATTTGAACCAATTAATAACATAATGAATAAACAATTTTCAGATATAATGACTAAATAATTTGAAATGAGCGATATGGGAGAACTAAGTTTCTTCTTAGAACTTCAAATCAAACAATTATATAAATGAATTTTCATTAGTCAAGAAAAATATGCTAAGGATTTAATTAATAAATTTGGAATGACCACTTCTGGTGGGAAACCAACTCCAATGACAACTAATGTAGCTTTAAGCAAAGAAGATAAATCAAAATATGTTGATCAAAAAATATATAGGGGAATGATTGGTTCGTTGCTTTATATAACAGCGAGTCGTCCTGACATCATGCATAGTATCTGTCTCTTGCAAGATACCAATCTCAACCTAAAGAAACTCACTTAAAAGCTATTAAAAGAATTTTCAGCTATGTAAAACATACTTTAGATTATGGTTTATTTTACCCTAAAAATGATGTATTTGATTTAATTTCATATTGTGATGCTAATTACGCTTGTTGTAAACCAGACCGAAAAAGTACAAGTGGAACTTGTCACTTTCTAGGACATTCTCCGATTTCCTGGTTTAGTAAGAAGCAAAACACATATCCTTGTCAAGAACTGAAGCAGAATATATATCTGCTACTTTGGCTTGTTCTCAAATTATATATATGCAACAAACTTTAAAAAAGATTTTGGATTAATTATAACTAAATCGCCAATTTATTGTGATAATACTAGTGCAATAAACCTATCTAACAATCCAACTCATCATGCTAGAACAAAACATATTGATATTAGACATTATTTTCTTAGAGATAATATAAGTAAAGAAGTCATAACTCTTGAATATATTAATACTGAAATATAAATTACTGATATATTAACCAAATCATTAAATGAACAAAACTTTACTAAATTTAGAAGAGAATTAGGTATATGTTCATTAACTGAAATATAAATTATAAATAATACAAGTATAGTTAATAATTAATATAAATACAATTTTCTCAAAAATTGAACCGGCATGTCGACATGACCCATCCCCTTATGTCGACATACAGGCCGAGATTTTCAAATTTAAATTTCCCTCTAAAATTTGTTGTTAAGTTATATATTTATATATTTCGACTCTTCCTCCTTTTCTCTGTTCTATTCTCTGTAATAAACTTCTAAAATAGTAAATTAATGGCTTTCTCTTCTAATAATGAACCTTCTTCACCTACTTCTCCTTATTCTGGTTCTTTTCAACGTTCCACATATGTATGACTCATCAAACTACAAGAGAAGATGAAAGATTTGCTTCAAATGATGGTGGAAATTCAAGCGAGTCAACTACGAATGGCTAGAGAACAAGATAAGCAAGGCAGAATCTTTAGGAATTCACAAAACTTCCTTATGGATAACCATGCCAATCCCATTGTCATCGAAGAATCATCACAAGCCATGGATTCTGAGGAAGAAGAGCCTCTAGAAGAACCACAAGAGAATCAAGAAGAAGAACATCCTCTATTGAATCTGGATGTTCATATGGACGAAGACGATGGCGTTATTTGCGTTGGAGGGGTCCTTTTTGATGCTAATGGGAAGTTGGTCAAACAACTTGGAAACTTTTGTCTCCACTATCCAAATTATTCGGTCCATAAGTCACCAATAGTTAAGGGCCCTCGTTAAGCTTTTTTTTCATTTTCTTGATTGTATATTGGTTTGTTAATTTGTATATAAGTGTTATCTTAATGTTCTTCTAAAACAATCTTTGGTGTATAAAATCCTGAATTCCTTTTAACTTAGGATGCTATATTTCACTCATACATAGTTATTATTCTTATGTCATATGTTTTCTATTAAGTTCAAGGTTTATAGGTTGTTATTTTTTGTTGATGACAAAGGGGGAGAAGTTATATAAAATAGTAGGCTTGGAGTAAGGGGGAGTTGTTGGGGTTAGGAGGAGCTATGGTATGATTAAAGTGGTAAGTATATTTTATAAGGTTGTCATCATCAAAAAGGGGGAGATTGTTAGGAAATGGAGATAGTGGTTTTGATGACAACAACCTTTGTAACTTATTTTATTAAAACTTATATGCTAACACTATTGTCTAGATATACATGAATGTTATTATGCAGGATATATATAAGATGGGTACTGATTATTGAAGATTGTAAAGTATAAAGATCAAGAATGAAGAAATCAAGATTGAAGACTCATGAGTATCAAGATCAAGATTTCATGATAAGTGTTCGGTTTTTGTAAGAACTTCATAATAGTACAAAATCTTCATTCCGAATTTCATTTGGGATGGAACCAATTTCTACCTTCTTAGTGGCTTACAAACCCACGACAAGTAGCTTATAAACCTATGAAAAGTGGCTTACAAACCCACAAACATCCTGGGTTTTGGTACAAGTTCTAGAGTCCTGATGTGTTGAGATATCCTGCAGGAAGAAGCTTGCAAAACTACTTCAAAATGGTTTTTCAAAATAATTTTCAAAAATGCTTTTAAACATATTTTAGCCTTAAAAATTATCTTTTCAAATGATTTTCAAAAAGATGTTTTGGCCTAAAAATATTCTTTGTTTTCGTTTTAAAATAAACTTTTGTTTTAAACTTCATTTTCAAAACAAATTTTACATTGTTTTTAACTAAGGGATGTCGACAGCATAGGATATCCCATGTCGACATGGTGGCCGTTAAATTCAAAAGTTTCAATTTTCAAAAAAGTGCCTACTCGTTTAAATGTCTTCACGAATGGTTATGACCGTTGGTGTTCTATGAATATCCCTCTCAAACGAATTTTTTTGCTAACTAATTTCTTATTTTCTTCACTCCTTCTCCAAAAATCCATATTCTAAAATTTTTATATTTTTAAGTTCGTGTTGAAATTCTGCCGAATTCTCGAGTGAATCAAATTAGAATCTCAGTCTTGTTTGATTATTTGTCCTCTCTCGAAGATCAAATTGCTACTTAGAGTTATAGGCAATTTGTAATCAAAAGTTTATTGAATCTCTCTATAAGGTATGGTTGTGCCTGGAAATCGATTGGGTGATCTTATGTCGACTGGAGAGACCGGAGGGTACCTCAAGGCCTTTAGAAATTGAGGATTGTAATATCGACATTGGTATAATAAAAATATGTATTAGGTGTTTTTCCTCGGTACAAGACTAGATGTAGGGTAACTCTGAACCAGTATAAAATCCGGTGTGTTCTTTCCTTTTACCGCTTTTTATTTACTTTCTGCATCTATGTTTGATTCTGTGATTGTTCTGTGATTAAGTTTTGCATTTGTTTGTATCATAATTTTTAAATTAGTCCATATAAGTCTTAGTATCCATTAAACACTATTCACCCACCATCTAGTGTTAAATTAGCCTTAAGATCCTTAATCTGCACTCCCTTTCATAGATGCTTCTGGTGGGGATGGATTTAAAGCCGTGTAACTTTCGGATCTAGAGATTTAACAAGACTTATATTGAACTTATGGGGTTTGTGGATATACTAGTGGTGCTTGGAGAGGGTGACTGCAAGAAAGTGCAGGTCGTGCCTTTTTTTGTATTGGATATTCATTCTTCTTATAATGCCTTTTGTGCCAAAATTTTAAGCCAATCGACCCTTGCTGAATTTCAAGTGGCCATAGCCTCAGGGCGCTTAACGATAAAGTTCCAAATGGAGAATGGCCAAGAGTATTACGTTGTTGAACTAAAAGAGGTAAGGCTAAGAGTGAGAGGAAAAGGTATGGAGAGGACTCGCTGCATCAAGGCTTCGGATGCATAGCAATAATCGCCTGAGCCCTGGTTCAGGTAGCGTAGTCGATTCCATAAGGATATGGATTTGAGGAAAGAGCCGAAGGATAAAAGGGTGGCTCCAGGTGATTTAACGAGCAACATCTCGATCAGCCAGGATGATCCTACATGGGCCTGGAAGGTCAGATCATAGCTCGTCGTGAAGATGATGAAAGAGTTGGCTAGATTTCTCCAGGTGAACCTGGATGTGTTTGCCTGGATACACTCAGACATGTGTGGAATATCACCAGAGATAGCGAGCTATGCATTTAATGTAAATCCTAAATTTGTTCCTGTGAAGTAGAAACGCCATAGCTTGGGTCCGAAGAGATTCACTGAACTCAAAGAAGAAGTAGAGAAGTTGAAAGACAACGACTTCATCCGCAATGCCTTATACGAAGAGTGGGTATCCAATCCAATCCTGGTGAAAAAATCAACGGGAAGTAGAGGATATGCATCGACTATCAGAATAAGGCATGCCAGAAGGACTACTTTCTGCCCCCAAGGATTGATCATCTGGTAGACTCGACGGTCGGACATGGATTGCTCTCGTTCATGGATGCATACTCCGGATACAATCAAATTCAAATGCACATCCTAAACCGGGAACACACTAGCTTCATAACTGACCTAGGACTGTATTGTTATCTTGTCATGCCATTTGGATTAAAGAACGCTGGAGCAACTTACCGGAGGTAAGTGAACAAGATGTTTAAAGATTAGATCGAATGCTCAATGGACGTCTATGTGAGCGATATGCTCATGAAGCCACGGTGATCGAGGAACTACATCAATGACTAGGCAGAGATGTTCAACGTTCTTCGAAAGTACAGGATGAAGTTTAACCCTTTGAAATGCTCATTTGGCTTTACGTTTGGGAAATTCTTAGGCTTCATCATTATCTACCATGGAATCAAAGCTAATCTAGAGAAAATTGAAGCATTAAGGGACATCAAAGCCCCGAAAACGATCAAAGAGGTCTAAAGCTTGAATGAGAAGGCCGTCGTCCAAATCGATTCATCTCCAAAGCCACTGATAAATCCATCCCTTTCTTTGACGTGATCAAGAAGGGAAAGAGGAATTTCACTTGGATTCAAGAGTGTATAGACGCATTCCATGCTTAGGTGGATCACTTAGAAAGACTTCATATTCTTCAACGCCACTAAAGGGTGAGGACTTGTTTATCTATCTGGCAATGTCGGTGCATGCTTTGAGCGTTGCACTTGTATGTGAGGAGTGTTGAATCTAAAGTCCAATGTACTACATCTGTAAGCAGTTGATGGGAGTAAAAAGAAACTACCAAAGTTGGAAAAGCTAACACTACCTGTTAATTACTTCAAGGAGGCTCTGCCCCAACTTTTAGGCTCATTCAATCAAAGTTCTGATCGACTAGCCTTTGAGACAAGTCTTGCAATGACCTCAGACATCTGGAAGGTTATTGAAATGGAACATTAAATCGAGTCAGTATGACATAACCTATCACCCTCGAAGAGCTATCCAAGGTCAAGCTTTGGCGGATTGTATTGTTGACTGCACTACGCGAGATAACACTCCGGAGAGCGGTGGAGAACAGAATGTCAGGTGAAAGATGTACATGAATGGCGCATCTAATGAACGTTGTTTTGATGAAGGAGTTGTACTAGTTACTCTTGAGGAACGTTCGATTTGTTATGATCTGAAAGTCGACTTTCCCACAATGAATAATCAAACAGAGTACAAAGCCCTAATTGCAGGACTCAAAATCACCAAGTAGTTGGGGGTTAAAACTTTGCATATATATTGTGATTCCTAGCCAGTAATATTCCAAGTGAGGAAAGAGTTTCATGCAAAGGGAGCCAGGCTAGCTCCTTATCTAAACCGAGCCCTTGAGCTGCTTAGTGATATGGAATATTACAACATAACGCATATTCCTAGAGAGGAAAATGTGAAGGTTGACTTACTGGCTAAATTAGCCAGCCAAGAGATGAGAAGCTTATGGGCCTAGTCCCAATAGAAGTGATATCGGCTTCAAGCATCGACTAGATGGATGTCGAATGGATCTTAGAGGTCGAATGTGAGGAGTCATGGATGACTCTGATAAAGAATTATCTTCCGAGAGGAATCATTCTTGATAGGAAAAATGAGCAACGTCAACTCCTTTATAAAGCTTCAAGATTCATCATGCAAGAGAGACTGCTTTACATGAAAGGATTCTAAGTTTCTATGCCTCGATGTGTCACCAAAAATGAGGCCAAGCAAGTTTTGAGAAAAGTACAAAAAAGAAATTAACTCATGATTTGATTTGTAGATGCTGATGCATCTTAACTTACTGGTACAGTTACATATCTGCTTATCAAAGAAATTTTATTATCCATATGGAAAAAGACCTTAGATAAGAACTAAAAGGGATCACTTGCATTTTTTGAAAACTCAATAAGAGAACTAGAGCTATCATTATCAAACAAGAGTGGATAAACATATTTTTAATACCATGATGCAGCATCAGAATAAGTATCATGTTTTTATACTTAAATGCTGTAGCTGCTGAGTATAGTAAATTGATTTATTCATAGGTAATATTGATAGAAATGAAGGGGCATGTGGCGACCATATTGAGGGGAAAACCCTAGCAAGGAAGATTTTTCATTACGGGTATTTCTAGCGAACTATCAAGAGATGTAGTTGATTACACCAGAAAGTGTGACAAGTGCCATAGATTCACCAAGATTCCAAGAGCCCTGCCAATGGATATTACTTAAATGGTAAGTTCCCGTCCCTTTGTAGTCTGGGGAATAGATATCATTAATGTGCCGCCAATGTCTAAAGGTGGCACTAAGTACGCTATCATCGCAGTTGATTACTTCACCAAATGGGTTGATGCGGAGCCGTTGGCATAATCTCTACAAAGTAATTAATTTCATGGTCAGGAACATCATCTGTCGTTTTGGGGTTCCACAAACAATTATTTCTGATAACGAGACCTAATTCGACAGCATCGAGTTCAAGGATTTCTACCATAGGCACTGCATCGAGAAGAGATTTGCTACAGCAACACACCCTTAGGCAAATGGACAAGTTGATGCAATGAACATGAGTATCATGTACATTCTTAAGAAGCGATTGAAGAAGACTAACAGCAGGTGGATCGATGAACTTCCATTAATGATCTAGGCTTATTAGACGACCTACAAGCCCATGACCGACCACTTCTCATTCGCCCTGGCTTATAGAACAAAGGTTATGATCCTAGTTGAACTTGAAGTACCTTCTCAGCCAGTGGCTCGCTGTAATCCATGGACAAATGAGGAACTCCTATCGGGGACTCTTGATATGATCAATGAGAAGTGTGATGAAGCTGACTTGAGAGCTGCTGCACACCAGAACCGAGTCGCCCGATACGACAACACCAAAGTCAGAGCTTGGAGGCTTTGAAATTGGTGATCTCATTCTCAAAAGAATCTTCCTAGGTCTTAAGAACTTATGCATAGTTGGGAAGGTCCGTACGCATTTGAGAAAAAGCCTGGAGATGGCATGTTCGAGCTAACAACGGTGGATGGGATCTCGCTCCCATGGACGTGGAATAGCGAACACTTGTGATGCTATTTCACTTGAATGCAAATTTGTATATATTTTAATCGAAGCTGTGTAACCAGACAAAATCTGTCATTTCTATTGTTAATGAAAGGATTAACTTCTAAAGCTCATTAATCTTTCTATGCTTGGCTTTGCACTGTGAACATTGTTATATTTAAATGAACATGCATGTTAGTACCTAGTGATATGAGCCGACTAAGCTTCACAGTCCATGATCGGACGCCCGAAGCTCAACCACACCTGGTATCCGAAGATAGATGCCCAATAACTCCTTTAACCCATGACTTGGGGCGGGAGTATAAACATTCAAAAGGCTGAACGAGATAGTTCGCCTCTACAGCTTATGCCCAGAGTCTCGCGAAGCATCCACCCTTGCCCAAAGTAGGAAAGACGAAAGGTCTGCACTTAGAGGTAGGTGGAATCTCTTACAAACTTCGATCAATGCTCAAAGTTAGGTGTGATCGAAGACAAACATCCTAGATGAGATGTTTAAATCACTACCTCAAGTGGTTAACTCCAACTGACGCCCAGAGTTTGGTGTGGTCAAGATATGCATCCCAAAGGAGGATGCTCAAACTAGCGTTTAGAAATGAATCACTTCGATCGATGCTTTGAGTTGGCGCAATCACATTCAAATCATCCTCAGAAGGAATGTTGAAGTTAGTTTTCAAGTGATCAAAATTCCACCAAGTTCCAAAAGTGAACACGGACGTGCACGGGCACGTGCAGATAGGCGCCCTGATGGTCACTCCTTACTCGCTTAAACAACAAAATGGACTAATAACTTAGTCCAATGATGGCGATGGGATAAGGATCGCAAACATATTGAATGTTTCTCAAATACGTAGAAAAAATCACAAAAGACCTAAATGAAATAAAAGGCATTTATTATTCACATTCAAAATAAGACTTGGAAGAAAAGTATAGGTTTTATTAAGCAAAATACGGGGCCAAACCAACACAAAACTGGCCTAAAGCATAACATGTCCTACAACTAAACAACTAAAGAAGAAGGGAAATGGATAACTACTTCTTGTGCTTCTTCTTCTTCTTCTCTTCCCTAAAAGATTGCCCCTAGGTCCCTCCGATATCTTCCTGATCCTGTCCCCGCTTCCCTGACCCTTAGGTGGGGTGCCATGTGAAGACCCGACTGGCATAGTCTAAGTACTTCTAGATATGGGAAGAGTAACCAAGGCAAAAATGGACTCGCTAGGTAAAGCTATCGACAAAGGAGGAGGAAAGAAATCAACTAGTTCTTGCTTGATCTTACTGGCCATTAGAACTTGTTCTTCTAGCAATTCTTCCATGCGGGCCCTAATAAAAGATCCAAAGTCCTAGTTATAACAACATCCTCCTCAATCTGGGCTCCGAGAACTCACTAGTCATCTCCTCCTCCAAAGCATGAATTATTTGTGCGCCTGGGCTCGGAGTCCCACCAATTGGAATGCTAAGGGTAGCCCTAGAAATAGTTACGACTACTGACTAAATCATTATTGCATATGGCCACAGTTGGGAGCTTTCCTTTGGAAGACTTGAAATAGTAGACTAACATGAAATTTGAGAAAGATGAAAGGAGAGATTAGCTACATCGGCCGGTGTCATGAAAAATCTCTCAATTATAGGTGAGGTCAATGATATACCTCCGCCAGATGGGAGACTGGCCTGAGCAGGAGTGCCATCTGAGTTCTCCTCTTGAATAGGAGATAACACACTCATTTTCTGCATTTTCCGCACACCCAGATTGTACAGAGGGATAAATGGAGTGATGGATGCAGTTGTAGGCCGGTAGTGAGATCCTAAGGTGTAGTCCCAGAGCCTTCAGCTTGATCTTTTTGCGGCCAACTATGGATGCAAGATAAGTTCACCAGCCCTGAGCGCTTCAATTTCATCCGGACTTGGAATTGTTCTCTCCAGGTCCGCCAGATTCCCTTCACCTCCTTTCAAATCATGCTGCTCTTCCCGCATGATCTACTCCTATGCCAACGCTAGAGTTAGAGAATAAACTTTTCCAAGTCATTTCAAATCTATGAACTTAAGTACGTTAGCATTATAGTTGGTGATCAGCGGCTCAAGTCTATCTTTGACCCATTACTCTGCGATCGTAACTAACTCGTCCACATTTTTAGCTTTGGCCAATGCATCGTCTCTCTCTTTGCGGGCATCAAGCATCTCATCATAATAGCCCTAAGCTGTTGTAAAGGCTTCATCCTTCTCCTTTTTCTCCTTTTCCAACCACGCCTCCAGATCTACCACCTTTTTCGCCAGAGAATCTATAACGATCCACCTTTATTACTCCTAAAGACGACACTTAATACATCCATGGTTCATGTGTCGATTATCTGCGTGTCTGGAAGAGAATCTGTTGGGGTAAAAGAAAAGACAAGAAGCAAGAAACACAGAATCTCACAACGCAAGGCAATCAAGTATAATAGAATATCGGGTAGTACATATGGTCACTTCCAAAATGAAACATCAGAGTAACGTTAGATACCAACTTCAGCCAGGGATAGTTATAATTTCCTGCCTCTATAATACTGATACAAAATATAGGTACACGGTGGAAATAATATAAATAACTAGATAACGTCGAAGCCACCTGCTCCATGCTCCTCCAAAATGCATTCATACAACCGGGACTACTTGGCTACTCATATAAATTTGAGTACCCAAGAGATTTAGGAAAAGAAAGAAAAACCAAGTTAGACATGGGTTTGGTGTTAGTAAACTCCAAACAACCGAATTTTTGTGCTTACAAAACTCTTTAAAAATAAAGGTATCTTGTAAGACCACGTCGCACGTAAACACGGACGAGTTTTTACCTCACGATAACCAAAACATTTTTATAGAAAATCTAGTGATATTATAATCATACCTAGAGTTTAGTATAAATATTTAACACAGCTGAAATGTTTGCATCTCACATTCCAACATATTTGGCCACAACTAAGTCCATTAAGCACTTATTAGAGAATGGATTCCAACAATGACAGAGCTACTGAGGCACCGCCCATCACTGCACACCTCTAGATAAAATGTACCGAGGACAAAAACCTTTCAACCCCTGCAAGTCAAGACCAACCCACCCCTTACTTGATAGTACTAAATATTGTCATCCCTCGGTTGCGATCAACAACCGTATCGGGCCCCGAAGCATACATCAAAAGGAATAATATCGATCTAGATCAGGGATGATCACACCCTAATGGCAGGGAACCACATAGCCTTTAAACATATCCTATGTTTTATTCATTCCTGGTTGTTGAGGTTATAGGATACGATTTACCTTTCATATAGCAATCCCACGTGGAATGCTAACACTGTCCTCTGAGCGACATTGCAACGCTAGCATTCATCTATACAAATTGTTCAAGATATGAACAAATCGAAGGCACTACTTCTACTACATCATTTTTCGAATCACCCATAAAGTTAGTAACAAGTAGCCCTTGCACTTCAAAGATCTTCATCTTCGATTCCATCATCTTCAAGAAGTTTCCAATCCGAATACTTATGTTGGTTCAAAATAGTTTTTGAATAACTCATGTTTTCCGATCCAGGTCTCTTCAAACCAACGTTTGATAATTTCTAAACTTATCAAGTTATAGATAGTGGAAAAATCCACTATTTGGGTGTGTATAATTTTTCATATGGAAAACAAGACATCCTATACTTATCCCTACTTTCTGATTTCAAATAGTACTATTCCTTAATTAACATGAAGTCGGACAAGTTAGAAACTAATCTTGACTCGACGTATATTCTTACTTCCTATGATAGAGACGAGTTTTCATATCTCGAAATTTAGTGTCAAGTATACAATGAATTATCTTCCACATACTTAATTTATCATAGGTTGTTTATCGAAATTAACTCTCTTATAATTATCACGTTTTTAACATTTTGACTTCACTATTCCTCGTCTAGAAAATCAAGTTCTAGATCTCATAGATAGAGGAAAGTCTACTCATCAACTTTTAGTGCTAAATACAAGATGACTAACTTTCCATAAAATGTATCAACATTTTTGAATAATTTGTCATATTTGTTTGGCTACTTAATGGCACAGACAAAGAAATCTTTTGTATTTCCATCCTCGTAAAAGAGAGCTGCTTTTAAACAAACCGACCCTTGGGAAATACAGTGAATTAATATTAAAATATTTTATTTATTTAATAATAATTAACCCTTTATTTAAATAATAATAATTAAACCTTTATATCTAAATAATAATAATTAAACCTTTATTTAAATAATAATATTTAAACCTTTATTTAAATAATAGTTATACCTTAACTAATAAATAATAATTATACCTTGCTTATTTAACAATTAAATAATAATTATTGAAAATATGTTAATATTTCTTTTTAGTACTTATAATATATTTTAAAAGACTTTTCAAAAATATTTAAAGTAAAAATTCATTTTAGTTTACACAAAAGTAGTCGATTTACAAACTGCATTCATAGAGACTATCGCTATATGACCATAATTTTCTAACTTGCATTTTATTTCGAAAAAACATTTAAAGCTCTCCCTTTTATGTTTAAATTACTTAAATAAATTTGTATACAGGTTTTGAAAACCAAAGTAAAGTTTCATAAAACATTTTAGAACCCTTTATAAAATTATTTAGCAAACTAGTTTTAAAAAGCACATGGGATCTTGACGATGAACATAAACAAATTCAAATGTTAACTTTCCATTCACAAACTTCCATACATACACATAAGCTCAAACATATATTCAAATGTAAACAAAAGCTATAAATAAGTAAAGACCATCACTTGCACATAACCACTTAAACATTTCGACAATATTTTTCAAGTCAACAATAAATCATCACATATAAACACATATATGCATAAACACAAGAAATATTACTCTCCAAACTAAACAAATAACTATCATTATTAACACCAATAATAAAGTTTAACTTTGTTTTTAAAGGTGAGATTTACTCACCAAAATCCACATGAATCAAACCAAACTACTACCTCCTTTGCACTGACACATGAGCTTGGTTTTTCTTATCAAAAACTTGATTTTTGGAGACTTGGGAAGGCTAGAGGGGCTCGGCCTAGGGCGGAGTGGGCCTTGCTATGAAAAGTGGTTTTGGGTCTTGTTTTTTGGAAGATAGGAGGTGTAAGGTAGAAAGGAAGTATGTTGGCTATCATTTTAAGCTTTTAAAATGAAAAGAGAGAATTTTTAACTTACAAATTTTCAAAAAAGCCATGGAAATAAAAGAGGAGCTTGAAATGGAAGGAACAAATGTTCAAAAAATGAAGGGAATACAAATAAAATATGGCGTGAAAAAAGAAGTTGTTTTTATATAAAATGGAATAGAGTAAATTACCTTTCTACCCGTAACCCTTTACCATCCACATTTGGTTGCAACCTCACCCATTGCTTACACCCTTTACGCATGCAAGCCATCACCCTCCCCCCTCATTCCATCACATCATTACTTTTGTGTTGTGATGTTACCTTTTATACATTTCTTTTTTATTTTGTTCGTATCGTCTTTGCTATGTTCGTATCGATCGGTTACATCTCGCTTTGTACCAATTGTGCGTGCTCCACTTCGTACCAGTGGGAGGCGTGTATTTCGTATCGATTGGTGGTCGATCAATACGAAGTGCGTCTAAAATAGATTGATACGAAATAGACTCCCATGCCGTTTACTGATGGAAACGAAGTGGACGTTGATTGATCGATATGAACAAGTGATAGAACGATCGATGCGAAGCGGTGCGAAGAAGGATGGATATGAAGTAGGCGGATCTAGATTGATACAAAGTTGAATCACCTGTTGCTGATCGATTTGAAACTGTTTATAGTTTACGGATTCAAAACCGATCGATATGAAGAAGGACTTTCCCTGGTTGCTTGATGGATACGAACAAGGTGATTGCTTGAATTGCATCGATCATATCTTAAGCTCAAGAACTCTGATTGACTTGAAATTCGAAACTTTGGCTTTCATAGCTCTTCTTGTCTCGTCATATCAATTATAGCTTGATCCAGACTCAGATAAAATTTATCGACATCCATAGTGAACCTGCGTATAATCGATCTTCAGGTCCTTGGTTTCCAGTCAATTCCTTGATATCACGGCCTTGCCAAAAGGCGGGATAACAAACACCGAGGAACACAACGTTATTGTTTCTCGACATGCTTTCTTTTTAGAAAAGTAATTTCTTCCAAAATAAATTAAAAACGAGGTTGTAGACTTGGATGAGATATGAGAAATTAACATAATGGATGAGCCATGGAAGAATCAGATTCACCATTATACGAAAGCATGCGTACAATGTATTAGAAGGTCAAATAGGGAATCTCACGCACTAGGGAGATACTACGATTTTCTTATGGATGGTGAGAAAGATGACCATGTCTTAGAAGATGATACTCCTGTCTCAATCAAACAAGCACTACAGAGTAATGATTTTCCACTTTATCATGAAGCTGTGAAATCCAAGATGGATTCCATATATATAAAAAGTATAGACTTTGGCTGTCATACGCAAAGGGATAAGACCCATCGACTGCAAATGAATTTTTAATAAAAAGATAAATGCCGATGGAGAGGTAGAAATAGATAAGGAAAGGCTAGTTATGAAAGTTTTCTGTTAGATTTAGGGCATTGATTATGACAAGACATTCGCACCTATAACCTTGCTTAAGTCCACATGGATAATGCTTGCTATCATCACATTCTATGACTTTGAATATGGCAAATGTATGAAAGAATGACATTTATTAATGTAATTTAGAAGAGACTATCTACATATCACAACCCGAGGGTTTTGAGGTTAGTGGGAGTGAGAGAAAGGCAAGAAAATTATCAAGATCAATTTGTGGTCTTAAGCAAGCTTCAAGGAATTAGAATAAGTACTTTGATAAAATAATCAAACATTTTTATTTTTATCAGAGCATAGGGGAAGCATGCGTATACTGGAAAGAACATGGAAGTGGTATGGTGTTCTTGTCTTGTACGTCGATGATTTGTTCCTGATTGGAATAGACATTGCATTATTGCAACCGTTAAAGTCATGGTTGTCCAAGAACTTCTCCATGAATGATTTGGTAGAATAAGGATCTATAGAGATAGTTTCAAGATATTGCTTGTATTATCCCAATCTTTATACATAAATACTATACCGAAAAGGTCAGTATGGAGAATTCCAAGCACAAAAATGTTTTGATGCAATCTAAAATCATCCTTTCTAAGAAGGATGCTTATTGTACTCCAAATGTGTGTAAGAAGATGATATCATATGTATCCACAATCGGTTCCATCATGTACGCTATGCTATGTGCTAGACCAGATGAGGTTTATGCATTAAGATGTGTAAACTAGTATTATCTAACCCTAAAGAAAAGCATTACAAAATGGTGAAATGCATTCTTAAGTATTTAAGAAATAGTAAAAAATTATTCCTTATATATAGGAATGGGAAACTCCTTATGAAAGGGTGTATAGATTCTAAGTTTCAGAATTATATCAACGATAGTAAATACATGTCTGATTATTATTCACATTAAAAGATTAAGAGGTCGGATGGAAAATCTCCAAGCAAGAGACGGTAGTTGATTCAACGGTGGAGGATGAATACATCACCCTCAACAACGTAGCTAAAGAAGAGGATGCACAAGTCTATAATTAAGCTAGGAGTGTTTCTAATTGTACATAACATTATTTTGCGATAACAATATTGTGATGCGGATCGCAAAAGAACCAAGAGCTCATAAGAAGTCAAGGCACATTCTTCAAAAATTCTGATGGAGTTAGGGGTATGTCCAAGGAGAAATTATGTACTGTTACGCATATCTACTCTGTGACAAATCTTCTTTGTAAATAGGGTATTTGATATATATTATATAATTTGTTGTATAGCGATAAAATTAGTTAAGTAATTAATTTAAATTATGTAAATAGAAAATTCTTAAATGATACGTTATGTAATAGTAATTATAATGTGTTATAATCGTGAGAAATTTATCATATTAAAATAGCATACTATTTTAAATATTCTTAGTCATGATCTTTCGAGAAAGGATGTCTATTTATCCATTGAGATTATAGTACGTACCGCTCTCCAAATTCTGGCAGTGTATTATTCATGGCTGCTAGGGCTCCTTAGGCTTATGTACTAATAGTTATTGGATAACCACAAAATAACTCACTCAAAAGTTTTTTATTGGTTAATATAATTAAGGTCAAACAGGGAATCTCAAAAGTGAGGATATACATGGTTCGCTTGACTTGAGAATATTTTTGAATTTCAGTAGGACACTCCACATTAGTTATAGTTAAATTGTGGTATGACATTCATCAAATGACTATAGTTAGTACCTATACACTCATACCACCAAAGAATACTACTAGGTATATGATAATACAAAGGATGAGGCGGTATTGGTTGTCACACGTGAATATTACCATGGACTAACACCAACATGCATTAAAAATATCATATAACATATCCATACATAATTAGTATTGGCACAGAGAAATAAGCACATACATTTCCATGATAGAACAATACACAATATAAACAATGATAGGGACATAGAGCCATCAAAATGCAAAGATACAACATATTTAAGTGAATTATATATAGTTAAGTGGGACTATAAAAGAGTCAAAAGCCCAATAAATCACAAGTTGGTCTCTTCGTCTCTGAACCTGAAATGTCTCGAACTAACCCGAGTATTATATTAATAATACACGGGTCAGATTATGTCTAGAATGTAGACATCGGTAGAATAACAACTAGCATAATATGATCATGTATAACTTAAAGTGGTATATGCACATCACAAAGGTAACAACATAACCCTAATCAGGCACATATGATTAACAATATCAAAGCAAAGTCAAGCTACACATCAAATGGTATGACAAAATGGGTGAAACATCTACTCATCCAACTATCGTTGATACATAAAAAAATCATCAACATCATATGACATGCATATAGTGATGCCTAGGATTATCTCTTAGATAATCATACTATAGGCATACCCAGGATCCGTTATACCCAACATATATGCAAACACATAAACCAATCATCCAAAATAAACATACATAATACACAAATATGGCATACCCTCAGTAGGCTAGGTCATCTCTTAGATGACCATATAAAAGATAAGTATAGGGTCCCACTTCTAACTCTCAGCATTTCTAGCTATTGTTAATAGTGGTATAATTGATGTGTATGAGGTTATATTACTTCATGGATACGCGGTCTCATGAATAATCCATAATCATACAAATGATCGTCTAGACTTCCAGCCTTATAGTTAATCAACTAGGCTCTCAACCTCGATAATAATCATATGGCCTTTTAGACTCTTTATCGTTTACTATCTCTTAGTAATGTAGATAGTCATATGGACTCTTGGTTCTATATAGTCTCAGCATCATAAATAACTATTTCGACTTCGGTCCTATCAAATGATCTGATTGACTCTTAGCTGTATGCCCAATGCGCTCAAGTAGGTGAATAAGTATGTGCATATATCATCTTGTCAATAACTAGACGAGAGTCTAACAGCTCTCTGCCTAGTGTAGTATCCTTCCTTACATGCTTTCAACGCTACTCCTATAGTCTTTAGTTACCCGACGGTCATCGTGACCTAATATCCATTGAGTGCAAGACTACGATATACAATGGTCAAGACCCTGCAAGTGCCTCAAATGGTAATAGACTACTGGCTTATGTGGCATCGATTCAAGGAGCGACCCAACAATCAGGCCGCTAGGATGGATACTAGCCTAGTTGGGTTTACTCCATGCCAAATAATAAGAGTATGAGTAGACACACATAAGGCTCTCATCCTACTCTCTCTCAGTTTGTAACATCGTTAACATAGATACCCCGTATAATTCGACCCTGCAAGAGTGATGTCTACTCATAAAAAGTAACTAAACCAATATCAGCTCAGGCATCCCTTGCTATCCTTACTAAATGTCCTTTACCAAACGATATTACTAATCCATTTACTCAATATTCTCTCCATACATACTTCATACGATAATATTCTATATAGCATGTCTAATGAATAACTGAAGAAATATTACTAAAGGTCTCATACCAATGGGTATTGTAACTCTACTTATTCAATATTCTTATCACATGGCAATAGGATTACACAAAGCACATAGCTCATATAGAAAGGAGTTTGATTTATAAAAAACTTATCTTAAATAATTTGAAAGTCTTTATATACTTCAAATGGTTAACATTACCGTTTTCCATTTGTACTAAACAAGAAATAAGGATTTTAATTCTTACATATAGCTTTCGAAACACTTTTCTATATTTTATGATCTTATACACCTTTAATATAACTAAATGTCACTTATAAAGTCAGTCCATAATTTCTATAATTAAATATGATTTTTAATTGAATTTATAAACTCTAAACCACTTTCTTTTTGTTTCAGATCCATAGAACATATTCTTCCAAACTCTTATATATACTCATAAATCATGAAATGTACTTTGGAAATTACATAATTTTGATTAGAAACCATTTTATATCATTATGAAATTTTATAGGATTTTTAAATAATTATTTGAAGTCAAAAATCAAATTTTCCTTTAATAAGTCAATATTTTTAATAATATACTTAATATTGATTTAAATAAATCTTTTCATAAAAAAATTGTTATGTAGCAAAAGCTGGATCTTGAAGCTAATTGAGCACTAGAGGAGAGATGAATATTGTTTTCTAATTTTTATGAATCGTTTTGAATTCTTTTAAGATTATAGTTTAAACAATGTAATTAACAATCATAGATTCAAACGCAGATAAATATAAATGCAGTAAAAGTAAAAAGGAAAAAACATACCAAGATTTTATACTGGTTCGTAGCTACCCTACATTCAGTCCTGTACAATTCCTTGTACGGATTTTTATCAAATAGCAAAGTCATTTAAAGGTAACGAGACACACCCTCTAGACTTTCCGAGCTCTAGGTAGACTCACTTGATTTACATGGGCCACAAGCACACCCACTTGTATTTTGGGCCATCAAGCACAACCAATTGATCTACACGGGCTACAATCACACCCACCAATATACGAGTATGATTTGATAGAGCTTTACAGACATAGATCATTGATCTTGAATGCAAATGATCCTATAACCTCTTAAATAGCACTTTGATCTTGTTTGAGTGAGAGAGATGAAAGAGATCAAAGAGTAGTCAATAGAGAATCAAATCAGTGGAGTTGAATTTGATTGAATTTGAGAAGAGTTTGAGTAGAATTTCTTTTAGAAAACAAGAGAGTGAAAGAGGATAGGAAATATAAGGAAGTAGTTCGCCATATTGGCTGGTTTACCCACTATTTATAGAGAAACAACAGTCATGTCCATTTGCAAAGAGTTACGACGAAAAGATACTTCCATTCAAAATTTGAATTTTGAAAATTTAGGTCCATATGTCGACATACTCTATGGCGATATATCGACATACCCTTTGTAATTTTGAAAACACTTTTATAAAAATTATTTTAATTTATTAAGGTTTGTGAAATATTTTGATACTTTGTAAAATCATTTAAACATAGTTTATACATATTTCAATTATGTCAAAACCTAAGAAAACTTATAAAATTATTTTTAGAATATTTTAAGTATATAAAGGAGTTAAATATAAATAATAAAGTATATGTGAATATATTTAAAATCAAAGTTATAACAAATATTATAATATATTTATAAATATTTAGAAAGCTTTAAAACGAAAATTATAACAAAGTATAATATTCAAATTGTTTGCAACCAAATTAGTCACAAACACCCAAGAATAGGATTTTTGTAGAGAAGTAAATGATGAAAACTAACTTAAAACAGAGGAGTATAATAAACAAATAAGCAAATCAAAATAGCAAACAAGAACACCGGGATTTATAGTGGTTCTGCGTCGTATACCTTTGTCCACTTTGAACATTCTCTTTGTTGATTCACTATTAACTTGATTATAGTAGCAACCAACAAGAAATACGGAAGAAAGTTGATTACAATAAAGAACCGTGTAACTAGCATCATAAAGATCCTCAGAATGACCCCCTAGGCCAGTATTTATAGGTGAATGTGATCACCAATCTCTTTGAAATTTCGACCACGGGACCTTCTTATACATATGGGCCCACCATAGGGTCGCTAGGCCTAAATCCCAATGAAGATGGATCGGTACCAAACCATCCATTGGTCGATTCTAGAGCAGTGATCCCTATGATAGCTTATTCATGCTTAGATATGATGGCTCTTCAAATATCATGTCGATTAGATATATGGAGCTCATGCTTTTGCTTAATCTTTGCTTTAGATCAATTTTAAAGTTGTTCCTGCCGATCCCTTCATATTAGATCATGCTGACCTTTTTACATGCCATTCATGTGTATTCCTTGAACTCCATTATGTAACACTGATCCCTCCTCATCCATAATGCTATGCCGATCCATTATCATCCATAGTGCTATGCTGATCCATTATCATCCATAGTGCCATGCCGATTCATTACCATCCATAATGCTATGTCGATCCCTTTTGCTCCATAAGACTATGCCAATCCTTCTTGCCTATAAGACTATGCCGATCCATACGCTTCCTTCTGCGCTGATCCATCCTTTACTTCGATCATGCCTATCCCTTACATAACCAATCATATTGATCCCTTGGGTTCTACAATGCCATGCCGATCCCTTGTTAATCCAAGCTAATATCTATATTTCAAGCATCCTTCATCGTCTATCTATCAACTTCGTTCAATCCTGACTTTATATAACCATTTGAACTCTACTTTCGGGTCCTATAGCCATCACTCTGTGGTCATCCTTCTTGGCAACAATCGAGTTGTCTTGCACAATTAGTCGGATATAGCTAGGTCAAGATATCGGGTAACACTTACCCCCCAACGTACATCTTATGAGTAGTAACATGATGTGCTTTGAATCGAAAAAAGTCTGAATTGCCAAAAAAAGTCAGTCCAGCTTCCTGATTGACCGCTATTCCATTTTCGAATCGTTTTCCAAGGCATTGAATCCTCCATTAATTGCTATGACGCCTGATTGACTTTCAATACTTTAAGTTCAGGACTTATAAGCCTTTTATTATTTGATCTAGCCTCAAACTTAGGAGTTTCGGGTTTGATACAATTCCTGTTGATTTTAAAAAGTTGAACTTTTAAACCATTCACATGCATATTCATATACACATTTCTATCATTGGCTCCTAGACGTGTTCGAACGTTCACATGTCATTGCCAATTTTTATATATTTTGTATGTTTGCTTTTACAGTCAAACCTTCATGATCACTATTTTTCATTCATCCATCATTTTTCTTTTTTATTTCTTCATCATCGTTGTTTTTGTTCTTTTTTTTATATGTGTAGGGATCGGCATTCGACATGCCGATCCATTTCTGAGGCTGTGCTAATAGGGATCAGCAGGCAAAAATGTCGAACACTCTCCATACCTTTGACTCTCTCAACTCTTCCTGTGGCCGAATCATCCCCCAAACGTGCATATATATATATACGAACATGTCTCCATTTCTATCTTTACATTCTATTTTCCTGTCTTTGCATAAACCTTCTATGCGAAACCCAGGCTATCCCAAACTTCCTTGATGGACGAAAGCTTCTCATCCTTAGATCTTAAATCCAACAGGACTTCAACCAATTCCCTAAACTTGCTCTTCCTTCCTCTTCGATTCAACAATCCTCGAGCGCTCGTCTCTTAATTAATTTGATATCCCATGCTTTCATAGGTATTAACTTGTGAAATCTCTTTTAATTACATAATTAAGTTGTGAGTCTTGAGCTTCTGATGTGAGTGAAAGGTGGCGATGGCAAGCGCTAGGATATGAGAGAGAGAAAGGTGAAGAAGGAGATGGATTTGGTCGTTCGGTTGTTTTTAGTTGGGGAGATGAAGGAACAAAGAAAGGTTGATGGTGGGGTTCGGAGAAGAAGGGTTTGGTGAGGGATCAGTATAGGATAGGGATTAGTGTAGAGGGCTTTTAATGGAGGGATCGATAGTTGTGGTCCAGTTGAGGGATTGGTAGGGAGTTCTTGGAGAATGGATCGGTATTAGGCAGTGATGTAGGGATCAATAGGAAGTGGTCTAGAGGAGGGATCGATAGGAAGGTCCCGGGGAAGGGATTGACAATTAAGTCTAGGGATCGACATTTACATTATAGACTAATCTAATCCAACTCATTCGAGCATTCAACGCTAATTTGCCTTGCTGACTTTGAACATAAGATGAAAATAAGCAACATAACATGCATACTTGAACTGTTAAACTTGAGAATAAATGACCAAAGTGCCAGAATTCCCAATATGGACTAAGTAATAAACTTGCTAATGAACTTAGATAACGGACTTCGTCATTCAATATATCGATAGTCGATACTAGAGCTTTCGTCATTGATCAATCTCCTTACCAATTGAGACAATCAGTGAATAACGACCTAGAATTTCAATCAATTGAAATACATATATTTAATTGATTTTAAATATTAAAAAATAAAATTTAAAAGTGAATAACTTATATTTTGAATATCATGATTTAATTGGATATTTAAATTATTGATTTAATATTTGAAATTGCAGAAATAATTAGAAATTGGACTTATTGTGAATGAAAATGATTTATAAAGTTGTATTAAATCATATTTGAAGTAGAATGATCTTACAGATCTTTGAAAATTGAATTAAAGGTTAAATTGTAGAAATTGAATATTTTAATATTTATTTGACGAGTGAAAATGACCATTTTTCAAACAGTCTCGGATTTCGACGAAACTAGTTTCAATGGATCCGTAATGTTATATTATTATAAGATTTTAAATTTCGTGTCAATTGGAATTACGATTTCTTCGGGGCAAGCTAAAACGCCTAGAAATCTGTTAAAGTGAATTTTAAAGTCAAATATTCAGTTCGAAAACCTATCTTCCAAATACGATCGAATTGGCTTTCGACATATTTTCCATTGTGTTCGAAATAGGGGTAAAATATTATAAACGCCAGGCGGCACGCTTCGTTCCGAGTTCGAAAAAATTTCGAGTGAATAGTGCGCGTAAATATTCTATATAAGGTCAAACTTTCTTTTATTTTTCAAAACTCTACGCTAAACTAGGTGTGACAACCATAAGTTTTTGGATATTTGAAAATGAAATATTTAATTGATTTTAAATATTTAAAAGTTAATTTCTAACTAGAATTTCAAATATCGCTATTTATTGGATAATTTAAATACTGAATCAATAACTGGAAATTGGGGAAATTGGGAAAATTGTTGAATCTGGAATTTCAGGCTTATTAAAAATAAATGGAAGGCTTATAAAATTTATAATAATGATACTAAAGATAACAGATGTCTTAAAACTGAATTTGACAGTAATTTGTTCAGTTTTAAAATTTTATAGTTTAAAATGAATTTAAAAATAGCCTTCCGAGGCACAGTCTCAGATTTCGAAGAAACCAGTTCCATTGGATCCGTAATAGTGTATTATTATCGGATTTCAATTATCAAAGTGTTTTGAGTGGTCGTTTAGCCGTACGAAAGATAAACGCGCTGAGTTTTTATCGGAAATTTAATATAAATAATTGAGTCCAAAATGCTATCTTCTCCATGCAACTGAGTTAGGACTTGAAACCTTTTCCATTGTGTTCGAAATAGGGGTTTAACATTATAAATGCCTGGAAGCACGCCTCGATTGGAAGTCAAAAATTTTAGTCACGATTTCGTGACGATTCAAATTTTAAATTCAAATTTAAAACCATATATATATATATTGACTAGTCGAAATTTATTTGCATCAGTTTATTTTTACCACTATATCATTTTAACACCAGCACAAAAGGAAAACAATATTTTCCATTTGGCAAGCATGCATAGAATTTAAACCACGTTGCATACATATAAATAATAATAATAATAAATACATAAACGAAGAAGAATAGCGGAGCTTCCTCGTTCTCCTATTCTCCGTTCTTTTTTTCTTCCTTTCTTCTAATTCCTTGTTCAAAACCAAATCAAGGTCATCCAATTATTTTAAAAAAAATTCGATTTGATTTCAAATTAGAAAATCGCAAACGGCTTGCAATTAAAAGAGAGAGAAAAGAAAAAAAAAAGGTCGAAAACAAAATCGCGAGAACGAGAGCAAGTGATTTGGGCATGGCGAGTTGCCTGGAGGAAGGGAGCAGTGCAGTCGATGTAGGTTATTATCGATTTCTTCATCAGTTGGTCGCGCTCTCGGGATTGGGTGAGGAGTCGTTTTGGCACGGTATCGTTTATGGGTACTGAGGTCACAATTTTGATTTTGGGAGGCTGCGATCTTGGAAGAGGCGCGATGTTTCTACTGCTTTAGGGGTGCCTCAACTGGTGGTCGCATGGTCGTGTTCATGATATTGGAATCAATGGAACCCTAGATGTGATGTCGAGTTGAGATCGAAGGTAGGCAGCCAGAGAGAGATGGCGAGGGATTTTGCAGTGAGGTATAATTTCTATTTAATTCAATTTTATAAGATATATATACTTGCAGATTGAGAAAAAATTATATTGTAGGGTAATTCAATTTTATAACATTTTAAAAGTTACTTAAGTTTAAAATACACACACACATATATATACATACATACATATATGTGTGTGTGTGTGTATATTGAGCTAATTTTTACTGTAAGAAATACAAAACAGTTCTATTTCAATTTAATATATGCATATATACTTCTATAGAAGATTTTGGGAAAGAACATAGGGATTTAAAATGATATAAAATGTATATAAAAATAGATTTTTAAATCTATATAGCTTATTTTATAAGTATACATGAAGTTTCAAAAATAAAAATAAAATGTATAAACACATTTTAGATTTACTAGGTTATTTTAAAATAATGTAATGATGCAAATTAATTTATTTAATTAACTTATATAATTAGTTGGTTACTAAATATTGTTAAAGGAAAATTAGTTTAAATTACATTATTTAAATATTAATGGGTTTTTCAAATAGTTCAAATGAAATAATTGGTTTATTCAAGTTATTTAAGTGATAATTGATCATTCGATCTGTTCAAATATTAATAAAACATATAATGTTGTACAAGGTCCAAAATCATGAAGGAAGTAGCCGGTTTGGATCGGATTTGGAAGACAAAAATCAAAGGTGAGTTAATCTCACCCATCTCGGATTTCTGGTTAATTTAAATAGTAAATTTGAATTATTGGTTGATGGATTGAATATACTGGATGTGATAGTGTATATATATAGTAGTATATATAGTAGTATATATAGTATATATATTGGGGTGATTGATTTCCCGCATTATATAGCGGATGAGACCCTATGCGCCGCATAATAGCAGATGAGATGATATAACCCCGTATACCACGATATCCCGTCTTGAAGCGGGATTGGTATTTTATTTGTTGTGCTAACATCTGTGGATGCGGGGAAAATAGGTTGGAGGGATCCAACTGGATTCCTCAAAATTATTTAGATTGTTTTAATATTCTGTGATATGGTTTATTTGATAATATATGATAAATTATATTGGAAATTGAAATATTTGGATGCTATGGATTGATTCAATATATTTGGGTATACTGAGTTATCAAATATATATTTATATATATTGGATTTTTGAAGGGAAACAAAAAGGAGAATTCTTAAGTAAATAATTATTGAGGTTTGGATAAATAAATTGGAAAAGGATATAAGTTGATTTTTAAATTCTAATAAATAAATTTCCAAGTATGGTAAAGAAGATTTTGAATAAATGGCAATAAATGAAATTTTAAACTCTAGTGATATTATTTAAAGGAATAAAAGATTTTTTTTAAAAAAATTCAGGATTTAAATGGTTTTAGGAAGAAATAAAAGAAGAAGTTTGAAATAAAGCATGAGATTGGTATTTTCAGTTTAAATAATATTTTATATCATAATAAAAGAATGAAATATGAAAATTTATGGATTTAAAATAAATTAGAGTAAGTAAAGGAATTTATTTTAAAATGGAGTAAATTGGAAAATCCTTTTGGAAATTGATGAAGTGTTTGAAACTATGATTTAAAAGGAGTGAGACTATGGAATCTATAAACTGGGTTTAGAAAGTGAAATAAGATATTAGGGAATATTCGATAGTATAAATTCATGATGGGAATTTATAGAGGAATGGGTGATTTGTTTTAAAAATAAATAGTAGTTTAATTTTATAAAAAAAGGTGTGAAAGAGAAGTGTATTTCCCTTGAAAGCCAAGTACATTTTAAGAGCAGATTTTTAAAGTGTAAGTTAAAAGATTTAAAGTTGTTCAAAGGAATGTTTTTAACAAATAATTATTTAAGTTGTTTAAAATTTTATAGGTAAATATTTATTAAATTAGTTATGGTGATAATTATTTTAAAAGGTTAATTGGTACTATGTTTTAAAAAGATAATTATTAATGTTTATATTATATAAAATAGTTTTATTTTAAAGATAGTTTGGTTAAAGTTTTACTTGAAAACTTGTATAGAATTTCGTAACTCTTATTTTAAAATTATAGTTTGGCTTAGCTTTTATTTTAAAAAATTAGTTTTATATTTTATAAAATAGTTTTAATTTTAAAATTTAAAAGTATATTTTAGAATAAAGTGATTTAAATTATTTTAAAAATCTAAGTATTACGACTTGGTTGTTTTCAGTGGAAATAGAAAATAGTTGGGAAATTTATTTCGTAAGGGAAAGGTGATTTGAAACTGTTTCAAAGGGGTTGAAGTATGGGAAATAGCTTGCGAAGTTATTTTGAAACAAATAATTTGGGAAAAATTATTTAAGTCTGATGGTTGTTTGTGAATGTTATTTGATAGTTACATGGCCGATTATCAATATTGACGAATGCGCTGATCGTTTCGAAGAGTTCAGGATCGGGATTAATTTTCCGAAAACCACTTTGATCTGGTTTGAACGTTTTCTTGAGGAAGACAAGAGCTTGGAGTCGAATATGGAGCAGTAAAGTGCAAGGGCTAGTCGCTACTAATCTTGAGGGTGATTTCGAAATGGATGTAGTAGGAGTAGTGCCTTCGGTTTCGTTCGAACCGGAACGGACTTGTATGGACGAATGCTTTCAGAACTTCATCAGGAGGATGATGAGCATTCTAAGTGAATGTGTGCTAAAAAGGTAACGCATAGCCTCGAGGCTCATCAACTGGGAATGGCTAAAATAGAAGAGGAGCACACAAGGCTAAGTGGCTAGCAACCAATTAGGGTAAGGTCACCCCTATCTAGATGTCCCTTTTATTTCAACCGTGTGGGCGGTTGCTGATCCAACCGTGGGGTGAACTTATTCGGACTATCCAGTAAGGGGTAGCTCCACTCCTATGATGTAGGGGATCATGGTGGATCCTCGGTACGGTGATCTAGACCACGTACTATGACGTGCGTTACCCCAGTAGCCCTGCCATTGATGGAAATTCATTCTCCCTATGTGCCTTTACGGTTTTTGTTTGTAGAACCCACTTTGTGGCTAGTAGCTGGAATTTAATAATGTAACAATTTCGGCTATTTTAATAAGTATTTGTATATAGACAGCACTATAATATTATAGGATTTTATAAGAAATGTTTTGGTTATTGTAAGGTAAAAATCCGGCATGTTTATTTGTGGCATGGTCTTATGAGATACCTATGATTTTCAAATGATTTTGAAAACTTTAATAATCCAATTGAGTGTGTTTTCTCACGCTGGTTTTCCTAACTGACTGGGTGTTATTTAACTATAATGCTCGGGTCTGACCGAGTATTATAGAGTACAGATTCTGGATGGACTGCTGTGGAGCTCTAGAGACGAGCTAGATGACGAGGCATATTTTCGTAGACATATATTCCGCTGTACCGTAAGCTGTGCATTTAGTTACGAAAGGATGAGATATTATAACCGTCCTGAAATGTTGATGTTGATTGCAATGTACTCTGATGATGTAATATATAAAATAGATACAATTTAAAAGATTAGTCGTTTATCTATTATATATTATTCCGCTGCGTTGATAAGATTCTGATATTGTTTCTATTTCTTCTTCTACCTCCTTCTTCTTTAACCCTAATGGTTCGGTTAGTCGGTGTTCGATTGTTCGGCATTTGATACAGTGGACGTATTGATGTCAATTTTCGAGCGTCGAAAAATAGGGTCGTTACATTTGGTATCAGAGCTGAAGGTTAAGCGAGAACCATGGCTCTGGTGGGGATTACTCATTTGAATAAAGTTAGTAGTACTCTAGAATGAGTTTGAGTGTACTAATAGTATGAGCGCGTATTTATTAGTGAATATAAAAATTGTTTTTATATAGTGTTGACTTAAAGGTTGAGTGTTTATGAATCCTGGTCGATATGTGGGATGCCATGTCATCGATAGGAGTTTCTAAACTCTAAAACAAGATAAACAGACACAGTATTGTTTTAAATAGGGTAAATGAAATAATTTTATCCAAATTATTTTTGTATATAAAAGAAATAATTTTCTTTAAATTATTTTGGCTATATATGGTTGCTTGATTGTTAGGAAGTGATAATATTAATTATTATCATTGTTGTGTAAAAATTAAATAAGAAATTGAACTCATAACATAATGCTAAAAAATAAAATTCGTACATAAATGGGATTTGTACATGTAAATTGTAAATGTGATTTATAATTTGAAACAGAATTCCAGAGAAATACTTGAAAATAAATTGAAAGGATTTGAAATTTGAAAATTTGGAAATTTAAATTCCTTTGAATTTGAAATTGGTTTTCAAAAGTTTTGGAGAAATAATAGTGGTATTATTTTGGAAATATTTTTGAATTGGATTTGAAATAGGGTGAGATTTGGAATTTAAAAATATTTGGAGGATGTTTTGAAGAGGTAAAAGCACTAAACTCTTTTCGGTCGCTTGGAAAATAACTTCGGTGATGGCTGCAGCATCATCGATGTTCATTTTCAAGTTTCCAAGAGAGGAATTACTGCCAAATTGTTTTGAATTAAAGTTGTTTGCAAAACGGGGTTTGGTTTTAAGATTCAAAGAAATATTGATTTCAAAGGTGATTTTGAAATGTTGTGAAATTGTTTAATTTTCTGGAAGTATATTGGAAATGTTTATGGAATTATAAATGGGTTTAATAACCTATAAATTAGAATCTGTTAGAAAATTTAACTTGAAGAAGAGTTAATTTTTCTGAAGTAAATGCGAAAATAAAATGAGCTGAGTAAGCTAATTAATTGAAGTGAATTAAAAAAAGTTGCCAATAGAAGGTAAATAAATTAGAGAACTTATAGAAGCCTGAAAGCTGAATTAAATTAGAATGTAACTAAACCAAGTTAAATAAAAATTGAATGTTGAGGAAATAAATCTAAGTAGGCTAAATAAAATAAGTTGTTGAAGTATAAAATTTATTAGTTGGAAATAAATTTGTGAATGAACAAATGAATTTGCATTTGTACGTAAACATGATTGAAACTAAATATTGGGAATTAATTTGAATTGTGTGTAATGGAAGATAGTCAAGATTTGAATAAATAAAATAAAGGACTAAAATAAAATTAGTGAGTAAACTAATTGATTCAAGTGGGTAAGAAAATGAATTGGAATTGTATATTGCAAAATATTTAATTTAAATTGTGTAAAATAAAGAGAAGTTATAGAATTAATTTGAAGTGAACCAAAATGATAAAAGCTGGTAATAATTTTTTTTGTTTGAGATATAAAATAAATTAGTAAGTGGAACTGATTTAAAATAGTGAGATAAACTAGTTGCGAAGGGAAGATAGTTGATAAAATTCAATATTCCGAGTTTGAAGATGAATTTAATTCAAGTAGAATTGAAAATGAATCTGGATGAAATGAGAAAATTTATCAGGTTGTACTAAATAAAAAAAAGTATTGAAACTAAAATTAGTTAGTACTGATTGATTAAATGATAATCAAATGAATTAAACTTTGAATATTAGGATGTTATTTAATTTAAATTGTGCATAGTAAAATGAAGCTGAAGAATTAGTTTTAATGAACTAAAAATAGTAAAAGTTGGGAATAGAAGTGTTTAAGATTTAAATAAGTTAGTAGTGGGACTAATTAAAGAAATGATTAATTGAATATGGTTTGAGATAAAAGGTAAATAGAATTCAATATCTAAAATGAAGGAAAATTGAATTCATATGGAATTGGAGATCCAGTTTAAAAATAAATGGATATAAAGGCTAAAGTGGTAAAGTAAAAATAAATTTAAAAAATGTATAAAATATTTATATTGAACTTAAGAAATGAATGGTGAAATTCTTAAGTAAGAAATATACTAAGTTATTTTTGAATGGAGATAAGCAAAGTTGTGAAATGGGATAATTGTGGATAAGTGAATAGAAATCAAAATAATGTGAATAAAAGAGAATTGATATAGTTAATAATCAATGGATATAAATACGTAAGATGTACGTATATTATTTTATTCGCATAGCGATTTGATCCAGAATTCGAGCAACAGAATTTCGAGATAGTTATATCGATCCGAGTTGGGATTTTTCACTCGATTTTCAACGGCGAACCCTAGATAATAATTATTTAATAATTAAGTTTGAAATTATTTAATAATTAAGTTGAAATTATTTAATAATTAAGTTTGAAATTATTTAACAGTTAAGTTGGAAATTATTTAATAATTTAGTTTGAAATTATTAAGTTTGAAATTATTGAATAATTAAGTTTTGAAATTATTTAATAATTAAATAAGATCGAATTATTTGATAATTAAATAAAATTGAATTCTTGATAAGAAAAATTGAACTTTGAATAAGTGAATTTGAACTTCGTTAATAAATAAAATTGGGTTTCTTTATTAAGTTTTGGAAAATTATTTAAGTAAGTTAATAAGTGAAATTGAACTTCTTGAATATGTGAAATTAATTTCTTTATTAATTGTTTGAAATTTGGAACTAAGTAAAGAAATAAGTGAAATTGAATTTCTTTAACAAGAAATAAAATGTGATTTATTGGAATAAATGTAAGACTTGTAATTTAAAGAACTCGATTGATGAATTTAATTGAATTCAATTTGTAAGTTGATATGATGAAGTTGAACTTAAGAAATTGATTTAATGAAATGTAAATTTAATGGAAATTGTTTTGAATGATAAATTAACTTAACGAATATTGAATGAAATCGATAAATGAATTTAAAATAGATTTGAATGTTAAATTGAATTTATTTAAACAATTATGGGATGAAACTTATATACGAACTTGAATCAATATTTTAATTGTTTAAATAAAAATGAAATTGAATTATAAGATTTTGAAATGGTAATTTGGAAATTTTGAAACGTAATTATGGAAATCGATTTCGAAAGACAAATTAAATGTTGATGTACAAATACTAATTGAAATTGAATTCGATTTGGTTTTGAAATTAATGAAACGATCAATCAGTGTAATAATTATGAAAGTTATTAAAGAGACCAGAATCGGTTATGGATATACTCTCTATCTAAACCGAAATCCACTTTAATAACTATATGCGGAGTGTGATCCAGAATGAAGTGGTTGGAATGATGTACGTGATGACTAAAGAAAGAGAACGATAATGGATAGCCTTGACACTTGTGTCAAATTGGAAATGACTAAAACAGGAGCCGTGTCGGGCCAAATGGGGTTAGCCACCTCGAGCAAACATGTAACGACCCAGAATTTCTGTCAATTAAAATTCGAATATTTAATTGATTTTAAATATTAATAAATGAAATTTATAAGTCGAATGAATTTATTTATCGAATATTGGATTTAATTTGACAATTAAATCGATAACTTAATAATTGGATATTGGGTTTAATATGATTGAAAATGATTTATAAAATTTTATTTTATCGTTTTGAAGTTAGAATGATGTTTTAGAACTTTTAAAATCGAATTAAAAGTTTATTTGTGAAAATTGAATATTTTAATATTTAATCGACTAGTGAAATTAGCCGTTTTTCGAACAGTCTCAGAATTGGACGAAACTAGTTCCATTGGATCCGTAATGGTTTGTTATTACCGGATTTCAATTTTCGTAGCAATCAAAGTTGTCGTTTGATCGTGGCAGCTCGAAACGCATCGAAATTGTTTTAATATTAATTCGACGAGTTAAAATAGTCATTTTTCAAACAGTCTCGGATTTCGACGAAACCAGTTTCACCGGATCCGTAATGTGATATTATTATATGGTTTAAAATTTCGTGTCAATTGGATTTACCGTTTGTCCGGTGCAAGCTAAAACGCCTAGAAAATCGTTTAAATCGGTTTAATTTTAAATTGAACGTTTATTGCCATAACTCGCACAGATGACCGAATTAGCTTCTGAAACATGTTCCATTGTGTTCGGAACGCGGGGTAAAACTTAGAAACGCCAACCGGCACGCTTCGTTTGGAGTTCGGAAAATCCGGGATGAATAGTGTCGCACGAATTTTCTATATAAGACCCTCACAACTTCAACTTTGTGAATAACTTAAAAACCCTAACCCTAAAAATGACCAGCCGCCACTTTCTAATTCTAAGGCCAGAAATTCATCATTTTATTCTCTTAATCACTCTCAATCTACAAGGAATTACGCGAAGTGCTCAACTACAAAGTCGAAGAGCTCGATGAGAGTTTCGATTCTATACGGTGATGATCGTGTTTGGAGCATCAGAGGGGGAGAAAAGGGGGGCCGACAGCTGCGTGTTGCGCACGCAAATCGAGGGCGATGAAGGGGCCGAGCTTCATGCTCTTTAGGCCGAGAGTGAAGCAAGCTATGGACTTCGATGTGGACATGTCTGATCGTGTTCAGGATGGTTGTGGGTGGAGTATAATTGAACCCTAGTTTGAAGAGCTATATGGGTTTGTGCGTGTTTTCTTCCTGAAGGAGGAACGTGAGATGGAAGAAAGTATGTGCGGTCCTGATGCCTCCAAGCAGAAATGTGCGGCCATGATCTGTTATAGGTTTAGAAAATATAAAAAAGGTTGTAAATTTATAAGTATATAAATCGTGTAACTTCTAAAATTCATATCTTTTTCATACGAGGTCAAAAACGCGCGAAACCAGTTGCGTTGGAATCGTATGGACGAGCACTACCTATGGAATTGGATTGGAGTCGTTTGGAGTTAGTGAGAATTTCGGGTAAAATTAAACGTCCGTTTAATTTTATTCGAAATAAATCGCTAAAAACGAAATTGAAATCAAGGTGAGAACTTCTCAATCAATCGAATCGGTTTCGATTTTTATTTTAAATAGTTAGATTTAAAATTCTTGAATGCACGTCTGAATGATGATTGTTATCTATTGATTGTTAAAATAGACATTATGCGCCGTTAATAAGCGGATGTTATTTATTAAAAACATATACCGTGAATATTTCATAAACAGTGAAATTGGTATAATTTATGTGCTTGGATTTGATTTCCCGCAGTATATAGAGGATGAGACCATATTGCGCCGTCTATTAAGCGGATAATATTTTATATAAATCCCATATACCGCGATAATTCCGTACTGGAGTGGAATTGGTATTGTGCTAACATCTTTGGATGCAGGGAAACAGGTTGGAGGGATCCAACTGGATTCCTCAACTGTATTGATTTATTTACAGATATTTTGATATTTGTTGATTATCATATCGATATATGATATTTTGATGTCGTGATTGACTATTTGGTGCTGTTGCATCATCGGATCCATTTCTGAAGTTTTAAAATAATGATTTTGGTTTTAAGAGGAATTTTAAAGTGATTTTCGAAAGTATACGTTTTATTTAATTTTTGAATTGTTAAAATAAATAAACGTTAAAAATTTATATGTTATAAAAGTATGATTTTTATGAAATGTAAGCGAAAAGTGGTTTTCGAAATAAATAGTTAATAAATTTATGAAATGTTGTAAATTGGGATTTTTGAATTATTATAGACAATTTATATAAAAGTTGTATAAAATAGATATGTATAAATTAAAATATAGAAATTATAAAATGAGTTTTTATAAGTGTTAAAATAAAGTTTGAACCTAGATTCATAAGTAAATAAGAATTTTTGATTTATAAATTAGTGTTGATATAAAAGAATGGATTTGTGAATCAATGAATTATAAGTAAATTACTTATAAACCGGATTTCGACATGTAAATGGAATATAAATAGAATTGGTTAATAAAGGAAATTTATAAATTGAAGTTTATAAATAGAAATGGAATTTATAGACATTGTTTATAAATTCGAAATCAATGGAATTTGATAAATTAAAAGTTGAAATTAGTTACGGAAGTATATTCACGATTTTGGACAATGAATATATTATTATAAATAAAATGGATATGCTTGGGAAAATGAATATTATAAATTGAAGTTAATCGTTTTAACGATGTTGTAAAGGGTGTAAACATCGAAAACATAGATTTCAACATTCATTGTTGAAATAGACGTTTTCGAGAAATAGAAGGAAATGGTGGACTATAACACTGTTGTTGTAGTAAATGGTTTCCGAAAGGAAATGTTTTGTATAGTATTGGGATTTATATATCTATTTAAACTTTGAATCCCTATACTGGTGATTTTGGGTCGTCGTAGCGATGTTTTATGCAACATTCGTTTTGACTCAAACAAATGTGTTTAAGAGAATGATTTCTTAAAGAATGAAATATATACTTAATTTTCGATTTAAGTATATTGAATATTTTCCAAGGGTTGAAAATGAATGGATTAGTAAATTACTTATTATTTAATAAGTATGGAAATGTTTTCCAATATGAACTGAATATTTTGGGACTTTTTCATTTAAAAGATAAATTGAAAATGAATATTAGAAATCGATTGGGAAATTGTATATTCATAGATATTTAGGAATTATAAATTCATTATGGAATTTATAAAAGAAAGGGAAATTCGTTTAAAAATAAACATTGATTTATTTTTGAACTGTGGGAATAAATTTATGGATTTGGAACGTAAATAAAAAAGTGAATTAGTAAGGATTTATTTGATTTATTGAAATGAACCATTTTAAATTTAAAATGGATAAATAATTGGAAGTGTTTCCGTTTAAGGAAATTGATTTGAAATTTGTTTTCAAATGGTTGAAGTGTGGAAATTATATATCTAGTAAAGATATTTTGAAAAGTAAATAATTTGGAAAATTATTTGGAATCTGGTGATGTTGAGCATGCCTTTTGATAGTTAAATAATCCGACTATCAATATTTACCTTTAAATAGGTATTTGTTGTGATTGTTTGAATTTGAATGCCACACTTATTTTTGAATAAGCGCTCACTATTCGGGTTATCCGGGAAAGGACCTTGGGGTCGTATGACCCATTCCGAGTATGTGATACGTCATTATGGATTGCATTTGATGACCAGTGTTGAAGACCAGATGTTTGTGAAAACGGAAGGATTACCGTCGAGTTACTCTACATCGGCTGATCTCCGATATAGAGGTTTTATCACCCTTAGTGACGGGAAGTCCGGTCGTGATTAGTGAATATCCGGATTGCAAGGACTTCTTTGTAAGTGCCTTCGGTTCTGTTTGAGCCCGGAACAGACTTGTATGGATTGTATGTCTGACATTACAAATTGAGATATAAAGCTGATTTCTTTCAAATATATTTATGTTGGTGGCGGAGAATTTATTCTCTTAGCTTAACACCCTTCTCTGAGACGTACGAGCTCAGAGGTTATATAGTTGAAGGTTATTAGTGATATACTACCAATTTGGTAGTGTGGCATGCTGAGTGTTGCTGTGAAATGATCATTGTTTGATCATTTGTGATATGATCATTTGTTTGATCATTTATCTTGGTGATCATGTCTATGATCATTTGATTGACCCAAAGCACAGCTTTTGTATAAAGCGTGGCTTTGTGGAGGAGACTTCGTCGGACCTCACACCCCAGAAATGGTCAAAACAGGAAGGATGCAGCAAGGTTATTAGGGGCTAGCACCCCTTTAGTGTATGTCATTCCTTCTGGATAGAGGTGGTATCATGGTATGGAGCCCAGATACTTAACCTATGTTGTTGCTGCAAATTTTGTGGTTGTTGGAAATCGAGGATCCTCGGATAGATCGGTTACGATCGGGGGATGACATATTTGTGTCAGTAGTTCCCCAGTTAGGGGTAACCCGGCCTTGTGTTGGCAGAGATCCGGTTTGGTTCTCGGGGACGTCCTTCCAGAGGCGTTCTCATGTGGCAATGGGAAGTTCCTTGGCCTGACCATTTGTTGGAAATCCAAAGAAACAATACGATCTTGTACGGTATTAGTTGTAGAACCTATCACTCACTTATGGTGGCGCCCCACTATTTGGATGGTAGCTATAGTAGGCATACGATAATGGTCGTATGTTGGCTAAGATTTATATCTTTATTTTCGAAATGATTTTTGCTACACTATGCACTAGTAATAATATCAAATGTTCTTTTAATGCGTATCAAGCATCTTTGACTATCATAAGGAGAAATCTCCTCCGATTCTGCGTTTGCATTGTGTGTGTGTGCGGGAGGCCTTATAGTAGTCTCATTTTTAAAAGCATTGCGAATTGACTTTAAAAATATTCCTCTATTTTGATTTTAAAGATAAATAAACTGTTTTGAGTTCTCACACCAGTCACATGACTGACTCGGAGCTTATTGTTTTCCTTCCTAAACTCTGGGTGCCCACCAATTTCCACACGGGCAGTCAAGTGTTAAGGTTTATCAGGATATTCAGGAGTTACTGGAGGCAAGATGGATGGCTTGGCGTATTACTAGTATATAGTATTTCTTTTCCGCCGTTGATGTTGTTTGTTGTTGTACACTCTGATGATGATGTAATGTAATGTATAAAATGAAATAACTGATATAGTTCTTTGTTTAAAGATTATTCATTTATGTATTATATGTTGTTCCGCTGCGATTGTGAAATTCTGATATTGTTCTGCTATTTTCTTTCTGTTCTATTTTCTATCTTTTCTCTCTTCTTCTGTCTTTTTCTTTTTCTTAAACATTGATAATTTGTATTTCTGTTCATTTTGAGTTAATCTATGGAGATTAGTGTATATTCAAGGGCTACGGATTTGCGGGTCCTCACAGGTGGTATCAGAGCATATGGTTAAGCGACAACCATGGCTCTGTTGGGTATTACTCATTAGAGATAGAGTCAGTAGTACTCTAGAATGAGTTTGAGTGTAATAATAGATATGAGAGCGTATTTGTTAGTGAATATAAAATTGTTTTATATTGTGATGATTGGTTTATTGAGCGGCGTATGAACCTTCGTCAGCATGGTCTGTACAACTATGCCGAAGGGGTTTATAAACACTTGAATAGAACAATTCGACATAATATTGTTTTAAAATTGGGTAAATGAAATAATTTTACCTTGATTATATTTTATATATAAAGGAATAATTTTTCAGAATTATTGAAGTGTATGTAAGTAGATTGTTTAGTTGTTTGAATAATCTAAATAAAAACATGTTGTAAAAGAATAATTGTATAAGCAAATGAATTATAAGAATTGAATTATAATTAAAGTGATTTACAATTGTGGAAAAAAAATCTTATATATATAAGAAGTGAAACTATATGGATATATTTATGAATATGAGTTGTAAATAAAAAGAATTTAAAGTTAAATGGAAAATTTACTTTAGAATTTGGAATCTAAATTGATTTACAAGTGGGAATTCAAGTTAAGTAAAACCAAGTGATGTTTGTAAAATGGAATATAGCTTAAGAGATGTTGAATGAAGTTGATATAGGTAGCAAAGTAAATTAATAAAGTTAAGTGATAAATGTGAACTTGAGTTATATAAATGAAATTCAACTTTTGTAATTGAATTGAATGAATGGATTAAATGTTAATCAATTGAATGTAAATTAAATTGATATGAAATAATGAATGTAAGTGTAATTCATTAAAATCTAATGTTATTGGAAGTTGAAAGATTGAAGGAAAATCAATTTAATTAAACCAATTGAAAGTAAAGGTGTTAAACCATTTGAATGAATATAAGCAAAGGAATTTGGTTGTAATTAATATACATTGGTTGTTATATGATTGTTAGTTGATTGTATATAATTCATTAAGAGTTAATGAAATTGGAAGCTAAAGTAATTGAAATTCAATTGGAAGTTAAGTGAATCTTAAATAGAATTGAATTTGATTTGGAAGTGAACCAACTTGAATATGAATTAGTGAATGTAAACTAATTAAAAATGAATGTTAGTAAAAACATCCACTGTTAATGAATCAAAGGTGATTAAATTGAAAACCCAATTCATTGAATATTAATGAGAATATGAATGAATATTTATTGTTATGGATGTTAGTTGGATGCTAGTTGGTTGATGGTTGAGTATATTGCTTTTACTGCATTTTCTATGTTGACATATATAGTTATTATGTTGCTATATGTTGTATATCGATACTATTGTCTATATACATGTTTCTCATTTTTTTTGTTGAGTGTTTAGTAGGTGCGGATCGCGTTTGCTTCGCATTTGGAACTCGCTTTCGCGCTATATTAGCCGTATATGCTCGTTAATAAAATATAAGGTACATATCTCGGATTACATACCGTACTTTTACACTTTTTTCCCTGCGGGATGCCTCATCACTTGATGAGATGTATATTTGTGATATATATACTGTCATTTTTTTTTCGGATCGAGCCGCGCAAAGGAGACTATGGCGATTTTTTCCGAAAATTTAAGGTGTTAGAAATTTTTTTGAGAAAATTGGGAAATTTTTGAAAACTATAACTTTGATTTTGGAATTGAAAGTTAAACAATAGTAGTTGGTTTCCAAAAGATAACTAAGTATGAATTGGAAACTTAGTAAAGGATTGTAAAAGTTTAACTATAGATTTTGGAAAGTTAATTAATTCTGCAACTTTTACTTACTTTGTAATTTCGAGGACGAAATTCTTTTAAGGGGGGAAGATTGTAACGACCCAGAATTTCTATCAATTAAAATTCGAATATTTAATTGATTTTAAATATTAATAAGTGAAATTTATAAGTCGAATGAATTTATTTATCGAATATTGGATTTAATTTGACAATTAAATCGATAACTTAATAATTGAAATTACAGAAATAATTGGATATTGGGTATAATATGATGGAAAATGATTTATAAAATTTTATTTTATCATGTTGAAGTTAGAATGATGTTTTAGAACTTTTAAAATCGAATTAAAAGTTTATTTGTGAAAATTGAATATTTTAATATTTAATCGACTAGTGAAATTAGCCATTTTTCGAACAGTCTCAGAACTGGACGAAACTAGTTCCATTGGATCCGTAATAGTTTGTTATTACCGGATTTCAATTTTCGTAGCAATCAGAGTTGTCGTTTGATCGTGGAAGCTCGAAACGCATCGAAATTGTTTTAATATTAATTCGGCGAGTTAAAATAGTCATTTTTCAAACAGTCTCGGATCTCGACAAAACCAGTTTCATCGGATCCGTAATGTGATATTATTGTATGGTTTAAAATTTCGTGTCAATTAGATTTACCGTTTGTCCGGTGCAAGCTAAAACGCCTAGAAAATCGTTTAAATCGGTTTAATTTTAAATTGAACGTTTATTTCCATAACTCGCACAGATGACCGAATTAGCTTTCGAAACACGTTCCATTGTGTTTGGAATGCGGGGTAAACCTTAGAAACGCCAACCGGCATGCTTCGTTTGGAGTTCGGAAAATCCGGGATGAATAGTGTCGCACGAATTTTCTATATAAGACCCTCACAACTTCAACTTTGTGAATAACTTAAAAACCCTAACCCTAAAAATGTCCAGCCGCCACTTTCTAATTCTAAGGCCAGAAATTCATCATTTTATTCTCTTAATCACTCTCAATCTACAAGGAATTACGCGAAGTGCTCAACTACAAAGTCGAAGAGCTCAATGAGAGCTTCGATTCTATACGGTGATGATCGTGTTTGGAGCATCAGAGGGGGAGAAAAGGGGGGCCGACAGCTGCGTGTTGCGCACGCAAATTGGGGTGATGAAGGGGCCGAGATTCATGCTCTTTAGGCCGAGAGTGGAGCAAGCTATGGACTTCGATGTGGACATGTCTGATCGTGTTCAGGATAGTTGTGGGTGGAGTATAATTGAACCCTAGTTTGAAGAGCTATATGGGTTTGTGCGTGTTTTCTTCCTGAAGGAGGAACGTGAGATGGAAGAAAGTATGTGTGGTCCTGATGCCTCCAAGCAGAAATGTGCGGCCATGATCTGTTATAGGTTTAGAAAATATAAAAAAGGTTGTAAATTTATAAGTATATAAATCGTGTAACTTCTAAAATTCATATCTTTTTCATACGAGGTCAAAAACGCGCGAAACCAGTTGCGTTGGAATCGTATGGACGAGCACTACGCTATGGAATTGGATTGGAGTAGTTTGGAGTTAGTGAGAATTTCGGGTAAAATTAAACGTCCGTTTAATTTTATTTGAAATAAATTGCTAAAAACGAAATTGAAATCAAGGTGAGAACTTCTCACTCAATCGAATCGGTTTCGATTTTTATTTTAAATAGTTAGATTTAAAATTCTTGAATGCATGTCTGAATGATGATTGTTATCTATTGATTGTTAAAATAGACATTATGCGCCGTTAGTAAGCGGATGTTATTTATTAAAAACATATACCGCGAATATTTCATAAACAGTGAAATTGGTATTATTTATGTACTTGGATTTGATTTCCCACAGTATATAGCGGATGAGACCCTATTGTGCCGTCTATTAAGCGGATAATATTTTATATAAATCCCATATACCGCGATAATTCCGTACTGGAGCGGAATTGGTATTGTGCTAACATCTTTGGATGCAGGGAAACAGGTTGGAGGGATCAAACTGGATTCCTCAACTGTATTGATTTATTTACAGATATTTTGATATTTGTTGATTATCATATCGATATATGATATTTTGATGTCGTGATTGACTATTTGGTGCTGTTGCATCATCAGATCCATTTCTGAAGTTTTAAAATAATGATTTTGGTTTTAAAAGGAATTTTAAAGTGATTTTCGAAAGTATACGTTTTATTTAATTTTTGAATTGTTAAAATAAATAAACGTTAAAAATTTTAATGTTATAAAAGTATGATTTTTATGAAATGTAAGCGAAAAGTGGTTTTTGAAATAAATAGTTAATAAATTTATGAAATGTTGTAAATTGGGATTTTTGAATTATTATAAACAATTTATATAAAAGTTGTATAAAATTGATACGTATAAATTAAAATATAGAAATTATAAAATGAGTTTTTATAAGTGTTAAAATAAAGTTTGAACCTAGATTCATAAGTAAATAAGAATTTTTGATTTATAAATTAGTGTTGATATAAAAGAATGGATTTGTGAATCAATGAATTATAAGTAAATTACTTATAAACCGGATTTCGACATGTAAATGGAATATAAATAGAATTGGTTAATAAAGGAAATTTATAAATCGAAGTTTATAAATAGAAATGGAATTTATAGACATTGTTTATAAATTCGAAATCAATGGAATTTCATAAATTAAAAGTTGAAATTGGTTAAGGAAGTATATTCACGATTTTGGACAGTGAATATATTATTATAAATAAAATGGATATGCTTGGGAAAATGAATATTATAAATTGAAGTTAATCGTTTTAACGATGTTGTAAAGGGTGTAAACATCGAAAACATAGATTTCAACATTCATTGTTGAAATAGACGTTTTCGAGAAATAGAAGGAAATGGTGGACTATAACACTGTTGTTGTAGTAAATGGTTTCTGAAAGGAAATGTTTTGTATAGTATTGGGATTTATATATCTATTTAAACTTTGAATCCCTATACTGGTGATTTTGGGTCGTCGTAACGATGTTTTATGCAACAATCGTTTTGACTCAAACAAATGTGTTTAAGAGAATGATTTCTTAAAGAATGAAATACATACTTAATTTTCGATTTAAGTATATTGAATATTTTCCAAGTGTTGAAAATGAATGGATTTGTAAATTACTTATTATTTAATAAGTATGGAAATGTTTTCCAATATGAACTGAATATTTTGGGACTTTATCTTTTAAAAGATAAATTGAAAATGAATATTAGAAATCGATTGGGAAATTGTATATTCATAGATATTTAGGAATTATAAATTCATTATGGAATTTATAAAATAAAAGGAAATTCGTTTAAAAATAAACATTGATTTATTTTTGAACTGTGGGAATAAATTTACGGATTTGGAACGTAAATAAAAAAGTGAATCAGTAAGGATTTATTTGATTTATTGAAATGAACCATTTTAAATTTAAAATGGATAAATAATTGGAAGTGTTTCCGTTTAAGGAAATTGATTTGAAATTTGTTTTCAAATGGTTGAAGTGTGGAAATTATATATCTAGTAAAGATATTTTGGAAAGTAAATAATTTGGAAAATTATTTGGAATCTGGTGATGTTGAGCATGCCTTTTGATAGTTAAATAATCCGACTATCAATATTTACCTTTAAATAGGTATTTGTTGTGATTGTTTGAATTTGAATGCCACACTTATTTTTGAATAAGCGCTCACTATTCGGGTTATCCGGGAAAGGACCTTGGGGTCGTATAACCCATTCCGAGTATGTGATACGTCGTTATGGATTGCATTTGATGACCGGTATTGAAGACCGGATGTTTGTGAAAACGGAAGGATTACCGTCGAGTTACTCTACATCGGCTGATCTACGATATAGAGGTTTTATCACCCTTAGTGACGGGAAGTCCGGTCATGATTATTGAATATCCGGATTGCAAGGACTTCTTTGTAAGTGCCTTCGGTTCTGTTCGAGCCCGGAACAGACTTGTATGGATTGTATGTCTGACATTACAAATTGAGATATAAAGCTGATTTCTTTCAAATATATTTCTATTGGTGGCGGAGAATTTATTCTCTTAGCTTAACACCCTTCTCTGAGACGTACAAGCTCAGAGGTTATATAGTTGAAGGTTATTAGTGATATACTCCCAATTTGGTAGTGTGGCATGCTAAGTGTTGCTGTGAAATGATCATTGTTTGATCATTTGTGATATGATCATTTGTTTGATCATTTATCTTGGTGATCATTTCTATGATCATTTGATTGACCCAAAGCACAGCTTTTGTATAAGGCGTGGCTTTGTGGACGAGACTTCGTCGGACCTCACACCCCGGAAATGGTCAAAACAGGAAGGATGCAGCAAGGTTATTAGGGGGTAGCACCCCTTTAGTGTATGTCATTCCTTCTGGATAGAGGTGGTATCATGGTATGGAGCCCAGATACTTAACCTATGTTGTTGCTGCAAATTTTGTGGTTGTTGGAAATCGAAGATCCTCGGATAGATCGGTTACGATCGGGGGATGACATATTCATGTCAGTAGTTACCCAGTTAGGGGTAATCCGGCCTTGTGTTGGCCGAGATCCAGTTTGGTTCTCGGGGACGTCCTTCCAGAGGCGTTCTCATGTGGCAATGGGAAGTTCCTTGGCCTGACCATTTGTTGGAAATCCAAAGAAACAATACGATCTTGTACGGTATTAGTTGTAGAACCTATCATTCACTTATGGTGGCGCCCCATTGTTTGGATGGTAGCTATAGTAGGCATACGATAATGGTCGTATGTTGGCTAAGATTTATATCTTTATTTTCGAAATGATTTTTGCTACACTATGCACTAGTAATAATATCAAATGTTCTTTTAATGCGTATCAAGCATCTTTGACTGTCATAAGGAGAAATCTCCTCCGATTCTGCGTTTGCATTGTGTGTGTGTGCGGGAGGCCTTATCGTAGTCTCATTTTTAAAAGCATTGCGAATTGACTTTAAAAATATTCCTCTATTTTGATTTTAAAGATAAATAAACTGTTTTGAGTTCTCACACCAGTCACATGACTGACTCGGAGCTTATTGTTTTCCTTCCGAAACTCTGGATGCCCACCAATTTCCACACGGGCAGTCAAGAGTTAAGGTTTATCAGGATATTCAGGAGTTGCTGGAGGCAAGATGGATGGCTTGGCGTATTACTAGTATATAGTATTTCTTTTCCGCTGTTGATGTTGTTTGTTGTTGTACACTCTGATGATGATGTAATGTAATGTATAAAATGTAATAACTGATATAGTTCTTTGTTTAAAGATTATTCATTTTCTTTCTGTTCTATTTTCTATCTTTTCTCTCTTCTTCTATCTTTTTCTTTTTCTTAAACATTGAGAATTTGTATTTCTATTCATCTTGAGTTAATCTATGGAGATTAGTGTATATTCAAGGGGTACGGATTTGCGGGTCCTCACAAAACACATTTCTTCGAATACAACTCATTACTTGTTATTGATTGGTGCACCCTCGTACTTTTGGGAGTGTTGTTTCGCGGTATTGTGATCGCTGCGGCGATGCGTTCTCACCAGTCCGGATCAGGCAAACGGTAGTTTCACTACCTTGGGTATTGCCTCATGTGCCTTGTCATACTTGTATCCCTATACACGCGACCACTACAAATTTGTTTTGTGTTATACCTATGGAGTACTCCCTGATATCCCACCAGTTTACGGTGGAGTTTACAGTGCTGTATAGACTATAACGCTTATATAAAATGTGTTAAGGGGGATAATGGAAACGCCTTAACACTATTTTGATATTTATATTATTGATAGGCATTATCTATTTAGCGTATACTACTACATAGTAGACAGTTTAATGGATACTTAAAGGATGGTTATTCCAACATCCTTTGAGTTACTTGTAATTCAATTGTTATTTCACTTGAGTTGGATTTATTGATATAAGAATGTTAATCCTGACTCGATTGTTTTGTGTTTCCTTTATGCTCGGGTCAGACTGAGTGTACCAGTATTCGAGACTCACCTTTGAAGTTGGGGCTTCGCTTGGAGATCCAGCTATCTATCCAGCTTTCAGATATTCAGTTGATTCCAGTGATGTATTCTGATTCTTGTATTTGACTATTGTATTCGAGATTTATGTTGTAACTTGTTTAACTCTGTTGTTTATATAGTAGCTTCATGAACTACTATCTTTTGCTTCCGCTGCATATTATTACTCTGTGTCTGTGATTCCGTGATTATTTGTTTACTGTATATGTTCAGTTTTGCCAAATTTAAATTAACAATTCGGTATTTTGAATTATTCAAGTCCGACATGTGCGGATGCGAATAGTTCAAAATATCGGGTCCTTACAATTATTTTGTTCGCATAGCGATTTGATCCAGAATTCGAGCAACAGAATTTCAAGATAGTTATATCGATCCGAGTTGGGATTTTTCACTCGATTTTCGACGGCGAACGCTGGATATGGATTTTGATTGATTCTGGAAATTCTCTATCATAGTTTAGGGCAATCAAGGAGAATGATGGTTTCTTATCCAGAAATCTGATCCGAGTCCGCACTAGGAAGTCGGGTAGACGATACTAGTTCAGAAGTGAAATTGTGTGGCCGAGCGAGCGATCGAATTTGATATTGCGTAGGGATGGTATATGTACATCGTACGAGCTTGAATGAAATAAATATTGAAACTATTGTAAAGAAAGGTATAAAATGATTTTGAAATCTGTAATTGAATATTATTGCTAAGTAGGATATACAAGTATCTAAAGGCAAAGGATAAATGGATGTTTTGATTTTCGAAGATAAATTTGAATTGTCCAACAAAGAGGTATGTGTTTAAATTTCTATATGAAATTTGATGATTTTCTTGTCTAGCCATTTGGCCTTTTGTTTTCTTTTTGAATCTGGGGACCGTAGAGGCATTTTGTAGTTGTACCGAGCTAGCCGCACATAGGAGACGCTGGCGAAATTTTTGAAAATTAAGAAAGTTAGAATATTTTTTGAGAAATTTTGAAATTTTAAAATTGGGTTTTAAATTTAAATTTGAACGGTTGGGTAAGAGATATTGATTGGAACTAATGGAAGAAGTCTAGAAAGTTAGTAAGGTTGATGATAGCTTTATTAAAAAGATGGTTTTGGGTATTGTTACAAATGTTTGGTTTTGGAAAGTTAGTAAAAATCAGTTATTTAGGAAAATAGAGAACGGGTATTGGACCATTCTTCCTAACTAGTAATTTCGAGGACGAAATTCTTTTAAGGGGGAGGGGAGAATGTGACGAGCCGAAATTTTTGGATATTTGAAATTGAAATATTTAATTGATTTTAAATATATAAAAGTTAGTTTCTGACTTGAATTTCAAATATCGCTATTTATTTGATAATTTAAATATTGAATCAATAACCGGAAATTGGGAAAATTGTTGAATCTGGAATTTCAGGCTTGTTAAAAATAAATTGAAGGCTTATAAAATTTATAATAGTGATAATAAAGATAATATATGTGTTAAAACTGGATTTGAAAGTAATTTGTTCAGTTTTAAAATTTTATGGTTTAAATTGAATTTAAAAATAGCCTTCCGAGGCACAGTCTCGGATTTCGACGATTAGTTCCATTGGATAGGTAATAGTGTATTATTATCGGATTTTGATTTTTGTAGTGTTTGAGTGATCGTTTAGCCGTACGATAGATAAACGCGCTGAGTTTTTATCGAAAATTTAATATAAATAATTGGGTCCAAAAAGCTATCTTCTCCATACGACCGAGTTAGGACTCGAAACCTTTTCCGTAGTGTTCAGAATAAGGGTTTAACATTATAAACGTCTAGTGGCACACCTCGATTGGAAGTCAAAAATTTTAGTCACGATTTCGTGACGATTCAAATTTTAAATTTATATTTAAAGCATATATATATATATATATATATATATATATATATATATATATTGACTAGTCAAAATTTATTTGCATCATTTTTGCTTACCACTATATCATTTTAACACCTGTACAAAAGGAAAACAATATTTTCCATTTGGTAAGCATGCATAATTTTGAACCATGTTGCGTACATATAAAAAAACATAAACGAAAAGAATAGCGAAGCTTCCTCGTTCTCCTATTCTTCATTCTTTTTTCTTCCTTTTTTCTAGTTCCTTGTTCAAAACCAAATCAAGGTCAGCCGATTGTTTTAAAAAAATCGATTTGATTTTGAACTAAAAAATCGCGAACGGCTCGCGATCGAAAGAGAGAAAAAAGAAAAGAAAAAAAGGGTCGAAAACAAAATCACGAGAGCGAGAGCGAGTGATTTGGGCATGGCGAGTCGCCTAAAGGAAGGGAGCAGTGCAATCGGTGTAGGTTGTTGTCGATTTCTTCATCAGTTGGTCGCGTTCTCGGGATTGGGTGAGGAGTCTATATGGCACGACATCGTTTATGGGTACTGAGGTCGCAATTTTGATTTTGGGAGGCTGCAATCTTGGATAAGGCGCGATGTTTCTACTGCTTTGGGGGTGCCTCAACTGGTGGTCACGCGGTCGTGTTCGTGATATTGGAATCAATGGAACCCAAGATGTGATGTCGAGTTAAGATTGAAGGCACGCGGCCAGAGATAGATGGCGAGGGATTTTGCAACGAGGTGTAATTTCTATTGAATTCAATTTTAGAAGATATATATACTTAAAGATTAAGAAAAAATTATATTTTAGGGTAATTCAATTTTATAACATTTTAAAATTAATTAAGTTTAATATACATACATACATACATACATATATATATATTGGGCTAATTTTTACTGTAAGAAATACAAAACAGTTCTGTTTCAAGTTAGTATATGCATATATACATATATATAAGATTTTGGGAAATAACATAGGGATTTAAAATGATATAAAGTGTATATAAAAATAGATTTTTAAATCCATATAGCTTATTTTATAAGTATATATGAAGTTTCAAAAATAAAAATAAAATGTATACACACATTTTAGATTTACTAGGTTATTTTAAAATAATGTATTAATGGAAATTAATTTATTTTATTAACTTATATAATTAGTTGGTTACTAAAAGTAGTTAAAGGAAAATTAGTTTAAATTACATTATTTAAATATTAATGGGTTGTTCGAATAGTTCAAATGAAATAATTGGTTTATTCAAGTTATTTAAGTGATAGTTGATCATTCGATTTGTTCGAATATTAATAAAACATATAATGTTGTACAAGGTCAAAAATCATGAAGGAAGTAGCCGGTTCGGATCGGATTTGCAAGACAAAAATCAAAGGTGAGTTAATCTCACTCATCTCGGATTTCTAGTTAATTTAAATGGTAAATTTAAATTATTGATTGATGGATTGAATAGACCGGATGTGATAGTATATATATAGTAGTATATATAGTATACATATTGGACTGATTGATTTCCCGCATTATATAGCTAATGATACCCTATGCGCCGCATAATAGCGGATGAGATGATATAACCCCATATACCGTGATATCCCTCCTCGAAGCAGGATTGGTATTTTATTTGTTGTGCTAACATCTATGGATATAGGGAAAATAGGTTGGAGGGATCCAACTGGATTCCTCAAAATTATTTAGATTGTTTTAATATTCTGTGATATGGTTTATTTGATAATCTATGATGAATTATATTAGTAATTGAAATATTTGGATGCTATGGATTGATTGAATATATTTAGGTATACTTAGTTATCAAAAATATATAGATTGGATCTTTGAAGGGAAATAAAAAGGAGAATTCTTAGGTAAATAATTATAGAGGCTTGGATAAATAAATTGGAAAAGGATAGAAGTTGATTTTTAAATTCTAATAAATAAATTTCCAAGTATGATAAAGAAGATTTTGAATAAATAGCAATAAATGAATTTTTAAACTCCAGTGATATTATTTAAAGGAATAATATTTTTTTAAGAAAAATTAATGATTTAAATGGTTTTAGGAAGAAATAAAAGAAGAACTTTGAAATAAAGTATGGGATTGGTATTTTCAGTTTAAATAAGATTTTATATCATAATAAAAGAATGAAATATGAAAATTTATGGATTTAAAATAAATTTGAGTAAGTAAAGGAATTTATTTTAAAATGGAGTAAATTTGGAAATCGATTTGGAAACTGGTAAAGTATTTGAAACGGTGATTTAAAAGGAGTGAGACTATGGAATCTATAAACTGGGTTTATAAAGTGAAATAAGATATTAGGGAATATTTGGAAGTATAAATTCATGATGGGAATTTATAAAGGAATGGGTAATTTTTTTAAAAATAATAGTGGTTTATTTAAAAAAAAAAGGATGTGAAAGAGAAGTGTATTTCCCTAAAAAGCCAAGTACGTTTTCAAAGCAGATTTTTAAAGTATAAGTTAAAAGTTTTAAAGTTGTTCAAAGGAATGTTTTTAAGAAATAATTAGTTAAGTTGTTTAAAATTTTATAGGTAAATATTTATTAAATTAGTTATAGTGATAATTATTTAAAAGGTTGATTGATATTATGTTTTAAAAAGATAATTATTAATGTTTATATTATATAAAATAGTTTTATTTTAAAGATAGTTTAGTTAAAGTTTTATTTGAAAACTTGTATAGAATTTCGTAACTCTTATTTTAAAAATTTAGTTTGGCTTAACTTTTATTTTAAAAAATTATTTTTGAATTTTATAAAATAGTTTAGTATAAATATTTGAAAGTATATTTTAGAATAAAGTGATTTAAGTTATTTTAAAAATCTAAGTATTTGGACTTGGTTGTTTTCAATGGAAATAGAAAATATTTAGGAAATTTAACTGTTTCAAAGGGATTGAAGCATGGGAAAAAGCTTGCGAAGTTATTTTGAAATAAATAATTTGGGAAAAATTATTTTAGTCTGATGTCTGTTTGTGAATGTTATTTGATAGTTAAATAAGCGACTGTCAATATTGACCAATGCGGTGATGGTTTCGAAGTGTCCGGGATCGGGATTAATTTTCCGAAAACCACTTCGATCCGGTTTGAACGTTTTCATGAGGAAGACAAGAGCTTGGAGTCGAATATGGAGCAGTGAAGTGCAAGGGCTAGTCGCTACTAATCCTAAGGGTGATTCCAAAATGATGTAGTAGGAGTAGTGCCTTCGGTTCCGTTCGTACCCGGAACGGACTTGTATGGACGAATGCCTTCAAAACATTGTCAGGAGGACGATGAGCATTCTAAGTGAATGTGTGCTAAAAAGATAACACACAACCTCGAGCCTCATCAACTGGGAATGGCAAAAACAGGGGAGGTGCATATAAGGTTAAGTGGCTAGCAACCAATTAGGGTAAGGTCACCCCTATCTAGATGTCCCTTTTATTTCGGCTGTGTGAGCGGTTGCTGATCCCAACCGCAGGGTGAACTTATTCGGACTATCCAGTAATGGGTAGCTCCAGTCTTATGATGCAGGGGATCAGGGTGGATCCTCGGTACGGTGATCTAGACCATGTACTGTGACGTGCGGTACCCCAGTAGCCCTTCCATTGATGGAAATCCATTCTCCCTACGTGCTTTTACGGTTTTTGTTTGTTGAACCCACTTTGTGGCTAGTAGCTGAATTTAATAATGTAACAATTTCGGCTATTTTAATAAGTAGTTGTATATAGACACTACTATAATATCAGAGGATTTTATAAGAAATGTTTTGGTTATCGTAAGGTAAAAATCCGGCATGTTTATTTGTGGCGTGGTCTTATGATATACCTTTGATTTTCAAATGATTTTGAAAACTTTAGTAATCCAATTGAGTGTGTTTTCTCACGCTAGTTTTCCAGATTGACTCAGGTGTTATTTAACTATAATGCTCGAGTCAGACCGAGTATTATAGAGTACAGATTCTGGATGGACAATTGTGGAGATCAGGAGACGAGCTGGATGACGAGGCGGATTTCTGTAGATGTATATTCTGTTGTACTGTATGCTATTCAGTTTTGGAAGGACGAGATATTATAACCGTCCTGATGTTGACTGTAATGTACTCTGATGATGCAATATATAAAACAGATATAATTCTTTTGTTTTAAAAGATTAGTCGTTTATCTATTATATATTGTTCCGCTGCGTTGATAAGATTCTGATATTGTTTCTATTTCTTCTTCTACCTCCTTCTTCTTTAACCATAATGGTTCAGTTATTCGGCATTCGATTGTTCGGCATTTGATACAGTGGGCATATTGATGTCAATTTTCGGACATTGAAAAATGGGTCGTTGCACTAGGGCATGCCGCCACCTCCAATTCAATGGTCGGAATTTTCTTGTTTTCTTCCCTCGATCTCTACAAACCTATGCAATTATACGAAAAACTTTCAACTACAAAATTTTAGAGGGCATCGAGAACAGTAAATCTGACGGTTATGATCGAATATGGTTGATCATGGACGCCGAAAATGTGCCGAGTTCATGTTGACTTCGAAGTGAAATCGCGGGTCACGGGTGAGGCCGAGTTGCACTGGGTTGAGGTCGAAGGTTGTAGTCACGTTGGGCTTTGAAACCCTGGTCGCTGATTGCCGTTACGATCGAGGTAGTGGCAAGCGGCATCGAAAATGTTATGCGAGCTATGTGTTTTGTTCGTCCGATTTTGCCTGGGTGGGGAAGAAGCGAAGGCAACGTCCAGATGACAATGGAAGAAACAGAACGGAAGATGATAGAAATGTTTTAAAAAATAAAAATAAAAATAAAATTGAAATTAAATTATATATTAATTCGTTTATTGTTCAAAATACTGTAATTTTGTCATACGAGGTCCGTTTCGCACGAAACGAATTGCTTTGGGTTCGTTTTGATGAGCACTAAATTATAGAGCTGGATTAGAATTTATTTGAGCTAAAAATTTTGGTTGAAATTAAACGCTCGTTTAATTTTAATCGGAATAAATCGCTATCGCGACGACTACAATCAATGTGAGTATAACTCACTCATTCTAACTCGCTGATATTTTTATATGTGTGAGAATAAATATTATTTATGATGATTAATGATTATTTGGATGATATATGATATATTATCTATATATTGATTGGTATTTGGATATATATATCTGCCTAGTGGAGCATATGATCCTATACGTTTCCGTGTATGAGCGGATGACCCTTTGTACGCGCTTCTGCCTCGAAGCGGACATTGTACACATTTTCTAATATGTATATTTGTTGTAGGTGACAGGTTGGAGGGATCCAACTGGATCCCTCAACAGTATTGATTTTATTTACGGATATTGATATATTCTGTTAGCATATGATATATGATATTTTGTATGCCGTGATTGATGTATTTAGTGTTGTTGCAGCATTGGGCCTATTTTTGGAAAGTTAAAAATGTTTAAGTGATGATTTCCAAATTTAAAAGTATTTTCATGTGATTTTGAAAAAATATATTTTGAATTGTTAAGGAACGGATTTATTTTATATAAATTATGATTTCTGTGAAATATAGTAAATTATGATTTTTGGAATATGAAATGAACTATTTTGTAAAATAGTTTAAATTGAGATTTTTGAAGTCAAAGATGAATTTTATAAGCAAATTAGATTTACAAATTTTTGAAGTTGCGAAGTTATAAGAAGAATGATTTTGGAAATGAATGAATTATAAATATTTAACTTATAATTTGGATTTTTGGTATATAATTGAGTTCTAAATGGAATTGGTTAATAAAGGAATTTTATGTATTGAAGTTTTTATAAAATATAAATGGAATCTATAAACATTGTTTTATAAATCCGAAATCAATTGAATTTGATAAAATAAATATAGAAGTTCATTTAAAGGAATTATATTCATGAATTTTGATAATTAATTATCCTTAAATTAAATGTTGAAATAATAAAGAATTTGGTTGGGAATTATATCCACGATTTTGGACAGTGGATAGTCTTTTAAAATATATGTGTAGAAGTTTTGATTTGGATAAATGAACTATATTCACGATTTTGGACAGTGAATAATATATTAAATAAATTTTTCAGGAAGTGATCTTTTAAATGAAGTTAAATGGTTTAAAGATATTTTAAAATGTGTTGAGTATCGAATACATAGATTTCAACATTCATTGTTGAAATAGACGTTTTTGAGAAGTAAGGAAATGATGGACTATAACACTGTTGTTATATTAAATGATTTTCGAAAGAAAATGTTTTTGTATAGTATCAGGGTTTATATATCTATCTTATTTTCAATTCCCTATATTATCGATTTTGGGTTGTCGTAACGATGATTTACACAACATTCATTTTGACCTAAATAAATATGTTTAAAGAGAATGTTTTCCTTACATAATAGAATATATACTTAATTCTGATTTAAGTATATGGAATATTTTCTAAGTGTTGAAAATAAATAGATTTGTGAAGTACTTATTATTAAATAAGTACATGGAAATGTTTTCCAATATTGGGATATTGAAATGGTTTTGAGGTTATATCTTTTAAAAGATAAATTGAAGTGAATATTTGGCAGTTGATTTAATTAATAAAAGATTAATGTAAAGAGCCTAGTGATTGTTATGGTGCTGAATATTTATTTGTTTGTTTTGATAGTTAAATAACTGACTGTCAAACTTGGCCAAATTTTAGTTCCTCGACTTGTTGTGGGAACTATTTAGTCGTACACTTAGTACGTAGCCTTCTGTGTAGGCTTGATTATCGTTTGTGTTAAGGATGTTGATTCATATAGTGCAGAGTATTACTCCAACCTATCGAGCTTTCTTCTTTGCCCGAATGATAGCAAGTTGAAAATTGGAGACGTGATAAGTCTATGAGACTTAGTTTCCGTGTAAGGTTGAGAAACGCTTTTGCGTTGTTGGTGAGAAGAGACTGGGATCAGATTTATCTAAAAACCACTTCGGACCAACGTATTTGTGACGATTGTGCAGGTTACTTATGATGATATTGATATTTTGGATTTTCATAGTGGAAGACTGCTTGTTGATCATTTGGGGTTAAAATCCCAATATACATCCAGTAGAAGTAGTCTTTTCATTATGAAAAATTCAATGCAAGGACTATTTGCTAATAATCATAGGGATTTTCCGACAGGATGTGGTAGGAAAGTACCTTCGGTTTGTCCTATTCCTAGATAACTTGTATGGATGTTTTTCTGATATTGCATTTCTATAGATTACGTTCATCGGTTTTGCTTGATTATGTTCAGCCTGATAGGGAGTTCTCACTTCTTGTTAGGTTGCGGACGGATGACTCTTGGCCCTGCATGTCCCTAGTGCGAAAGGGTTAGTTGTGGTCGAGAGGCTGGCCGTAAAAGCAAAGCGTGAGGTTTCAGTGTGAGCTACGGTGGGTATTACCCACTGGCGCGTCCCGTCACATTTGGTATCAGAGCTTATATTTTGTATATTCCTAAGCTTTGATGTGTACTCAGTAAAGTTAGGGACAATAGCACCCAAGATTGAGTTTAAGTTTATTATATATATGAGCGTGTATTTATTAGTGAATACAAAAATGTTTTACATTGTTTTTGCTTATCCATTGAGTTGTTTGTGCATTCTAGCTGGTATGTAGGACGCCATATCATCGTTAGGGATTTCCAAACCCTTGAACGAGGCAAGTCGACATAGTGTCATTTTAAATTGGGTAAATGAAATAACCTTACCCCGATTATATTTTATATATAAAGAAATAATTATTCAGAATTATTAAAGTGTATATAAATTGATTGTTTGGTTGTTTGAAAATGTAAATATATATAAGTTAATAAAAGATGTTTGAATAATCTGAATAAAAACAACAATTGTAAAAGAAATGAAATTATATAAGCTAATGAATTATGAGTATGAAATTATAATTAATACGATTTACAATTTTGAGATAATCTTATGTATAAGAAGTGAAACTATATGAATATATTTATAAATATGAGTTATAAATAAAAAATGAATTTAACTAAGAATTTGTGAAATTTGAATCACGTTTATTTTGTAAGTTTTTTTTTCAAAATTTAAAGAGATTATATTGTTATAAATCTAAATAAGATAAGTAAATTTGAAATGATCTTATATATGTGAAGTAAAATAGTGAAATTATATGGGTAGAAGATTTACAAATATAAAACGATATTTTAAAAGAATATAAAGCACTGAATTCACTACTGTTGCTAGGAAATAATAAGGGTGGTGACTATAGCATCATCAGTATCATTTTTGAGTTTCTATGTGATGGATTTGCTACCAATAGTAAATTGAAATTAAAGTTTTGTTGTGCTAAACAAATTTGAATTTAAAATCCAAGTTGAAATGGATAATTATAAGTGAAATGAATTTGGATTTATAATACGAAATAATAATATTTAACTTTGGTAGAGTTAAATAAATTTGAATTAGCGTAGTAAAATACATGATTTGAAATTTAACTAAAGGAAGGTTAAATAATTTGAACTAGATTAGATGAGTCATTGAAATGGAAATTAAACCTAAGTGTAAAGCGATTATATAACCATGATTTGAAATTATAAAAATGTGAATGGAAGTATACTTAGTTAAATGTTTCTGGAAGTTGGATAACTTATAAAGTGAGAAAATATAAGTTAGACCAATTGTTAAAATGGTCAAACAATTTTATTAAGCAAAACAAAATCTTAATTTGAATAGTGATATTAAATTTGACTTTAATAAAAGTCAAATTAAATAGAATTTGAATTAAATTAGAGGTGAACTTAAGTTGTATAATCGAAGTAAATGTAAATGAAGTTGAAATGAAACATAACTTAAGTATTGTTGAATCAAGTTGATTTTGGTATCGAAGAAAATTAATAAAGTGAATGTGAACTTGAGTTATATAATGAAATTCAACTTTAATTGTAAAAGTGAATTAGTGAATACACAATGATTATAAAATATTGTTAAGAATTGAATAAAACTTAAGTTAAGAAGTTGTGGATTGATAATAAACATTAGAGATGTTGTATAGAAATGTGATTATAGTGAATACTAAATTCAATCTAAATTGAATATTAAACTGATTGAAAGTAAAATGTTAAACCAAATTGAATGTAAGCAAATTTAATAAATTTGGTTATGATTGGATATGCATTGGTTGTTAGATGATTGCTAGTTGATTGAATAGAAATTAAACATAAGTGTATTTATGAATTGAAATTGAATTAATGAAATTGAAAGCTTAATAATTGAATTCAAATTGGAAGTTAAGTGAATCTAAATAGAATAGAATTTGATTTGATTTGGAAGTGAGCCAACTTGAATATAAATTAGTGAATGTAAACTAATTGAATTTGAATGAATGAATGTTAGTAAAACCCAATGTTAATGAATCAAATGTGATTTAATTGAAAAATCAATTCACTGAATATTAATGAAATATGAATGTGTATTGATTTGGTTATGGATTGATTGGGTAGAGATTGATTTGTTGGATGATAGTTGTTGATGATTGGATTTGTTGCTTTTATTGCATTTCTATATTGGCATATATAGTGGTTGTATTGGTATATGTTGCATATTACATTACTTTCACATATACATGTTTCTCATTTGTTGTTGAGTATTTAGTAGGTGCGTATGGCGCTTGCCTCACACTTGGAACTCGCTTTCGCGCTATATTAGCCGTATATGCTCGCTAATAATATATAAGGTACATTTCTCGGATTACATATCGCACTTTTATACTTTTTCCCCTACGGGATGCCTCATCCTCGAAGATGAGATGTATATTTTTGATATGTATATGTTGTGATCCTACTACGATTGAACCGCGCAAAGGAGACGTTGGCGATTTTTTTTGAAAATTGAAGGCGTTGGAAAATTTTGGGAATTTTGGAAAGAATTTGATAACTAAATTTTTGATATTTAGTTGAAAAGTTAAACGATATTAGTTGTTTAGAAAAGATAATTATAAATGGATTTGAAAACTTAGAAAATTTTTTTGTAAGTGTTTAACTAGTGGATTTTAGGAAAAGTAAAAGGTTAAATAATGTTGGATATCTAATGTGAACGAATTGTTTTGGAAAAGTTAATTGATTTTGTAACTTTTTTTTACTTGGTAATTTCGAGGGCGAAATTCTTTTAAGTAGGGGAGAATGTAACGACCGAGAATTTCAGTCAATTGAAATTCGTATATTTACTTGATTTTAAATATTCTAAAGTAACTTTATAAGCTGAATAACTTATATTTCAAATATCAGGGTTTAATTGGATAATTAAATTATTGATTTAATTTTTGAAATTGAAAAAATAATTAGAAATTGGATTTAATGTGAGTAAAAATGATTTATAAAGTTGTATTAAATCATATTTGAAGTAGAATGATGTTACAGAACTTTTAAAATTGAATCAAAAGTTAAATGTAGAAATTGAATAATTTAATATTTAATTGACGAGTGAAAATGACCATTTTTCAATAAGTCTCGGATTTCAACGAAACCAGTTTCATAGATCCGTAATGTTATATTATTGTAAGATTTCAAATTTCGTGTCAATGGGAATTACGGTTTGTCCGTGGCAAGCTAAAACGCCTAGAAATCTATTTGAGTGAATTTTAAATTTAAATATTCGATTCGAAAACCAATCTTCCAAATACGATCGAATTGGCTTTCGATATATATTGCGTTGTGTTCGGATGAGGGGTAAAATATTATAAACGCCAGGCGGCACGCTTTGTTTCGAGTTCGGAAAAATTTCGAGTGAATAGTGCGCGTAAATTTTCTATATAAGGCCAAGCTTTCTTTTATTTTTCAAAACCCTAAGCTAAACTAGGGCAGGCCGCCACCTCCAATTCAATGGCTAGAATTTTCTTATTTTCTTCCCTTGATCTTTGCAAATCTATGCAATTATACAATAAACTTTCAACTGCAAAATTTTAGAGGGCATCGAGAACTATATATCTGACGGTTATGATCGAATATGGTGGAGCATGGAGGCCGGATTGGTGCCGTGTTCTTGTCGACTTCGAAGTGAAATCGCACGTCATAGGTGAGGTCGAGATGCATGGGGTTGAGGCCGAAGGTTGTAGTTGCGTTGGGCTTCGAAACCCTGGTCGTCGATCGTCGTTACGATCGAGGTAGTGGCGAGCGGCATCGAAAAATTTACGTGAGCTATGGGTTTTGTTCTTTCGATTTTGCCTGGGTGGGGGAGAAGCAAAGGCAACGGCCAGATGATGATGGAAGAAATCGAACGGCAGATGATCAAACAGTTTTAAAAAATGAAAATAAAATTGAAATTAAATTATATATTAATTCGTATAATGTTTAAAATACTGTAACTTTGTCGTACGAGGTCCGTTTTGCACGAAATGAATTGCTTTAGGTTCATTTTGACGAGCATTACATTATGGAGCTGGATTGGGATTTATTTGAGATAGCACAAATTTTGGTTGAAATTAAACGCTCGTTTAATTTTAATTGGAATAAATCGCTATCTCGACGACTACAATCAGTGTGAGTATAACTCATTTTTTCTGACTCACTGATATTTTTATATAAGTGAGAATAAATAATTTTTATGATGATTGATGATTGTTTGGATGATATATGATATATTATCTTTATATTGATTGGTATTTGAATATATACCTGCCTAATGGAGCAGATAACCCTACACATTCTCGTGTACGAGCGGTTTGTACACGCGTCTGCCTCGAAGAAGACATTGTACACATTTTCTAATATGTATATTTATTGTAGGCGATAGGTTGGAGGGATCCAACTGGATTCCTCAACAGTATTGATTTTATTTACAGATTTTGATATTTTTTTTATCATATGACATATATAATAGTTTGGTTGTCGTGGTTGATGTATTTAGTACTATTGTAGCATTGGGCCTATTTTTGAAAATTTAAAAATGTTTAAGTGATGATTTCCAAATTTAAAAGGATTATCAAGTGATTTTGAAAATATATTTTTGAATTAAGGAATGGATTTATTTTATATAAATAAAGGTTATAATTTTTATGTTTATAAAAATTATGATTTCTGTGAAATATAGTAAATTATGATTTTTGGAATATGAAATGACCTATTTTGTAAAATAGTTTAAATTGAGATTTTTGAAGTTAAAGATGAATTTTATAAGAAAATTAGATTTATAGATTTATGAAGTTGCGAAGTTATAAAAAGAATGATTTTGGAAATGAATGAATTATAAGTATTTAACTTATAATTTGGATTTTTGGTATATAATTGAGTTATAAATGGAATTGGTTAATAATTTTTTTTTTGTATATTGAAGTTTTTATAAAATATAAATGAAATTTATAAACATTGTTTTATAAATCCATAATCAATTAAATTTGATAAAATAAATATAGAAGTTTATTTAAAGGAATTATATTCATGATTTTTGACAGTGAATTATCCTTAAATTAAATGTTGAAATAATAAAGAATTTGGTTGGGAATTACACCATGATTTTGGACAGTGCATAATTTTTTAAAATAAATGTGTAGAATTTTTAATTTGGATAAATGAACTATATTCACGATTTTGGACAGTGAATAATATATTAAATAAACTTTTTGGGAAGTGATCTTTTAAATGAAGTTAAATGGTTTAAAGATGTTTTAAAATGTGTGGAGTATCAAATACATAGATTTCAACATTCATTGTTGAAATAGACACTTTTGAGAAGTAAGGAAATGATGGATTATAACACTATTGCTATAGTAAATGATTTTCGAAAGAAAATGTTTTTGTATAGTATCGGGGTTTATATGTCTATCTTATTTTCAAATCCCTATACTATCGATTTTGGGTTGTCGTAAGGATGTTTTACGCAACATTCATTTTGACCCAAATAAATATGTTTAAAGAGAATGTTTTCCTTACAGAATAGAATATATACTTAATTCTAATTTATGTATCTGGAATATTTTCTAAGTGTTGAAAATAAATAGATTTGTAAATTACTTATTATTAAATAAGTATATGGAAATGTTTTCCAATATTGAGATATTGAAATGGTTTTGAGGTTATATCTTTTAAAAGATAAATTGAAGTGAATATTTGGTAATTGATTTAATTAATAAAAGATTAATTTAAAGGGCCTAATGATTGTTATGGTGCTGAATGTTCGTTTGTTTGATTCGATAGTTAAATAACCCGACTATCAAACTTGGTCAAATTTTAGTTCCTCGATTTGATGTGGGAACTATTTAGTCGTACACTTATTATATAGCCTTCTGTGTTGGCTTGATTATCGTTTGTGTTAAGGATGTTGATTCATATAGTGCGGAGAATTACTCCAACCTATCGAGCTTCCTTCTTGGCCCGAAGGATAGCAAGTTGAAAGTCAGAGACGTGATAAGTCTATGAGACTTAGTTTTTGTGTAGGGTTGAGAATAGCTTTCGCGTTGTTGGTGCGAAGAGACCGGGATCAAATTTATCTGAAAACCAGTTCGGACCAACGTATATGCGACGATTGTGCAGGTTGCTTATGATGATATTGTTATTCCGGATTTTCATAGTGGAAGACTACTTGTTGATCGTTTGAGGTTAAAATCCCAATATACATCCAGTATCAGTAGTCTGTTCATTATGAAATATCCAATGCAAGGACTATTCGCTACTAATCCTAGGGATTTCTCGGCAGGATGTGGTAGGAAAGTACCTTCGGTTTGTCCTGTTCCTGGACAACTTGTATGGATGCTTGTCTAACATTTCATTTCTATCGATTACGTACATTGGTTTTTACAAACATATATTAGTGGTGTCGGAGAAGGTAACTTCTCTTAGCTTAACACCCTCCTTGAGACGTATGAGCTTAAGGGTTGTATTTTTATGGAAGGCAGTCAGTAGTCAACGAAATGGCCGTGTGGCATTCAAAGTGATGTGATATGTGATTGCGAAAGGTAATCGTTACCTCTAGCCTCATCAACTGGAAATGACTAAAACAAGGTTAGATGTGGCAAGGCTAAGTGGGTCATTCCCAAGTAGGATATGATCATCCACTTCTAGATATATCTTTACACACTATGACGTCGTTTATCTGATTATTGTGGTTTATATGCTAGAGGGCCCTTGGTAAAGGTCGTTAACGATTGGAGGATGACATATTCGGTACCATCTAGTTATAGAGGTGGGCCGGTCTTGTGTTGGTAGAGAAACTTTGTGATGGTTTCTCGGTACATTCTTCTAGAGATGTACCGCCGGAAGGTAGTCCATTCACCTGGTCATTTGTATGGAAATCCAAACCCCACTACGAGCTGCGATTTTGTTTGTACAAGCGTAATGAATAGCCATAAATGCTATGTGGGTAACCATTTCGACTATGATAAATATTATTTGTATATACTAGACACTAATATAATATAAGAGGATTTGATATGAAAGAAATGATTTAGTTATCGTAAGGTAAAAACATGTCTGCATTTATGTGTGGACTTGTCTTACGAGATACTTTTATTTTGATAAAGGAAAAGTTTAGTAATTTAATAAATTCAGTTGAGTATGTTTCTCACACCGGTTTACCAGACTGATCCGGGCGTTCTTCCCTTTCAATGCTCGGGTCAGACGAGTATATTTACAGGTTCAGTTTTGGTGCTTTTGGAGCTTCAGTAGGAGAGCTGGAGATCTCCATTCCGTACCCACGTACATGTTTTGGTTGATTATCCCTGCATTGTTGCTTAGTTGTTTATATTATCACCAATTGTGAGGACAGGTTATTGTAACTGTCCAGGATGATAATTTGTGATTGATTGTTGAACTCTGATTGATGTATATATATATATATAGTTTTTGTTTTGTAAAGATCATTGATATGATATTATATGTTTTCCGCTGCGATATGAGATTTTGTATTGTTCTATTTTATTCTATCTTCTCTCTCTTTTTCTTTCTCTTGACTTTCCGTCAGTCTGTGCTTTTTGGGTCGGACATGTGTGGTTTATTGTCGATTCAAGGGGTACAGATTTGCAGTTCGTCAGACGGTCTCTCTGGAAAAAACTCCAAGTCTCGTCATTTTATTTTGCCATTTTGATTTCAAATTGTTTATGTCTGTTATATATTGTACTGCACTGCACTATTTCACACTTAGCACGAGGGGAACAAGTTATATTTCTAATCTCAATTATCTATTAAGTATAGTTGATATAGATCTCCAACGTACGAAGCACCCTGTTGACAAGTCTTCTGATTTGGCGACACGACACATTGGTTCTGAAGCGAAATCAAGCTCCGTAACCGTATCTGACGGGCCTTCGCCAAGCCATCATGCGGAGCAAACAGAGGTCTCTAAACCACAAGCTAGTCTTTTCTCCAATGTCCCAGTCCTTCCAACGGAGGATATAGGCCATGCCTCTGATATTGTAGAAGGTGCTACTCTTCCCGATAATTCAGTGGATTCACTAGCTTCTCGAATAATGAAGCCGCTCTTTGTTGGTTATGCTCAATGCAAGGAATTTCTTTTAAAGATGTCTTGGTTCTTGCAAGGCAAGATTGACCTCACTTGCCTCCAGCCGGGTATACACCATGCAATAAATTTATGTGCTGGGTTGGATGCGTTCCACCTTTCAACTCCTTTATCCAGGAGATGTTGAGATATCTCAGGATCGCCCATATACAACTGCATTCCAACAGTTATGCTTTTATTCATGGGACTTTTTTCCTATTTATGAATGTTCTATTTCGTTCGCTTACTTCTGAAGACATCAGGTTTATTTATAATTTCAATAGATGATCGAGAAGCCCTTCTTACATCTTCCTCGAGCCTTTGCGAAATTGTCAAGTCTTGATGGGTGCTTGGAACAAACTTTCACTTTTAAACATGAATGGTTCTATATGTAATGCCCTCCTGGATTCACAAGACAATGGCTAGAAGGACGTAAGTACTTCTTCCACTTTTCTCTCAAGTTCACTGACCCAAGTCATAACTTTTCATTTGAATCCACTAACATCCCCGAAGGCGCAAATTTTTCTAGAGCCATATCTACTATCAATGCTACCCCCATTGAGCATCGGGACATCCAACTCCTTATAACCGATGAATTGCCATCTTTGTTTGGGTTGTTGGAAGACGGCCGTAGGATCAGGCACCCTGGAAGCATGATATTACCAAAGAATATTGCCGAACGGAGAGAGGAACAGTTAACCCCATCATGCCCCCTACTGAGGGGACTTGGGAAGATACAGAGGAGGGAGAGATTAAAGATTATCAAATCGAAAAATTGGGAGACGTCGATGCAGGCCTCGACAAAGCGCCAATGGTTGAACCGTCGCAATTCGAACAATCCCAAACACCTATAAAGAGAAAAAAGAGGTTGGTATACAGGCTGCATAGAAGAAAGACCGCATCGGTCTAGAGTTTGTTATTACTTCTCTCGAAGAGGAATCATCGTCTTAGCATTTGGACAATTCATTAAAAGGATCCTCTGTCTTCCAATTTCGGACGACATCATGTCTTACGACTTTCAGAACATCAACATGAAAGGACTTAACTTTTCCACAAGAAGCGGCGAAGGCATCCAACCTTTTAATAAAGGGGAGAACACACCGATAAGCAAGGCTACCATCTCCGGTCTGTTGGGGGAGACACTAAGACACTCACAATCACTAGCACCCTACTATGCACTTGTTATTGATCTTTCGTACGACAATTTATAATATGCTCTTATTTGGTCTTTACAAGTGCAATGTCTCAATCAAGGGCCTTTAACTGTCTTTGAAGCTCCTCAGCATATCATCGTCCAAGCCATGATTTCGAGTCCACTCGACGTAGAGAAAAGGATGAAGGATGGGACAAGAATCATCATTCGAGTGAGTCTTCTTCCTCTTCCAAACGCCAATCCCAATCTCATGCATCTCGATAAGGTGAGCAGTCTGATTTTTCTGCCCGCAGTAGAGGGCAGCCTTGCTATTGTAGTCCTCTTATCGCCTCATCTCATGAGCCATTTTTCGGCTCTCCAAGCTCCAAAAAATCTCATGGGCGCTGATCAGGCAAACACCCACTCTCCACTTCTGATCCACCCATGTAGGCTACTACTCCTGACACTTCTACCGTAGAAAAGTTGGCTAAGCTTAAGGCCAATTTCTCGATGATTTGCTTCATTGGTCTCAAATTCCTCCCTTCTATTCACATTATCCCAGGGTATGCCAAGGAAAGCTCTTTAGCATGTGTGAACAACATATTCATTCAATACGAATCATTCATTTATTTGGTAGAAAAGGTTTCCGAACTTTTTATTGAGCGTCAACACGAAATAGACCGTCTCAAGTTGGAAGCAATTCATGACAAAGATATAATCAAGCACCAGGACACCGAGTTGCTAGAATTCAAAACCAAAATTGCCGAGGATGAAAATAATGCCATGGAGTCAGCAGAGGCGTTAAGCCTTCTAGAAACTTCTCACAAAAAAGAACTCGACGCGGCGCTTCATTGCAAGTGGACACTGGCCTTAGAAAAAGATTATTTGCAAAAGAAGAAAGAATCTTTAGCTCACTGCATTGAGGAACTAGAAGAATTCTTAAAGAAGGAAAAGATTGAAGCCCATGAGGAGTTGTAGAAATACTACGAGGAAGTCGTTGAGGCAAGGAGCTTCAAAGAAAAACTTGATGAACAATTTTCTAAAATCGAAGCTCTCAAAGAAGAGGCCCGGGAAGAAGGCGGAAAAGAGACGCTTGAACAAGTCAACTCCCTGATGGAAGCCGCCATAGAGTCCGGTAGAAACGAAAATAAGGACTTACTCGATCTGTTGATTATTGAATACAATGTGAAGGTCCTACTTCACCGTGACTTAAGCTTTCGTGGCAAGGGTTACCTCGAATCGCTTGCTGAAGCCTCGGAGCATATTGTTAAGATAAAGAAAGAAGAGTTGGGAAAGGCAGAATTCAATATGGAGACGAGCCTTTTGATCTAGCCGTTGCAAAACTTCAATTTTTCAAGGCTCCTACACCTATTGAAGAAGGAGAGAATATTGTCGAGTCTTCAGGAACTAATCTTAAGGGTTCCTTTTAAACCCAAGTAGTCGGACCATCAACTTCTCTTGACATGGAGCAGAACCTTGGCTACGATCCGGATAAGCCTGGCTTTGAATAAAATTTGCTATCTCCTATATTTGAAGGAGGAAACCCGATGACTATAGAAAGTCAACCGGATGCTGGTATCATACTATACTCTTCCATATATAAATAATTTTTTGTTCTTTATGTGCAATAGCCTTTAGTTAAAATCTCTATTTTATCAAATTTGGTAGGTCTTCCGAGTCCCAGTCAAACTCCCAAATGTGGCATTGTTATAGAACAACACAAGGAAAAGCTGAAGACCTGGCTGTTGCTGATGTTCCAGGACATGATGCTCAAGTCATCGGTGTGCTTAATGAAGATAAGACCGAGGATCCACTACCGACCGATGAATCTGATGACGTGATAATTCTTGCTACCTCGGAACATACTGATGAGACCAACATGAGGGAAGAGATTTTAAAGGAGGAACTGTTGAAAAGAAAGCTTAAAGTTGAACCTATCGAGGTGGACGTCAATGATCCTGATCATGTACCATCGTAAGTTATTCCATCCGGGAGGGGGGGGGAGGTCGATTCCAGGTGAAGTCCCTCATACTTCCACAAACTCTCTAGCCAAGGGAGGTAAAGGGTCTCGGAAGAAAAGTTTTAATGGCTCCACTCCTTAAAATTTTAAAAGGGAAAGAAAATCAAAGAGTCGTTACTTTAAGTTATTGTATATAGTTTGCTTAATTATTTCTTTTACTAGTCGTAGTTGTACGGGTATGAATCCTGATCTTTTGACATAACTTGTACCAAAATTTTGGCACCTTTGAATAAAAGTTTTTGTTTTTGATTAAGCATTATGTGAATTGTTATTTAAATAGTTGAACGATTACTTTCCATTCAATGTACTCGTAATTCGTTGATTGCTGTTCAGGTTAGAATGATAGTAAGTTGCTCATGAGCTTGGGCATCGATTTGATGATTTTATCCTTCGGCATCCTTTTGATCGTAGCCTCGAGTCATTGTAAACACTAGATATGAGTCGCAGTATTGAGCTATCACAGTCATTCTTTGGATGATCACACTTCTGTCCTTGGTCTCGGGTTGATAAATATACTGCATGGACGGTCGAGTCTCGTACCAGCCGTATTTATACTCCCACCTAAGCTCCAAAGACTTAAAGTTGATCAATGAATGGTCGGTTCAAATTCATCTTGTTTCTCCTATTTGCACTCGGTGATCGAAGTTTTTCGAAGGATGTTTAGGTCATGCCCGTTTGTGTTCGGTGTGGATCAATATTAACCGTCGACCTAATGGCGTGATATTTTGGGGTGGATGGATATTGACCGTCGACCTAACGGCATATTGTTTTGGTGTGGATCAATATTGGCCATCGATCGGGCGACATGATATTTTGGTGTGGATCGATATTGACCGTGGACCCAGCGGCACCATATTTTGGTGTGGATCGATATTGACCATCAACCAAGCGACATGATATTTTTATGTGGATTGATATTGTCGTCGACCCAACGGCATGATATTTTAGGGTGGATCAATTTGACCGTCGACCCAGCGACATGATATTTTGGTGTGGATCGATATTGACCGTCAACCCAGAAGCATGATATTTTGGTGTGGATCAATATTGACCGTCGACCTAGTAATATGATATTTTGGTGTGGATCGATATTGGCCGTCGACCCAACAGCACGATATTGATGTGGATCGATATTGACCGTCGACCCAGCGGCATGATATTTTGATGTTGCTCGTAACTTTGGGCGTCGTTCTGATTAGTTTTGTATTAAGGCCTCCTTGCGATCGTTGCCTTAACTCGTAAAGAACATTAACCCGAAGCTATAGTGAGATTTCATATTCAACTTTTAGTAGTTTACACTTCTGCCCCCAGTCTTGGGCTAACAGAGTAAATTCATGGATGGTTGAATTCCATCCATAGTACATATATACTCCTCCTGTCGGTTTCAGGCCGGAGTTTATAGAATATAGAATGGTCGAACTCCACTCATCTATTCATTCATGTTTGTATCCGCACTCTAGGGATATGATTTAGTTAGTGGGTGGTCAGATCATACCCAATTTGAGTTTATACTCGAGTCCACGCTCTGGGGACTTAGAGTTATTTCGGCAGCAATTAAGTCGTACTCCTTTTGGTCGACTTGATTTCATTCCAGTCCCACAATCCAAGTAGGAATTTTTTAATCTCCAGATTGTCAGCTATATTTATTCCTTATCGCGTGTCCCATTCTTTGGATCATTTATGAGAACTATTAATCAAGAAAATCAATGGAGCTTATCTTGTTTGATCCCATCGAGGATTAGTACAATCGATCGATTTCAAACTACGGAAGCCTGTTCACACATATCGATATCAATCGGTTTCATTACGTACTTAGCATACAATGCACTATTAATCATATATACAACGGGAGCTTGAAACTTTATTCATTAAATGGAAAGGAACAAACTAATCTACCTTATTACACATTCGAAAATCAAATGCTAAAGCAATACTCTTAAAGTAAATAGAATTGAAATGTAAAAGAAATAATCTAGGTGAAACAACATCGTAAATGCTCGTTATTCCATGCTCTCAGAAGCGTAATGCCATCGAAAGTAGCTAGCTTGGAAGACTTCTCCAAGCCTCTGTTCAATGACATATGGTCCTTCCCGAATCGGATTCTAATCTCTATAGAATCGGCTATGGAGCCCGAGCCAAGGCCCTGGCATTGGTTATCAATCTTTAGTGGTTAGGATGCAGAGCTTTGTCCATACCCTTTCCCTTCTCCTTACACCGAGCTTCCCTCAACTCAGCTACGTAACAGACATGCCCTATCGCCTGATCACCATGAATAACTCCAACGTCAATATCTGTTGGGAACTTCAAAGTTAGACACCATGGGGCAAGTGCTGCCCAGAATTCAGCCAGGGTCAGTCAGTCCAAAAAAACATTATACGAAGAGTCAACTTCCAAAATAATAGACGGTAAGATCCGAACTCTCCTTCGTTCACCTTCACCCAATCTAATAGGTAATTCCATGTATCCTACAACCTCAGTTGCCATGCCATTAAAACCAATGAGCTTTAGATGGTTTTAAATCTCTGGACTCTATCCTCATCTAATCACACGCCTTCTTGAAAATTATATTCACTTAACTTTCACAATAAATCAAAATCCTTCTTACAAAAGCAGGGCCAATCATAGCTGAAATGACCATTCGGTCAATTGTTGGAGCCTCTACCTTGTCTGCATCCCTGCTTCTAAACACGATATCATCCACCATTGTGCGCTGCTGCTTCGTCGGAGCTCCATCTTTCATATTTGAACAACATTTAAAATCTAATGCCTTATCGCGCTAACATAACGCTCCATTTTTTGCCAACTCCTATCTGCAAGGCGTGGTCCTCTAACAATTGTGTTAATCACTAGTCTGCCATCGGTCCGCCCAGGCTCCTCAACCCTACACAGAGCATGTCCTCGATTGGGATCAAATGTCCCCTGTCTGCCATCCTATGGAGCTTTCACAAACTGCTGCAATTTATTTTCCCAAATCAACTTTTCGATAGCATCCTAGAGATGCCTGCACTGATTTGTATTGTGCCCATAACACTTATGAAACCGACAATACTTTCTGGTTTGTTTCTGTCTCTCCGATGACTCTTTTAGAAGTGGCTTCCTATATTGCACGGTATTGCAAGTGGATAAATAAATAATCTCCAAGGATGCGTTTACCGTTGTGTAGTTGTCATACATTGAAATCCTAGGCCTTAGTCTCCCAAACTCCCTCTTCCAGTCTCGATTCCTATCTCAATTTTTCTTTTATTGATTCGTCTTATTTTGAACATTAACCTGAACTTTCCCAAAACTATTATCAGACTGCTTTATTGCAATGTTGCTTTGTACTGTTTCTCCTCTTGTCCCACGACATTGTTTTTCCTAGAGGACTTGGCTTCCTCCCTCCTCAAAAATTGAGTCGCCTTAAATAGAAGCGCTCCAATATGGCCAGCGGTTTTCGAGCCAATCAATCACCAAACTCAGATTCCAGATCAATCCCTCTTGTCACAACCATGAGTATAGCATGATCATTTGGGTTACTGACTTCTACGGTGGCGGTATGAAATCTTTCCAAATAGTCCTTTAAGGATTCACCCGGAGCCTGAATTACGCTGGAAAGCAACATCACGTCTTTAGGACGAGGAACATGCATTCAGAACTGCTCCATAAACTTGGTTGCTAGATCATCAAACCTTGAAAATGACCATGGGGGGAGTCTCGTGAACCACATCGTCGCTATTCCAGAGAGGGTTATATGAAAGCAGCCACATGTGGTTGCCTCACTAGCTCTCGCAGAATCCATTAGCCATTCGTATCTCATAATGTGCTGTCCGGGGTCGGTTTTCCCCTCATAGTCTAGCAATAAAGGCATGTTGAATCTTCTTGGATATTCCGCATGCAAAACGTTGTCAGTAAATGAGGTATGACTTCTTGAAATTCCCCAGACATCAATGGTCAAACATTGGTTCTCCCTCATCGATTGTCTGACCATTGCCGATAAGTCTAACATCTGGATGGGTGGTGCCAAGCGATGGTCACGCTCTACCTCGCGTAAATGGTCCGGTCAATGTCTACAGGCCGTTTCATGCCTTCTTGATCCACCATCCTTTTGATGTGCACCTTGGACATTCATCTTGTCATCGTTTTGGTAGGGTACCTGGTCAGCATTTAATCGAACTCCAACATCCAGGCTTTTGGGCATAACTCCTGCTTGGTTCCCTAAGTGTAGCGGTCCTCTAGAGGAGGGATCGATACCGATCCTTAGGGAGGGATCGGTATCGATCCGTCTTGGCAGACCATATTGGTTTGCTAAGAGATGCTCCAATGTTTCTGCTTTATTTCCTTTAGCTATGCGATGCCTATGCTTATAGTATTAATTCGATGAGCTCGAACTATCCGATGCCGAGTAAGGGTGGGATCCCTTCCGACATTCCCATGCTGTTGTTGAGTAATCTGATTCATTAAGCAAATATTAATCTGAATTTGTTCATTCAGCTGTCTACGACTTTCCATCAACTCCCTCATCAAGTAATCAAATTCAGCTCTGGTTATAGAATCAGTGGGGTTCTAGATTTCAGTAGGATCAACATTCACATTTACATGTTGGTTGCTTGGAGCTCCTTGTTGAATGCTGGTCGTTTCATTTCTATCCACATTCTTAGAAGTTGATCTGGTATGTCTCGCCATTATCAATTTAATTGCTTAGATCTTGGTAAATCTGAATAGTATATGCAAGATTATGATGATTACTATGGATCTCCTTTGGGGGATTTGTTCAATCCAGCGGCAACAAAGGAGGTCCTAACTCATTGAGAATTAGGTTCTTAGTGAAAGCACCAAAATATTTGCAGCCAAATTCATCATAAACACCCAAGAATAGGTTTGTGTAGAGAAGTAAACGAAGAAAAATAAATTAAAACAGAGGAATAGAGTAAACTAATAAGCAAATCAAAATAATAAACAAGAAAACCATGATTTGTAGTGGTTCGGCGTCGTACGCTTACGTCCAATTTAAATATTCTCTTTATTGATTCACTGTTAATTTGATCAAAGTAGCAAACACCAAGAAATAAGGAAGAAAGTAGATTACGATACAGAATATGTAACCGACAGCGTAAAGATCCTCAGAATGACCCTCAAGGCCGGTAGTTATAGGTGAATGCAACCACCAATCTCTTTGAAACTTCGGCTACAGGACCTTCATATCCATATGAGCCCACCATATGGGTCGCTAGGCCCAAATCCCAATGAAGATGGATCGGTACCGATCCACTCATTGGTCGATTCTAGAACAACGATCCCTATGATAGCTTCTTCATGCTTAAATATGATGACTCTCCAAATATCATGTTGATTGGATATGTGGAGCTTGTGCTTTTGTTTAATCTTTGGTTTAGATATGTTTTAAAGTTGTTCCTACCGATCCCTTCATATTAGATCATGCCGATCCCTTTTACATGCCATTCATACGTATTCCTCGAACTCCATTATATAATACCGATCTCTCCACATCCAAAATGCTATGCCGATCCATTATCATCCGTAGTGTTGTGCCGATCCATTATCATCCATAGTGTTGTGCCGATCCATTATCATCCATAATGCTATGCCGACCCCTTTTGCTCAATAAGGCTATGCCGATCCTTCTTTCTATAAGACTATGCCAATCCATATGCTTCCTTCTATGCCGATCCATCCTTTACTTCGACCATGCCAATCCCTTACATAACCAATCATACTGATCCCTAGGGTTCTACAATGCCATGCCGATCCCTTATTAATCCAAGCAAATATCCATATTTCAAGCATCTGCATCGCCTATCTATCAACTTTGTTCAATCCTGGCTTTATATAACCATTTGAAATCTACTTTCGGGTCATATTGCCATCACTCTGTGGTCATCCTTCTTGATAACGATCGAGCCTTTCTTGCGCAATCAGTCTGACATAGCCGGGTCAGGATACCGGGTAACATATAGTTTATTTTAAAACAATTCAAAATTTAATTTCTCATGGTATAATAAAATCAAAGAGTAGAAATAATTTAAAGGTTGTTTTGGATGATTATTTTGAAATAAGAATTATCTATAAAAAATATTTTTGAATTTTAAGATATTTGAAATTGAAAATCATTCGAAAAGGAAAAATAGAGAGAGACTAAAGTAAACATTCCACGACTCTATAACTTATTTGGGAAATCTTGACTTTATCAATACTCATGAGTCTTCAATCTCTAACTCTTAAATCTCTATACTAGCCTCTTGAATCTTCACTTAATACTGTACATTTTTCTTAATTAATACATGTCAATATCCTGCACTATATACTATATATAACTTGGCAAAAACATTAGTATCTATATTTTATGTCATGTAATCTATATTTTATATAATATTATATGGTTTATGTCATCAAAATCAATGCCTAAGGAACTAACAATATTCCTCTTTTGATGGTGACAATCATGCAATAAAATATGTTATAACTCCCCTTGAGTTACAAAACACCCTATTAATCTATGCCTAGATTTTATATATTTCTCACCTTTTGTCATCAACATAAATCTAACAAAAAAGCTCCCCATAACTAAGGTATTACATAATATATATAATGTTAAGATATAAAAGAAATTAGAAAAAGAAATAATAGTAACATAAGAATGATAACATAAATAACTTATCTTAGTCGCATTAATCAACACATTTGATAGGTTAGACAAAACAAGTAAATCAAACCAATTAATATATAATTCAAAAAATCGAATACAGTCACACAAAGTCAATCCAATCCATACAAATCAATATTGTAATATATTAATATACATACTTATTTAAATCCAAACCAATCAATTTTTAGACTTCCTTAGGAACATCTACCCATCCATCAGATCCGAAAATTCAATTTGCTTTGATAGCATTCCAATCTTCATCATCTTTGTTGGGGGTAGTTTTAGGATTTTTAGTTGGTTCATCATTGATAAGAGAAGAAATCATCCACAGAATGGCATCAAAGTGATTATCTCGTTCTTTAATCATCTACATTTGAATTAGTTCCACTTGTCTCTGATTTCTAAGAATGAAGGTAAGAATATTCTTGAACAATTCAAGTGTTTGTACAAGATTTTCGCATAATTTTTGATGTGGAGAAGCCATTTTTGAAGAGATAAGTTTATATATGAAAGAGAGAGAAGAAAGAGATTGAAAATGATAATTTTCTAGAATGAATAAGTATATATAAGGGTAAGAAGTCGTTTGAAATGAATTGGTGTTTGGCAGTTATTTTATTTTTAATTTTTAATTTTTTCGAAAATTGGCCGTTATATGTTGACATATTTGCCTAGCATATGTCGACATATGCACTATAATTTTCAAAACTACTTTATTTTACTATTTTATTGTATTTGACCTATACTATTATATCTGTGACGACCCTAAATTTTGGACAATTTAAATTGAAAATATTTAATTAATTTTAAATATTTGAGTGATAATTTAACTTGAATTTCAAAATTAACTATGAATTTGGCGATTAAATTTTTGGACTTAATTTATTAAAAGTTGGATAGGAAATTTAACTCTTCAGTTTTAAGCTTGTTAAAAATATTTTAAAGGCTTAGAAAATCCATATTGATAATACTGAAGATAATAGAAGCTTCAGAATTGAATTTGGGAATGATTGTTCAGTTTTGAATTTATTGTTTAAATCGATATTTAAAAATAGCCTTTCGAGGCACAGTCTCGGATTTCGACGAAACCAGTTCCATTGGATCCGTAATATTGTATTATTATCGGGTTTCAATTTTCGTAACATTTGGAGTGAACGTTTGGCCGTTCGGTTGATTAACGCGCTGAATTTATATCGAAATCTAATTTAATAACTGATTCGAAAAGTTATCTTCTCCATACGATCGAATTAAGACTTAAAACGTTTTCCATTGTGTTCGGAATATGTGTATGACATTATAAACGCCTAGCGGCATGCCTCAATAGGAGGTCAAGTTTTAAGTTGCATTTATCAGACGTTTTGAATTCGAATTTAAATTAAATAGATATATTTGTTCTCCGACAACCCAACATTCAGCCGCCTTTCCTTCAAATCACTGTCTCCACTCATACAAGCCAACATTATCGTATTTCTCCTTTCTTCTGTAAATCATAGCCGAGCCTGTTAAAAAAAATTGAATCCCCTCTTCTTTTGAATTTTTTTTTCATTCAGAAGAAATAAAAACGGCCGAACTAAAATTTATTCACCCCTCTTCCAAATTAAAACGTTAATGGCCGCTCCCTTATCAATACGAAGTTCGAATCGATCGATCTCGATTTCGAGTCGCACGCGATGAGGCGGGGAATGACGCTTCTATGCCGAGGCGTGCGACTCGACTTCGGCAACGCAGTGTCTTTGGAGTTCGCGTTGCTTGCGAGCGTGGCGGTTACAGCCGGCGATGTTGATTTGGAGGTAGAGATAGTTCGATCTCGAGCTATGGGAAGTTGTTGGGATGGCGTTCGCGTGGGTAGCAACAACGAGGTGGTGGAAGCCTAGGCGCGGCGGCGTGCAGTGCTCAGGTGGCGAGCATCGGGACGCGATGGGGTCGGCGAGTTTAGGATAGCGGTGGAGTTGATCGAATTGGTGAAGGTATTATGCTACTTTTGTCTAGCTTAATTATTGTGATGTGTATTGTTAATTTTATAAAAAAATATAACTGTAAAGAAAAAACTATAACATATACAGAAAGGAAAAAAAGGGTCAACAGTGAGGACATATTGAAGATTATTTATTAAAAATCATATATATAAATTATATTTTTGATTTCTAAGTATATGCAGAGAAAATTTTTATATAGTAAAATTTGCAGTAAGTTTTATAAGAACAGTGATGTATGTATATAAGGTATAATGAACTGCTGTTGTCATTAGTGAAAAAGGAAGGAACAGAGAATTATTTTATAAAAGTAAGATTTTGGGAAAAAATTATTTTATAAAATATGTAATAAAAAGAAAATATAATTATATATGATTTTTGAAAAAATATAGGAATTTTAAAATGTGTAGAGTTGATTAAAAAAAATTAGATTTTTGAATCTATATTGATTATTTTTACAAATATATATGAAGTTTTAAATAAAAAGGCAAAGAAGAGAAAATCAAATTTATTTGTTTAAAATAAAATTCATTGGTTAACTAAATTATAAAATGGAAAATTGAATCGTTCAATTTATTTCGAATATTAATAAACCATATAATGTTTATACAAGGTCTAAAGTGAAGAAATCAAGCCGAAATGGAAAATGGATTGCAAAATAAAAGCAAAGGTGAGATATTCTCACTCAATTTCAAATTGAAATTTCCAGTTTGATTTTTAATAGTTAAACTTAAATTGGTTGACTGTGTGCTTGGTTGATCGATTTATAATAATTATTCACTGGATGATATTATATATGTAGTAGTACATAGTATATATTGGGTGATTGATTTCCCGCATAATATAGCGGATGAGGCCCTATTGCGCCCCATAATAGCGGATAATATTTTATAAATCCCATATACCGCGATATTCCACCTCGAAGTGGAATTGGTATTTAATTGTTGTGCTAACGTCTGTGGATGCAGGAAAACAGGTTGGAGGGATCCAACTGGATTCCTCAAACAATTGAATTTGTTTTATTTGTTGTGTGTTAAATTATTTATAATCTCTATGTGATTATATTGTAATTGGAATCATTGTAGGCTAAATTTAGCCAAATATATTTTTGGTGTCGTAGGATACCAGAAATAAAATAAAGTAGGATTTTTGAATTTAAGTAGAAGAATCTATAGTGAAATCCTATTGAATAAATTCCAAAGTATGGGAAAGATTTTAATAAATGGGTTTTGAGTAATATTGTTGATAGTTGAAGGATTTATTTAAAATATGGATTTTAAATAGTTTAGAAAAAATAAAGGGATTTATTTCAAAAGATGATAAATTTGGAAATCCATTTGAAAATTGATTTGGTATTTGAAAATAAACCATTAGGAGTCAAATTGAAATTTGATTCGATGTTTGAAACAAAATTTAGAAATCAATTTGGAAATTGATTTTGGTGATTGAAAATAAACTTTTGGGAAATCCATTTGGAAACTGATTGGGTGTTTGAAACAAATTTGGGAAATCAATATGGAAATTTGATTTGGTGTTGAAAGTGAATAATTGGGAAATGATTTGAAATCGTATATTAATGGATATTTTTCACAATGGAATTTATAAAGGAAAGGAAAATTGTTTTAAAAAATAAAGTTGGTTTATTTATAAAATGTGGAAAGGGATTTACGAATTTAGAATGTAAATCTAAAATAAATCGAGAAGGGTTTATTAAATTGGTCTAAGTAGCCCATTTTGAAATGAAAGTGTATTTTCCCTGGAAAGCCGAGTATGTTTTGAAAGTATCTTTTAAAATATAAATTAAAAGCTCTAATGTTGGTTTTAAAAATAATATTTTGGAAAAATAATTTACTTGGGTTATTTGAAAATCTTTAGAGTAAAGATTTATTTAATTAATTATAGAAGTGATTATTTAAAGATGTAATTGATATTTGTTTTAGAAAGTGGTTATTTAAATAGTTATACCTGATCTACTAACTTTATTTTAAAGTTAATTTGGATTTGAAGTTTTATATAAGATATTAGTATAATAGTTTCATACTAATATTTAAATAAATGTTTTAAATAGTTCTATCTAAATGTTTCCAAGTATATATTTTGGATAAGTGATTTGAATTATTTGAAGTATTTTAACTCGGCAGACTTTCAGTGGAAATAAATAATATCGGGAATTTTATTCCGCGAGTGGAGAGTGATTTGAAATTTGTTTTCAAATGGTTGAAGTGTGAAAATATATCTTGCAAAGATATTTTGAAAATAAATAATTGGGAAAATTATTTAAATCTAGTAATTGTTGTGAATGTTGATTGATAGTTAAATAACCGACTATCAATATTTGCCTTTAAATGGCGTTTGAATTTCGATGCGACCGGGGGGTCGAATTCCAAGTGGATATCCGAAAACCAATCGAACCTTTGTGATTTGTGATAGATCTTTTATTTAAAAGGTCGAAGTGAAAAATTGTTATAATTTGTTTGAAATCTGAATGAACATTTATTTTTAAAAATAAGCGTCCGTTATTCGGATTAGCCGGGAGATGACCTTTGTGTCATATAACCCATTCCGAATAACGATACGACGAAATGAGATTGCATTTGAAGACCGGTGGTGATGACCGGTGGTGAAGACCGGGTATTTGCGAGAATGATAGGATGATCTATCGATTGTCTATGCACTGAGTAGCTACGGTATAAAGATTCCCTAAGTGATGGGAAGTCCGATCGAGATTGTGAATACCCGGATTGCAAGGGCTTCTTCGGAAGTGCCTTCGGTTCTGTTCGAACCCGGAACAGACTTGTATGGAAGTGTGTTTGATGTTACAAATTGAGATGTAAATCTAGTTTCTAACAAATACATTTCTGTTGGTGGTGGAGAATTTATTCTCTTAGCTTAACACCCTTCTCTGAGACGTACGAGCTCAGAGGTTATGTAGTTGATGGTTACTAGTGATACATTCCCAATTTGGTAATGTGGCATACGAAGTACTATAGATCATTTATTGATCAAAGCATGGCTTTGTGAAAAGCGTAGCTTTGTGGATGAGACTTCGTCGAGCCTCACAACCCGGAAATGGTCGAAACAGGAATGTTCCGGCAAGGTTTTTTTAGGGGTCGCGCCCCTAGGGTATGTCTATTTTCTTCTGGATAAGAGGTGATGGCATGGTATGGAGCCCAGAAATTTTACCTATGTTGATGCTGGAAATTATTATACTTTGTGGTTGGTGCTTTGTGGTTGAGGATCCTCGAATAAAGGTCGATAACGACCGGAGGTTGGCATACTTTTTCTGTGTGGAGTTATCAAGTTACAGCTTCATTGCACCCAGAAGCATGTGGTAACTCGGCCTTGTGTCAGCAGAGATCCGGTTAGGTTCTCGGTGGCGTCCTTACAGATGCGTTCCATTTCGGTGTGGGAAGTTCCTTTGCCTGACCATTTGTTGGAAATCCAAAGAAACAATACGAGCCCTGTACAGTTTTAGTTGTATAACCTGCCATGGAATATTGCGGTAACCTGCTATTGAACATGGTAGCTATAGTTGGCATAAGTGCAAAATGCCCATGCTGACTAAGATTAATATTATACTTTCGAAATGTTTTCTGCACTATGCACTAAAAATAATATCCAAAGATTTTGCGTATTGAGCATTTTTGAATGTCATAAGGAGAAATCTCCTCCAAATGCGCATTTGCATTGTGTGTGTGGCGGGAGGCCTTGTGGCAGTTCCATTTTTCAAAAGCATAGCGGATATCGTTTTATTTTCTTTGTGAAAATAACTGTTTTTAAGATCTCATACAAGTTCCGTGACTGACCTGAAGTTTATTGTTCCCTTTCTAAACTCTGGGTGCCCACTAATTTCCACACGGGCAGTCTAGAGTCAGGTTATCAGGTCATTCTGGAATTCAGGTGTTGCTGTGGAGATCAGGAGCAAGGTGGATGGCGAAGCGTATCACTAGTATATGTTATATTTTATTCCATTGTTTGTTGTTGTAACACTCTGATAATGTAATGTGATGTAATGTAAGAACTGATATAGTGATTCTGTTTAAAGATATTTATTTACCTATTATATTTGTTCCGCTGTGATATGTGAGATTATGTTGTCATTCCTTTCCTTCTTCTTCCCCTCTTCTTCTTTAAACCCTAAAGACTCATAAGTTTGTTCTTCTTTGGCTGAATTGTTGTGGAATTTTGCCACCTCAAAGGGGTACGGATTTGCAGGCCTTTACATTTGGTATCAAAGCATTTGGTTAAGCGACAACCTTGGCTCTGTTGGGTGTTACTCATTAGAGATAGAGTCGGTAGTACTCTAGAATGAGTTTAAGTGTATTAATAAATATGAGCGCGTATTTGTTAGTGAATACAAAATTGTTTTATATTGTGATGATTGGGTAGTTGAGTGGTATATGGATTCTGGTCGATATAGTTTGTACAACTCTATCGATAGGAATCTCTAAACACTCGTACAGAACAATTTGGCACAATATTATTTTAAAATTGGATAAATGAAATAATTTTACCCAAAACTATTTTCGTAGATAAAGGAAATAATCTTTGTAAATTATTATAGTATATGATTGCTTGGATGTTAGGAAGCGATAATATTAATTTATTATCATTGATTATTGAATAAGAAATTGAAATCATAACTTAAATTTGAGAAATAAAAGTCATATACAAATGGAATTTGAGAATATAAATTGTAAATATGATTTATAATTTGAAATGGAATTCCAGAGAAGTATTTGGAAATGTTTTGAACGGAATTTGAAAATTTTGGAGATTTGGAAAGTTTAAATCCCTTTTGATTTTGAAAATGAATTTCAAAGGTTTGGAAAAGTGTTTTTGAAGGGAATAAAAGCTCTAAACTCTTTTCGGTCGCTGGAAATAATTCTGATGATGATCGCGACATCATCGGTGTTTATTTTCGAGTTTCCAAAAGAGGAATTGCTGCCGAATGATTTTAAATTGAAGATTGTTTGCCAAAGTTGGGTTTGTTTTGGAAATACAAAGGGTTTTGGATATAAAATTGACTTCAAAATGATTTGAGAAATTGTTTAAAACTCTAGAATCCTATTTAAAAATAGTTATGGAATAATAAACAAATTTGAAAACTTAGAAAATTGTGAATGAATGAATAAATTTACAATTACAATTTAATGAAAGTGAAATTGAAAGTTGAGATTCATTTCGAATTTGTAAGCAAATAGAATTGAATTGAAATTGAATTTGATTTGTTATACGCAAAGCGAAGTATTGAAATAAAAAAATTAGTAAGCGAAATTAATTGAAGAAAAGACCAAATAGATATGGTTGGAAATGAATTCAATATTTATATAAATAAAGGTAAATTAAATTCATATGGAATTTGAAATCCATTTTAAATATAAGTGATTGTAAACTAAAATGGTGAATTGAAATTGAATTGTGTTTGGGAATGAATAAAGGAATAAAACTGGAATTGAAACGGAATACTGAAAACCAATTTGAATTGTTTGAGATAAAAATGAATTGAATGTAAGCAATTGAGTTTTAAACCATTTAAATTGAATGAAGTTGCATATGAATTGGTTGTTAACAATTAAAATTATGTCGGAAACTTATAAGTTGCTTATAAATATTGTTTAACCTACATTGCTTATAGAAACTCGTATGTTTACTAGTTAAATATGTAAAATATTGTTGAGTTTCATGATTTTGGCACTTACATACTTAAATTGAGTAAGTACAGGTTCAGAGAAGTCGTTGGGCTGGACTTGATTGCGCAAAATGCTAATTAAATAAGCCGCTTGCTTAAAAAAAATGCTAAATAAGGTACGCCTACGCAATAAAAATAGGAAATATGAACTGTTTTTGTTTTTTCCGACTGGGTGGGTCGATGTATATATATTTATATCTTTTTTCAAATTGCAAAAGCTCCTCCGTACAAAGGGGACTCTGCCAAAATTTTGGGAGTTAAAAATTTTTTGAAATTTTTTGTTAGCGACAAACGATTTCAAATTTGAAATTGAAGAAAATTAGTGAATGAAACTAAATTAAAATAATAATATAAATCAGCTATAAATGGAAGATAAAATTCAATATTTAGAGTTGAAGATAAATTGAATCCAAATAGAATTGAAGTATGAATTGAATTCAAATAAAATTGAAAATGCAAGATTAAATGAAAATGGATATATAACTTTAATAGCGAAGTAAAAAATGGTATAAGAAGCATATATTGTTGTAATAAAAGGTGCAAAATGATATTTGAATATTGTAATTGAATATTATGGATATCAGGATATACAAGTGTATAAAAGGAAATGGAATTGGGATTTTGATTTCGAAGACAAAATTTGAATTTCTCGACAAAAAGGTATGTATGTCAATTTCAGTATGAAATTTGGTGATTTTCTTGTCTAGCCACTTGGCCTTTTGTTTTCTTTGGGAATTTGAGGGCCTGTGGTGCCATTTTGTAGTCGTACCGAGCTAGCCACGCAAAGGAGACGCTGGCGAAATTTTTCGAAAATTTAGGGTGTTAGAAAAATTTTAAGAAAATTTTGAAAGTTTGAAATTTAAATTTAAATTTGAATTGTGAAGTAAAAAATATTGTTGGAAGCTATGAAAGATTTTGGAAACTTAGTTGAAGCAATAATAACGGGTCTTTAGTTAAGAGATTTGTTTTGCAAAGTTGATAAAACTGTTTGGATTGGGTAAATAGAAAACGGGTCTAGAATCATTCTTCCTAACTTGTAATTTCGGGACGAAATTCTTTTAAGGGGATAATTCTATGACGACCCTAAATTTTGGATAATTTAAATTGAAAATATTTAATTAATTTTAAATATTTGAGTGATGATTTAACTTGAATTTCAAAATTAACTATGAATTTGGCGATTAAATTTTTGGATTTAATTTGTTAAAAGTTGGATAGAAAATTTAAATCTTTAGTTTTAAGCTTGTTAAAAATATTTTAAAGGCTTAGAAAATCCATATTGATAATACTGAAGATAATAGAAGCATCAAAATTGAATTTGGGAATGATTTGTTCAGTTTTGAATTTATATTGTTTAAATCGATATTTAGAAATAGCCTTTCGAGGCACAGTCTCGGATTTCGACGAAACCAGTTCCATTGGATCCGTAATATTGTATTATTATCGGATTTTAATTTTTGTAATGTTTGGAGTGATCGTTTGGCCGTACGGTTGATTAACGCGCTGAATTTATATCAAAATCTAATTTAGTGACTGGATTCGAAAAGTTGTCTTCTCCATACGATCGAATTAGGACTCGAAATCTTTTCCATTGTGTTCAGAATAGGTGTAACATTATAAACACCTAGCGGCAGGCCTCAATAGGAGGTCAAGTTTTAAGTCGCATTTATCGGATGTTTTGAATTCGAATTTAAATTAAATAGATATATTTATTCTCCGACAACCCAACATTCAGCCGCGTTTCCTTCAAATCGCCGTCTCCACTCGTACAAGCCAACATTATCATGTTTCTCATTTCTTCTGTAAATCATAGTCGAGCCTGTTAAAAACAATTGAATCCCCTCTTCTTTCGAATTTTTTTTTTCATTCAGAATAAATAAAAATGGCCGAACTAAAATTTATTCATCCCTCTTCCAAATTAAAACGTTAATGGCCGCTTCCTTATCAATACGAAGTTCGAATCGATCGATCTCGATTTCGAGTCGTGTACGGTGAGGTGGGGAACGATGCTTCTATGCCGAGACGTGCGACTAGACTTCGGCGACGCGGTGTCTTTGGAGTTCGCGTTTCTTGCGAGCGTGGCGGTTACAACCGGCGATGTTGATTTGGAGGTGGAGATAGTTCGATCTCGAGCTATGGGAAGTTGTTGGGGTGGCGTTCGCGTGGGTAGCAACAGCGAGGTGGTGGAAGCCTGGGCGCGGCGGCGTGCAGTGCTCAAGTGGCGAGCATCGGGATGCGATGAGGTCGGCGAGTTAAGGATAGCGGTGGAGTATATCAAATTGGTGAAGGTATTATGCTACTTTTGTCTAGCTTAATTACTGTGATGTGTATTGTTAATTTTATAAAAAAAATATAACTATATAGAAAAAACTATAACATATACAGAACGGAAAAAAAAGGGTCAACGGTGAGGAAATATTGTAGATTATTTATTGAAAATCATATATATATACATATATATTAGATTTTTGATTTCTAAGTATATGCAGAGAAAATTTTTATATAATAAAATTTGCAGTAAGTTTTTATAAGAACAGTGATGTATGTATATAATGTATAATAAACCGCTGTTGTCATTAGTGAAAAAGGAAGGAACAAAGAATTATTTTATAAAAGTAAGATTTTGGGAAAACATTATTTTATAAAATGTGTAATAAACAAAAAATATAATTATATATGATTTTGGAAAAAATATAGGAATTTTAAAATGTGTAGAGTTGATGTAAAAAAAATTAGATTTTTGAATCTATATTGATTATTTTTACAAATATATATGAAGTTTTTAATAAAAAGACAAAGAAGAGAAAATCAAATTTATTTGTTTAAAATAAAATTCATTTGTTAACTAAATTATAAAATGGAAAATTGAATCGTTCAATTTATTTCGAATATTAATAAACCGTATAATGTTTAAACAAGGTCTAAAGTGAAGAAATGAAGCCGAAATGTAAAATGGATTGCAAAATAAAAGCAAAGGTGGGATCTTCTCACTCAAGTTCAAATTGAAATTTCCAGTTTGATTTTTAATAGTTAAACTTAAATTGGTTGACTATGTGCTTGGTTGATCGATTTATAATAATTATTCACTGGATGATATTATATATATAGTAGTACATAGTATATATTGGGTGATTGATTTCCCGCATTATATAGCGGATGAGACCCTATTGCATCGCATAATAGCGGATAATATTTTATAAATCCCATATACTGTGATATTCCACCTCGAAGTGGAAATGATATTTAATTGTTGTGCTAACGTCTGTGGATGCAGGAAAACATGTTGGAGGGATCCAACTGGATTCCTCAAACAATTGAATTTGTTTTATTTGTTGTGTTTTAAATTATTTATAATCTGTGTGTGATTATATTGTAATTGAAATCATGGTAGGCTAAAATTTAGCCGAATATATTTTTGGTATTGTAGGATACCAGAAATAAAATAAAATAGGATTTTTGAATTTAAGTAGAAAAATCTATAGTGAAATCTTATTGAATAAATTCCAAAATATGAGGAAGATTTTAATAAATGGGTTCTGAGTAATATTGTTGATAGTTGAAGGATTTATTTAAAATATGGATTTTAAATAGTTTAGAAAAAATAAAGGGATTTATTTTAAAAGATGATAAATTTGGAAATCCATTTGAAAATTGATTTGGTATTTGAAAATAAATCCTTAGGAATCAAATTGAAATTTGATTCGATGTTTGAAACAAAATTTAGAAATCAATTTGGAAATTGATTTTGGTGACTGAAAATAAACCTTTGGGAAATCCATTTCCAAATTGATTGGGTGTTTGAAACAAATTTAGGAAATCTATATGGAAATTTTGATTTGGTGTTGAAAGTGAATAATTGGGAAACGATTTGAAAATCGTATATCAATGGATATTTGGAAATTTGAATTCACAATGGAATTTATGAAGGAAAGGGAAATTGTTTTAAAAAATAAAGTTGGTTTATTTTTAAAGTGTGGAAGGGGATTTGCGAATTTGGAACGTAAATCTAAAATAAATCGAGAAGGGTTTATTAAATTGGTGTAAGTAGACCATTTTGAAATGAAAGTGTATTTTCCCTGGAAAGCCGAGTATGTTTTGAAAGTAGCTTTTAAAATATAAATTAAAAGCTCTAAAGTTGGTTTTAAAAATAATATTTTGGAAAAATAATTTACTTGGGTTATTTGAAAATCTTTAGAGTAAAGATTTAATTAATTAATTATAGAAGTGATTATTTAAAGATTTAATTGATATTTGTTTTAGAAAGTGCATATTTAAATAGTTATACCCGATCTACTAACTTTATTTTAAAGTTAATTTGGATTTGAAGTTTTATATAAGATTTTAGTATAATAGTTTCATAACTAATATTTAGATAAATGTTTTAAATAGTTCTATCTAAATGTTTCCAAGTATATATTTTGGATAAGTGATTTGAATTATTTAAAGTATTTTAACTCGGCAGACTTTCGGTGGAAATAAATAATATCGGGAATTTTATTCCGCGAGTGAAAAGTGATTTGAAATTTGTTTTCAAATGGTTGAAGTGTGAAAATATATCTTGCAAAGATATTTTAAAAATAAATAATTGGGAAAATTATTTAAATCTGGTAATTGTTGTGAATGTTGATTGATAGTTAAATAACCGACTATCAATATTTGCCTTTAAATGGCGTTTGAATTTCGATGCGACTGGGGGGTCGAATTCCAAGTGGATATCCGAAAACCACATCGAACCTTTGTGATTTGTGATAGATCTTTTATTTAAAAGATCGAAGTGAAAAATTGTTGTGATTTGTTTGCAATCTGAATGAACACTTGTTTTTAAAAATAAGCGCTCGTTATTCGAATTAGCCTGGAGAGGACCTTTGTGTCATATAACCCATTTCGAATAACGATACGACGAAATGGGATTGCATTTGAAGACTGGTGGTGAAGACCGGGTATTTGCGAGAATGATAGGATGATCTATCGATTGTCTCTACACTGAGTAGCTACAGTATAGAAATTCCCTAAGTGATGGGAAGTCCGATCGGGATTGTGAATACCCGGATTGCAAGGGCTTCTTCGGAAGTACCTTCGGTTCTATTCGAACCCGGAACAGACTTGTATGGAAGTGTGTATGACGTTACAAATTGAGATGTAAAGCTGGTTTCTATCAAATACATTTCTGTTGGTGGCGGAGAATTTATTCTCTTAGCTTAACGCCCTTCTCTGAGACGTACGAGCTCAGAGGTTATGTAGTTGATGGTTACTAGTGATATATTCCCAATTTGGTAATGTGGCATATAAAGTGCTGCAGATCAATTGTTGATCGAAGCATGGCTTTGTGAAAAGCGTAGCTTTGTGGACGAGACTTCGTCGAGCCTCACAACCCGGAAATGGTCGAAACAGGAATGTTGCGGCAAGGTTTTTTTAGGGGTCGCGCCCTAGGGTATGTCCATTTTCTTCTGGATAAGAGGTGATATCATGGTATGGATTCCAAATATTTGACCTATGTTGATGCTGCAAATTATTATATTTTGTGGTTATTGCTTTGTGGTTGAGGATCTTCGGATAAAGGTCGGTAACGACTGGGGGATGGCATACTTTTTTGTGTGGAGTTATCAAGTTACAGCTTCATTGCACCCAAAAGCATGTGGTAACTCGGCCTTGTGTCAGCAGAGATCCGGTTAGGTTCTCGGGGGCGTCCTTCCAGAGGCCTTCCATTTCGGTGTGGGAAGTTCCTTTGCCTGACCATTTGTTGGAAATCCAAAGAAACAATACGAGCCCCGTACGGTTTTAGTTGTATAACCTGCCATGGTATATGGCGGTAACCTGCTATTGAATATGGTGGCTATAGTTGGCATAAATGCAAAATGCCCATGCTGACTAAGATTAATATTTTACTTTCGAAATGTTTTCTGCACTATGCACTAAAAATAATATCCAAAGATTTTGCGTATTAAGCATTTTTGACTGTCATAAGGAGAAATCTCCTCCAAGTGTGCATTTGCATTGTGTGTGTGTGGAGGGAGGCCTTATGGCAGTTCCATTTTCCAAAAGCATAGCGGATTTCTTTTTATTTTCTTTGTGAAAATAACTGTTTTTAAGATGTCACACCAGTTCCATGACTGACCTGGAGTTTATTGTTCCCTTTCTAAACTTTGGGTGCCCACCAATTTCCACACGAGCAGTCTAGAGTCTGATTATCAGGTCATTCTGGAATTCAGGAGTTGCTGTGGAGATCAGGAGCAAGCTGGATGGCGAAGCGTATCACTAGTATATGTTATATTTTCTTCCGCTGTTTGTTGTTGTAACACTCTGATAATGTAAAGTGATGTAATGTAAGAACTGATATAGTGATTCTGTTTAAAGATATTTATTTATCTATTATATTTGTTCCGCTGCGATATGTGAGATTCTGTTGTTGTTACTTTCCTTCTTCTTCTACCTCTTCTTCTTTAAACCCTAAAGACTCGTAAGTTTGTTTTTCTTTGGCTGAATTGTTATGGAATTTTGCCAGCTCAAAGGGGTATGGATTTGCAGGCCTTTACAATATCTGTATAACTTTCCAGAGATGACTAATTGTGTATAATGGTAGGAAACATAATTTCATTGATAATAATGATGAATGCATGAAATACACTAGAAATAGAGGAAAGATACATAAGATTAACACAAACTCAAACTAGAACTTCTAAATATAAAGATAAATAACTTAAACAAGTAACTAGAAAGATGTGGATGGAGATGAAGAAGAACCACCAAGCTTGGGCATGACCTTTCTAAAGCTTGCTTTGACTGTGAAAGACCTTCTCCTGATTTTTGAGAAGATCATTGTTGGATGGATTAGATGGCATATTGATACTTTCCAAGAAAGTATCCTTCTCCTCTTCTTGTCCTTCCTCCTCAACTTCTATTTCATCTTCTTCCTCCTCCTCCTCCTCTTCCCTTACAACTTTATCTTCTTCCAATGCCAATCTTTGTTCCTTTTACATAAACATTTCATAAGGCTCGAAAAAGGGTGAAATATGTATAAGTGAGATGTTGGCCTTGTCAAATATGTTTCGAGAATGGCTTCCTTTCCTTTATGGTCAACACCGAAGTATGTGAAAACTCTAGTGAGATAACAACATGTTTTCATGCTTAAATTTTTTTTTAAGAAAAACAATCTTCCAAAATGATTTCAGACCAATTTATGTCGTATTGGCCACAAATGGAAAAAAGAACTTCGAAAACTTTTTGAGTTGGCTTATTATAATTACTCATTCTATGAGTGATATTTTATTGCAAAAGAAGGCTTAAAATTCTTGCTTTTGGACACATGTTTTTGTTTTAGTATTCAAGTCATCATCACCTTCGAAAATGTCATGAACCACTTCACGGTTTTGAAAATCAGTTTGAATAGTTGAAAGGTCCATTCCCCTAGATTTGCATCCAAGAATGTTACCCAAATCTCATAATTTAAAATAATTTTTGTCCCTCTAGCACTACTCCAAACTTCTCCTTCGTTTCCATCATGAAATTTTCCTTTCGAATTTGCATATTTTTTTTTACTAAATTTGGATAGCAAACAAAATCATTTTGAGAAGCATCGATTAAACTAAGAATTTCATTTTGCAAATAAAGATTGAAAAGATAATAAGTAGGAAAATCTTTAAAAATAGAAAATCTTCTGGGAGAGACTTTTTCAAAAGACATATACTCTATATAAGATTTCATGACTTCTTAGTCATTGAACAGAAAGCCTTTAGCTTTCTTAGAAAGCCTCATGGTTGATGGAATATTGCTTGAGGATGCTACTAAAGAATTGTTTGAAGAGATAAGAGAGTTAATGAGAATTTGAAAATGAATGTGAAATGAATGGATAGGGATAGAGTAAATAAATAGAGAATCAAAGGACATGTTCTTTGGTCAACAGACAACTTTTCAGAACAAAGAGGTTAGTGAAAAGGTGGAGGTAAATTCAAATTTTGAATTTGAAATTAAAATTCAAGATCTGCCTGCATATATCGACATATACAAGTGGGGTATGTTGACATATAGGTTGAAAATTTCAAAAGAGAAATTCAATCATTAATTCTTGTTTTTCTATACTTATAATTATCTTATAATAATTATCTAATATATCTTAGATAATTGAAAAATATGTTTTAAATATATTTTATATTTTTTTAATATTTTTTAATATATATATATAATATTTAAAATACACACACAAAAAATATTCATCCAATATTATTACTAATCTATAGGATATTCCTAGCAATTAACAACAGCCAATAATAAACAAAAATTTAAATTTTTTATTTAAATGCGTACATATATTTGTTCTATTACTCCAACCTTCTCATTAATTATTGTCGTGAAGCATATATTAGCTTTCTCTGTGTCTGGTTCATTATCACTTGAGGAAGTATTTGAATCGTCTAGTGTTGCAGCATAAGACCTTCTCCATTTTTTGGATGATTTATTATTTGGTGTGTTTTTCAATATTTCGAGATGTGAACAGACTCTTTTTATATGGTCAGCTCCGTCATAGTTAAAATATTTGACACCATTTCATCTTCTATTTCCACTTCCTGGATTTTTATTATAATATCTCCTGAGATTTTCATCATTCTGTACTTTAGAAATTTATTGTCTTGATGGTGATTTCCTCACAATCATTGTCTGAATCCAGATCATCTGTTATGGCATTGAAAGTGATGGATTTCTTCTCTATTGTCTTTCTTTGTTTCCTGCCCCACATTTGTGCTTCAAATGACATTAAATTTCCAATTAACTCTTCAATTTTTAGAGTGCTAATGTCATCAGCCTCTTCAATTGCAAGAGTCTTTTGGTCCCATTCAGGAGTAAGTGAATTGGGGATTTTTCTAACTTGATCCTCTTTAGAAAAATGTTTACCAAGTGTAATTAATGAATGAACTATATCTTGAAATCTACTATACATATCAGAAATCGACTCATTTGGTTCATTTTAAATAATTGAAACTGATTAGTCAACATAGAAATTTTGGTCTATTTGACTTTAATAGTGCCCTCATATGTCACTTGTAGTGTTCTCTATATTTCAAAAGCAAACTTACAGATAGACATTCTATTAAATTCATTACTATCCTATGAACAAAATAAAATATTCATGGCTTTAGAGTTACTTTGTGTAACTGCCTTTTGGCCAGCAGTCCAAGTTGAAAAATTAGTCTCGGGCTCAGTGTGCTCATTTTGTGTAATGTTCCAAATATCTATACCAATTGACTGTTCATCCTACATGACTAATATGTGTAGTTACTGCAATTAAAATTTAGGAGTCTAGCAGTAGATTGTCCTTCCACGGAGGAATCACTAACAAGTGGATCAACTATGCCACTAATAGCATTACTAACAATGTTGTTAGCCATTAAAACTTTTCAAAATTAAAATTATGAATACTTTGAAAACTTATACTCAGATACTAAATGTTATTTAGTGGGAGATGGATCTTAAGGCTAATTTAACACTAGAGGGGAGATGAATAGCATTTTCTAATTTTTGTGATCCTTTTGAATTCTTTAAAGATTATAGTTTACACAATGCAACTAACAATTACTGATTTAAACACAAATAAATATAAATGCAGTAAAAGTAAAAATGAAGAACATACCAAGATTTCATACTAGTTCAAAGTTACCATACATCCAGTCCTATGCAATTCCTTGTACATATTTCTTTACGGATAGGTAAGTCGATGCAATCTTTATTTAAAGGCAATGAGACACACCCTTCAGACTTTCGAAGCTATGGGTAGACTCACTTGATTTACATGGGCCATAAGCACACCCACCTGAATTTTCGGGTCATCAAGCACACCCAACTGATTTACATGGGTTACAATCACACCCACCAACATACAAGTATGATTTGATAGAGTTTTACGGACGTAGATCGTTAATCTTAAATACAAATAATCCTATAACCTCTTGAATAGCACTTTGATCTTATTTGGGTGAGAGAGATTAAGAGATCAGAGGGTAGTTAATAGGGAATTAAATAAGTGAAGTTGAATTTGATTCTGATTGAATTTGAGAAGAATTTCCTTTAGAAAATAAGATGGTGAAAGAGAAGAGAAAATATGAGAAAGTAGTTCACCAAACTTCGTTGGTTTACCCACTATTTATAGAGGAACAACAGTCATGTCCATTTGCGAAGAGATACGACAAAATAACACTTTCATTCAAAATTTGAATTATGATAATTTCGGTCCATATGTTGACATACTCTATGGGGATATGTCGACATACCCTTTGTAATAAAGACACGTTATAAAAATTATCTTAAAAAATATTAAGGTTTGTGAAATATTTTGATACTTTATAAAATCAATTAAACATGGTTTATGCATATTTTAATTATATCAAACTTTATAAAATTAATTTTTGAATATTTTAAGTATACCAAGGATTTTAAATATAAATAATAACGTTTAAGTGAATTTATTTAAAATCAAAGTTATAATAAATATTATAATATACTTATAAATATTTAAAAAGCTTTAAAACTAAAATATAACAAAGTATATTATTCAAAATATTATAATATAATTGGTTTTCAATGGCTTCTCCCGCCCATCCCCATCACCATACCTAGTCTTTTCAAACCGTCCTTCCCTTATCTTCAATTGTTCCTCCACCTGCTTCGACTTCGGCCCCCTTACCAAACTCCCCCCAAAACTTACCACCGCCAGTTCCTCCCCCAGTCTTACCCTCTCTGATCAATCCTGCTTCTTCTTTTTCATCCTGGTCCTCTCTCTTTAAATCCAAACCCCGTAATGCTGGCTCTTACTCACCAGTTGACATTCATCTATCCTTTGATGGTCTTGCCATGGTGCCTCCGACAGATGTGCTAAAAGCTGGCAATGAAGTTTGGGGTGGACGGTTGGTTGGCTTCTTCCTTGATAAGCCCCTGTCATACTTGACTGTTATCAACCATCTAAAGAAACTCTGGAAGCTCAAATGGGAAATTACCATTAAATCTGATGGGACCATGTTCCTTTTCCATCTCTCCTATGCTGAGGATAGAAGGAAAATTGTTGAAGCCGACCCTATTTTTCTTAGGAACAAGATCTTCATAATTAAGGCATGGGATCCTTATATTGGGAACAGCGGCAATACCATTAAATATGTGCCTGTTTGGTTAAAGCTATCGAACATACCACTATATGCGTGGTCTCACCTAGGGATAAACTGGCTAGCTTCAAGAATTGGTAGGTTGCTCTATTTGGATACTTCCATTGATAACTTGGAAAGAATTGGTTATGCCAAATGTTCGGTTGATGTCTCTCCAAATCAGGATTTGGTTGATGAGTTTCCTGTGAAACTTATTGATGGATCAACCCAAATGATTCAGGTTAGTTACCTCTGGAAACCTGAAATATGTTCTTTCTGCAAAGTATTTGGACATATGAAAAATGATTGCTTGAGAGAAGGTGAAGTAAATGACAGGAATGAGGAAGAGACAGTAATTAAGAAGAAAACGAAAGAAGGGAATGTCTCTGAGCAGAGGGAAGGAAGGCAGGCTAGCAAAAGCAAACAAATTTGGAAGAGAGTAGTTAATAAGAAAGTTAAAGATAGGGTTGGAAATTCATTGAAATTGCCAGTGCTAAATGATAAAGCAGTTAATGCTGAGGATGTTGTAACTAACATAGCAATGCAACCTCAGATGGTGAAAATAAATAATGTTGTAAGTAGTGGTATTGAACTGCATGTGGAGGATTGTGAAACTGAAAATGAACACAACTCTGTATTGATAAACAACAAATTTGATGTGTTAAATGACATGGATACTGAAGGTGATGATGAGAATGTAGCAACTAATGGAGAGCAAACTGATGAGATGGAAATTAATTTAGCACATTTGCTTGATGCAAGCATAGGAGGGATGGTTGGCAAGCAATCTACTCATGAGCAATTAAATTCATCACCTGAAGAACTACATTTTTTGCAGAACCATTTGGAGGATATTGAAAATCATATTTTACATGCTTCTGAATCTCAAGTGCATGCAAATATCTGCATGAAAACACAATGCATTGAAACTTTAACCAGCAACCAAATTTCCCTTTCCACATGTCAATTAAAAACCACTTCATCCACAGACAATTAAGATGTGATTTTCTGTAACTCAGTGCAAAAACAAATATTTGATTTAGTGTACACCATGCATTCACATTCTATCTCAACAGATACCACTCCCATCCCAAATCCTCCTCTTCCTATCAGCCCTCCCCCTTGTCAGCCTTATGTTTTTCTGCATTCTATACCTGGTTGGAAATCTCCTCCAAATGAATTAAATAATGACAACTGTCAAGCTACAAAATATAAAAAAAGCAAGAAGTCTAAAAAAGCAAAAAACCAAAACCCAAGTTTCACAAGAATGCATTCTCCCATAACGAGGAGCATGAGAGAAGGTTAACTCTCAAAATTGGTTTAATTATGTTACACAACATTGGTGCATGGAATATCAGAGGATCACATAATTTCCTCAAGCTTGATCAGGTTAAGCATTTGATTTTCAAACATCATCTATCTGTTTTTGCAATTCTTGAAACCAAATTGAATCTGCCCCTAACTGTATCTGTTGCTAAGTACATAAATCCATCTTGGACCTTGAATCACAATCTTCTTGAAGCAAGTTATGGGAGAATTATGGTCCTTCATAATCCTGTGCAGCTATCTTTTGATCTCGTCCTTGCAGCTCCTCCGATAATGCACTTTCATGCTAAATACTATAATTCCTCTACTTCTTTCTATATTACCTTCATCTATGCTTATAACTCCCCTTCTTCAAGGCAAACTCTTCTCAATCTAATTCCTGCTCTAAGACAAGAAACTCATCCTTGGGTTATTCTTGGCGATTTTAACTGTTGTTTAACCTTGTCTGACAAGCATGGGGGTCTCCCGCTCTTGCCTAGGGATATACTTCCTTTAAACACTGCTGTTAATGACTCTTCCTTAATCCCTATTAACAAATATGGTGCACCTTACTCTTGGAACAATAGATCTAGGAGTGGTGCCCGAGTTTTCTCCAACATTGATCATTCCTTCTCTAACTTCAATGCCGTTACCACATGGCCCAATATCACCACCTTTCTGCCCCATCCTATCCTCTCTGATCACTCCCCTCTCATATTGACCACTGGGAATAAGCCACATAGAGCCAAAAGAGGATTTATATTCTTTAATGCATGGGTCCTTGATCCTGAATATAATGATATAATTAAAAATGCTTGGTCTGTTAAGTATTTTGGAAACCTAACTTTTATTTTTTGCAGAAAAATCAAAGCAACTAAGGAAGCCTTAAGGGATTGGGCAAGAATAAAGTTTGGTAATGGCAATCTACAATCTACATGTCTCATGGACCAGCTAAAGGTTGCATAGGAACAAATGATGGCTCACCCTGACAATGATGACATGGCTGAAAAGGAAGCTGCTCTTTTCAATGACCTCAACCTTGCTCTTGCTAATGAACGTGAGATGAAGAAGCAACAATTAAGAATCAAATGGGCAGTTGAAAGCGATAGGAACAAAAAAAAAATTTCATGCCTCTCTCAAGGTTAAGCACTCAACTAATAACATCTCTACCAGTGTTAATGAAGCAGGTAATCTGAATACTTCCCCTAAAACTGTTGAAAAAGCTTTTCTCTTGTATTATTCTGGCCTCTTTGGTAATGTTAATAACTTTGAACCAGAGCTGGATCTTCTATCCACCATTTCTCTTCCTAAACTTAATCATGATGAAGCGAATCTTTTGGTAGCAAAAGTGACTAATGAAGAAATTAAGAAAACCCTATATACTATGAATAGATGCTCCTCTGGTGGTCCTGATGGTTTCAATGTTGTATTTTTTACGTCTAGCTGGGACATTGTTGGTGGGCACTGTTGCAGGGCTGTCTCCTGCTGTAATGTGGTATATAAGTGCATTTCCAAGATTATTGCAACACGGCTTGTTACTATTCTGCAAAGAATTGTTTCCAACAACCAAGTTGTTTTCTTTCCTAATAGAAATATACTTGATAACATAATGCTAGCCCATGAACTCTTAAAAGGTTACGACTGTGTTAATGCTTCTCCGCGAGCAATGCTAAAGCTTGATCTACTTAAAGCTTATGATTCCAGTGGAAGTCAATAGTTAGGGTAATGTCTCTCATGGGCTTTCCCAAAGTCTTTGTTGCTTGGATTTATGAGTGTATATCATCTCCCTCCTTCTCACTGATAATCAATGGCACAAGTTCTGGCAGTTTTGTTTCCAAGCAGGGGATAAGGCGGGGGATCCTCTTTCTTCCTATATTTTCATCTTGGTTATGGAAGTTTTAACTTGTATGTTAAGACCTTTGTTTCAAAATAAGCAAATACATTACCACCCCAAATGCAAAGACCTACGGATAACTTCCCTCCTCTTTGCTGATGATATCATAATTTTCACTAAACCCAATCTGCAATCCATTGACTGTATTAAAAGTGCTCTACATAATTTCTACTTGATGACTGGCCTAAAGCTTAATCTCCATAAATCTAGTATTTTGTACTCTGGGATACCTAGTATTCTGGAATTGAATCTGTCCACCTACGCTGGTATGCAGTCTATGTCATCTGACATGTATTATCTTGGGCTTCCATTATGTTCCTCTAGAGCTACTTATGCAAATTGTTTACCTCTGTATGAAAAAATTACTGCTGTCATGGATTATTGGGCCAACAGTTTCCTTTCTCAAGCTGGTAGACTGGTTCTTGTACAATCTGTTAGCTATTCTTTGATGGTATATTGGGCTAGGGCTTTCATTCTACCAATTAAGCTTCTGAATTGGTTAGAAGAGCAAGATGAGATTTTTTTGGTTTGGAACCATACACACGAGGAAAGTCCTTCCATGTTCTTACTCAAATATTGAGAAGCCTAGAAATAAAGGGGGGTTGGGTTTGCGAAGTATTGGGGTATGGAACACAACTGCATACAGTCATCACTTCAATGCATTGTTACATAAGCAAGACACATTATGGGTGAGATGGACACTCAGATATAACATTGGAACTAAAAATTTCTGGCTAATGGATATTCCACGGTCTTGTAGCTGGATATGGAGGAGTATTTTAAAGTTAAGAATCATATTCAAACCTTATGTTCAAGTTAAACTTTCTGAGACTAGCTTGTGCAAGTTCTGGTATGATCCTCGGTTAAGCAAAGGAATAATTCTTGATCAAATATTCTCATCGCAGCAGAAGTATCAATCTGGCATTGGTATCAATGCTCTGGCTGTTGATCATTTAGTTAATGGAAAACTTGTGTTGCCATATTCTAGTAACCAATTTGTCAGATCATTTTGGAGCAGTTTTGAAACATGCTTTTATGAATCTTATGAGCATGACACTGTACTGTGGAATGGCCAGGATCATACCATTAAAAGTGTTTATGTGGCCTTGTATGGTCTGGACTCTATGCCAAAATGTAAGTGGAGAAAGGTGACTTGTTCTGCTGTCTCTTCTAGCAGTGACAATCTTATGTTCTGGAAGGTTACTAGTAATGCTCTATTGACATGTGACAAGCTGATAAGATATGGTATGTCTGTTCTTCCCTCTTGTGAGTGCGTTATCATCAGTGTGAGAGTGTTTTGCATTTATTCTTCGATTGTCCTTTTGTTCTTTTTATTTGGACCAATATGTTAAACAGTTTACAGAGGGTTATTCATATTCATATCTCAAGCAATCAATGGAACCTTATTGAAAGTGCTACTAGGTGGAGGAATGACAAAAAGCAATACTTTTTCTTCATATTGAAAAAGCTTATGATGGGAATTTGGAAGGAAAGAAACAAGAGGGGTTTTGATGGTATTTGCAGAAGCAAGGAAATAGTTTGGTCTGCTTTAAGGCATGATATTCTGATGGGGATGAGGGTCAGTGCGCACAAGTTTCTTGATATTCAGTTTGAGCCATGGATTATTTAGTTCCTTTCTTGGTTTAGCTTTTCTTTTTTTGTTTTGGGTGTGTCTCTTGTGTGGTTTTTGTTTCTTTTCCTCTTCCTTTTTCTTCTTTGTGGAGTGTTTTCTCTTGCTCTGTATTTTTTTCTGTCTTTAATATACCTGGTAGGGGCCCAGTTTTAACCCCGCTTAATCTGCAAAAAATATATATTTTAAAACACTTTAAAAACTTAATTTCTGAAGGTATAATAAAATCAAAATGTAGAAATAATTTAAAGGCTATTTTAAAAGATTATTTTGAAAACAAGAATTCTCTTGAAAACTATTTTTCAATTTTAAGATATTTGAACTTAAAAATCATTTGAAAAGAAAAAATAAAGAGAGTGAGATTAAAGAAGTGCTATCGGGTTTGAACAATAATTCTATGACTCTATAACTTAGTTGGGAAATCTTGAGTTCTTCAATCTCTATATCAACTTCTTGAATCTTCACTTGATATTGTATAGTCTATTTAATTAATATATGTCTAATATCCTACACTATATACTATATATAACTTGATAAAAACATTAGTATCTATATTTTATATAATGTCATATGGTTGTTGTCATTAAAACCAATGCCTAAGGTACAAACAAAAACCCCTGATTTGCAATACATCAACTTTTTACTTCTAAAATCAGATTTTTATTTAATTATATATATATATATATATATCCATGTCTATATTAAAGTGCACTCACACATGGCGTTGAACATCACTGTTCCAGGCCTTACACCAATGCACATTTCCCCGTGACTGGCCCACCAGTCCACGGCCTGGAACAATGATGTTCCAGGTCATGTGATGACATATAAGGTGGCTTCGACTGCCTTACTTCCCTCTAGTTAAGCCATATGTCTCTTCCATACACTACACTACATTCAACAACATAAACCACATCCATATCACACAAAATTAATCAAAGAAATGACATACAATAGGTTCTAGAAGAGTAAGCATTGCACATTTCAATCGTTCAACATAAATCACATGCATATAGACATAGATTTGTGAGTAGAAATTACTCACCTTAGCTTAGAGAAGTACCAAATATTCCATTACTCTTCATAACTTCACTAAAACCCGATTGTCCCTCTTTTTAAAATTGCAACATGACACAAAAATACCCAAAATTCCAATTTGAATATATATTCTTAGGGGTGTAGAACCATGTAGAGAAGCTTGGATTCAAGTTTCATGATTTATAGAAATTTACTTGATTTTATATTGGATTTAGAAGGAGGATTAGGGATTTCATAATTGGGATTATGGAGATGGAGATAGAAAGTGCATATGGGATGGAAATATGAAGATAAAGGAGAGGTTTCTAGACTTGTCTTGAAAAGTAATGAAGTGGAGATCTTTTTTTCTAAGTATGATAATGGGCCTAGTGTGCTTGCTTTCTAATTTATTTTAATTCATTTCTTATCTCTTCATACATTAATCTATTTTTCTACCATACTAACTTAGCCTATAACATCAAATAAAAATGGAATTTATTGTTCATTTAACTACCATTTCATAATTTTTCCACAATTATTACGCATAATTTTTACCAATTAAATATTTTCATACCTACCTTATAAAGCTCAGTTTCACAAATAAAATAATCAACACTTTTATAAGTGAAATTAAAGTTCTTTTTTTTGAATAATTCCTTTACATTGTATATTTCTAATATTCAACTTTACAAAAAAAAATTATCATTTTAAAATAAATTTTAAACGTTGCTTTATCCCTTAAATATGTCTAAACTCATTTTAAAAATCAAAGTTTGATCAAATAAATTATATAATATAAATAGTTTCACATATAATTTCCCTATTATTTCTATATTTTCCTCATTTTAATATTAAACCCCTTTTAATTAATTAAATCTTTATCTTAAATTCCATATAAATTATATGTTTTCAAATCATCACAAATCCTAATATTCACATTTTATTATTAAAAACTCATTTTAATTAGTTAATTCTCTATTATTAATTTAATTAATTGCTTATCGATGGTTATTGTTGGGTTTGAGTTAAAGCATTGGAAGTAACACATTTAACAAAGAATTTATCTCCTCAGTTATATGAGGTTAGCATCACATTCAACTATAGTCAATTCAAAATCAAAGTCCTTGGCCAGAGCGGCACGGTTAATAATAAATATTTTTATTAAATAGAGGACTTTTTGTTTGGACTAATTAGGTTGAATTTGGGTGATATTGGAATTTGACCAAAACCAAATTCCTTAGGTCCAAATATGATATAGTTTTGACAAAGAGAATTGGTGCAAATAGCCATTGCTAACAGGGACCGCATATAATGTATTTTTATTGAAACGGTGTGTAAATTTAGCAAAGATGTCACACCACTAGCTGACATATGAATGTGAATATTCGAATTTTTTGATATTAATTGTTGATTGAATTTACAACTTTGATTTATATGACCATAATGATGAATACTTTGAAAAACCATATAATTTAATTAATTTATAGATCATTGTAAATTGATTAACATTTAGGAAGTATTAATTATTAAATTTTATTTGATTTGTTTGAATGCCATTAGTATTTAACAAAGTGCGTTTGTAAAAGTTATTTATGTTTGATGCAGCGCAATCTACCAACTCAATGGATTTGAGTTGTTCAAGAACCTTAGGTCGCTCACGACCTAGTGAAGATCGCTTGCGAGTTAACAAGTTAGGCAGCAAGGCATTCAAGCAACCTAACGAGAAAGGGGATGCAAAACACCTATGGCCTAACGAGGTATCGGAGCTATGCAGTGGAAGCGAGTTATGCAGCAAGATACCTGAGCGACCTAACGACCTATGCCACCAACGACCTAACGAGTTATGTCAACTTATACAACTCCAGTAGGTCGCGAGTCAAATTTAGGTCGCGAACGACCTTTCTTAAGTCGCTCCGGATTTCCAAAGGCTCAAGTGTTATGCCGCTCATACTAAGTCGCATGAAGATTTCCAAAAGCCATTTCCTTAGGTCGCTCAACCAAGATAATGACCTTATGTCGCATGCTATCAACTTATATCACATATTTTCTTATGTCGCTGAATATTATGTCGCAAGAGCTAAGTCGTTCTATAGGCCATTTTCTTAAGCCACTGGTTCATAGGTCGTAAGTCGCGAGCTTTCTTATGTCGCTTCCAGAAGGTCGCTGCTATCTTAGTTCGTGTATGGTATATTTTGTTATGTCGTTATGTTGTAATATGTTATGTCGCTTATGTGTTGTACATATTGAGTCCTATATTGTATGTGTTGTAAGCTCGTTTGTATTTTCTTTGTGTTGTATGCTATAAGTCGTAGGTCGTGAATGTGTTGTGTTTGTAATGTTAGGTCAGCTCGTGAAGTTTAGGTCGTTTTGTTAGGTCGTTAACGACCTGGTGTGTGTTGTAACCCTATAAATAGGGATGTTGGGTCATTTGTAAGGTTGGTTGATTTTGAATAAAACTTTGTTTGAGTGCTTCGTGCCTCTTTGAAATTAGAAGTTGAGCGTTGTCTCCTTTCTCCATTTTCGGTTATTCGAGTGCGCTCGAATCAACGGATTTGAAGCCGATTCACGGAATCTCGTGTGCGAGATCAACGTAGAAGAATCGTAGATCTTTTAACACGGTATCATGCGCGATCAACGTGTTGGAGATAGCTAGAATTCGGTATCTCTCGAGATCAACGAATTTGGGCTTTCGGTATTTTCAAACCATCGATTTATCTTGTTTCATCTAATCGTTTCATCGATTAGTTTGACACAAAATCTTCATTTCGCTGTCACTCGTCATATCCGCTGCGTCAATGTTCATATTTGTTAACTAGTATATTAGCCAACCTCGGAATTAGACTAATGCATTAATGAAAGCAAATGTTACTTGCAAATACCTTGCTTAAAAGGGTAAATAAGGAGAAATACAAGTAAATTAAAGTAAATGACACAAAGATGTAGCACTAGTTGGCTAAGCTTGCCTACGTCCACTATAAACATCTCTTACTATGCTTCTCTCTTACAATTACAAGGAACTACAAGAGAACAATAAGAAATTATGCACTTAAGACTAATAGGTTGCTAAGCTTAAGAGTTTTGAGAGGATTATGGGTTGCGAAATTATGGATTTTAAGGATAATTTGACACTATAGGGGGGTAAATAATGTTTTCTAAATTAAGTAAATCATTTTAATTTTCTTTCAAGATAGATATTAAATTACAGATTAACAACACAGAATTATACTAACAGTCAATCATAGATGCAATCATAGATAAAATTAAAAGCAGTAATTATAGTAAAGAATTAGAGAGATGACAGCAAAGATTTTATACTGGTTCAGATTTCTCTTACATCCAGTCCTATTCAATTGCTTGTACATATTTCTTTTCAAATGCTAATATTTAACTAGGTAGAAGGCAAACCCAAATGAATCTCGATTTCGATGCTACGAGACACACCCTCCTATATTCCAAGTTCGGTGTAAACTTACTAAGTTTAAACAGGCTACAAGTGTACCCACTAGATTTGAATGGGCTACTACGCACACCTACTTGATTTGATCCCGCTACAAGCATACCAAATCAAACACAAATAGAGTTGATAGTTTTTCGAATGGAAAATTCTTGTACTTTGGATACAATAGATCCTATAGCCTCTTGGATAGCACGTTGATATTTGTAATGAGAGAGAGATATTTCCAAAACAGTAAGAATGTAATATTGAATTAATACAATAAAGTATATATTGATGCTATATGATTTTGAAGAGATTGGAGTATATTTTTCAAGTGATTTTTAAGTGAGTACGAGGAGGGAAGAAAATAAATAATTAGTTATTAAAAAATTCATTCGCACATCTTTTTATATAGTAAATTAACAAATGTGTTCATTCATTAAGAGTTGCGTCGAATAGACACTTCCATTCAAAATTTGAAAAATCATTTGGCAGCATGCATGTCGACATATCCCATAATTGTATGTTGACATATGCTAGTTCAGAATTAAAATTGTATTTTAAAATATTTGAACACGGTTTTTAAATATTTATGGACTTAAAAACTTTTATAAAATATTTATGAAATTAAAATAATTTATTTTGGTTTAAAAATATTCAAAGATCAAAAATTGTAGACATAGATCAGCAATTGTTGTCAAGAACTTTAACAATATTTACTAATGACTCTATACACTAAATTATAACCTTGAGATCTTTGTTTCTTTATCTTTGAACTCATGAGTCTACATATCTCTATCTCGAGTCTTTATACTGCATAGTCTTTAGTTCAGTACATGTGTAATATTATGTAATATATACTATATAACTTGGCAAAACACGGGTACCCATGTTTTATATGGTTGTTGTCATCAAAATCACTAACCGAGGTATTAACAATCTCCCATCTTCTGACGATGACAACCATTATTTATTTCTGTACATAAAATATGATATAACTCCCCTCCGAGTATATGCATATGTGTATTTTATATTTTCCCTCCTTTGTCATTAACGAAAATGGATGAGAAATAAAACTCCCCTAAATGAAATACTGATAAACTTTAGATCCAAAATCAATAAATTTAGACTAAAATATAATAATACAATTATGATGCATTATTAAATATGAGGACTTTAAATAAATAAGATAAGATATTCTTTACTTATTTAAATCAAACTATTAATCCGATCATATAGTTAATAAAACCATATCAAACCAATACCTAATAGTACTAATAATCCAAGCATACATATCAAATCAACAGCTAATAATCTAAAACTAGACAAGCCAAACTAAAATGTGTGAATTGAAAATCTGAAACATATCAAATCTGAACTATCTACAAAATAAACACTGATGCAGTAAAATTGAAAGAGAAATATTTTGCAGTGCAAAATGAAATGTGTGTTTGAAAATATTGTTTGCCTCAGTTATTTGGGTTGTTCGTCATTATTTTTGTTAATTCATCTTACACGAACAACTTGTGACATGCACAGTGTATCACTATACATGCCACAAAGTCGTGCATTCCGATATACACTTGCTTGATAAAATTGCAGGGACTGATGAGCACAAGGTCAAACTCAAGCCTAGGTTCGATTCAACTCAAGTAAAAATGAAAATAACAACAAAACAGTCTCAACAAAACAATAACAAGGACAGAAAGTAGACCATGCAAATATTCACATGCACAGGGGCTCGAAGCAAATGCAAGGCTAAAACTAGACATAGTCAGGGCTGCAACCAGACTAGAAACACTTCAAGCAACACAAGCCAGTAGAAGAAGACACTACAAACAGACTCAAGTGGAACCACACCTAAAGCAACAACATTTAGACATGAACTAGAATAGGGGCCAGAAAATACAAGTACACTCAGCCATACAACATTTCAGTTTCAACACAGCAATGAACACATTGGAGCTGCAATAATACCAATCACACAAACTTGAATGCAAAGCAAAGACATGAGACGAGATTAGTTTAACTCGAGTACATATGAATATCAACCAGGACTGGAACAACACAAGTAGACATAATTAGCATGAAACCAGACTACAAGAAGAAGTGCATAAACAATCAATTTCAACAGTTCAGAAAACTCAAGTTCAGTTTCACAAGGACGGAGAATACAAATGGAACTCAAAGAAACTAGCACAGTTGATAGAGTATAGGCATCACAACACATACACACACAAATACATATGTATGTATGTATATACATGGTGACACACGCACAAGTGATCTTGGCAACTTATATGTTATTGCATATATGCTTATACGGTAAAGTTGAATATGGAAATGCATATGCTCATATAGTCAGAGCAAGGTACACAAGAAAGGCATATGCATACAACAAAAGAAGTCAAATTTCACGTAAATTATCTGTAGCAGTTTTGAACAAAATTAGAAGTCATAAGGAAACGATGAACAAATCAAAGCCAGCAAAGAAAGGATCCAGAGAACCATAAAAAGTCACAGTTGATAACATGACGAACACGTCAGATGTTCAACAAATATATATCTCAAATTCAAATGCTAAGATGCAATTGAGGAATGAACCAGTTAGAGGTCTCAAGATCATACGATCAAAAATCAACGAAGATGACAAAATCACGACAGATTCAAACCAAAATTATACGAACGAAACTATAGGATTTTATCCCTATTTAAACCAAAATCATCATCGGCAATATCCGTTCGAGTTCGAGACAAAAATCCAGAGAGCATACTTAGAACAAATCACAAACAAATCCAAAACTCAAATCAAAAGTTGAGCATAATCCAAATCGGAAAAGGGAAAATCATGTAACAATTCAAACCAACATTCGAGCTCGACATTTGAAGCAGCTAAAGCAAAACAAATAACAAAGATCGAAGAAGCAGCAAAGTGAATTGAGGAATGATAGTCAATCGATCAACTTAGTAGTGGCGGCTTCAAAACGAACAAATCCTAATACTAGATTGAGAAGAAAAAGGAGACAGCATGGATAAGCCTGAAATAAATAAAGGGGAGACAGTTTGTTTTTCTCTAATCATTTTGGGTCGGCTTCTATTATTTTTTGTGTTTGGCTTTAAATTTAAAAATAGGGTTTTGTTTTAGTTATTATTTTTCATTTTGTGATTTCCCTTTTAAAATTATGTCAATTTATAGTTGTGTAACTAGGTACAAACTACGAGGCATAGTTTGAGAATTCGCAAATCAATGGCTGAGTTGTGGCAAGGTTTTGAGCTTAAAGATAGGTTAATCGAATTAGCGGGTGTCGCGAGTTTACATGTTTTTGTAAGCGTTCGATTTCCTATTTTCTTGTAGAAACCTTGGGAGCAGCACGTAGGCAGGCTTTTGCCGAAGTTGGGTAAATTTGTGTGTGATCTCTACTGCATTACTTTCTATTATTATTTTTATTTCCGCATTAATTTTTAGTATCACCCTATTCACCTCCCTCTATGGTGTAAACGATCCTACAAGTGGTATCAGAACTAGGAACAAAAACCATTTTTCTGTTTTAAAATTTTGATTTTTTTTAAAATGGCTTCTTTTAATAATGCTTTTGCTGAAGGTCAATCCATAGTTAGACCACCCATGTTCAATGGTGAATATGCATATTGGAAAACTAAAATGATTTTTTTTTTGAAAACCATGGATGCATGGAATATAATTGAAACTAGATATAGGATACCAATGTAGATAATCAAGAAGTTGAATGACCTATGGATCAATGGACAGATCTTGAAACTAAACCGCAAAATGCTAATGCTAAAGCTATGAATTCTATTATTTGTTCATTAGATCAAATTGAATTTAATCGTGTCTTACATTGTCTAACCGTGCGAGAAATTTGGCACATGCTTGAAGCGACTCATGAAGGAACCTCCCAGTTTAAAGAATCTCGCCTTGACATGCTTAGTAGCGAGTGCAATAACTTCACAATGGAAAAGGATGAAAGTGGCAAAGAAATGTATGGATGACTTTCTAATCTTATATGCAAATCAAAATCCTTAGGAAGGCCCTACTCAGAACTGGAAATAGTCCGAAAAATCCTCAGAATTCTTGCATGAAATTTTAAAGCAAAAGTGATTGCCATTAATAATCAAAGGATCTGAAACAATTTAAAGTTGAAGAACTCATCGGAAATCTCACCACTTATGAGGTAGAAATCAAATTCAAGGAAGTACGTGAAGGAGGAGATACACGAAAGAAATCAATAGCTCTCAAAGGAACGATGGAAAGTGAAGATGCCGATGGTGACGATGAAGGAGCAGCTGAACTAGCACTGATAATAAAGAGATTCAAAAGGTGAAACCGCAAATTTGGAAATCCTGTCCTAAATCAACAACTGAAGAGCAAAATCGTCAAAGTTCTAGACAATTTAGAAGAGTAGGAGATCATTTGTCACAAGTGCAACAAACCTAGTCATATCAAGTAAATTGTCCTCAAAATCGATTCAGCAAAGGAAAGAAACCGAAAAGGAGGAGTTTTGCAACAACGTGGGATAAAAGTGATGAAGATGATAAAAGCACTAGCAGTGAGAGTGAAAAAGAAAATTTGTGTTTTTCAGGAGAAACAAGTGACAACGATGATGACGGGCAAGTGAGGTATCAAAACTTACTCACTCGCAATTACTTATATATTTCCATGAAATAAATTGCTGTTTTGAAAGACTTCGGGAGAAGTATGCTTTAATTGAATCATGAAGAGATAGTTTGATAGAACTAAATAAGCTGCTTGATCGAATGGTTCAAAACTATAGAATAAAAGCCCCAAGTGTGATAAGTGTCCATCACTAGAAGTTGAAATAAAAAAAATCAGAAACTAAAATTAAATCGCTTGAAAATGAAATTCTGATTTTGAAAGAAAGTGAAAATACTAAGAGAGAAAATTCTATTAAAAAGTGCACTCTGTTATTGAATGAAAATGAATCTCACAAGTCAAAGTCCAATAATTGTCTACAACTTTAGAAAAGTTCTCCAAAGGAGAAAGATCACTAAATATGCTATTAGGAGAACAAATTGTTAATACTATTAGACAAGGACTTGGGTATACTCAACCTGAAAGAGTTAGAAGTGAAACTAATCGTGTAAACTCCAAGTGCACGATTTATAGAAAAATTGGACGAAATCAAAACAATTGCTGGTTTAGACCCAAACAAACGAAAAACATATCAATTTGGGTTTCTAAAGGCACGAATGTAAAATCTCTTAAAGTCAAACAGATCTGGGTGCCAAAAGGAATAGTCATAGACTGTCTTGCTTCTACACAAACATTTTTCCAAAATCGTTTGCCACTAACAATCATGGACCTATAAAATCAAATAGGTCACAAAAATCTTTTCTCGTGTAGGTTTGTTGGCAGGCTAAGGAAAAACAAGAGTGGTACCTGGATTTTGGCTGTTCTAGGCACATGACGGGCGACAAATCAAAGTTCCTTAGCCTAGAGAAGTACAAAGATGGTAGAGTCAAAATGGGACAAACGATGTATTATATGTTGAAAATATGCACCATAATCTGATTTCAATCAACCAGTAAAAGGAAAGGTGATCAACTGGGAAAATTTAGAAAAAATCATTTTTTAAGCCAAGAACACTATAGTACCTTTAGAGTCCTTGAACTACTTCATATGGATTTGTTTAGACCTAACGATATTGCAAGTCTAGGTGATAAGAGATATTGTTTTGTATTGGTTAATGATTACTCTAGATACACGTGGGTATACTTCTTTACCTTACTGCTTCTAGACCAAACATTATGTTCTCTGTTTGCTTATGTGCATGGTTTCAATCAAAAGAATCTCATTTATAAGATTAAAAGGAATCTATTGCATACCCCACGGTTTGGTCTTGGTATCTAACTAATGATATCTTTGAGTTAAAAAGATATTCATATGTAGATTATGCTGGTAGTCTAGTTGATAGAAAAGGTGCTAGTGGAACGTGTTTTATGTTGGGACTTCAGTTAGTTGCGTGGTCAAGTCGAAAACAAAATTGTATTGTATTATCTACCATTAAGGCGGAGTATATTGCTTTAAGCAGTTGCTCTTCTCAAATCTTATGGATGATACAAACCTTACAAGATTCCGGTCTTAATTTTAAACGAGTCTCACTTATGTGTGATAGCAAGAGTGCAATTGATCTCTCAAATAATCTTGTACCTCATTCTCGCACCAAACATATAGATGTTAGACATCATTTCATTAGAGATCACATTTCCAAAGAAAATATCTGCATAAATTTCATTTCCACTTATTTTCAATTGGCAGACATTTTTATAAAACCCTTCCAGAAAATAGCTTTTTTCGACTTCGTCTCAGTTTAGTCATTTTAGAAATTTGATTTTATATTTTTGGATTTGATCTTAAATGCCTATGTTAACTAATCTGACTCCCTACTGATTATAAAAAAGATAAATAGTGATTGAAAAAAGTGAGTAGTGTTGATATTAATCATACATTATGACTTGAGATAGTATATTTAGTAAATTTCTTTAAAAATACAAACAAAATTTGTAATAACTTTGGTTAGTAAAAATTTCATGACCATCTCTATTCCTATCATATTTCTACGACAATCACTCATCAAAATCCAATACAGTATGTCAAAATGTGTTATTTAAATAGGAAATTATTCATTCTTTAATTAATTAGCAATAAAATCATCCAAAAGTACTTACTCTCATTTAAAAGTCCTCACGGTTATTCATGGATGAACTACTAGGAATCTTTGATTATGTGCTTTCATGCTCATTTAAAAGTCCTCACGGTTATGCGTGTATGGAACACATATCAAAATAGGTTGAAATAGGCGAGCTGATTCTAACCCCATTTAAAAGTCTTCATGGTTATGCATGGCTAGAAGATGCTTGGAATTTTTTAAATAAAAAAAGGAATATTACTACTCTCATTTAAAAGTCATAACAGTTATGCATGGTCAGTAAGTATTCAAATTTCTGTTATAAATATACCACAAATGGACATGACTATATGGTTTTTTATGTCGACATCGCTCCTGTCACTCTAAAATGGAATATTCACCTAACAGAGCATTTATGATTTTTGTTTAATTTTTTTTAAATTTCTTATTTATACTTGATTAGGTATTAATTCGATCACTCTATCACTCTTTTCTGACACTGTTAATCTTTTGCCGATAACAAAAGGGGGAGAGAAGTTAAGATTTTGACAAAAAAGTTCAAATTTTTTAATTTGCATATTCCTATCCATTCGTTACATTTTTGATTATTTTTTATTTGCATATTTTTTATTTATTTTCATGCATATGTGAAGGGGGAGCTTTGTTATAGAGGGAGTATTCAAATAGGGGGAGCTAATGGAATTCATCAAGACTATATACATTTAATTGAGTCAAAATTAATATATGTTCATTATCATCACAAGGGGAGATTGTAGAATACAATAGCCTATGATTTTTGTTTGATGATAATAAACATATATATATATATTCGTTTACATGTTTTTGTTATTGTACTATTTTATTTTTCCGCCTAATTAAATAAATATTTGTTGAATAAAATAAATAACTTAGAACTCATATTTAAATAAATATTTTATTCAAACAAATATTTTATGACAAATTCGAATAGTACAAATTTAAGCTCTCACTGTACAAGTTTCAATTACAATATGAATTTCAATATACAATTTTTCATACATATTTCACCTCACTACATATTCACTCTTCACTTGTATTTTGATCATCAACTTTGTTCCAGCTTGTATCCAGCTTCTGAACTATCTGCAAAACAAACACCGACGCATAAAATTGAAAAAGAAATATTTTGCAGTGCAAAATGAAGTGTGTGTTTGAAAATATTGTTTGCCTCAGTTATTTGGTAGTTCGTCATTATTTTGTTAATTCACTTACACTAACAACTTGTGACATGCACAATGTATCATTGTACATGCCACAAGGTCGTGCACATGATATACACTTGCTTGATAAAATTACAGGGACAGGTGAGCACAAGGTCAAAACCAAGCCTAGGCTGGATTCAACTCAAGTGCAATTGCAAATAACAACAAAACAACCTCAACAAAACAATAACAAAGGCAAAAACTAGACCAGTCAAATATGTACATGCACAGAGGCTCGAAGCAAATGCAAGGCTAACTACACATGGTCAGGGCTGCAACTAGACCAGAAACACTTCAAGCAACAAAAACCAGTAGAACATGACACTGCAAATAGACTCAAGTGGAACCACATATAAAGCAACAACATGTAGACATGAACCAGAACAGAGGCCAGAAAATACAAATACACTCAACCATGCAACATTTCAGTTTCAACATAGCAATGAACACATTGGAGCTGCAGTAATACCAATCATATTAACATGAATGCAAAGCAAGGACATGAGTTTGAATTAGTTTAACTGGAGTGCACATGATGTATCAACCAGGACTAGAACAACACAACTAGATAGAATTAACATGAAACCAAACTACAAGAAGAAGTGCACAAACAAGCAGTTTCAACAGTTCAGAGAACTCAAGTTCAGTTTCACAAGGACAGAGAATATAAACGGAACTCGAAGCAACTAGCACAGTGGACATATCATAGGCATCACAACACATACACACACATAAAAATGTATGTACGTATATACATGATGACACACACAAGTGATCATGGCAACTCATATGGTATTGCATATATGTTTATATGGTAAAGTTGAATATGGCAATGCATATGCTCATATGGTCCGAGCAAGGTTATAAGAAAAGCATACGTATACAACAATAGAAGTCAAAATTTCATGTAAATTATTTGTAACAGTTTTGAACAAAATTAGAAGTCATAATGAAACGATGAACAAGTCAAAGCTAGCAAAGAAAGGAGATAGAGAACCAAAAAAAGTCAAAGTTGATAACATGATGAACAAGTCAGATGTTCAACAAATATATAACTCAAATTCAAATGCCAAGCTGCAATTGAGGAACGAACCAGTCAGAGGTCTCAAGATCATACGATCAAAAATCAACACAGATGATAAAATCTCGACAGATTCAAACCAAAATTATACGAGCGAAATTGTAGGATTTTATCCCTATTTAAACCCAAAATCATCATCGGCAATATACATTCGAGTTCGAGACAAAAATCCAGAGAGCATATTTAGAACAAATCCAAAACTTGAATCAGAAATCGAGCATAATAAAAATCGAAAAAGGGAAAATCAAGTACCAATTCAAACCGGCATTCGAGCTCGACATTTGAAGCAGCCAAACCAAAATACATAAAAAATATTGAAGAAGGAGCAAAGTGAATGGAGGAACGATAGTCAATTGATCAATTTCCAAGCGGCGGCTTCAAAATGAACAAAGCATCATACCAGATCGAAAAGAAAAAGGAGACAGCACGGATAAGCATGAAATAAAATAAAGAGGAGAAAATTTGTTTTTCTCTAATCATTTTGGGCTGGCTTCAATTATTTTTTTATTGGGATTTAAATTTAAAAATAGGGTTTTATTTAGTTTTTATTTTTCATTTTGTAATTGCCTTTTTAAAATCATGTCAATTTCTAGTTAGGTAACTAGGTACAAACTACATGGCGTAGTTTGAGAATTCGCAACTCAATGGCTGAGTTGTGGCAGGATTTTAAGCTTAGAGTTAGGTTAATCATGTTAGTGGGTGTCATGAGTTTACATGTTTTTGTAAGCCTCGGATTACCTATTCTCTAGTAGAAACCTTGGGGGCAGCACGTAGGCAGGTTTTTGCCGAAGCTGACTAAATCTGTATGTGATCTCTACTACATTACTTTCTGCTATTATTTTTATTTCCGCATGAATTTTTAGCATCACCCTATTCATCCCCCTCTAGGGTGTAAACAATCCTACAATATTCAATAATATCTTCCTTCTCTTTCTTATCATCCATTGGATTGTGAATGACAAGAATTAGAGTTTCCTCTTCAATCACCATTGGATTGGCTTCATTATCCAGTAGATGTTTCTGAAGGTTACGAAGGGCACGTCCTTTCTTTTCTTGTTCCTTTAAGAAGCATGTTTGGACCACCTCTATTTCTAAAAGTATGTTGAGGAAATGCTTCAAATCATCCTCTACTTTAATGACTCTGGCCATGATGGTGTTTTTGAAGGGGTCTAGAGGGGTAGTATTGCAGTTTAAAGGTGTGATCTCTTCCCTTAATCTCTTGGAATTCGAAGGATCCATTAAATTTTATTTTATTTGGTTTTTATAGAAGAATAATATTGGAAAACGAGAAAGAAATCAAAATTTGGTGGTTATATAATCATATTTCGAATTTTGAATTTAAGAGGGAAAAATAGTTTTCAGAAAACTACTGTATATGTCTACATAAAGGTATTGGGTATATTGACATACATTGGTAAATTTTGATATTTTTATTTTCTTTTTAATTTAGAATTTAAAGATTATTATATTTATATTTCAGAGAAAGAACATATTCCTAATTCTCTTACAAGTTTAATAAAAGATGTTTGAGTTAACAGTTTTGTTAATATATCAACAATTTGATTTTCAATATTTATTCGAGTGAAATGACTTCTTTATTTACGTTATATGTAACATTCCCCACTTGGATGTCCAAAACTAATGGTTGTAGATGTTGTAGTCATCCATAGTTATTAGTCTTCGACGACCAAATACGGTAATGTTAGATATATTGATATAACAGAAACACATGGATATGGAAATTTTTAAAAATTATTAAAAAACTTTCACATTCCATTTTTAATTATTTCAATCTTCATTACATAATCCCATATTCTAGAACCATGTTCAAAGGAATATATTTATTACAACATACGCCAAGAGCGACATATGAAGATGCCCCCTTGGATGATCAGAGTATCTAGGAAATTCAATAACTTTGCCTTTACAACAAAACACAACAGAATCAAAGTAGAAAAGAATTATAATAGCCATCATGCCTTCTGCATGTCTCTGGAAGCTTATTCGTCTAATGAGGTACCTAAAAACCACAACTCTCAAACTACTCAAAATCAATTGAGCACCCGAGAGTTTAAGAGGAAAACATAAACTTCAAGTCGGATATAAAGCCTGGTATGAATAATAACCTACCATCTCAAATCATTTTAGATATCCAGTGAGATCACTCTACCTAGCGGAACAGGTTTTCCCCTCACCAGTATCATACAAAAATTTATAATAACAATATACTGTGCGCCTGCATCCACGATGTTTAAAACATAGCAATTCAAAATATTATGACGACATGCAAACAAGTAAATCAATTCTCGACCATCCATCCCCAGTCATTTTGACTACCTGTCTTAGTTATAGTTTCTCGGGTCACTATTAACCTATTAATTTTCATGGGCTTACTAATAACCTGTTTAAAACTTATGGAATCCTTGTTTGGTTTCATGGTTTTCATGAAATCACTAAGAACCTATTGTCCCTTTCAATAACTTTATTGTTCCATGGGTTCTCCCTGAACCTATTGGTATCTCTAATAACTTCTCTTTATCATAGTTTTCATTGGTTGACTTTGAACCTATTGACTTCTGTCAATAACTTAATCCGAATATAGTTTTCATGGGTTCACTACAAACCTATTCGCCCCTGCCAATAACTCTTTCTAATCATGGGTTTACTAGGAACATATTGGCCCTTTCCAATAACTCTTTTTAACATATTTTTCATGGGTTTACTATGAACCTATCTATCTGACAACTTCTTTAATTGGTATTTAATCATCCTACATTCTGATCTATCTAACCTCCTGGATGCAATTCTACTCATTCAGGGGTTAACTCAATTTATATTCACTACTAAGTCAACCTAGCTGGTTATTCTGCCCGTTTTCCCAAAATTCAGCTATGGGTCCATTTTACAGTGAATATGTATATTAGAAGAAGAAATATAATAACATAATAGCACCAACATTAGTGGTTAAATATCCTTGAAAGCATTTTCATATGAAACATGGTTAATCCTTTTAACTTATCATTTCATCAAGAAAAGCTTCTTCAAAAACTCCATAATTAAAAGTCATTTTAAAATTCCTTTACTATGCCATGGTTTTCCTTTAAAAATGAGATTGGTTTTTTTAAAAAAACTATGGCTTTCGGAACCTTAAACCTTTACTTTCGAAACCATTGGATAACCTCTTTCGAAAGCATTTAAATCATCTTTTCAAAACACTAAGCATATGCCTTTCGAAACACTTTATAACTTCTCTTTCAAAACCATCAAAATATACCTTTTGAAAATATTAAAGCATTATGATCCAATTATAGAAGCATAGCTTCGAAACCATTTAAAACACCTCTTTCGAAACAATTGAAAGTACCTTTTTCGAAACATTTGAAAGTACCCCTTTTGAAACCATTGGGTTTAATTTTTAAACATATCATTTTGGGTCTAAGTGAATACAAGTGAAAGTACCCCTTTCGAAACCATTAAAAAGAGTTTAGGGAAAAACTGATGGCTTCGACGCCATCCTTTCAAAAGTATTTGTTTTTAAGTTAAAACAATAAGAAGGATAGCGTCGAGACCCCTTTTGACACCATTGCCTTCGAAACCTTTAGTATAGTTGGCCACTAGGGCTCTTTTGAAAGCAATGGGAAGCGGCATTGTATCTTATAAAACAAAGGCTGCCTTTCGAACTCATTGATAATTCAATCCCTTCGAAAGGTATAAAGATGTCAGAGTGGTTTCGATTAGGTTCAATCTACCCTTTCGAAAGCTTTATTTTAAAAACAACGCAACTCATTCGAAAGCTACCTATTTGAAACAAAAAGGAGGCAACCTCGTCGAAAGCTATGCTAAACCCTTTTGAAAGCATTCCTTTAACACAAGGCAACAAACATTTCTTTATGAAGAAAAACGAAGGCTTCAACCTCTTCGAAAGCATGGTTAAGACTCCATACCTTCCACCTTTCTCCAATCCACCATGTACTAAAGCTTGATACCTTATGTATTGATTATGACTTGGCTAGGGGTGGAATTATAGGGTCGAAAGGTAGCCGCTGGAAGTGGTGAAACCAAAAACTTATACAAAACCTGTTTTGTTGCCTTTTAGGTAAATGCTTTTCAACTAACTTGCCTATTTGTAAAGATATGATTGGTTGCCATAAACTTTATCATTTTTGTTATAAAAGACTCCCAAAGTTATTCAGAAATTATTTAGAAGTGATTAACAAAATAGCCCTTTCCTTTAACGAAACAATTATGACACTTAGGCCTCCTTCTTAAATAATTTATTTCCCATAGTAAATTACTTAGGAAAAAATCTCCAAAAATAATAGAAATTCACCTTTAATATGTTATCTAAAATATATAAATTTCAAACCCAAATTCCTTATATAATAGCCGAAATAAATATTTAACCCAATTATATAAATCTTCCCTTAAAAATTCATAATAAATTATCCGTAGCTTGGATAATTACCAAAATTTAACCCCATGTCCTAAATAATGTTTACATAATATATTTAATCCTCATGGCATTCAGTACCCATTATAAAGGATTTTAGCCTTAAAACCGTATTAAACATTTATCAAGCAACCTCATTTGAATTAAATATATCATATATTCCAAGCATATCATCATTAAAATCATCATATAGGATTATATCCTTAAACCCAAAAATAATTTTTCTTTGAAAACAAAAATTAGATGGTTTAGATTATTATTCACCTTGATTTGGATAAGGAATTGAGATTTGAACTTGATTAATTCTTCTAGCTTGATTCCTTATCTTTTACTTGATTTTCTTCGCCTATGTAATGGTTGGCTCGATCTCTCTTTGGTTATGTTTTTAGAGTTTGGACGTGTGAAAATGAGAATTAGACTAAGGGTTTAGGGGTTAAGGATATGGGGGATGGTTGTTCCCATAATCCCCTTAGCTTTATTCTCTTATTCGTCATCATACAAGACCATTTACATAAACCTATTCTTTTAGTTTATATTTAGTTAAGCTTGACCTCTAATTTATTTCAAACCTCAATCTTCTTATCTCTTTAATCTTTACATTATTCTATATAATTTGTCTACTTAAATCTCCTGAATGATGTCATTTAAAATTAGGAGTGTTGCGGGCTCCCGTCCTTAAAGAATTTCGTCCTAGAAATTCGGTAAGAACAAAATACTAAGCATAGAAATCATCTATAACATCTCATATCTACCATAGTAGCCTACCTGACTAGCAATAGTCTATATAAAGCAAATATAGAACATACCCTCATAGCAGATTAGGAAAAGTATCTCTAATCCTGTCTTCTGTCTCCAATTACAGTCCTTCTCGTTGTCGCTCCACTGAAATTTCACCAACCTGATTTAACTCTTCTTCCACTTCCATAGCTCTTAACAAATCATAAGCACTTCGGTCAGAATTCTCCACTAAGAATATGATTCAGTTATGACTTTCAGGATGTCTCAATGATATTTCCCTATCCTGGCAAAATATCCTAGCCACATACCTACCCAACAATCCATACCCAAAATAATCCCGAAATCAATGAAATCAAAAACATACAGACTACATGCAAATTTATGACCTAACAAACCAAGTTCTAACTGGTCATATTATGAGAAATGCGGATCATGGATCTAAAGGCTGGAATAATACTAGAAGGGGGTGAATAATATTTTATGGATTTTCTAAATCTTTTTGAAACTTATGTAATTTAATCACCGACAAATGCAATTCATAGATACAGATATAATCACAGAATCAGACACAGATGCAAATACTAAATAAAAGCAGTAAAGGAAAGAACACACTAGGATTTTATACTGGTTCAGAATTTCCCTACATCCAGTCCCGTACAATCGTACGGATTTCTTATCAAAATAATCTCCCAGATTACACCCTCGGTTTCGAGGCTACGAGGTACATCATCATGTATTCGAGTCCATGGCAAACTCTCTTGATTTAACTAGGCTACAAGACCACCTAATTAATTTCTAGGGCTACAATCACAACCAATCGATTTCAAGGCCCAACCGCACCTTTTACTCAACAGTTTGATTTACAAAAGATTCTATAACTCTAAACGGCACCGAGATCTTATGGAGAGAGTGGCAGAGAATCAAACAAGAGATAATCAAGTTTGGTTCACTTGGTATTTTGGCAGAATATAGTTTAGGATTTTTAGAATAAATGTGAAAGATGAAGAGGAGAGAAAATAAATGAAATCTGGTAAAAAATTCATTTAGAACTACTGGTATTTATAGTAGAGCAATAACCAGACTATTCGTGAAAGGATATGACGAAAGACACTGCTTTTGAAAATTGAAAATTGAAAATTACGGACACCATGTCAACATGGGGAGTTGAGGTATGTCAACATGCTTTAGGCAAAATAGATGTTTTGATTTTCTTATTAAAATTGGTTTCTATAATTTGTCAAAAAAATTTCTAAACTTTGTAAGTATGTTTGAATATAGTTTAAATATAAAAGAGTTTAGAAAGTAATTTTAATATTTATAATCTTAATCTATAAAGTGATTTAAAATCTGAGTATACAAATATTTTAAAGCTATATATTTAAAACAAGAGATGGTTTAAAAACAAGGACAATTTTGAAATCAAAATATTAAAAAGGATAAAAATATTTTTGAGGCTAAAGTATTTAAAACCAAGAGAGATGTCTTTTTAAAAAGAAAGTTTTGAAAACAATTTTTAAAAACAAGAGACATATTTTTGAAAAGCATTTTTATAAAATTAGTGGATATCAAAATAGGATCGCCATATGTTCCACTAGATATTGTCGTGGGTTCCATCCCACTAGGGTTCCATCCCTTTAACAATCTCGAAGTGGATTCCATTCCACAAATAAATTTTGAATAAAGATGTAAGTGCTTTCAAGAAGTTTTAACATAATTCTAGACTCAATACTTACATTGTACTATTGAAATCTTGAACTCTTTATGTCTTGATACTCATGAGTCCTCAATCTTAATATCTTCGGTCTTAAATCTCTATATAGTACAGTCTTCATTCTTGGTACCTACATGTTTATATCCTGCATATACATATATATCTGAACCATAACGTTAGTATTTATATTTTATAACAAGTCCTAAGGTTGTTGTCATCAAAACCATCATCTCAAGGACTAACAATCTCCCCCGTTTTGATGATGACAATCTATATTTATAAAGTATACTTCTCCTTCACAATAACTCCCCCTAAAACTGATAACTCCCCTTTAATCTAAACCTAAATACTCTATTTTATACTTCTCCCCCTTTATCATCAACAAAAAACTTATCCTAAACTAATATAACTCCCTCTTAGTCTTATATTGGAGTACCTGTGACAAATTATGATGGAGTATATGTATACCTAAAATAACATGAGTTAATAATAAATACATAACAAATATGAAAGTTTAAACCCAATAAATATATACTATGTTTCATATAATGTTATATAATCCATTCAAACCAAATCAATTCTAATCAAATCACACAATTCAAAAAACAAGCAATTCAAACCATAAGGAGATCAAATATTTCTAAGAACTTCAACTCATCCTTCTTCTCCAAAGATAAGATCCTTTTTAATAACTTCCCAATCTTCATTATCTTGAATCAAAGTTCCTACAGGATTTATATCGAGATCAACTTTGTTGAGGGCAGAAATCATCTAACGGAGGGTATCGAAATGTTTCTCTTGTTCTTTTATCATTTGCATTTGACTTATTTCTAAGTGCCTTTTATTGCGGAGAATAAAAGTAAGTATATTCTTGAATGAATTGAGAGTTTCTTCAAAATTATCACTTAGAGTTCGAGAAGAGGAAGCCTTTTTTGATAAGTAGTGATGAGATGCAAATAGAGATAAGTAGAAATGAAAAGATTACAAATCTTTGGAAGAAACAGGTATTTAAATGGGCAAAAATTCGTTTAAAATGAATAGACACGAGCTAGTTATTTTAATTTCAAAATTTTAAAAATAACCAAATCTAACAGTTATATGTCGACATAGAGGGGTAGAGGCATGTCGACATGGGTTTGTATGTGTCTTATTTATTTTGTGAATAAGTATGTATATATATAAACTTATATACTATACTAACATTTATTTCAGAGACATGATAAGGTAGAAAAACATAAGATAGATGACTTTTATAAATAGATGAGGTGATACATAAGATACTATATAATATGATATAAAATACAATACAAGCTCACATAAAACAAACAAATACATCACAACCTAGTTCTTAGAATGTGCTAGAGGATGGGGAGGATGATGATAAGCAAGTTTTCGACCAAATATAACAAAGAATTTGTTCATATTAGTGGACATTTTATCCAATTTCTTACTAACGGATCTTTTGAGAATCCGTTGATTTTCCACTATAATCTTTTGATTTTTGAGGAGAGTTTTGCTGGAAGGATTGTTAGTATTGGTAGGATATTTAATACTTTCTAAGGAAGTTTCATCATTATCTTCTTCAACTTCTATTTCCTCCCCTTCTTCTTCTTCTTAATCTACTTCCTCCATATATTCATGTGTCAATCTTTTATCCTTTTCGGTAAGAGATTCATATTATTGAAATATGAAAGGAATTTTCATGAGAGAAATGTTGGCATGATTAAACACTTTTCTTGAAATAAATTCTTTCCTTTTGTAATCAACATCAAAATAATTAAAAATCTGAGTGAGATAGATTCGATGATACAAGGTATTCTCACCCATTTTCAAATTCTTAGGACAAAGTTCATCCATAACCACTTGTTCCCAATTAATGTCATAATGATCAAAGATAGCAAAAAGAGCTTTACAAACTTTTTAAGTCGGGTTATTGAAAATTTCCGATGTAGCAGTGATAGTATGTTGCAAAAAAAGATTGAACATACGTGCTTTCGGATGAAAGTTACGATTTTTAAATTCAAAGTTGTCATCTTGAAAATGTGATGAAATGTCTCACGATCATGTTCATCAATATTAAAAGTAGAAAGATTCATTCTCAAATTCTCACAATTGAGAATGTTTCCCAAGATTTCACAATTTAAAACAATTTTAGTGCCTTTAACACTACTCCAAATTTCATCTTCATTTCCTTCATAAAAACCGCGATTCAAATTCACATAAAATATTTTAACAGGCTTTGGGTAATAAGCAAAACAATTTTTAGAATTTTCAAAAGGACTAAGGATATGATTCTCTTCAAGAAGTGTATTGATTTCATATATAGAGAAATCGCTAAAGGTAGCAAACTTTTCCGTACAAACTTTTCCGTAATTAGCGTAGTTTATATAAGCCTTGAATGCTTTCGGATCATTATAGAGATACTCTTGATGGTTTTAGACAACATCATTGTGGATGGAGTGCTTGAAGAAGACATTTTTGAAGAGAATAGAAAGTTTAAAAGAGTGAAAGAGATTTTGAATTTTAAAATGAAACTGAAAAGGTATGATAAGATAATGGAAATAAATAGATATTCAATAGACATGTTCTCTAGTCAAGAGGTACCTTTCCAGAACATTGGATTTGATGAAAAGGTGGAGGGAAATTCAAAATTTGGAATTCAAACTTGAATTTCAATTTTCTGACAGGGATGTCGACATCATGGGTAGGGCTATGTCAACATGGGTCAGAGAATTCGTGTGACATATTTTCCTATATACTTTAATATCTATATACATATATTATTTTTAATGTCTATACATTTTATGAAGTAATATTAAATATAATAATGCTCTTTTAATTAAAAAAATAAACATAATAATAAAAAATTTAAAATTCAAACAACACATAATTTCAAAAAACAATCAAGCAATTTTAAGCAAACAATTTCAACCAATATATTGTAAACGTATACCTTTTTCTAGATTCCTATCTCCAAGATTATCAAAACCATGAATAGCCATAAAGCATATATTTGAATTTTCCATATTCTGATCATTATCGCTTGAGGATGAGTCTGAGTCTTAATCGTCTAGTGTAGAGGTATACGCTCTTTTTCTTTTTTTTTGTATAATCATCGCTTGCAGGAAATTTTTGCTTATCAGGATGAGGGCAGTCTCTTTTGAGATGGTCTGGTTCGTCATAGTTGTAACATTTGACATGGTTTTGTACTTCATCATGATTTCCAGAATTCTTGTGATCATTCTTTTTGAAGTTGTTCATCTTTCTATATTTCAGAAACTTCCAAAAATTCTTTGTCATGAAAGCTTTTTCTTCATCATCACTTGCCGAGTCTAATCCATCCGTTAATGCATTGAATGCAATCGACTTCTTTTCGAATGCCTTGCGGTCTCTTCTCCTTTACATTTGTACTTCGAACGACATTAGATTTCCAATCAATTCTTCAATCTTTAAAGTAACAATATCATTTGCTTCTTTGATTGCAAGAGTTTTCTGATCCCATTTCAGAATAAGAGAACTTAGAATTTTTCCGACTTGATCTTCTTCGGAAAATTTTCCCCAATGATATTAGAGAATGCACAATATCCTAAAATCTACTATACATATCTGAAATGGACTCATTAGAATTATTTTTGAATAATTAAAACTGATTTGTGAGTATGGATATTTTGGTCTTTTTGACTTTGCTTGTTCCTTCATGAGTAACTTGAAAAGTTTTTCTAATATCATATGCAGACTTACAAACAGATACTCTATTGAATTCATTCCTATCAAGTGAACAAAATAAAATATTCATGGCTTTGGAATTATTTTGTGAAATAGTCTTTTGCTCAGCAGTCCACTGTGCAAAACTAGTTGTGGGTTTAGAATATTCAGTTTGTGTGATATTCCAAGTGTCTAATCCTATTGACTGTAAATAAATTTTCATTCCACATGCCCAATATGCATAGTTGCTGCCATTAAAAAGTGGTGGCCTGACAGTAGACTGACCCTCCACAAATGAACTAGTGATAGTGTTAACAGAGCCACTGTTGGTAGCCATTTTTAAAACTTTTCAAAATTCAGATTATGAAAACTTTGAAAACCAATGTTCTGACACCAAATGTGAGAAATACGGATCACGGTTCTTAACGCTGGAATAACACTAGACATGTGCCCAAATAAACTACTATACATGGAGGCTAAACCACAAAATAGACACTACATAAAGAGGCCCATAACAAGCCTTAGTAGCATGCACTATGTAGAGAGGCCCAATTTCAATTATAGCATCAAATATAGACTTAAAAATATCAATCATGAAGCAGCTCTGAGGTAAACAGTGCTAGAATCTGACCAATCTGCCCACGAACAAATATGTAAAGCCAAAAAAGATTTTCGTACATAATAAATGCTATATGCATATAAATATTGTTACATTTTATCCATTTTCTTAAAAAAAGGAAATAAAACGTTATGTTATTCTAAATATCTATAAATACAATAATTGTCCTTGATTAGTCTACATTTAATGCATACAATCTATATGGCATGAAAACAATTAAAACATTCGATGTTTTACATGTATATAATATATTCATTTTTGAAAAGAAAAGGTTAATGTCAATCAATTACTTCAGGTTTATTCATTGTACTTGGAAAATTAATGTATCTTTAACTTGTTGTGTGTTTAATGTCTACAGACTGACCTTTTCGAAAGATTCTAAGTTCTTATCAATATATAAAGTTCCATCAAAATAACAAATAACCTTCCAAATATCCAGCTTGTTATATATATTGTGTATCTATCAACTTAATTGTCACAGCTTGTTATACATAATCTATACATAGAAACGTACTCATCATCATTATTCCATATATTTAATCATATATATATATATATACATGACTGAATTATACAACTAGAAATAGCATATTTGTTTTTATACTGTTAGTTGGTTCTTGCATTTGTAAATTAAACAAAACTAAAAAATGGAGAAATGATAAGATTACCTGAATATGGAGGCTTCAAATCAAATGGTTAAACCTTCAAACACTGACGTCGGCAGAATCTTGAAGATGTGGAGTGGGTGATGAAGATCGACGACTTATGGAGACGTGGAACGCCGAAGAATTTCTAAAGCTCGAGAAAGCTGGAGGGTTGCTAAAGCTCGTGAGAGGTTACGATGCACGAGGAAGGCAGACTTGAAGAGATCAATGGCAGAGTTGTGAAGATTATAAAGATCAAAAGTATTTGATTTTTAACGAAATTTGGGATTAGGGATTTGTAGGAGAGAAAGGGATACGATGTTGAGTAACTTGGGAGAAAGGTGGGACCTTTTCCTTTCCCCGCTCCATACTTCATGTACATTTAGTAGCAGCATTACTATGAATGATTTTTTAATCCACTCGCGTAATAGCAGCTTTTTATAAAAACTCTGCTATTTTATGCTGCCAAAGATATAATTTCTTATAGTGTGAGTAAGATATCTCACTTCATGCGGTCTAAGCTGTCGTGAAGCATAAGCAATAACTTTAGCCTTCTAAATCAACATAGGCGCGTTAGTCAACAAATGCTTTAAATTAAGGAATGCTTCCTCACATTTGTCGGACCAGATAAACTTCACATCCTTTCTGGTTAACTTAGTCAAAGGTGCAGCTATTCTCGAGAAATCCTTGATGAATCTTCGGTAATAGCAAGCAAATCCAAGAAAACTCCTTATCTCAGTCACTGTCTCAGCTCTCTTTCAATTATTAACAGCTTCGATCTTATCCGAATCGAATGACAAGCCTTTTTCTGAAACCATATGACCAAGAAACTTAACATTTTTCTTTCAAAAGACACTTGAAAAACTTCGACCTTCAGCTGATGCTGCCTCAGCGTCTCAAGCACTACACTAAGATGATCTTCATGCTCTCTTTCATCCTTATAGTGTGACGACCCACATTTTGGAAGGTTTAAATCGAAAATAATCCATACATGTTCAACTTAAATAAACCAAAACAGAGATAATCAATGGAGTTAATTAAGAAAAATAAGAAAAGAAGAAGAAACAAAAACAGAATCTCACAGTGGAACGATAAAATATAATAGTCAAATAAATAGTTTATAAAGCTGTTTATATTATACATTTGATTATAATCTACACAACATTTGCCAGAGTTATATGTACATCAGGGATAAATAAAAATAATGCAGCAAACAATGTGATACAGAGAATAATAATAGTAAAAATATACCAAATCTTTGTCTTTGTCCTCCAGAAAATAATTTTCAATACACTGAAAAACTCAGGGCTGACCCGAGCGTAGTGAAAAGAAAAAACACTCGAGTCAAGACTAAAATACTCTTATGTAAATCAAATAAATATCACGAAATATGAGTGCAATAACCTAAGAGATGTTACGGGATTTTCCATCTCCTAAGGATCCTGACGTGCACGTAAATGTGCATATTTTTACCACCATATTTAATCTATTTAAATTCAATAAATGATCATATCGGTTATTTTAACTTGTTTAAACCAAATTAAAATTATTTTCAAATTGTCACATATTCATCGCCATATATGGGCAAAATGGTCGTTTTTGTGCATATATTAATTTAAGAAAATTTAATTGGAAATTTCTATCTTATGTTGTAGGAATTTGGCTTCATACACAAGTGGCTTCATGAAGATATATACATGCGCAAGAGTGAATACAAAGGAATGGAGATGGGAATAATTCAAAGCCATGATCATGGAGGACCCCACCTACCTACATTCCTTCATGTACAAATTAGAAGCTAATCCACCTGCTAATTGCCATTTCACTTTCATGCACACTTAACGGGTGATTATTGAAGCTAATGATAACTTAGTCACCACACTTCCTATAAGGGCATTTTCGGCATTTCCCAAAAAATGGATTAGGATTTCATACATGTATAAATACCCCTTATGTTTCAAGTAACCCTACTCTTAATTAGTCTCTTCTTTAGGCTCTCTTCCTCTTTGTTAATTTTAGTTTAGGCTCAAAATAAAACACAAGCTCTCTTTCTCTTTTCGCTACCTAGCCATTTCTTATCCTGTAAATTTTTTTATGCAACGTTAATCAATGTGTTCTTTTATTTACATGCTTTATTCTTTTCTTGTTAGTAGTTAGTTTATTATTCATGCAAGTAGATTAATATTTACTTCTTTTTACTTAGTTTTTCCTTTCTTTTTGCTCTCTTTTTCCTCTTATTTGTTTTTTGTTGCATGCTACTTATGCTGATATGATAACACAAATGAGTGGCTAATCCCTTCAATTTAGAGGTAATAAAGCCTCTAATCACATAGCTTCAACATTTTGATAATTATTACTCTCTTTTGTGTGTAAATGAATGTTGATATGATTTATTGTTTCATGTTGAATTTGATAGTCTATGTTGATCATAATAAACAGGCTATGCTTAAACAATCACAAATAATGATTACCTCTTAATTTACATATGATGATGTTAATGAAGTGAATGATGAAATTAAAATTTGATGGCCTATATTTCTAATTAATAGTTAATAGGTCATGCTTAAAATAGATTTTGCTTTCAACTAGTTGTCATTTTTCATGAGAGGTGAAAAATAGTTTAAGGGGTGTGTTATAGTTTGATGACTTATGTTGAGCTAATTAATAGCACAAATAGGTCATACTTATGATAAGCATACCAATTAAACCTACTAATGACTAAAAAAGAGAGATCATAATTTCATTTTTGTTGAACTATGTGATTTAGAGTGTGGATTTATATCTAAATTATCTTTCCGCTCTCATATTTTTATCTATTTTCTTTTGTTATTTTTCTCATTTTTTAGCTAATCACTATCAACTTTGGTTTAATTTGATTGAGTAGAAATTTAAAACTAACAATTTCCTACGGATCGATCTGTACTTGCCATGTACTAACTTTTGTACACCGTGCGCTTGTGGTACAAATTTATTTCGAAATTTATCGGCAATTTTGTAAACCGATAGAAAATTTGTCGTTAAACAAGTTTTTGGCACCATTCTTGGGAAATTTGTTTTGATTTTGATTTTCTATTCTTCGGATTATTATTGTGTGATTTTATTTGTGTTTTTATTTTATGTGTTTGTTTTCTTTTAAAAAATAATCGTTGCGTGTGTTGTTTGATTTTATTGTTTGCATTTTGCTTGTTGTTGTTTTCGAGTGTGTTGTTCATTTGCATTTGCATATATTTAAAAAAAGCATACACAATTTCAAAACCAAAAAAATTCTATTTCATTTACATTTTACATCTTTATTTACATTGCTTTATAAAAAAAAATTACACAGTCCAAAAACTGTGCACACCGTGCACTATTTCTGTTGCCTTTCCAAACTGCCTACTGCCATAACACTTCATAACTTCCCTACAACAAACTTCATTCAACCCCTTTCTACCAGACTCGCAACATCCTCACTGCCTTGGCTTCCATCCACAACTCTTCTGTCCCATATTCTTGCATATTTGCTTGCATTAAACTTTACTCCACCAGACTATACGTTCATCCACCTACCCAAATTGCAACGACATCCCATCCCGACAACTGCAGTGTTCACTGACCATACCAACCATGCCTCTTCACTCAAGCTGACCATCTCTGACCAAGACTGCAAAAAAAACTCGACTGTGCCTCTATCTCAAACGTACTCTTCAAACATACCCAAGTCTGTGTTGTTATAATATATGTAAATATAAATAATGAATATGTTATATACTATTTTTCTATTTTAGTCCCACATCGTGGGATTATTCTATACCAAGCTCCTAGGTCTTTATATAAAGGAGCTAATGTAGTGAAATGGATGTTTAATATGAGCAGTGAATAAAATATTTTCTTTCTCTTTCTTTAATGTCTACTTATTCTATAACACGTTATCAGCACGAGCTGAAAATGAATTTTTTTATATCTTCCTAGAGAACTCGGACAGATCCATGACACGTTGATTCAACACAGCGGGCATTGTGGCAGACAATACTTTCATTCTTTTGGCCTTTGGCAGCATTAGCAGTGTGTTTGTTTCCAGTGTACCCTTATCAGGTCAAGATTGTTGTGCTCTACTCTTGTGCTGGAGCTCTGTTTTTTTATAGTAGCCCTGCTTTTATGTAAGTTAATTACTTTGTCACTCAGTTTTACATTATAGATGTCACTTTGCGTGTCAATACCCATAGCAACAAAATGGTAGATAAATGTGTGGAAGATTATTTTGTCTTTACTGTGCGAGAGTATGGGAGCAACACTACAAAACTGGCCTTCCCTAGTACAATTCATTTCATATCAATACTGAGAAAACAAGTTTCCTTCAAAGTTAAACCACCTTTTTCATTGCATAATTTTTGTATGCTAGTCATATGCTTAAGAAAGTCATCACCCTTTTATTCGATTATATATCTCTTCATCTGTACATAATTTCAAAACATCTGTTGTATTTGGGGCGAAGTTTTGGTAAATGATAGTTACTGAACTATGGGCTAGTTGCCCTAAAACTTAAAACCTCTGCTTGTACACCTTAGAGTGCACTTGTACTTTTTCCTTAAGTTATATATGCAACCACCCCGCCTGTTTTGCCAGGTCACTTAAAGTGTGTTAAGTTGTAATGTTGTGTTTCTTTATGTAGGTTTTTTGTTTAATATAATTAAGTCTATATTTAGATAGTAACCTTTTTATTGGTAGACAATCTATGAAAATTTCAGTTGCTTGCATGCTAATGGGCAAACTGAGTGGGGACAAATACAATCTACGCTACAGCTAATTTAGTCTTTATTTTCTATAGTTACTTATTCTTATTTTGGCATTGGTATGGCTGTAGGTAAACAAACATATGTTCAGACAATTATAGCAAGTAGAGGAATCCCATAATATGATATTACATTATGAAAAATTAATTTGTCAAGATAGCAAAAAAAATTAATTTTATGCTGCATTGCACTGTTATACGAGAATTCAATTAGCTAAAGTTCTGCAATACATGATATATACTGTAATTTTCAAGTGTCATCGATTGTGTTTCTAATAGTAGAATTAACAGTGGATCTATGTCATTTGAGTTCATGCCAAATCTATAGTAAGACGAGCATGTTTTCTACTGCTAATGGATTTTTTTGTTGGTGACTATATCGAACTGCGTTGTTGATGAGTTTATATGTTGACGAGTTTATACCTCATATGTTACTACATGCATTAAGATGCCAGATTCTACTGTTTCCGCCTCTATTGATCAACTTATGTGAATCTAATATTATTTATTTGTGTAGATCTAATTTTGTATGCTTCATTTTTTAGATCTCATTTGCAGATCTTATTACATTGATTGTTCCTTAGTCGATACTCTATCTTTAAGATTTTTTTAGGGAGTATCCAATTATCGTAGATCTTACTTTGATATGATTTTCTAAATTTGATATATTTTGTAAAACGTACTGAGTAGATCTTATTATGTAGATCTCATTTCATGTTTTATAGATCTAATTTTGTATATTTATCTCATTTAGCAGATTTGGTAATGATTAATAGATCTTATGGATTATTTGTTATTTGATATCCATTATTTTATAATATAAAAAGGTCAACATTTTCTATTCTGATGTAATTGCTTTTAGATTCAATTGTATTTCAGATTTTCCTTGTTCTCTTTTTGTAGCCCAGATATAAAAAGAGATATGTGATTTTTTTATAAAACTCAGATTTGTTATGGAATTTTTCATTTTCAATTCTCATATCATTAGATTTGATTAATCGGCTTTTGATTAGTAAATTTGAGTTAATTGCTTGTAGATCTAATTGTTCTTGTTGATTGCTTCTAATTAATTGGTTTTAGATTTATTAGCAAATTTTTTTATTATATGTATGTATAATCATAAATTCTTTCATGATACGATTTATATACGTACAACTTCAATGCTTAGAAAATACCACTAAAGTGGTAATAATATGTCCCAGTAGGATAAAACAAAAACTCTTGTATTTTTGTTGTAAACATATCCCTTTTATTGAACTCTTCGGAAGAGATGCCGATACGTAATTCGAACTATGTATTCTTATATGATATATTTATAAATAATGCACAAAACAGATATTCGAAATATAATTGAAGAATAAACCTTAACAACTCAAAGTTGTATAAATAATTTATTTGGACCAGAAGTTCACTCCAGAAGTAGTGATACTAAAGTATCTTTAGAAGAGACTTATAAATTTGGAAATGATAACATATCTCTAGAAGAGATTTGTCTATATATTTGGCAAATTTATTAAACCAAATAAGCATACATAAATTTAATTATGAAGGATCCTAATTTAGTTTAGATTAGATCCAAAAGGTTTGAGATTATCTTAAGAAAACATGTTCTATGTTCATATGTCTAATTATACCATAAAGGTCCTGTTTCTAGTTATTATTTCATAAGAAATATTATATGCAAAATCACTTCTTGAATAAATATCTTTAAATATTCTCCTGAAGAGATAGTCTATATTTCATATCATAATTTTCATGCAAGCTATACATACGGTCTTGAGGAGATCTGTATCTATAACATTTCAAGTATCCAGAAGATACTCTTATTATTATTTTTGTTGTAATTTTTTTTGTCGAGCTCTTTAAAGAGATGTGTAGAAATGTATATATGCAATTATAAATTATTCTTTGATAAGTAATCATAATTAATGTTTAAAACTGATATCTGAGATATAATTGAGGAATAAACTTAACAACTTGAAGTTGTGTGTGTATATTTGTTCGAACCAGAAGTTCGATATGGTTCCAAACCAAATGTTTTGAACATTGTCATGCGGTTTTGATAGGTTTGTATTGACATTGATTTATAAATAGAAATTAATAGTTTGGATCCTTGTAATAGTTTGTTCTAAAAAAATCACTAATTCAAATGAGAAAGAATATGAAAATTTATAATATATGTGTGATACGTGGATGCACTATACATCCATATATATAAATATTCAGCTAACAACCTGAAGTTTGTTATAAGCTCATCTTATAGATTATGCATAGATATTATTTAGTGATTTAAAATTCAATCAACATAAATTTTGAATGACCTGAAGTCATGTATGTATTCAAATTATCTACACAATAAGTGAATTCCTCTAATTGGCTAGATCAATGAATAAGAACAAACTTTAATAAGAAATATCAATTGAATGCATTTTATCAACTGATAAAAGAATTATCCTCCTATTGTTAATATGTATGATGTATTTGCTAGTAGCAATATCATAATGGATCCATTTGAGAATCCAAAGATGATTATTATTTAATGTGACAATGTTTGTCAATGTTGAGGGGGAGGATAAACAGATACAAGCTAATTTTGATCATCAGTGTTAAATATTTGTTAAAATATACAATGATGCAAAATATTAAGTAACTTGAATAAATTATCAATAATATCCCTACTAGACTTTCTCCAATATGGATTTGAATCCCTGAAGGATCAAAATGCATAAACCACATCTGAAATATGGTACAAAAGTCAGTTTGAAATAATTTTGGAGAAAGTAATAAAGATGCCAAATAAAGGAGGTGAGTGTTCTTGAAGAAACACTTAAAGGTGCTCTGAACGAGATCCATGATATGATTGTCAAATAACCCTAGAAGTGGTTTAGGTACCTAAAACATGATAATTAAAGAGATCTCAATAATTATGTCTAGAACTGACAATAAATAATTATTGATAATAAATTTATAAATAATAAAGCGCTTATGTTTATAAATGGATTAAAAGATCTTGGATTAGAGAAAAACATGATTGACCATCATGAAATTCTCCTAAATAAGAAATGTGGACCTGTAGTCGACAAAATAAAAATTAGCAACATGTATATAAAGTGAAAAAAACACACTAAAATTATTAAAGCATATATAGTATCACCAACATGTTAAGTGCCATGGGCATGTTGTTTTTAGAGATAATTGAATTGATTGAAGCAGTGAAAGTGTTTGAAACACTTAAGATACCTTGAAGGTATAAATATTGTTTAACTCATAATAAACAATGAAAGTACACAAATTCCTGAAGAATATAAATAACTTCGATGGTTATAAAGAAGGTAAAGAACAAGGAGCCTAGATTACAACTTCTTTTAAGTATTGTTGTAATGAAAATCTTGATATAATTCATGAATTGTAGATTACTTCCTATTTTTAAGTATTGTTGTAATAAAACTCTTACTATCTATTGAAATGGTAGTTGCGATATGCAAATACTTATTAAAGTACACAAATTCCTAAAGAATATATATAACTTTGTAATTATAAAGAATGCAAAAGACAAAGTGTAGATTACAACCTTATTTTAAGTATTGTTGTAATGAAAATCTTGATATACTTCAAGATGAGTAGATTACTTCCTGCTCTTTAGTAATGTTGTAATGAAATTTTGAATATTCATGAAAGATGTATAGTTGCAATACGCAAAGCTGATTTGAAGCACAAAAATAAAAGCACATGAAGTGTTTTTCATAAAAGTAGCATACAAAATACATAAAATGCAAATAATATTTGAAAGAAACAATTTTAGAAAATTTGATTTTTTCGAAGGAAACTATTAATAAATTGTATTGTTAATGAGATTCATATTTATGGATCCAGAATTATCAACTCCTCGGTAACATTTGAAAATAAGTTATTGTTATCCCACCTTTTGATCAAGGCTGGAATATCAACAAATCGACAAGGAAGAATGGATATCAGGATTGGAGATCGATTGGAAATAAGGCTGCAATCGATGTCGCTAAAATTTGGCCGAGTTTCGACCAAGACGGAATCGATTGGAGATGATGATCAAGGCTAATGGAAGCTACATTTCAAATTTCAGGTTAAAACAGAGTTCATCTGTTCAAGGTATGGATGGATCAATGTTAAAGGTGGCTGGTTTGGTATCGATATTGTTCATATCCATCTGTTTCGTATCGATACCCATAGATGCGAACAATACGTTCGTGTCGATCAATTCAGATCACGGCAGTAGACTTCGAATCGATATTGTTCGTATCGATCAACATGGACTCGACACGATGGTTTCGTATCGGTCAGGATGGAAAAAGGTGGCATATCTCGAATCGATACTCTCGTATCGATAGTAGAAGGATTTGGCACTTTCGTATCCATGGGAGGCTATGGAGTTCGTATCCATCAGGTAAAGCTTTGTTCGTATCCATCGGGTAAAGCTTTGTTCGTATCCATTAGGTAAGGACTCGCTCGTATCCATCCTAAGGATGAGATTCATGTCCATTATTCACGACCACTTCGTATCGATACCCCCCATGCTCATTTCGTATTGATCAGTGCATATAGGATCGATACGAAATGTACTCTTGGAATCTATATGAAGAAGGACACGAATTGATGGATGCGAACATACCATGTTATGAATACGAACGAGCATGAAACGCGGATGCGAGCGAAGAACATCCACGAATCAAGGGAGGAAGTGTTCAAAACGGCGAGGAAAATGGATCGAGCCTTGGAAATAGCGCCATGTCATCGATGCGCACGTGCTGGGAATCGACGCGAAGGGACATCGATACGAATTGATCAGTGCGAACCGGACGACATTGAGAAACCACAATTCGTATCGATCATATCTTGAGTTCTACAAGTCCAAATGCTATGAAATTTTCACAGGAGCTTACGTACAACCTAAAGAACATTCCTGCCAAGTTTCAGCTCGATCGGACCATTTTTTGATCGATACAAAATTGCTTCATATCGATCATGGATCGAGTCAAAACTTGCTGGGATCGATCATGTGGGCCCACTCACGTACCAGAAGGAGTCTTCCGAAGTTTGAGCGCGATATCAGCCTCCTACACCTATAAATAGCCCCCTGAAGCCTACAAAAAAGGGGATTTTTTTGCGATTAGACGTCCAGACTCTGCCGGATTGAATTCTACACTTCATCATTGCTGTTGTACTCGAATTACTTCATTGTAACCGCTGTAATCATCTGTAACCAGCAAGGATAATCAATAAAGAATTACTATTTGAAGTGGATGTAGGCCGGAGATGGCCGAACCACTATAAATCTTGTGTTTTTGTTCATTACTTCTGGATTGTTGTTCGTTGTTTGCTTAGATCTCTAACTTGTGCTCGAACATTGCTGATTTATATTCATATATTGGTGCTTTCACGGTATTTGGATTTTGTGAACAATTTTGACGCAAACACTTTGGTGCTTTCACTGAGAGCTGACTAGAACCCGCTACATCGGATTTGAAGTTCAGATTTGAAAAGCGGAAAGAGTGCAGATTTGAAAGACAATGACTCGATAGACAAGCAGAAGACAAAGAGCTGAGAGAAGCCAACAGGAAGGAAGTCAAGAAGCATCCTCCGGAGCTGGAGAAGGACAAGATTCGATCTACATCGCCAGGGATGAAATGAAAGCTATGGCCAATTCATTGCATGAGAGATTGTTGAAGAGTCAACAGGACATGATGCAGACTTTCTTTGAACAGATGAGAGCTGCAGGAACACAAAACCTTAGACCGACTATAGTGACTGCGAATGGGGAACAAGGAACTAGGGTCGTGGAACCCAATGGAGGATAGAATACAGAACCAGAGGGCAATCAACAAAGGCTTGGGGGAAGGCCCGCAGGATCTGACACTGGAAGGCCTTTGGATGGAGCTCAATAGGCTAGAGCGAGCGCTAACGTTAACAAACCGCATGAGGAATATGTACCAAAAATCCCTCGGGGGCATGTGGGACAACCTTTGACAGATAATGCTGGATTAGCTGAGATTATTAGGAGAACTATGCGTGGAGGTTTGACCATTAGAGATTTGAAAGGAGTGAACAAGAGTCCGTTTACTCGAGAAATTAGGACGGCTCGGAATCCACCCGAGTTCAAGCTACCTAGCGTGGAAGTATACAATGGCAAGGCCGACCCAACCGATCACTTGATGAGATACATAAGACACATGGAAGTGCTGGGGGGCATCGGAGGAAGTTATGGCCCGATGTTTCCCCCTATACCTGACGGATATAGAGGCGATGTGGTTTAGGTAACTTGAGGAAGGATCTATCAAAACATGGACGGAGTTGGTGGATTGGTTTCTGAGGCAATATCGGGTTCATATTAAGAGGCCTAAGAACGTGATGACGCTAACATCAATAAAGCAAAGAATGGATGAGTCGCTTATAGCTTTCTTAACTCGATTCAATGCGGCGTTGCTTTAGTGGATCGGTAGGATCCATCGACGGTTTTGATGGCGGCAGTGTCGGGAGTCAGAGAGGATTCAGATTTCAAGGTATCTTTAATACGAGACCCACCACTGGATCTCGGAGAATTCTTTCACGAAGCTGAAAGGTTCCTTCGGCAAGAAGACGCATGTATGGACTTAAAGTTAAAGGAAGTGAATGCGACTGAGGGTGGAGGACCATCCAGCGGAGGCTCGGATAAAGATAAAGGAAAAAGGAAGTTGGATGATGATTCTGGAAAAGCTAGGAAGCGATGGAAGGATCCAAAGTTTTCCACATACACAGGATTAAACGAGACGCTGGAGCAGATATACATGGAAACCCAGGATCGCCTTCCTTACCGAAGGCCGACTAGGAGAGAACCATCCGAACGGGAGAAGGCCTCGGGAAGGCACTATCTCTTCCATGATTTGGACGGACATGATACCAACAGCTGTAGGCACTTAAAGGATATAATCGAGGAGCATGTGAGGAATGGACAATTGAGGCAGTATGTAGGGGCTCGGAATGCAGCGGTGGAGCAGAAGCAACCACCGTCTGCCTCAAACCATGATGGTGCGAGGCCCATGAATGATGGTCGATTGGTTATCAATTGACTGGGATAATATGAAATAAGTAGCAAGCTACTAGCAAACGGCAAAGTCATTTACTCATGTACGGGGACAAAGATAGCCCCTAGGCATGCCCTGAATGATGATAAACCGTGATGCCATGGTTTGTGAAATCTGTCTTTTGTTTTCGGATTGGACACTTGTTTTTCTGGTTTGGTTTGAACTCCTGGTTTTGTTTGCTTTCTGCTTTGGATTCTCGTTTGGATGATTGTTTTCTGTTTTGGATGTTGGTTCAGATTTCTGATTTTCTGATTTGATTTGGATTTCGGATTGGATTTTGATTGGACTTTTATCTGGTTTTTGGTAAATGGTCGTCAGGTATGGATTATATCTGGCAAGGGGTAAGTCCCTTCGTCCGCATGTGGCGAATTAACTTATTCAGGTCGTTGAGTATGGACTATGCTCAACAAGGGTCCGGAGTGACTAGGATTCGGCCAGGACTTAGGCCCCATATTATCGATTATTGTTTCAGGTCGCTGAGTATGGACTATGCTCAGCAAGGGTCTGGAGAAACCAGGATTCGGCCTAGGACTTAGGCCCTACATTATTGGCTACTGTTTCAGGTCGTCGAGTATGAACTATGCTCGACAAGGGTCCGGAGTGACCAGGATACGGCTTAGGAATTAAGCCATGACATTGTACAACGTCCAAGGACACTGGACCACGGTCGTCAAGTGTGGATTGCGCTTGGCAAGAACCCGGAGATGTTAGCTCAACTTCCAGGGACACTGGACCAGGGTCGTCAAGTGTGGATTGCGCTTGGCAAGAACTCAGAGAGGTTAGCTCAACGTCCAGGGACAGTGGACCACGGTCGTCAGGTGTGGATTGCGCTTGGCAAGAACCCGGAGAGATTACGAATTCGGATATCGACCCGGAGAGGTCCTGGATTCGGTTATTGGCTATTGGATAAGGATGGATTAGGACTCGGTTGTCGAGTTTGAATGGATATGGAATTGGCTAAGGCCTTGGTTATTGGATTTGGAATTGGGCATCGAGTCGGAGCAGTCAAGGATGGTGTACTAAGATGATATGGCTATGGACTTCGGATATCGGATTCGAAACTATTCAAAACGCGCCTTATTATCATAAGGCATGTTTTGGGGGACAAATGTTATCCCACCTTTTGGTCAAGGATGGAATATCAACAAATCGGTAAGGAAGAATGAATATCAGGATTGGAGATTAATTGGAAACAAGGCTGCAATCGATGTCGCTAAAATTTGGCCGAGCTCCGATCAGGACGGAATCAATTGGAGATGATGATCAAGGCTAGGGGAAGCTACATTTCCAATTTCAGGTTAAAATAGAGTTCATCGGTTCAAGGAATGGATGAATCAATGTTAAAGGTAGCTGGTTGGTATCGATACTGTTCGTATCCATCTGTTTCGTATCGATACCCATGGATGCGAACAGTACTTTCGTGTCGATCAAGTCAGATCACGGCAGTAGACTTTGAATCGATACTCGTATAGATTAACATGGACTCGACACGATGGTTTCGTATCAGTCGGGATGGAAAAAGGTGGCATATCTCGAATCGATACTCGCGTATCGATGGTAGAAGGATTTGGCACTTTCGTATCCATAGGAGGCTATCGGAGTTCGTATCCATCAGGTAAAGCTTTGTTCGTATCCATCAGGTAAAGCTTTGTTCGTATCCATTAGGTAAGGTCTCGCTCGTATCCATCCTAAGGATGTGATTCGTGCCCATTATTCACGACCACTTCGTATCGATACCCCATGCTCATTTCGTATCGATCTGCGCATATGGAATCGATACGAGATGTACTCTTGGAATCTACACGAAGAAGGACACGAATTGATGGGTGCGAACGTACCATGTTATGAACACGAATGGGCATGAAACGTGGATGCGAGCGAAGAACATTCACGAATCAAGGGAGGAAGCATTCAAAACGGCGAGGAAAATGGATCGAGTCTTGAAAATAGCGCCATGTCATCGATGCGCACGTGCTGGGAATCGACGCGAAGGGACATCGATACAAATTGATCAGTGCGAACCGAATGACATTGAGAAACCACAATTCGTATCGATCATATCTTGAGTTCTACAAGTCCAAATGCTATGAAATTTTTACAGGAGCTTACGTACAAGCTAAAGAACATTCCTGCCAAGTTTCAGCTCGATTGGATCATTTTTTGATCGATACGAAATTACTTCATATCGATCATGGATCGAGTCGAAACTTGTTGGAATCGATCGCGTAGGCCCACTCACGTGCCAGAAGGAGTCTCTCAAAGTTTGAGCGCGATATCAGCCTCCTACACCTATAAATAGCCCCCTGAAGCCTACAAAAAGGGGATCTTTTTGCGATTAGACGCCCAAACTCTGCCGGATTCAATTCTACACTTCATCATTGTTGTTGTGCTCGAATTACTTCATTGTAACCGATGTAATCATCTGTAACCAGCAAGGATAATCAATAAAGGATTACTATTTGAAGTGGATGTAGATTGGAGATAGCCGAACCACTATAAATCTTGCGTTTTTGTTCATTACTTCTGGATTGCTGTTCGTTGTTTGCTTAGATCTCTAACTTGTGCTCGAACATTGCTGATTTATATTCATATATTGATGCTTTCACGGTATTTGGGGTTTGTGGCCCAGTTTGGCACAAACAGTTATAATGTACTTTTTTTTCTTATTTAAGATTTTTCCCACTGGGTTTTTCTTACTAAGGTTTTAATGAGGCATTATCTTGATCTAGAAGAATCAAACGTCTTTAAGGAAATAACATCTCAAATATGTTATTTAAATTGTATTTTTATCCTTGACTAAAGTTTTTCCCATCGGGTTTTCCTTTGTAAGGTTTTTAATGAAGTATTAAATTGGTCCAGAAGTATCAAATTTTATTTGATGCAGTAAATTATTGAAATATGATATACTATATTGTACTCTTTTTCCTTCACTAAGATTTTTTCTATATGGCTTTTTCTTAGTAAGGTTTTAATGAGGCATTAGTTTGATCCAAAAGTATCAAACTTCATTTGAAGAAATGAGAAAATAAAATATGTCATTATACTCTTTTTCCTTCACCAAGATTTTTCCATTGGATTTTTCTTAGTAAGGTTATAATGAGACATTGTTTTGATCCCCAAGTATCAAACCCTTTAGAAAGAATATCATTTTTAATATGATTTTACAAGCTGCACTCTTTTCTTCGTTCAAGGTTTTTTCCCACTGGGTTTTTCCTAACAGAGGTTTTTAATGAGACAACAGATAATATATAGATCGACCGAATGAATAAACACAAGCAAGATAACAATGAGGGGGAGCAATCATCATACACGTTACAAAAGGGACAATTTCAAGTTATCAGAGAATTTAAGATTTTAAAGACGCATATTCAAGAGAGAGTGTCATAATATATGTAAATATAAATAATGAATATGCTACATACTGTTTTTTATATTTTAGTCCCACGTCGTGGGACTAGTTTTATACCAAGCTCATAGACCTTTATATAAAGTAGCTAATGTAATGAAATGGATGATTAATCTGAGCAGTGAATAAAATATTTTCTCCCTCTTTCTTTAATTAATGTCTACTTATTACTTATTCTATAACATGTGCATATTATTTCTGCTCCACCAATATATCCCACTACCCTCCTCAAGACAGAACATCACTCCTGAAACCATATCTACCACTTCAACATTCACCACTTCAACACTTACTCTACTGACCACTTCATACAAACCAAACCATCATCTATACCACTTGCACAACTGCACATCTCATCAGTGCTTACAGACCATCCAACAGACTTGCAAACTACCCCACAAACGCCTTGACCATCCATCAACACCTACTTTTTACATTAACTGTCATTTGCTCAAACATTCTACAACCACTACATTACCACTACTCAACATACAACAACACCATTCACTATCTCATGTACAATAGCACCATCAACAAATTTCAACCCACCACATACATCTTCATTTGCCATCTAATAATCTGCATCCTCCACTGAACACACCACTGCAATAACCACACAATCTCCATCCACTTCTTACTCCAGCAAGCACAGTATCAACATTAACTGTGAACCTCCCTTCCACTCACTGTTTTGACAAATTACTTCCACTCCAAAACTAATTGCATACAACTGCGCTTTTCGTATCAAATGTCAACCTCAAACTGTCAACATTTACAACACAAAAACAACATCACTCCACCTTAACCACTCAACCACATCACCATTCTATAACATACTTCATCACCCACTTCAATCATCCCATCACCGACTTGCTGCAACTGCTCCTTCTGTTGCTTCCTCGCCATAGCCTGCAGCAGCAAATAGCCTTACCACCCATCACCATTTCAGCTAGCAACAGCATCAAATTCCAACTGTGCACTTCAAAGCACATCACTGCCATTAACATCGCCACAAAACCAAACCACTTCACCAAGCAACTTCCGATAACTCTTCCGTGGACATCATGACCAGCATACAACTGCAGTCACGCCTCTACAACCACTAACATATGCTCCCCCTCAATTAGCAACTCAGCTAACAACTTCGTACGAAAAGTTACTTCTACCACCAAGCCGAACAACACCAACTCACTCGAATCGACATCCAATCACAATCGCGACCACATCTCAGACCACCAAATCACCCAATCGTCTTCCCATCGAAATCCTCATCCTCGAACCCATCGCGACCTTCTTCGGTTCGAACAACAGATCCAACCGAAATCAAACAACGCGAATTCACGACCTCCGCCGCTATCCCCAGCTACACCCAGAGCATATCACCAGATACTCTAATTCGACCATCCATCATTTCCATTGCATCGCCTCGCCAACCAATTCAGCATCGTCCCCAAAATTGAAATTTTGAATCTCATCACAAAATCACCAAAACCACTAACCTTACAACTGAACAATTTGACATCGCTGCAATCGCGAACAAAATCAAACGGCAAACAACCAAAAACCCTAATTCAATTTCATTTTCGTGATTTCTGGATTTGCATTTAATTTCGATTTCGTCTATTTTCTTCTGTGGAAATTGTGGAGTGTTTGTGAATTAGAGGATGCAGGCTTAACAAGTGGGCCGGGTTTGAATATGTGTTGGTTTGTTTCTAATTTTTTACGTCTTTTAGTTTATTTAGTTTAAGTTGTAAATTTTTAGTTATTTAGTTGTAGGTTGTTTTCAATTGTTTTAGTTTTTTTATTGTTTTAAATTGTTTTAGTCCCATCTTAAAAAAAAAATTCAAAAAAAAGAAGCATTTCCCATTTGTTAAATAAATTGTTTTTCTTGATTTTTCTTTTGTAAAAACTTTTCTTTCATTTTCTTTTGTAAATTTTTATTTCCTTTTCTATGTTTAAAAAAAAAAATCAAATATACCAAAAAAAAACAAGTTGCTTTCAATAGTTTTTAATTTAATTTGTTTTGCTTTAATTTATTTTAGTTTCTCTATGATATATAAAAACTGTATATACATATTGTTTTTATTTTCAGGTTGCCAAAGCGGATAGAAAGAGTTGCTTGTTTTGCTGAGCTTGCCCAAAAAAACTGCTTGCTTATTTATAGTTTTCTTTTTATTTGTCTTGCATTGCATATATCAATTGTTTTTGTTTATCTTACATTGTTGGGTGCTTGCATTTTATAAAAAAACAAAATTTTCAAAAAATTCAAAAACAAAAACAAATTTCATTTGTAGTTGCGTTGTTAATTCACATTTACTTTCAGTTTTGCATTTTATCTTAAAATTCTGATCAATAATAACGATCAGAAATCTATAGCTCTTAATTATATATTGACAATTTGTCTTCTTTAAAAAATTTACTTTCGTGGTGTATAAGCTACGGGAGAGTAATAAACATTTAAAAATATTACGGAGGTTCGTAAATATTATAGTGGTTTTTCCTCTGAAGGTACTTAAATCTTCGGTTGCATTGCTGTGGTGATTCGTGATGCACTGATAACCACTGTCCGTTACCTGGCCGAGAACTATCTTATTGATTTAAGACAATGTACGATTATACAATTTTGGGTTAACTTAGGATAAGGCGTTTGTAATTAACCCTTGCATTCATTTAGTTGCATCAGTTCATATTAAAAAAAAAATTCAAAATTCAAAACTAAAAAAATTGTAAATGTTCCTTTTCCTTTGAAAATTTTAAATCCTTTTTCTCTGAAATTTCAAAAAAAAAATTTAGAAAATCCAAAATCCAAAAAGAAAATTATAAAACCTTCTCAAGAACAAAGAATTTTTTTGAAAAATCAAAAATCAGTTTTCTATTTCAAAAAATAAATTCAATTTGTAAATACTTTTCCTTTATAAAAAACATTCTTGAAAACGTCCGAGTTTCCTCACTTACGTGAATTTACAATAGTTGTAAAAATCAATATAATCCCTATGGTTTCACTCCAAATTCGTATGGATATTTTAATGAAGACCATTGTATAAATAGTTCGAATTTCGAACCATAATATTTTCAAAACGATGACCAATCTTCGACTCTTGAAAATAACATTTCATCTTTACTCGAATTCTCTACACAACAAAATCAAAGTATAAATGATTTGTGTAATTCATATTTGTGTAATAACTCGAGTCAAGGATCTTGAAATTTGAATTCAATTCAAAATTCAAACGATTTCGATTATAACCATGCCAATTCAATTTCGAACTCCAAACTGAATTTCAAACTCAAAATGAAAATGAAAAAAACCTTTCAAATGAATTCGGCAATGGGAATAATCTTAACCATGTTACGATTGAAAATCTTTGTTCTCAACAATTTTAAAGTAAAAATCCTCATGTTAATAACAATAAATTGGATTTCGTTAACCGAATGGACGAAATTTACAATGATCACACAGATTTGTTGATTGAAACATATATGAAACAACATGATAAACAAAATCAAATCTAAATATGTGACGAGTCAAGTGATAATCCTCCTTTCACCTAAATCAACGATTTTCAAATAACAATTTTTGAAATTGAAAACGATAATCTTAAAGAAGATGTTGAAAATTTGGTAACTGAGTTGGATTTCAGTTCTTTTGAGGGTGTGGAACCAAATTTAAAATTCGATCTTTCTTTTTTCAATTTCAAAATTTTAAATACAATAACTTCGGATTTTGAACTTGAGATACGCAATAAAGTTGTTGATAATCCAACAAAGGAAGACAAATTTAACAAACATGATTTCTTAAGAATTTTTAAAAACGAGTTGTCGAATTATGAATGGGAATATTTAAATCACCATTTTGATTTTGAAATCAATAATTGTGAATAAGTTTTCAATAAAAAAATTTGAATTTCAAAATGGTGAAAATAAACTTGAATTTCAACCAATTGTTTTATCAACCTAGAAAATCATCCAAAATAAAACAATTCGTACGAATTTAAATAAAACGACATTCATTTTTCCAAATCCACATTCAATTTTGAAATCTTTTATGGTTTGGTTTTTTGAGCTTAAGATGTGTCTCATATACTTGACGAGACAAATGAATCGGTTTTTGGAAGACCGTTTCATTTACTCTTTGACGATATACTTTCTGATCTCGTGTAAATACCGTTCGCCTTCATGTAAATATAGGTCATCTTTTTATTTTTATTTTATTTTCTCATTCTACTTGGGTTGACTGTAGGGACACAGCCAAAATCAAGTGTGGAGGGAGACTCGTCATCATTTTCGATTTTTCATGATTTATTTTTACCTTCTCTTTCTAAATTTTAAAAAACCTTTAAAAAAAAGTTTTTTAAGCATTTTGATTTATTTTTAAAGAAACACTATAAGATAAATATATGGTTTTGGTTTATTAAATTGAAGTTTTTAAAAATTTATTTGAATTAAAAAAATAAAAAATGAAGTTTGATTATAGATAACGATGGTTTAAGTGGTATATTAGAAGATTCATATTGTTAATTATGAAATATCTTAACTGAAAATCTTTGTTTTATAAAGTGGTGAATTCAAATGATAGGATATAATATAATTTTTTTGTCTTCTAAGTTAAATGGTGCTAAGATGATTTTGCAAAATTTCTCTTCAAAAGAAAAAACAAAAACAAAAACAAAAATTTCTTGTATATATGTATGTATTTTTCTTAATAAACACCTAGAGTCATGTGTTCACACTCGTGTGTTCACTCGCAAGGTTATGTACCCTTCTCACGTAAGCCCCGAAGACAGTGCACGATTGGTATATCTGGTCTCAGTTTATCCGAGTTAGGTGTTCACACCCATGTGTTCACTCACCACGCTCTGTATTTCCCTCACATAAGCCCGAAAGGCAGTGCATGGGTAATATATCTGGCCTCAGTTTTCTGAGTTAGGAATATATAAATATTGTTAATATCAATAAAATTTTCAAAGGAAAAAATTGGAGAGAGTAAGCAAATGAAATACAAGCCCTATTTTTACATATTTGATTTGACTTGTTATTGAAAAGAAATGAAAATACCACTTTGATAAACTTTGGTAATCAACCAAGGATCCTTTTCATAGTTACACAGTATTACTGACCGAAACAACGAGTTAAACTATAGTTTATTTGTCATGATAACTTGATTTTTGTTCGAAATTTTGACAAGCAAAAGATCTTAAATTTCTCGCTAATAATCAAAACCTATATTTAAGTTATTTATGTCAATTTAAAAGTAAATCTTTCATTTGTAAATATTTCAAAAACTCGCATTCATCTCTTTGTAAATATATCTTGCATTTTTGTAAATATTTTCATCATGCATTTGGATTTTGTGGGTAGTATCCGCTGAACCCCCCTCCCCCCCAACAAAACAACACTCGTCCAATTGAGGACACACAGAGGTTTAAGGGCTCGTTGCATATGCTCAATGCAATCGTGCTTCCTAGGGAAAACGGATTTATCTTTGTTTTTCTTTATTCGTGGACGAATAAAAAGATAAGTGTGGAGGCATTTAATGTGCACCTAAATGTGCATATTTTTACCATCATATTTAATCTATTTAAATTAAATAAATGATCATATCAGATATTTTAACTTGTTTAAACCAAATTAAAATTATTTTCATTTGTCACATATTCATCTCCATATAGGGGGAAAATGATCATTTTTATGCATATATTAATTTGAGAAAATTTAATTGGAAATTTCTATATTATTTTCTAGGAATTTGGCTTCATATACAAGTGGCTTCATGAAGATATATACATGCACAAGAGTGAATACAAAGGAAGGGGGATGGAAATAATTCAAAGTCATGATCATGGAGGATCCCACCTACCCACCTTCCTTCATGTTCAAATTAGAAGCTAATCCACATGCTAATGACCATTACACTTTCATGCACACTTAATGGGTGATTATTGAAGCTAATGATAACTTGGTCACCACACTTCCTACAAGGGCATTTTGGGCATTCTCCAGAAAATGTATTAGGGTTTCATACATGTATAAATACTCCTTATGTTTCATGTAACCTCCCTCTTCTTTAGTCTCTTCTTTAGGCTCTCTTCCTCTTATTTAATTTTAGTTTAGGCTCAAAATGAAACATAAGCTCTCTTTCCCTTTTCATGACTACTTAGCCATTTCTTTTCATGTAACTTTTTTGTGCAATGCTAATCAATGTTCACTTTTATTTATATGCTCTATTCCTTTCTTGTTAGTAGTTAGTTTATTATTCATGCAAGTAGATTAGTGTTTACTTTTTTTACGTAGTTTTTCCTTTCTTTTTGCTGTCTTTTTCCTCTTGTTTGTTTCATGTTGCATGCTACTTGTGTTGATATGATAACACAAATGGGAGGCTAATCCCTTCAATTTAGGGGTAATGAAGCCTCTAATCATGTAGCTTCAACATTTGATAATTATTGCTCTCTTTTGTGCTTAAATGAATGTTGATGTGATTTACTATTTCATGTTGAATTTAATAGTCTATGTTGATTATAACAAATAGGCTATGCTTAAACAATCACAAACAATGATTACCTCTTCATTTACATATGATGATGGTAAAGAAGTGAGTGCTGAAACTAAAATTTGGTGGCCTGTAATTAATAGTTAATAGGTCATGCTTAAAATAGATTTTGCTTACAACTTGTTGTCGTTTTTCATGAGAGTTGAAAAGTAGTTTAAGGGGTGTGTTGTATTTTGATGGCTTATGTTGAGCTAATTAATAGCACAAATAAGCCATACTTATGATAAGCACACTAATTAAACCTACTAATGACCAAAAAAGAAAGATCATAATTTCATGTTTGTTGAACTATGTGATATAGAGAGTGGATTTAGCTCGAAATTATCTTTCCGCTCTCATATTTTTATCTATTTTCTTTCGTCATTTTTCTCATTTTTTTAGCTAATCACTCTCAACTTTGTTTTCATTTGATTGAATAGAAATTTAAAATCTAACAATTCCCTACAGGTCGATCCGTATTTTCCATGTACTAACATTTGTACGCCATGCGCTTGTGGTTATTTTAATTTGAAATTTATCGGCAATTTTCTAAACCGATAGAAAATTTGTCGTTAAATAGATCTGTTTAAATATTTATATATAATAGTATACACTATAATAGATAATGTCTATCAGTAAAATAAATATCAAAATATTATTAAGGCTTCACATTGGTCCACCTTAACACATTTGTGCAGTTCTAAACCAAAGTCTTAATGGGCTCATATAGAGATAAATATGATAAGGCACATGAGGAAATGCCCAAGGTATGATTCTGCCGTTTTACCCTTTTTGGCTAGTCGTAACCCATCCATGGCCGACCCCGACAATCAATCCAAACGAAAAAGGTGCACCAATCGAATCGAAAATCACAATAGTAATATGAGGGATCAACGTTGCTAGAGGTAGCTAACCTCATTGGCCAGACATAGGCTCATGTTTTATTTATTTTAATTATGACACGAGTGTCAAAGCTATCTATCGTTGTTCTCTTATTTCATTCCAGTAAACGTCACCAATTCAACCACTACATTCTGGATATCGTCCACCGCATACATAGTTGTTAAAGTGGTTCCAATATTGACAGAGAGTATGCCAATAAGAGGCCCCGATCTCTTTAACAACCAAACGTCGTTTACACACCGATTGATACTTACATGTTTCGAAAACAATTCATACTTGATAACAAAATATCATATTCATTTCAAAATCAAGATCATTTCAAAATCAACATATTTGCTTCACAAATCATATTTTACTTCAAAATGTCAATTCAGTTCGATATATCGATTTCACTTCAACACTTGATTCAATTTTCAATTTTTGTTATAATTCTTATTAACCCAACTCACATTTAAATCCAAGATTTAAATATAAACATTTCACCCTTTGACCAACTTGAATTTTTTAGAAAATAGCTTAACTAGTTTTAAAATAGTTAAAATAATTTAATAGAAAATAGTTTGAGTATTAAAAATGGTTATATGGTGAAATAGTTTGGAAAATCAAAATAATATGAATATTTAAAGAAGGTAGATTTTAAATAGTTTATATTAGAATAATTCATTTGAAAATAGTTTCAAAGTCAAACCGGTTCACTTTTTAAATTTTCCAATTCAAATCAGTTTCAATTTCCATTTCGTTTTAATCGATTCAATTCCGATTTCAAGTCGATTTTTTTACTTCAATTCCACTTTTAATTCAATTAAGTTCGATTTCAAATTAATTCAATTTCGCTTTCAATTCCAAATCAACTTTCACTTCCAATTCCAAATTAATTTAAATTCCAGTTCTGTGACGACCCGACTTTCAACGACCAGAAAGACGCATCATCTTTAAGAAAGAAAGGGATAGAAAAGAGAAAAGAAAGAAGAGAAAGAAGAAACAACATCAAAATCTCAGCAGCGAAATGAATAAATTATATTAATAACATAAGTATTACATAGTATACAACAATTATCAGAGTTACACAGGCAATACATCACATACTAGACAGTTATAAACACCTGTCTAGTTATTACAATCAATACAATACAAAGAAACCACTCAGAGATACCAACACAGCGGAACACTATATAACTACAACGCAGAAGCCTCCTGCTCCATTGCTCCTTCACAATTCATCAAAGCTAACCTGAATCGCTTGGCTACTCGTAAAAATTTGAGTATCCAAGAGTTTAAGAAAAAAACATAAATAAACTCCGGGCCAGACATGGGTCTGGTGTGAGTAACAGGTTAAAGTTACTTAACTTTGAAAAACCTTCGAAAACAAAAGGTATCGAGTAAGACTTCCCACACATAAACATGGAAAAGTTTTTTCCTTACGCTAACCAAAACATTTGATAGGAAATCCGATGATATTATAATAGGTCTAGGGTTTTCAAGTAAATAAGAAATAACCGAAATTGTTACATTATTAAATTCCAGCTACTAGCTACAAAAGTGGGTAATACAATCAAAACCGATGGCACTTATTGGATTTTGGATTCCATACAATGGCAGGGCTACCGGGGTAACGCCCGTCACAGTACGGGGCCTAGATCACCGTACCAAGGATCACTCCCAATCCCTTGCAACACAAAGCCGGAACCATTCCTTACGAACAGTCCCGAACAAGACCACCCCGCAGTTGTGATCAGCAACCGCACCACACAGCCGAAATAAAAGGGACATCTAGATAGGGGTAAATCTCGTCCTACTTGGGCATGACCCACTTAACCTTGCTGCACCTCCCATGTTTTAGCCATTCCCGGTTGATGAGGCTTGAGGCTACGATTACCTTTATAGAACACATCTATCTTAGAATACTCATCGTCCACCTGACGATGTTCTGAAAGCATTCAATCCATACAAGTTCGTTCTGGGTTCGAACGAAACCGAAGGCATTATCTCGTGTCACTCGTTTTGGAATCACCCTCAGAGTTAACGACGATAACTCTTGCACTCTGAATATTCATCTTCACTTGAGATTCACGACCTATCGTTAATTTGGATCGATGTGGTTTTCGGATATCCAAATATGGAAACCCGATCCCGATCTCACCGAATCCAAAACGTATCTTTTAAGGCCAAGTTGTTTTAAAGTTTAAAACAATTCAACTTAATTATCTATATACACACAGATAGATAATTCACAACATAACAATAGATAATCAACACTATCATCATAAACAGATTCCATATCATCATTATAAACAGATAATCCATATTATCATCTCAATGCAACCAAAGCATCCATATCACATAGCATTACTCATCTCATAGCTGAGATTACAAACCATTCAAGGCAACCAATATCATCCATTCATACATAAGCAATGATTTAATGATCGCACCATCTATAGTTAATTTAAAATGAATTAAATTAATTACTTAATCTCTAATTAATTTAAAATGAATTAAATTAATTACTTTATCATTATAATCCTGCTTAACTTAACCATTAATTAATTACAAATTAATTAATTAATCACCATCTCATTACTCATTTCCATTAATCATTCCTGATTAAAAATTCCCTAATTACAATTAGTAATTAGCCTTTAAATTAATTACACAAGTTAATTATACTTAACTTTTACAATAATTAACTTTTAATTACTTAATCAATTAATTAACTAAAATTAACTACATTAATCCTTTATTAATTAATTAATTAATTCATTAATTATTCCTTAATTAATCAATTCTAAATTTACATCATTAATTTTATTAATTAATGATTTCTAATTACATTTTTAATTAATCTCTCTATTTAAATTAATTACATTAAGTAATTAATCTTCAATTAAACCATATATATTAATCACCCTTGATTAATAACATCCACTAATTAATTACCCTTAATTACTTCATCAATAAATTACACCTTAATTTATTCGCTAATTAATCCCTTGATTAATCTCATTCAGTAATTAACTATCCTTAATTACTCATTTCATAAATTAATTACCCTTAATTAGTTATCTTAATTAATCCCTTTATTAATTACACAGTAATCCAAATTACTTCCATTTTTAAAACATGTTTAACTACATCCAGTAATTATCAATTAATTACTTCCCTAAGTAATTACAATTCATTAATTACATTAAGTAATTATTTATCAAATCATCAAGTGTTTAAATTAATTAAACTTAATTAATTAATCTAAACTAATCCCATTAAACTCAATTAATTACATTAAGTAATTAATTCATTAATTCTCCTATTAAGTAATTAAACTTTAAAAATTTCACAAATGATTATTATTAATTAATTAATCTAATTAATTATTAAAAATTAATCACATTAATTAATTGTTAAATAATCTTAAGTTAATGACCTTCATTAATTATTCTTTAATTTCTTTCTTAAGCAATTAACTCAGATTAACCATTATTAATTACAAATTAATTAATATTTAACTACCAATTAATTAATCTCTAATTATTTAATTAATTAAGTGTTAACTACAATCTTAATTAATCCTTAATTACTTGATTAATTAATCTTTAATCATTAATTAAAATCTAATTAATTATCTTAATTACAAATTAATTAACCTAAATTAACTAATCTTAAGTCTTAATTAATTAATTTAAAAACTCTTAATTATTTAATTAATCATCCATATCATTAATTGATTAAATAATTAATCATCCATTTAAATTAACTTAATAATTTAATAATCCAAATCATTAAATTTTATTTATCTTTAAAACAAACATTTCTTACTTAATCAAAGTATTCAAAAATAATTTGTTTCAAATTTACTTCAAATTTCATTTTAAATTTCATTTAAAATTTTAAAATAAATACAAATTTATCTAAACAAGGTTTAAAAACAATTCAAAACCTTTTTATCTCATATGTTAAAGATATATTCATTTCATAAAGAAGTTTAAAAGAAATTTAAAACCCAATTCAAATTAATTTAAAAATACATTTAAAAAACAATATTGTTTAAATCATTTTAAATTTAAAAATTTCCATTTATTTCAAAACTGAAATACAGGTTTAATCTTTATTCCAGATTTAGCTTAAATCTTTAAAGCTTACTTACATTTTAAACTCCATTTTAAAATTCTAACTATTTAACCATTTTTATAGTAGTTAAACAAATTTAAATTTAAAACTTTATTTGTTTTAAAGACTGAAATTCAAACCCAAAATCCAGATTTTAAAACTAGATTTAAACTTATTTAAAATTTCTATTTTACAATTTAAACTTCAAGTTTAAATTCAAAACCAATTTACTTTTACACTTAAAAAGTTTTTAAAACCAAATTTAAATTTCAAAATTTAAATCATTCCAAAACTCAGATTCAAACTACTTGAATTCATATTCAAACACTGGTTTTAAACTTATTCTAAATTTCAGTTTACATTTTAACCCTTATTTAAAAAAAAAAATTCAAACAGTACAGGTTTAGTTGTTAAAACCTATAACCAAAAGTATACTCGAGCCAAGCTTAAAATGTCTTTGAGTTCAGACCTAATTTCCTTCGAGTTAAAACTCGAATCACCCGAGACAAACACGAGACAATCAAACCCAAAGCAAAACTTTCACCAGAATATCCACATTTCGCTGTGCACATGTATAGTGCCTTCGGCCACCTCTGATCATCTTCGCGACCTCCCCACAGTCGAATATCATCACCTCAGACCATCCAAGCAACAACCCAATCAACTCATGCTCGAAATCAAAATTGAGATCAAAATTTCCAAACCTGGAACAGATATAGTAACTTCACATCAAAACCTGTCAACGCCTCACCCAAACACCTCCGATCACCAGAACTCAGCACCTCCGGCCAAAACGTTCGCCATCATCTACACTTCAGTATCCTAGAGTTCCATCGAACTCGATCAACTACAATTGCCAAAGTGATCGATTTTATCTAACCCAGTAAAACTAGGGTTCTAAACTTCAAATCACAACCATCATCACCAAATTGAAATGCACCAAAATCTGATAATTTTCCCCTCATCCCTGATCACTCATCTACCTCCAGAAGAAAACTCAACCCATTCGAACCCATAGATCATCAGTTAAAACCCCAAAAGCAAAATACAGCCAATCTGAAACTGCTCTCTGGTTTTAACACAAAAAATTGAAATCTTACTTTAAAAATCATAATTTTGTATGATGTTTCAGATTATAACCCTGAAACATAGAATCAATGTTTTTGAATTTTCACTACTTTAATGTTTGATCGTCTGTTTATACATTCCAGAGATATTCACATATTATTTTGACTTAAGTACAATTTTAAACTGAATTTTATAATTAAACAAACAAATTTGATTTGCATATTAAGCTTACACAGAGACAAGATCAAAAGATTTGAATTTTTAAGTCAAAATTGGAAAAACTGGAAATTAAAAGCAGAGAATACTATGATGAAAACAACTTGCAGGCTATACATGCATGTAATCACAATAGATACCATACAATACACATTTATCTCAAATTAACTATCATGCAACCAAAATTTACCTACTAAAATTTTAAAAGTGGAGTTACTCACCTGTTAAAACTTGATGAACAGAGCACAAGATTTGAAAAACCCCTTGAATCTTTAAAACTGAATTGCCTCATGCTTTTAAAAACTTAAGTTGTTTGATGCTTTGAAACTTTTAAACTTGAATGCTTGCTGAAAGCTTGAGTTGCTTGAAATGTTGATTAATACACTTGCATGCAACTTCCAGTTTTTAAAAGAAAATGCATGCTTTTGTTTTGGAAATATATAGGTTAGCTCCAGATTGTTTTGCAAGTGCTTCCAGATTTTGAAGAATGCAGGCTTTTGTTTGGAAATGTGTTTATAGACTGAAGAAAGTAAATGCAGACTTGAATGCTTGAAAATGCTTTGCATTAGAACAGGTTGCATCAGATTTTAATTTGAGGAAAAATGTTTACAGAGAATGATTTTGAAGAGTGATATGCAACTTGGTTACAGGTTGATGAAAAATAGGTTTTAGAGGAAATGAAAATTTGCATTTTGAAATGAGGATGATTACAGATTTTGAAGGAAAAATAGTTTTGATTCTTTAAATTTGCTTTTGATTTTGAGGGTTGTTTAGAGTAAATAGTTTTCAGCTGAAAATTTACTTAGTTTTGGAATTGAAAATGAGAAAAGAAAAGGAAAGGAAGAAAGCAAGTGTATATAAACTAAATTTATGATTTATTAAGAAATCAAAGAAAAATAAAAAATAATACGACACTTGTCTTAATTATTAATACTTGTAAATTCCCTTTCTTATTCACTTAACACATGTTATATTAGGTTCTAAGAAGTTTACACTTGTCTTTTAAGTAATTTGAATTTATAATTAAGTGTTAATAAAAGCTTTTTACTAAATTAATTAGTTTTTAATACTTAGTTATATATAGATAACTCTAAAGAAACAAACCAAGTATGATTATAAATAAAAACAATACATTACTTTATTATTTGAAAATAACATTTTAGATAATTTAATAAAATTTATAAAAGAGGTTATAAATTACTTATTATTTAAATGAATTAAATGTTTCATTTATTAGATGTATTTTAAACTTCATATCTAATTTACAAATCATATTTATTAAACAAATTTTTTTAAAAGGAAATAGAACAAATCTTTATTGCTAATCTTATTTAAAAATCTAAATCAAAAGATATTTTAAATAAATAATACTTACCAAAGTATTTTTAAAACCATATAGTTATTTTATTAAATAGCTTTTGAAAAACTTATATTAAATAAATCATAATTTCCCAATTACCAAAATATTGGAATTATAAAATATGCTATATTAATTAAATTTAAAACCAAACTCATCCATTTAAAATATATATAAATATATATATAAATTATAAATAGAAAATAATTTATTAGCTTATTAAAAGATAAATTCACTAATTAAATATCCAATAAAAGAAGATTATTAAATCAATTCAAATTTATTTACAAAAATTATCAAATCATTTTAATTTTAAATACAGATTATTAAATTGATATTGCCAAAAATTCCTGGATATCACAAGTTGCAAATTGATTTCAATTCAATTCTCAAATATAAACCATTTAGATTTATATCAGTTCTGAGTTCGATTTCCAAAATATCAATTCAAAACACTTAAGTCAAATTTTCCTTCAATATCCAACTTAAAAATCCAAACCTTCAAATATTATAAAATTCCGAGCTCAGTTTCGAAATATCATTTTATATCATCTTTACTTAGCAATATCTAAAGTTCGAATAAAAGTTCGATCTTTTAAAATAAACCAGTTTCTGAAATTCACATCATATTTCGAGTATAACTTAAAAATCTCAGCTCCGATTAATTAAACAATTTCGTTTACCAGATTTAAATTTCAACATTTTGAGCACTAGTTCGAAAATAATTCGATTTCCATAAATTCGATTTTTAATTCTTAAAAAAATAAAAATCAATTTAAATAGTTTTAAAACAAAATTTAAAATTATTTAATATAACCAATCCGGTGTCCATATATAATTCCCTATTCTATGGCCAAGTGAATCAATTATTTCAATCTAATTCTATAGATGGACATATATCATTTCAATCCAAAATAAATGCCATAGGTTTATATCATTTCAACCTATTTCTCAATCCATTTGAAATAATTCAAGTTACAGTTTTATATACTATAAATAATACAGAGGATGATAACATGATATATCAAAATAAATAAACATCTAAATCATCCAAAATCTCAATCAATAACATACATCACAACAATCATCCAAACAATCAACAAATCACATCAATTAACCAATTATCTATCAACATTCATTTCATTAACATTTTAGTTGACTTAGTTTCAATTATTTCACTTATTAACATTTATTTCATGTTGACATCTAACTGATTTGCTTTCATTTTATTCACATCCCATTCATCTACGTTCACTTTCTTCCAATTTGATTTAATTCATTTGTTTCCATCGGTTTTTTATTCATTAAAGTTTTTATTATGCTCACATTCACTTATATACATTCATTGAAATCAAATTTCTCTTTCATTCATTGATTAAAGTTATTACATTAATATAACTTTACAATTTAAGTTCATTTTCATTTTGAACCAATTCTATTTTATCTGCCTCATTTTCTTAATTTATTTCCTTAACAGAATACGCTTATTAATTTCCAATAACTCTACTTAAGTTAAATCAAATTTCATATCTCATTTTAGATTTCCTTTTCATATCTTCGGTGTTCACTAATTTTGTTTACTTATATTTATCAATTCTATTGATTACAAGACTTATATGTTTTCACAAACACTTCAATTGTAATATCCATATTTTTCATTTACATTTACTTTCACAGATTTTCATTTAATACTAAACTCATTCATGAAACATTTCATTTATCATTTCTTTAGTTTATCACTAGTTTATAAACATTCGTTTCTTTTTATTCCAACTTGTTCAACTTTATAATTTTCTCAAATCTATAAACAACTTACAAGATATTATTTAATTCATTTGTCTACTTTATTATGTTCCATTTACTTGTTCAATTTAGTCATTAATCATTTTATAATACACTAAATAAGTATGTAAGATTTATTATAACAACTTAAATTTCATTTATGAACATTTTAATTACTTAAGTATTGATTACATGTATAATATTCCATTACATATTCTTATAAACAATTTAACTTCTCATATATTTATGGCAAGTTATTTTGATGCTTTAGAATGCAATTGATTACATATAAATTAATCTTATTCATTTTATTTAATAAGAATTCTCAACAATTTTACATGTTTTGAATTCCCATTATCTTCCAATTTAAGAGTTTAACTTCAATTTATAATTTCTCCTAAACACTCAGACTGCAATTCTTATTTTGCATTAAGTTAGTTGACACCCAATTTTAAATCTCATTCCACTTTCATTTAATTTATTTATATCCAACTTAGATTAATTTCAATTAACCACATTAATTTTACTTACATTCATTTATTTTTATTCAATTTTTTTACAACTTAAATTACATTTCATTTTAAAAATTCGAGTTTGTATTCATTTTATTAATTCATTTTGTAGTTTAAGTGGAATTTATTCACTTTACTAATCTATCTACTTCATTTCAAATGCAATTCATTTTTTTATTTAAGCTTCTTGAGTTGGACTTCATTCTATTTACTTAATTTCACTAACTCCATTTAATTTAACATTCCTAAGTCAATTATTTTATTTCGTATCTCAAATTCAAAATTTTCTTTTGTTTGCTTAACCAAAAATTTAACCATTTTAAATTCGGTTTTATTTTCTTATTCAAATTTATAAGTTACAAACTTATTTCTTTTCTATACTATTTTAAATTTATAAGTTAAACTTTTTCCTTGTATACTATTTTCAATTATAAATTCAATTTTTTTCTTCTTCATATATTTATCAAATCGTAATTGAGTATATTTTTTCCTTCACCATCAAACATGTTTTATTCGAATATAAATTTCCTTAGCTAGCAATTCTCACTCAGAAACTCGGAAAAGAATACTTACGATGCTGCTGTCATCCCTAGAATTATTTTCCAACAACCAAAGCGAATTTAATACTTTAATCTCCTTCAGAAATCCTTTCAAAATATTTTTCTAGTCAAAACTCTTTCAAATAGTATTAATATTAATTTTGAAGGCTTTGAAAACAATTTTGGGAAAAAAACAAAGGGTTTTAGATTCTAAAATTCTTAATTTTTTTATCCTTCTATTTATAAGCTATATTAAAAATATACTTTACAAATTTCCTTACCTTATTACCAAAATATTTACAACTTGGTTATGCCAAACAATTTTTTTTAATTCTAATTAGATTTCAATTCAATTTAATTATCGACTTCGTAAAATAAAATTCACACAGTATTCGTTTTATTTCAATTCAACCAATAATCGATTATAATTAAATATTATCATCTCCTAACAACTATCATTCATATATAATCAATAACTTTTATATATAAAACACAATTTAGGTAAAATTATTTCGTTTACCCAATTTTAAAATAATATTATGTCGACTTGCCTTGTTCAAGTGTTTAGAAATCTCTATCGATAACACGATATCCCACGCATCGACCAGAATTAGTAAACAACTCAAAGGATAAGTAAACATAATATAAACATTTTATAACACTATTAAGCATGCTCTCTCACATATATAAGCTCAAACAGACTCATTCTAGGGTATTACTACCCTATCTCTAATGAGTCAAACCCCACAATGCCAAGATTATCGCTAAACCCAAGCTCTGATACCAACTGCGACGACCCACATTTTGGAAGGTTTAAATCAACAATAATCCACATATGTCCAATTTAAACAAACCGAAATGTAGATAATCAATGAGGTTAATTAAGAAAAATAAGAAAAGAAGAAGAAACAAAAACAAAATCTCACAGCGAAATGATAAAATATAATAGTCAAGTAAACAGTTCATGAAGCTGTTTATATTATACATTTGATTATAACCTACACAAAATTTATCAGAGTTATATGTACATCAGGGATAAATAAAAATAATGCAGCAAACAATGTGATACATAGAATAATAATAATATACCAAATCTTTATCTTCGTCCTCTAGAAAATAATCTTCAATACACCGAAAAACTCAGACTGATCGGAGCGTAATGAAAAGACAAAACACTCAAGTCATGACTAAAATACTCTAAATATCCGTTTGTTTAAATATGTGAGTCAAATCAATATCACGAAATATGAGTGCAATAACATAAGAGATGTTGCGGGTTTTCCATCTCCTAAATATCCGTTAAAGTATTTATATATAATAGTATACGTCATAATAGATAATGTCTATCAGTAAAATAAATATCAAAATAGCATGAAAACTTTACATTGATCCACCTTAACACATTTGTACAGTTCTAAACCGAAGTTGTAATGTGCTCGTATATGGATAAATATGACAAGGCATATGAGGAAATGCCTAAGGTAGGATTCTACCATTTTACACTTTCTGGCTGGTCGTAACCCATCCCTGGCCAACCGCGAAAATCAATCCAAACGAAAAAGGTGTACCCGTTGAGTTGAAAATCACAATAGTAATATGAGGGATCAACGTCGCTAGAGGTAGCTTACCTCATTGGCCAAACATAGGCTCATGTTTTAGTCATTCTAATTGTGATACGAGTGTCAAAGCTATCCATCATCCTTCTCTTATTCTATTCCAGTAAATATCTCCAATTCAACTAGTACATTTGGGATATCATCCACTACGTACACAGTTATTAAAGTGATTTCAATATTGGCAAAGAGTATGCCAATAAGAGGCCCCGGTCTCTTTAACAACCAAATGTAGTTTACACACTAGTTGATACTTTCACGTTTCGAAAACAATTCGTACTTGATATCAAAATATCATATTCGTTTCAAAATCAAATCCATTTCGAAATTATCATATTCGCTTCAAAAATCATATTATTCAAATGGCAATTCAGTTCGATATATCGATTTCACTTCAAAACTTGATTCAAATTACAATTTTGGTTATAATTCACTTTAACCCAATTTGCATTTAAATCCAAGATTTAGATATAAACATTCCACCCTTTGACCAACTTGAACTTTTTAGAAAATAGTTTAAATAGTTTTAAAATATTTAAATAGTTTTAAAATATTTAAATAGTTTTAAAATCTTTAAATATTTAAAATAATTTAGTAGAAAATAGTTTGACTACCAAAAATGGTTTATATAGTAAAATAGTTTGGAAAATCAAAATAATTTGAATATTTAAAGAAGATAGATTTTAAACAGTTTATATACTAGAATAATTCATTTGAAAATAGTTTAAAGTCTGACCGATTCACTTTTCAAATTTTCCAATTCAACTCAGTTTCAATTTCCATTTCGATTTACTCGATTCAATTTCAATTTCAAGTCGATTTTTACTTTGATTTCAATTTTAATTCAAATAAGTTCGATTTCGATTTCGAGTTAATTCAATTTAGCTTTCAATTCTAAATTAACTTTCACTTCCAATTCCAAATTAATTTGAATTCCAATTCCAAATTATTTCTATTTCAATTCCAAATTAATTTCAATTCAATTCTCAAATTTAAATCATTTAGATTTATATCAATTCCAGTTCGATTTTCAGAATATCGATTCAAAACACTTAAATCAAAATTTCCTTCAATACCCAACTTAAAATCCAAACCTTCAAATATTATTAAATTCCAAGCTCAATTTCAAAATATCATTTTATATCATCTTTACTTAGCAATATCAAAAGTTCAGATAAAAGTCCAATCTTTCAAAACAAATCAATTTCTGAAGTTCGCATCATATTTCGAGTATAACTTAAAAATATCAACTTCGATTAATTAAATAATTTTGTTTACAAAATTTAAATTTCAATATTTCGAGCTCCAGTTCGAAAATAATTAAATTTCCATAAATTCCATTTTTATTTAAAAAACAAAATCAATTTAAATAGTTTCAAAATAAAATTTAAAATTATTTAATTTAATCAATCCAGTGTCCATATATGATTCTCTGTTATATGGCCAAGTGAATCAATTATTTCAATTTAATTCCAAGGATGGATATATATCATTTCAATCCAAAATAAATGCCATAAGTATATATCATTTCAACCTGTTTCTTAAGTTATTCGAAATAATTAAATTTACAATTTTGTATACTGTAGATAATATACAGGATGATAACATGATATATCAAAATAAATAAACATCCAAATCATCCAAAATGTCAATCAATAGCGTACATCACAACAATCATCCAAATAATTAATAAATCACATCAATTAACCAATCATAAAAAATTTGCAATTTTACTAGCAGTTTAATTCAAATTTCCATTTAACTTTTAATTAAAATTTCTAACATATAAATTTCTATGTTAATTTCCATGTTAATTAAATTCACCAAACACAATCAATAGTTTAACTCATTTCAGAATTTCAATGTAACTAACATAAAAGTACTTTAGCCAATCATAAGCATATAAAACACTCACCGTCATTCGAAACTGAAAATTCATATGAAGCGAACTGCAACAATTTAAACTCCATAGCGTAGACAACGTCAATACGATTCCAACGTAATTTATTTCGTTCAAAACGGCCTTGGAAAAAAAATGCAATACTATTAATATTTGAGATAACTAGTATATAATTAACATTTGATTAAAATCATTAAACTAACACAAACCCTTATCCTTCTCTTCTGCGTCGCGTACAGGTCGCCTCCCCCACGCTCTCCTTCTCAGATTGCGACATGCTTCATTCTTTTTTTAAAACGAATGCCACCCAAAATTTTCGTCGTTGACCAACCCCACCGCGCTCGCGACCATCGCATTATCAGCTATAGCTCACCGCGCTTCCGTTGCACTGCGAGCTCCAGTCATCGAGAAACCCATGCCGCTCCTCTCCAATCAATCGCACCCATAAAACCTAGATCTGTAGCTCGCCATCACAAGCAATCTCGCGCGCGCGTTTATCCACATCACGATTCGATCATGCTTTTTGTTCTTTTTTCACTCGCTATGTTTTTTTTTCTTCTACCGATTTTTTTCGTTTTGTAAGTTGTGATTCGAAATAAAAGGGAAGATAAGTCGTGGGTTTGTGTAGCAGTTAAAAGGGGAAAGAAACTAAAATATTTATATAATATTAGGAAACATCTAATCAATTCAGAAATTTCTGAACTCTAAAAGACGCATGCCGCCTGATATTTATAATATTTTACCCCCATTCTGAACATAATGGAACTAGTTCCGAGGTCTAATTCGATCGTATGCGAAAGATAGCTTTCCAAAATTGATTGATTTTAATTAAATTCCGAAATAAATTTCTATGCGTTTCAAGCTCGCATGGCCAAACGACAAGTCCAATCGCTATGAAATTTGAAATCCTATAATAATTCACCATTACGAATCCATGAAGCTAGTTCCGTCAAAATTCGAGACTGTTTCCAAAATGACTATTTTTACTTTAATTAAAATATAAAATTTCCACATTTTAATTATTCACATTTAAATCCAATTTTAAATGTTAACCATCTTCGCTCATATTTAAATAAAATTTAAATCAATTTTCGATGCCATTTTCATTCTCTTTAAACCCAGAATTCCATTATTTACATAATAACAACATAAATTTAAATTACTGCTTAAAATTTTAAAAAGATCTGTTCATATGATTTGGGCTGAAAGAAACTCTAGAGTGTTTTCAGGAATTCCTCCTCTAAACACAGTATCTTTCTTTCCTTAGTCAGGGCATTATAATCTATTTGTTGCTGTACTTGTCATCGGTATCTTGCGATGCTTGGGATTTTCCTTAATGTTAGTTAGAGTCTTGACTGTTCTGCTTCGAGTCCTCTATTGATGTCTTTATTCAATTTAGTTTCAAATGCTTTTGTGATTGCTTGGAGTTTTGTTCGGCGCCGCTTTAAGTCTGTTGGCCTCTCCTGTGCAGTTTTCTTTTGTGTCTTTTTGGTCTTTCTTCTCCTTTATTTCTCATGTATTTCCTTATTTATAATTATAATACTTTTTACACGTTATAAATAAAAGGTAGAGGCCCTTTCAACTTCGCCGGCTTTGCCAAAATTTAATTACCCGATAAATCAATATTAATAAATCCTCAAATAAAAAATAAATTCTAGTTATCAACATTATTTTATTTCTAAATAATCCACATTTATTATTCAACTTTAGTTAATGATTATAAACATAGTCAATACATAGAACTTATTTCAATACTTGTTATCACCAAAATTAGTTATTTCAAAGTTTTATTCAAGTTCATATAGAAATAAATTACAGTAATAAATTATTAAATTTTATTTCTAACCATTTTTATCCAATAACCACATTAAATTCAATAATTTAAAATAGTTAGAAACACTGGCCGTTAAATATAGTATACTAAAATGTTATCTATATATACCAACACGAACCTATCCAAGTACTCTCGAAATACTTGGTTCATCAAATCCACGAAGAAAGCTGGTGCATTCATTAACCCGAATGGCATTACTAACCACTCATACTAACTATACCTAGCCCGAAATGCAGTTAACGGAATACTATCTTCTTCCACTCTTAACTGATGGAAACCTGTCGCCAAATCCAACTAGGAAAACACTCTGGCTCCACATAACTGATCAAACAGATCGTCAATTCTCGACAAAGGATACTTATTCTTGATCGTCCTCTCCTTCAACTTACAATAGTCAATTCACATCTTTAACGACCATTCGGTTTCTTCATGAACAGCGCGGTCACTCCTCAAGGTGAACTGTTTGGTCTAATAAAATTCCTTTTTTTAGATTCACTAGCTGCACCTTCAATTCCTTCATTTCGATCGGTGTCATCCTGCTAGGTGGTCTATTGATAGGTTTAGCCCCTGGCACAAGATCTATCCGAAATACAATAGCTCATTTCGATGGTAGTCCTGTAACCAGCTCAAAAACATCTGCAAATTCTCTTGCTACTCGAACCTGGATTAACTCTTCTTCCAGTTCCATAGCTCTTAACAAAGCACAAGCACTTCGGTCAGAATTCTCCATCGAGAATATGATTTAGTTATGACTATCAGGGTGTCTCAACTATATTTCCTTATCCTGACAAAATATCCTAGCCTCTTACTTACCCAACCAATCCGTACCCAAAATGATCCCGAAATTTACGAAATAAAAAACATACAGATTGCACGCAAACTTATGACCTAACAAACCAAGTTCTAACTGGTCACATCTCATCCCTAGAGTTGCATACCCTCCTATCGGATTCGCAACCCTTAAGAAAGTAACAAGGTATGTGGGTTCTAAGCATAATTTATCAACCAAACACTACGATATAAATGAATGTGATGCACCAGTATCAAATAGTACCCTAACTGGTATACTCTGAATCAAAAGCGTACCTTCCATCACAGTCTTCGCTTTTCCAGCTACAGTTGCCTAGCGGATGATGGTCCAATAGCAAAAACTTTAAACTTGTCCATCCTAAATGGTTCTGGAACTGGTTCTTATAATGCCCAACCTGATCACAGTTGAAGCACTTCACACGCTTCTTTTCCGCAGCCTTCTTCCCCTTGCCTAACTGGCATTCATGAGCATGGTGACCTTTCTAGTCGCACTTGAAACAGACTAAATCAGCTTTTTCCTTCTTAGCAGCCTCTCCCTTCTAGGATCCCTTCTTCTTAAAGAACTTTCTCTTCTTTCCCTAAGAACCCTGGGTTTCAACCGGCTTTTCCTTCCCACAGGTAGCAAGCATTTCCTCATGTCGGATTTCCATCTCCACAACTACATTACAAGGATCATGGAGATGTGGTAGGGTTGCCCTAGCAATCTCCGGTCTCAATCCCCGAATGAACTTCTCATTTCTCCTGATGATGGTGTCTACGGTAGCATACCCATATCAGGATAACTCATCAAACTTGGTAGCATACTTAATTACCGACATCTCTCCCTACATCAAATCCATAAACTTCTTCAGCAATGCCGATTTACCAACTTTAGAAAAAATCTTTGCTTGAGTCTCTTTCGATACTCTGCCCAAGTCAACTCTTCCTCGAGAACTCCGGCAGTAACACTATTCGACCAATGAAGTGCTACCACTTGCAACTACCTAGAGGCTAATCTCCTCTTTTGCTCATCATCCAAACCCAAATTAGTGAAGATTCTCTCACAATGAAACAACCAATTCTCAACTTTCATGGCATCCTCCGTTCCTACAAACGGCTTCACACCCAGACTGGTGTAATCCCTGCACAACTTAGCATAGTTATTCCCTATTGGAGCCAAGAGATTAGCTCCTCCAACATTCCCAACAACTCCAGCAGCTGCTCCTGCTTGCATCAGTTGACGAAAAACCGATAGATCGTCCCATATCCACCGGTGGATTTCCAACACCTACATTAACATCTGCATTTTGATTAGCATTAGCTTGTCGACCCAGGTTCCTCCTAGTGGGCCGAGCATTTCCATTGGTCGTGGTGCTTCCTCCACCGAGATTTCCTTATCCGTTTCCTGCCTCCATATCTTCTTTCTCGTAAATCTGCATACGAGGCTTAGTAAGATACTGAAGAACGGTCCTAGAGAGAGGGAAATATATACTTATACACACACATACGCATGCACACACACACACACACACATATATCAAATACAAGTACGTCACTATAGTGTTAACTCAAACCCCGATCTTGTTTTCTGATTTATTGGATTATGTTTTGAAAAATCTTTTAGCTTTAAATTTCTTTTAATTTTTCATAAACCTATGCTCTGATACTAACTTGTAACGCCCCCCACTTGAAGGCCTAAAACTAACGGTTATGGATGTTGTAGTCATTCATAGCTATTAATCCTCAACGATCAAATACGGTAATGTTAGATACATTGATATAACAGAAAGACGTGGATATGAAAAAAATTTAGAATCATTAAACAAATTTCACATTCCATTTAAAATCATTTCAACATTCTTTACATAACCCCGTATTTGAGAACCACGTTAAGAGAAAATATAATTATTACAACATACGCTAAGAGCGACATAAAAAAAATGCTCCTTTAGATGATCAGAGTATCTAGGCAATTAAACGACTTTTCCTTTACAACAAAACACAACGGAATCAAAATAGAAAAGAACTCTAAATATCTATCATGCCTCCTGCACATCTCCGAAAGCTTATTTGTCTAATGAGGTACTTGAAAACCTCAATTGCAAACTACTCAAAATCAATTGACCACTAAGAGTTTAAGGAGAAAACATAAACTTCAAGTCGGACACAAAGCCTGGTATGAATAATAACCTACCATCCCAAATCATTTTAGATATCTAGTGAGACCATGCCACTTAACGGAACGGGCTTCCCCCTCACTAGTATCCTTCAAAAATTTATAATAACCATATATTGTGCTCCTTCATCCACAATGGTTAAAACACATCAATTCAAAATATTATGACGAAATGCAAACAAGTAAATCATTTCCCAATTACCCATCCGCATTCATTTTGACTATTTGTCTCAGTTATAGTTTCTAGGGTCACCATTAACCTATTAGTTTTCATGGACTCACTAATAACTCGTTTAAAACTTAGGGACTCCCTATCCGGTTTCGTAGTTTTCATGGGATTACTAAGAACCTATTGGCCCCTGCCAACAAATCTTTCTAAAAATAGTTTTCATAGGTTTACTATGAACCCGTCTATCTGACAACTTTAATTAGTATTTAGGCATCGTACATTCTGGTCTATCTGATCTCTCAGATGCAACTTGACTCATTCAAGAGTTAACTCAATTTATATTCACTACTGGGTCAACCTAATTGGTTATTTTCCTTTTTCCCCAAAACACAGTTATGGGTCCATTTTACAGTGAATATGTATATTAGAAGAAGTAAACATAATAACACAATGACACCATCATCTGTGGTTTAATATCCTTGAAAGCATTTTCAATGAAACATGGTTAATCCCTTTAACTTATCATTTCATTAAGGAAAGCTTCTACAAAAACTCCATACTTAACAGTCATTTTAAAATTCCTTTATTAGACCATGGTTTTCCCTTAAAAATGAGATTGGGTTCTCTATTTTGAAAACTAAGGCTTTCAAAACCTTAAACCTTTACTTTAGAAACCATTGGATAACCTCTTTCGAAAGCATTCAAATCCTCTTTTCAAAAGACTAAGCATTTTCCTTTCGAACCATTTTAAAACTTCTCTTTCGCAACCATCAAAATATACCATTTGAAAGTATCAAAACATTACTATCTAATTATAGAAGCATAGCTTCGAAACTATTTAAAAGCAACTCTTTCAAAACCATTGAAAGTACCCCTTTCGAAACCATCGTGTTTAATTTTTAAATATATCATTTTGGGTCTAAGTGAATACAAGCGAAAGTACCATTTTGAAACCATTAAAAAGAGTCTGGGGAAAAACCAATGGCTTCGACACCATCCTTTTGAAAGCATTTGTCTTTAAGTTAAAATAATAAGAAGGAAAGCGTCGAAACCCCTTTCGATACCATTAACTTCGAAACCTTTAGTATAGTTGGCCACCAGGGCCCTTTCGAAAGCATTGGTAAGCGTCATTGTATCTTATAAAACAAAGGTTACCTTTTAAACTCGTTGATAAATTCAATCCCTTCGAAAGGTATAAAGATGGCAGAGTGGTTTCAATTTAGTTCAAACTACCCTTTCGAAAGCTTTATTTTAAAAACAAGGCAACTCATTCGAAAGCTACCTATTCGAAACAAAAAGGCGGCAACCTCATCGAAAACTATGTTAAATCCTTTCGAAAGAATTCCTTTAAAAAAAGGCAAGCGACATTTCTTTATAAAGCAAAACGGAGGCTTCGACCCCTTCGAAAGCATGGTTACGACTCTATTCCTGCCACCTTTCTCCAATCCACTATGTACCAAAGCTTGATACCTTATGTATTGGTTTCGACTTGGTTGGGGGTGGAGGTATAGGGCCAAAAGGTAGCTGCTGGACGTGGTGAAACCAAAAACTTACACAAAACCCGTTTTGTTGCCTTTTAGGTAAATGCTTTTCAACTAACTTGCTTATTTACAGAAATATGATTGGTTGCCACAAACATTATCAAAATCTTTTATAAAAGACTCCCGAAATTATTCAGAAATTAATTAGAAGTAATGAACAAAATAGCCCTCCCCTTTAACAAAACAATTATGATACTTAAGTCCTCCTTCTTAAATAATTTATTTCCCATAGTAAATTACTTAGGAAAAATCTCCAAAAATTATAGAAATTCACTTTTAATACGTTATCTAACATATAAATTTCGGACACAATTCTTTATATAATAGCGAAATAAATATTTAAACCCAGTTATATACATCTTTCCTTGAAAATTCACAATAAATTATCTATAGCTTGGATAATTAACAAAATTTAAACCCATCTCCAAAATAATGTTTTACATAATATATTAAATCCTCATGACATTCGTAACCCATTATAAGTGATTTTTGCCTTAAAATCATAGTAAACATTTATCAAACAACCTCATTTGAATTAAACATATAATATATTCCAAGCATATCGTCATTAAAATCATCATATAGGATTAAATTCTTAAACCCGAAAACAATTGTTCTTTGAAAACAAAAATGAGATGGTTTAGATTATTATTCACCTTGATTTCGATAAGGACTTGAGATTTGTACTTGATTAAGTCTTCTACCTTGATTCCTTAGCTTTTACTTGAATTACTTTGCTTATGTAATGGCCGGCTTGAGCTCTCTTTGGTTAGGTTTTTAGAGTTTGGACGTGTGAAAATGAGAATGGGACTAAGGTTTTAGGGGTTAAGGATATAATGGACCGCTATTCCCAGAATGGGACCTCGACCTCTACTTTATTTTCAAACCTCAATCTCCTTATCTCTTTAACCTTTACATTATTCTGCTTAATTTATCTAATTAAATCTCCTGAATAATGTCATTTAAAATTAGGGGTGTTACAGGCTCCCGTCCTTGAAGAATTTCATCCTCGAAATTCAGTAAGGACTAATTACTAAGCATAGCGATCATATGTAACATCTCCTATCTACCATAATAGGCTACTTGACTAGGAACAGTCTATATAAAGAAAATATAGAATATATCCTCATAGCAGATTAGGATAAGTATCTCTAATCATTTCTTCTGTCTCTCAAGTACAGTCCTTCTCGTTGTCGCTCCACTGAACTTTCACCAACTTGACTGTCTTGTTCCTTAATCTCTTCATACCTCTCGCTATAACCTGAACTGGTCGTCTGACAAAAATCAAATTCGGTTTTACTATCAAATTTTCCAACCCTATTGGAGGAATAATAGTCACTGGATCATGCACATACTTGCAAAGTTGAGACACATGAAACACATTATGGATACCTGCTATACTGCTTGGCAACTCTACTCTATATGCAAGATTTCTGATCCTCTCTATAACTAGGGACAGACTAACATACCTCGGTGCCAGTTTCCTTGACTTTCCAGATCGCATCACACCCTTCGTTGGCGATACTTTAATGAAAACCTTATCTCCAACTGAAAATTCTAGTTTTTACGTCTCTTATCTGCGTAACTCCTCTGTCTGGACCGAGCTTCCTTCATTCTCTCTCAGATCAACTCAATCTTCTCTATCGCCTCTCTATCCAGATCTGGACCTATGACTAATCTGTCTTAGTCTCCAACCAACATGCTGGTGATTTGCACGACCTTTCATACAAATCTTCAAAAGGCGCCCTTTCTATACTAGTCTGATAACTGTTATCGTAGGAAAACTCCACTATGTGTAGGTGATCTTCCCAAGATCCACCAAAGTCCAGTACACAAGCTTTTAACAAATCCTCGAGTACTTTATTGACTCTCTCTATCTTCCCATCCATCTGAGGTTGATATGCAGTACTAATATTAAGCTTGGTATCTAATACATCCTGTGGACTCTTTCAGAATTCACTATAAAAAAAGCATCTGTATCATTGACTATACTAATAGAAATTCCATGCAGTCTAACTATGTTCTTCATGAACAAATTAGCTAAAATAGGTGTCGTCCTGGTTGACTTAATTGAAATGAAAGGACACTCTTGGTCAACCTGTCCACTATGACCCATATACTTACATTTCCTCTATTCGACCTTGGAAACCATCTATAAAATCCATGGATATTGAATTCAATTTCCAAACTGGTACGTCTAAAGGCTGAAGAAACCCACTTGGCTTTTGATGTTCGGCCTTCACTCATTGACAGTTTGCACACTACCTAACCCAAAAGCTGACATCCCTTTTCATATCTTCCCAATAGAAGCTCCTCTTTATATCTTGATGCATCTTGGTCCCTCCAAGATGGATTGTAAATTTAGATCGATGACATTCCTTAAGAACTTCTATCCTTATGTCCTCATCACTCGGAACACACAACCGTCCCTTCTAGCTCAACCATCCTCTCTGGTCAAGACTAAAACCCTCTAGATCATCAATCTCAGTTCCAACATCAAGCCTTCTAACCTCTCGATTAATAATGGATCATCTTACCGTTTAGAAGCAATCCTTTCGATCAACACTGGTCAAACTTCCAAACAGGACAACATGGCTGTGCTCTGACTAGAACTAGCAGTGGACTAATAAATTCTTTTTCTTGATTTTCTTTTGTATAAACTTTTCTTTCCTTTTCTTTTGTAATTTTTAATTTAATCTTCTATGTTTTTTTTAAAAATCAACTATGCCAAAAAAACAAGTTGTTTTCAATTGTTTTTAATTTAATTTGTTTTTCTCTAATTTATTTTAGTTTCTTCATGATATATAAAAACTGTATATACATATTGTTTTTATTTTCAGGTTTCCAAAGTAGATAGTAAGAGTTGCATGCTTTATTGAGCTTGCTAAAAAAATGCTTGCTTATTAATAATTTTCTTTATAATTGCATTGCATTGTATATAACTATTATTTTTGTTTATCTTGCATTTGTCGGGTGCTTGCATTTTATAAGAAAAACAAAATTTCAAAAATTAAAAAACAAAAACATATTTCATTTGTAGTTGCACTGTTAATTCACATTTATTTTCAGTTTTGCAGTTCATCTTAAAATTTTGATCAATAATAACTACTAGAAATCTATTGCTCTTAATTATATATTGATAATTTGTCACCTTTAAATAATTTACTTTCGTGGTGTCTAGGCTACGGCAGAGTAATAACCATTTATAAATATTATAATGATTCGTAAATATTATAGTGGTTTTTCCTCCGAAGGTACTTAAATCTTCAGTTGCATTACTATGGTGATTCATGATGCACCGATAACCCCTATTCGTTATCTGGCCGAGAACTATCTTGTTGATTTAAGACAATATGTGATTATACAATTTCGGGTTAACTTAGGATAAACCATTTGTAATTAACCCTTGCATTCATTTAGTTTTATTAGATCATGCATATTTAAAAAAAATCAAAATTCAAAACTAAAAAAATTGCAAATATTCCTTTTCCTTTGAATTTTTAAATCATTTTCTTTGAAATTTCAAAAATCCAAAAAATTTAGAAAAACCAAAATCCAAAAAAATATATTATAAAACCTTTTCAAAAACAAAGATTTTTTTTTGAAAAATAAAAATCAATTTTCTATTTCAAAAAATAAATTCAATTTGTAAATACTTTTCCTTTATAAAAAAACATTCTTGAAAATGTCCGAGTTTCCCCACTTACGTGAATTTACAATAGTTGTAAAAATCTATATAATGCATATGATTTCACTCCAAATTTTTATGGATATTTTAACGACAACCATTGTATAAATAATTCGAATTTCGAACCACAAAATTTTTAAAACGATGACCAACCTTCGACTCTTGAAAATAGCATTTCATCTTTACTTGAATTCTCCACACAACAAAATCAAAGTATAAATGATTTGTGTAATTCAATTTGTGTAACAACTCGAGTCAAGAATCTCAAAATTTGAATTCAATTCAAAATTCAAACGATTTCGTTTATAACCCATGCCAATTCAATTTCGAATTCCAAAATGAATTTCAAACACAAAATGAAAACGGAAAAAAAATTTAAACGAATTTGGCAGTAGGAATAATCTTAATCACCTTATGATTGAAAATCTTTGTTTTCGACAATTTCAAAGTGAAAATCCTCATGTTAATAACTATAAATTGGATTTTGTTAAGCGAATGGACGAAATTTACAATGATCACATGGATTCGTTGATTGAAACATATATGAAACAATCTGATAAACAAAATCAAATCCCAATGTGCGACGAGTCAAGTGATAATCCACCTTTCACCCAAATCGACGATTTTCAAATAACAATTTTTGAAATTGAAAACAAAAATCTTAAAGAAGTTGTTGAAAATTTGGTAATTGATTCGGATTTCAGTTCTCTTGAGGGTGTGGAACCAAATTTAAAATTCGATCTTCCTTTTTTCGATTTCAAAAATTTAAATACAAAAACTTCGGATTTTGAACTTGAGATACGCAATGAAGTTGTTGATAATCCAACAAAGGAAGACGAATTTAACGAACATGATTTCTTAGGAATTTTGAAAATGAGTTGTCGAATTCTGAATAGGAAGATTTAAATCACCATTTTAATATTGAAATCAATAACTTTGAAGAAGTTTTCAATGAAAAATTTGAATTTCAAAATGGTGGAAATAAACTTGAATTTCAGCCAATTGTTTTATCAACCCAGAAAATCATCCAAAATAAAACAACTCATACGATTTTTAATAAAACAACATTTTTTTCCAAATCAACATTCAATTTTGAAATCTTTTATGGTTTGGTTTTTCAAGCTTAAGATGTGTCTCGTATACTTGACGAGACAAATGAATTGGTTTTTGGAAGACCGTTTCATTTACTTTTTGATGATATTATTTCTGATCTCGTGTAAATACCGTTCACCTTCATGTAAATATAGATCATCTTTTTATTTTTGTTTTATTTTTCTCCTTCCACTTGGGTTGACTGTAGGGACACGGTCAAAATCAAGTGTGGGGGGAAACTCATCATCATTTAAGATTTTTCATGACTTATTTTTACCTTTTCTTTCCAAATTCAAAAAAATCTAAAGGAATATTTTTTTTTAAGCATTTTGATTTATTTTTAAAGAAACACTATAAGATAAATATATGGTTTTGGTTTATTAAATTGAAATTTTTGAAAATTTGTTTGAATTAATAAAAATAAAAAATGAAGTTTGATTACAAATAACGATGGTTTAATTAGTATATAAGAAGATCCATACGTGTTAGTTATGAAATATCCTAATTGAAAATCTTTGTTTCAAAAAGGGGTGAATTCAAATAAAAGGACATAACATTTTTTTGTCATCTAAGTTAACTGGTGCTAAGATGATTTTGCAAAATTTCTCTTCAAATAAAACAAAAACAAAAATTTCTTGTATATATGTATATATTTTTCTTAATAAACACCTAGAGTCATGTGTTCACAGTCGTGTGTTCACTCGCCAGGCTCTGTACCCTTGTCACATAAGTCCGGAAGGCAGTGCATGATCGGTATATCTGAGTTAGGTGTATGTATATAAAAATTCTTTTAATAACGCCTTAGGTGTTTACACTCGTGTGTTCACTCGCCACGCTCTGTATTCCCCTTACATAAGTCCGAAAGGTAGTGCATGGATAATATACCTGGCCTCAGTTTTCTGAGTTAGGCATATATAAATATTGTTAATATCAATAAAATTTTCAAAGGAAAAAATTGGAGAGAGTAAGCAAATGAAATCCAAGCACTATTTTTACATATTTGATTTGACTCGTTATTGAAAAGAAATGAAAATACTACTTTGATAAACTTTGGTAATCAACTAAGGATCCATTTCATAGTTACACTATATTATCGACCAAAATAACGAGTTAAAGTATAGTTTATTTGTTACGATAACTTGATTTTTTTTTTGGAAATTTTGACAAGTAATGATCTTAAATTTCTCGATAATAACCAAAACCTATATTTAAGGTATTTGTATCAATTTAGAAGTAAATCTTTCATTTGTAAATATTTCAAAAACTTGCATTCATCTCTTTGTAAATAAATCTTGCATTTTTGTAAATATTTTCATCCTGCATTTGGATTTTGTAGGCAGTATCCGTTGAAAACCCTCATGAAACAACACTCGTCCTACAAAGGACACCCAGAGGTTTAACGGCTTGTTGTATATGCTCAATCCACTCGTGCTCCATACGAAAACGGATTTATCTTAGTTTTTATTTATTCGTGGATGAATAAAAAGATAAGTGTGGCGGCATTTGATGTGCACATAAATGTGCTTACTTTTACTACCATATTTAATCTATTTAAATTAAATAAATGATCATATCGGGTATTTTAACTCGTTTAAACCAAATTAAAATTATTTTGAAATTGTCACATATTCATCTCCATATGGGGGCGAAATGGTCATTTTTGCGCATATATTAATTTGAGAAAATTTAATTGGGAATTTCTTAATTATTTTGTAGGAATTTGGCTTCACATACAAGTGTCTTCATGAAGATATATACATGCACAAGAGTGAACACAAAGGAATGCAGATGGTAATAATACGAAACCATGATCATGGAGGACCCCACCTACCCACCTTTCTTTATGTACAAATTAGAAGCTAATCCACATGCTAATGACCATTACACTTTCATGCATACTAAATGGATGATTATTGAAGCTAATGATAACTTGGCCACCACACTTCCTACAAGGGCATTTTGGGCATTCCCCTGAAAATGGATTATGGTTTCATACATGTGTAAATACCCCTTATGTTTTATGTAACCCTCCTCTTCTTTAGTCTCTTCTTTAGTCTCTTCTTTAGGCTCTCTTCCTCTTAGTTAATTTTAGTTTAGGCACAAAATAAAACACAAGCTATCTTTCTATTTTCATGGCTACTTAGCCATGTCTTTTCATGTAGCTTTCTTTTTTTATGCAATGTTAATCAATGTTCACTTTTATTTACATGCTCTATTCCTTTCTTGTTAGTAGTTAGTTTATTATTCATGCAAGTAGATTAGAATTTACTTCTTTTTACTTAATTTTTCCTTTCATTTTGCTCTCTTTTTCCTCTTGTTTGTTTTATGTTGATACTACTACTTGTGTTGATATGATAACACAAAATAGAGGCTAATCCCTTAAATTTAGGGGTAATGAAGCCTATAATCATGTAGCTTCAACATTTTGATAATTATTGCTCTCTTTTGTGCTTAAATGATTGTTGATGTGATTTACTGTTTCATGTTGGATTTAATAGTCTATGTTGATCATAACAAATAGGCTATTCTTAAACAATCACAAACAATGATTACCTCTTCATTTACATATGATGATGGTAATGAAGTGAGTGTTGAAATTAAAATTTGATGGCCTGTATTTCTAATTAATAGTTAATAGGTCATGACCAAAATAGATTTTGCTTTCAACTTGTTGTCATTTTTCATGAGATTTGAAAAGTAGTTTAATGGGTGTGTTATAGTTTGATGGCTTATATTGAGCCAATTAATAGCACAAATATGCCATACTCATGATAAGCACACCAATTAAACCCACTAATGACCAAAAAAGAGAGATCATAATTTCATATTTATTGAACTACGTGTTCTAAAAGTGGATTTATCTCTAAATTATCTTTCCACTCTCATATTTTCATCTATTCTCTTTTGTCATTTTTCTCATTTTTTTAGCTAATCACTCTCAAATTTGGTTTAATTTGATTGAATAGAAATTTAAAATCTAATAATTCCCTACGGGTCGACCCGTACTCACCACATACTAACTTTTGTACGCCATGCGCTTGCGGTTATTTTAATTTTAAATTTATCGATAATTTTCTAAACCGATAGAAAATTTGTCGTTAAACAGATCCGTTAAACTATTTATATATAATAGTATACGCTATAATAGATAATGTCTATCAGCAAAATAAATATCAAAATATCAATAAGGCTTTACATTGATCTACCTTAACACATTTGTACAGTTCTAAACCAAAGTCGTAATGCGCTCATATAGGGATAAATATGACAAGGCAGGTGAGGAAATTCCCAAGGTAGGATTCTTCCATTTTACCCTTTCTGGCTGGTCATAACTCTTCCATGGCCGACCGCGATAATCAATCCAAACGAAAAAGGTGCACCGATCGAATCGAAAATCACAATAGTAATATGAGGGATCAACGTCGCTAGAGGTAGCCAACCTCATTGGCCAGACATAGGCTCATGTTTTATTCATTTTAATTATGACACGAGTGTCAAAGCTATCCATCGTCGTTCTCTTATTTCATTTCAGTAAACGTCGCCACTTTAACCACTACATTCTGGATATCATCCGCCGCGTACATAGTTGTTAAAGTGGTTCCAATATTGACAGAGAGTATGCTAATAAGAGGCCCGATCTCTTTAACAACCAAACGTTGTTTACACGCCGGTTGATACTTATATGTTTCGGAAACAATTCATACTTGATATAAAAATATCATATTTGTTTCAAAATCAAGTCTATTTCGAAATCATCATATTCGTTTCACAAATCATATTTTACATAAAAATGTCAATCAGTTCGATATATCGATTTCACTTCAAAACTTGATTCAATTTACAATTTTGGTTATAATCCACTTTAGCCCAGTTCACATTTAAATCCAAGATTTAAATATAAGCATTTCGCTCTTTAACCAATTTAAATTTTGTAGAAAATAACTTAACTAGTTTTAAAATAGTTAAATAGTTAAAATAATTTAATAGAAAATAGTTTGAGTATTAAAAATGGTTTATATGGTAAGATAGTTTGGAAAATCAAAATAATATGAATATTTAAAGAAGATAGATTTTAAATAGTTTATATTAGAATAATTCATTTTAAAATAGGTTCATAGTCAAACCGGTTCACTTTTCAAATTTTCCAATTCAAATCAGTTTCAATTTCCATTTCGATTTAATCTATTCAATTCCGATTTCAAGTCGATTTTTTTACTTCAATTCCAATTTTAATTCAAATATGTTCGATTTCAAATTAATTCAATTTCGCTTTCAATTCCAAATCAACTTTCACTTCCAATTCCAAATTAATTTAAATTCCAGTTCCAAATTAATTTCAGTTCAATTCTCAAATTTAAACTGTTTAGATTTATATCAGTTCCGAGTTCGATTTCCAAAATATCGATTGAAAACATTTAAATCAAATTTTCCTTCAATATCCAAGTTAAAAATCCAAACCATCAAATATTATTAAATTTCGAGCTCAATTTTAAAATATCGTTTTATATCACCTTTACGTAGCAATATCTAAAGTTCGAATAAAAGTTCGATCTTTTAAAATAAATCATTTTTTGAAATTCACATCATATTTCGAGTATAACTTAAAAATCTCAGCTTCGATTGATTAAACAATTTCGTTTACCAATTTAAATTTCAACATTTTGAGCTCCAGTTCGAAAATAATTCGATTTCCATAAATTCGATTTTTATTTCTTACAAAAATCAAAATCAATTTAAATAGTTTTAAAACAAAATTTAAAATTATTTAATTTAGCCAATCCGGTGTTAGTATATAATTCTCTATCCTATGGCCAAGTGAATCAATTATTTCAATCTAATTCTAGAGATGGATATATACCAATTCAATCCAAAATAAATGTCATAGGTTTATATCATTTCAACATATTTCTTAATCTATTCAAAATAATTCAATATATAGTTTTATATATTGTAAATAATATAGAGGATGATAACATGATATATCAAAATAAATAAACATCCAAAATATCAAAAATCTCAATCAATAGCATACATCACAACAATCATCCAAATAATCAACAAATCACATCAATTAACCAATTATCAACTTGCAATTTTACCCGCAGTTTAATTCAAATTTCCTTTTAACTTTTAATTCAAATTTCTAACATATAAATTTCTATATTAATTTCCATGTCAGTTAAATTCACCAAACACAATCAATAATTTAAGTCACTTTCGAATTTCAATATAACTAACTGTTCGTCGACAGAATTTCTATCGGTTTAGAAAACCGTCGAACGAATTTAAATTAAAAATAACCGCAAACGCACGGTGTATGAATGTAGCACGTGGCGAATACGGGTCGTTCCACAGGGAATTGATGATTTTAAAACTCTACTCAGTCAAATTAACCAAAGTTGAAAGAGTGATTAACTAAAAAAAGAAGAAAAATGACAAAAGAAAATAGATAAAAATATGAGAGTGTTAAGACAATTTAGAGGCAACTTCCACTCTCTAGATCACATAAATCAACAAAATGAAGTTGTGATCTCTCTTTTCTTTGTCATTAGTTAGCTTAATTGATGTGCTTATCATAAGTATGGCCTATTTGTGCTATTAATTAGCTCAACATAAGCCATCAAACTATAGCACACCCCTTAAATCATTTACTAACTCACATGAAAAATGATAACAAAGTTGAAAGCAAAATCGATTTTAAGTATGGCCTATTAACTATTAATTGGAAATATAGACCATCAAATTTTAATCTCAACATTCACTTCATTACCATCATCATATGTAGATGAAGAGGTAATTTGTGTTGGTGATTGTTTAAGTATAGCCTATTTGGTGTCAACAATATAGGCAATCAAATTCAAAGCAAAAACAACAAGTTAACCACTTCATACATTCTCATTAAAGCACAAAAAGAGAGTATAAAACATCAAAATGTTGAAGCTGCATGATTAGAGGCTTCAATACACCTAAATTGAAGGGATTAACCTCTCATTTGCGTTATCATATCAACACAAGTAGCATGCAACATGAAAGCAAAAAGAAAGAAAAATGAAAGCTAATGGAAAAGAGATCTATTCTATTTGCATAAAAGAAAAAGAGATCTACACTACAACATCAAAGAAAATAAACAAAGAAAGGAAAAGATCATATATTAAATTGCATAAAAAAAGAAATTACATGAGAATTAAAATGGCTAAGTAGCCATGAAAAAGAAAGAGAAAAGCTTTGTTTATTTTGAGCCTAAAACTAATAAAGAGGAAGAGGGCTACATGAAACATAAGGGGTATTTATACAAGTAAGAAACCCTAATGCATATTTTTGGGGAGTACCCAAAATGCCCTTGGAGGAAGTGTGGTGGCCAAGTTATCATTAGCTTTAATAATCCCCCACTTAAATGTACATGAAGCTTTAAATGTCTTTTAGCATGTGGTAGGTGGGGTCCTCCATGTTCTTCACTTTGAATTATTTCCATCTTCATTCTTTTGTATCTTCTTTGTACATGCATATTCCTTCATGAAACCACTTGTAATTAAGTTTAAATTCCTACAAAATAATATAGAAATTTCCCATTAAATTTTCTCAATTTGATATATGCACAAAAATGACCATTTTACCCCTATATGAAGATGAATATGTGACAATTTGAAAACAATTTGAATTTGGTTTAAACAAGTAAAAATACCCAATATGATCATTTATTCAATTTAAATAGATTAAATATGGTGGTAAAAATATGCATATTTAAGTGCACATCAAATACCCCCGCACTTATCTTTTTATTCGTCCTCGAATAAAGAAAAACTAAGATAAATCCGTTTTCGTAGGGAGCACGATTGCATTGAGCATATGCAACAAGCCATTAAACCTCTGGGTGTCCCCAGTAGGACGACTGTTGTCTCGTGAGGGTTTTCAGCGGATGCTACCCACAAAATCCAAATGCATAATGAAAATATTTACAAAATGTAAGATTCATTTACAAAGAGAAAAATGCAAGTTTTTGAAATATTTACAAATGAAGGATTTATTTTTAAATTGACACAACTAAGTTAAATATAGGTTTTGGTTATTATCTTGAAAATTTATGTCATTTACTCATCAAATTTCCAATAAAAACGAAGTTATCTTAACAAATAAACTATAGTTTTAACTCGTTGTTTTGGTTAATAACACAGTGTAACTATGAAATGGATCCTTAGTTGATTATCAAAGTTTATCAAAGTGGTATTTCATTTCTTTTTAATAACAAATCAAATCAAATAAGTAAAAATAGTGCTAGGATTTCAATTGCTTGCTCTCTCATTATTTGCAAGAAAAATTACACACCTAGCTCAGGTAAACTGAGGCCATACATACCGCCCATGCACTGCCTTTCGGACTTATGTGAGGGAAGTAAAGAGCATGGCGAGTGCACACACTTTAATGCATACACCTATCGAACGTAGGTGGTTTTTATTAAGTCTATTTTTTTGTGTGTTACATACCTGCATAATCGTGAGGACTTTTAAATGAGTATGAAAGCACATAATCAAAGATTCCAAGTAATTCACCCATGCATAATTGTGAGGACTTTTAAATGAGAGTGAATACTTTGGATGTTATTATTTTTTTATATTTTTTGAAGAGAGAGAGAGAGAGTTTTGCAAAATCATCTTAGCACCATTTAACTTAGAAGACAAAAAAATGTTATATCCTTTACTTTAAATTCACCACTTTTAAAACAAAGATTTTCAATTAGGATGTATTTCATAATTAACACATATGAATCCTATATACTAGTTAAACCATTGTTATTTATAATACAACTTTTTTATTTTTGTTAAGATAAATAAATGTTCAATAATTTCAATTTAATAAACCAAAACCATATATTTATCCTATAGTGTTTCTTTAAAAATAAATCAAAAATGCTAAAGAAAGAAAAATTCTTCTTTTGTTTTTGGATTTTTTTTGGAGGAAAAATGAAAAATTAATCCTGAAAAATCAAGAAGAAGATGAGTCTCCCCCCACAGTCAACCCAAGTGAAAGGAACGTTTACTATTATTTACATGAAAATGAAATGTATTTACACGAGATCAGAAAGTATATCGTCAAAAAATAAATGAAATGGTCATCCAAAGATCGATTCATTTGTCTTGTCAAATGTGTGAGACACAGCTTAAGCACAAAAAACCAAACCGTAAAAGATTTCATAGTTGAATGTTGATTTGGGAAAACGAATGTCATTTTATTGAAAATTGAATGGGTTGTTTTCGATGATTTTTAGGGTTGATAAAACAATTGATTGAAATTCAAGTTTATTCTCACCAAATTGAAGTTCAAACTTATCATTGAAAACTTCTTCAAAATTATCGATTTCAAAATCAAAATGGTGATCGAAATTTCCCCCTTCAGAATTCAACAACTCGTTTTCAAAAAGTCCATAAAACTCATGTTCGTTAAATTCGACTTCCTTTGTTGGATTATCAGCAACTTCATCGTGTAAATCGAGTTTAAAATTCAAAGTTGTCGTATTCAAATTTTCAGAAAAAGGAAGATCGAAGTTTAAATCGAATTTCGCACGCTCAAAAGAATTGAAATCCAACTTAATTACCGTATTTTCAACAACTAGATTAAGATCGTCATTATCATTTCAAAAGTTGTTATTTGAAAATCATCGATTTGGGTAAAAGATGGATTATCGTTTGACTCGTCACACATTGAAACTTGATTTTGTTTCTCACGAAAATTTTCCAATGTTTTAATCAATAAATTCGTGTGATCATCATAAATTTCATTCATTTGCTCAACAAAGTCAAATTTGTAATTATTAACTTGAAAATTTTCAATTTCGATTTGTTGAGAACAATACTTGTCAATTTCGATAAACGGTAGATTATTATTTGATTCTTCACAAGTTAAGATTTGATTATGATTTTCATGAAAAGTTTTGTATTTTTCAAGTAATAAATCCCCGTTATCGTTTTCCATTTCGTCAAAAAATCAAATTCATGATTATTAATTTGAAAATTTTCATTTTGAATTTGTTGATAACCAAAGCTTTCAATCGTATCATTATTGAAACTATTCCCATTGCCAAAATTATTTGAAAATTGGATCACATTTTCGTCTTGATTTTGAAATTCATTTTGAAGCTCGAAATTGAATTGGCATGGGTTACACTCGAAATCATTTGAATTTTGAAGTGAATTCAAATTTTGATTATTTTGAAAATTTTGACTTGAGTTATTGGACAAATATGAAGTACACAAATAATTTATCTCTTGATTTTGTTGTGTTGAGATTTCAAGTAGAGATGAAATACTATTTTCGAGATTTGAGGGTTGCTCTTTATTTTGAAAATTTTATGGTTCGAAATTTGAATCGTTTAAATAATAGTTGGTGTTAAAATATCCATACGAATTTGGAGTGAAATCATACGGATTATATTGATTTTCACAACTATTGTAATATTCACGTAAGTGGGGAAACTCGGACATTTTCAAGAATGTTTTTTTTATAAAGAGAAATATTTACAAATAGAATTTATTTTTCAAAATGGAAAATTGATTCTGGTTTTGGATTTTCAAAAAAAAATTGGCTTTTTCTAAAAAAGGTTTTATATTTTTTGTTAGATTTTTGTTTTTCTAAATTTTTTTGGATTTTTGAAATTTCGAAGGAAAAGGATTTAAAAATTTCAAAGAAAAACAAAAGGAATATTTATAATTTTTTTAGTTTTGGATTTTTGATTTTTTTTTTAAATATGCATGAACTAATGCAACTAAATGAATGCAGGAGTTAATTACAAATGATTTATCCTAGGTTAACCCAAAATTGTATAATCACAAATTGTCTTAGATAAACAAAATAGTTTTCAGCCAGGTAACGGGTGCACCACGAATCACCGTAGCAATGCAGCCGAAGGTTTAAGTACCTTCAGAGGAACAACCACTATAATATTTACGAATCACCGTAATATTTATAAATGGTTATTACTTTGCCGTAGCCTAGACACCAAGAAATTAAATTGTTCAAGGAAGACAAATTGTCAATATACAATTAAGCGTGTTCTAACCGTTATTATTAACAAAAATCTAGGATGAAATGCACAGCAGAAATTAAACGTGAATTAACAATGCAACTACGATGATTTTTTTAATAAAAATGCAAGCAAACAACAATGCAATTCAAATAAAACTAGAGATTAAAGCAGCAATTTTTTTAAAGCAAGCAAGCGGAGCAGTTTTATAGCAGCAACTCCTTATTTATGTGCTTTGACAACCTGAAAAGAAAAACAAGATATATATACAGTTTTTTTTGGTTTTTTTTAAATAAGAAACTAAAACAACCAAAAGAAATTAAAATAAAACAATTTTTTTTAACACCAAATGAAAATGAGAATAAATTCCTTTTTTTCAAAAAGAGAGAACAAAATCCAAGACAAACTCAACCCAAATTTTGAATTTCCCTGAGCCGAACAAAAGCAAAAACCTTTTTATTTGTTTTGGTTTTTTTTTTGTTGAAAGAATTTTTTTTTATAAAAGAAAACAATGGTTAAAAGAAAGCGTTTTTTTATTGAAATCAAAACCTGCCCTTGCCCAATTACAAAGCCCAATACCCAAACTTTAGGTAAACGTATTTTACCAATATAAATAAAAAAAGAAAAAAAAGAAAAAAAGCAATAAGTCAAACGAAAATAGAACACCTAATTTCTTATTCAATAGAACAACCTAGACCACCGTTCTATTTCACCCTTCAATGAATTCCACTATACGCAACCTCCAAAACAAGAATTTGCGAATATATTTAAGGGATTTGAGCTTCGTCTACGGTTGGTTCAGAGGATTGGAGGAAACGAATTTTGGGCGTGGATGTTCGATTTGGATTTGGGTGGGTTCGCGTGAATTGGTTCGCGGTTCAAGGGGAAGCGGCAATTGACTGAAGGTGATTTGGGTATTGGGTGCAGTCGTTGTGAATTTGGGCGATTGTTGCTGAGGCAAAGGGGCGATGGTCGAGGTGATTGAAGATTTGTGGAGTTGGCTTGCTGTGGGATGAAGGATTGGCGATTGGAGGTGAAGGTGCTGTGTGTCGTGAAGGAGAGGTCTGGGGACTGTCGCAATGGAGTTCGAGTGATTGCAGTAGTTCAGTGAAGTCGTAGGATGGATTTCGATGCGTTGTTTTCGGCGTTGAAGATTGTTCGAGTGTTGGATGAAAGCGCTTGGGTTCACGAGTAATAGAAGGAGTTGAAGCAGGTCGTTTTTTTTGGTTCAGCAATTTGTTTGTGTGATTGCAGTCTTGGTGGATTGAATGGCAGATGTGTATCTGATTATAAGTGAAGTGAATGACAAGTGATAGCAAGTGTATGTAGTGTCGTTGATGATGTTTGAGCAGTGGAAAGGAACAGAGGTATGCTATGTGGTATGGAGTTGTAGGAAGTGGAAGGGATGGCTGTTTGAATAGGAGGAGTATGTTGTATTGCAAAGTCAGAGGAGTGTTTGTAGGTCTGGGTGGATTGTGTTATATGAAGACAGTTTATGTATCAAGGGAATGATGAGATGGCAGCAGCTGTTTGTTGTTGGCAAGGTGCTTTTAGTGGTGGACTGTAGTGCTCTGGCGTGTAGAAGAGGGAATGGACTTGGCAGAAAGAATGCGGTGGTCGTTGTTTGCAAGTTGGAGGCTGTGGTTTTGGGCAGAAGTAGTTGCAGATATGATGGTGGATGTCAAGGCAGTGAATGGTTGGAATAGTGGATAGTAAAGAAAGAGTGTTATTTTGGTGAACAGGGTGGTGAAATATGCAGGCAGAGGCAAGTGATGGTCTGGTAGAGTTTGAAATATCTTGATTTTGAGTTGGAAATGTTTGAGGAGTTGACAGTGTACAGTAGCAAGAAGATGGTGGATGGACAGCAGCTGTTTGAACTGTGGTTTGTGATTAATGATGGTTTTGCGATATGGTTGGTGGATGAGAATCGTAGCAGTGAAAATTGACAGTGGAGTTATAGTGGAGTTATGTCAGGGATTTTTGTGGCTGTGGGTATGGGTTTGATAGTGAAGGTTGTGATATGAAGGATGTATGCTGCTGTTGTACTGTCGAAGTTGGAGATTGGAGTGTAGTAAGTTGATTTGAGGCAGGATTGTGATGTCTGGACTGCTTTGTGTGGGAGAAGCAGGCAATGGTTGGTGGCAAGGGGCAGCAGTTTGCTGGGTATTGTTTGCTTTGAAGTGAGATGGTGAGATGATCGTGGAGCTGTTGACAGTAGATTATGTTTCGGGGTAGTGATCAAAGTGAATAACTGTGTAGAAGAACTGTTGAATGAAATACAAAGTAGAAGAAGTGGTTGAATGCTTGGTTTTGTGATTATTGAGGAGCAGAATGTTGAATGTGTGGTGGTTGCAAGAAGGTGGGCTAGCTGCTGTGTGCACTGGTATGTGCACAGATGTGCACAACAGAGGAACATAGCGGAGAAATACACAAGAACAAGAAAAAAAACAAGAAAAACACAGAGAGGAGAAAAACTGTAAACTGTTGGACCATAGGTTTTGATTGCTGACAATACACAACAGTTCACGAATCTACGACTACGATAACATCCAGACTCATCGGCTCAATATATGGTTTGTATAGTTATATATTTTAACAAGAGTCATCAAATATGTATATAGAGTCTAGTTTAGTGCTTTGTTAAAATCTTTCCTCAAGAATCATCATTCACATTCAAATAAATTTGCTTGCATATTTTAATCAAAATCAAGTTTTCAAAAAAAATGCATGAGGCGGGGCTCAAACCCGGGTCACTAATTTGGAAGGCATGTACTCAAACCAAATGAGCTACTGCTGTTTTTGTTTAACAACAGAATTCAGTCGACTGAATAACCTGAGTCAGTCGACTGAATCTGTGCAGTTTAACATATTTGTGCACAGTTTCTGTCGACTGAATTTCCTGCACACTCGACTGAATTTGGTCTCGAAAATTTTACTTCATATTTTCAGTTGACTGAATTCCATGCTCAGTCGACTGAATTTGAACCTGCGAATTTTCTCTGAAAAGACACCATCTTCCTCCCAAGAGTTGCAACCATTCATTAATGGAAATGGAAGCATCTCTTGTTTGCAACCTTTGACAACATATGCATCTCTTCTACAAGTATATATACATGATCCTAACATCATTTAATTCACCGAATTCTCTTGCTTTAATCTAACTATTCTCTTGTTCATATTTTCTAGATATTCTCAAAGCAATCACTAATCTATTGCTTGAATCATTGTTTTTGTTTATAACATTCTTTTGATTCATAGCAATTCACATTTCCTAAATCTTCACAAACGCATTGCATACTCTCGAGGATAAGATTATAGGAATATTGTACTACATTAGACTCATTAGTGTTGACAAGAACACAACAAGTCAAATATTGTATTTTAGTAATTGAGTTGAAGTCCTCTTCGGTAGTTGAGGCAAGAAATCCCGTTCGGTTGTTCGGGTAAGTTGTAAACCTATTCCTTCGGGTGAAGTGAGGGTGTTAGTTAGTGAAATTCCTAAGTGAAGCTTAGGGACTGGACGTAGGACGAGAGGTCCGAACCAGTATAAAATCCTGGTGTCTCCTTGCATTTACCTACTTTATCTACCTAGACTATTCCGTTATTCCATATTACACGATCCTACCGCATAGCCCATAACCCACAGGTCGCACTTAAAAAGAAGAAATGGATATTAGACAGTGGTTGTTCAAAACACATGACCGGAGACAAAAATATGCTTACAAACATCACATACTTTGATGGTGGCTCGGTTACCTTCGGAGACAATTCAAAAGGGTATATAATTGGCAAAGGAGATGTGAACAATTACGGTACATCAAAATTACCTTTTATAACAAATGTTTCATTAGTTGAAAATTTAAAACATAATCTACTTAGCATAAGTCAACTGTGTGACAAAGGTTTTAAAATAACTTTCTCGAATAATAAATGTAGTATTTTTGATCAAAACCAAAATCTTATTTTTGAAGGAAATGGAGATAGAAATATTTATGTTTTTAATATGAATATTAATCATAATTCAAGTATGTGTTTACTTGCCAAAGATAATGATCCTTGGTTATGGCACAAAAGATTTTGTCATATAAATTTTAAAACTATTAGAAAACTTTCTAAAAATGAATTAGTAAGAGGATTACCCAAAATAAATTTTAAAATAAATAATTTTTGTGATGATTGTCAAAAAGGAAAATTAACGAAATCATCTTTCAAATCTAAGAAAAGTATTTCAACTTTACAACCATTAGAATTACTACATGTGGATTTATTCGGATCAACACAAGTTCAATCCATTAATCATAATCGATACGTATTTGTAATAGTTGATGATTTTTCAAGATATACATGGACTACTTTTATAAAAAATAAAAGTGACACTTTTGAGCATTTTAAAACATTTGTTAAAAGAATTCAAAACACTAAAGATTTGAAAATTAAAAATATTAGAAGCGATCATGGAGGCGAATTCGAAAATGAAGTTTTTGAAACTTTTTGTAAAAAGAAAGGAATAAATCATAATTTTTCTTTTCCTAGAACTCCTCAACAAAATGGAGTTGTAGAAAGAAAGAATAGAACATTACAAGAATGCGCAAGAACATTATTGAATGGATGTTCTCTACCAAAACATTTTTGGGCAGAAGCTGTTGCTACTGCATGTTATGTATTAAATAGAATATCAATTAGACCATTAACTAAAAATACTCCTTATGAACTATTTAATAATAAAAAGCCAAATATATCTTATTTTAAAATATTTGGATCAAAATGTTTCATTTTAAATACAAAAGATCAATTAGGAAAATTCGATTCAAAAGCCGATGAAGGAATTTTCGTAGGATACTCAGAACGAAGTAAAGCATATCGAGTTTTTAATAAACGAACAAACTTAATTGAAGAAACTTTGCATATATCTTTTGATGAAAATTTTAATAAAAATTTAAATATAAAAGATGATGAAGAATTGATAAATATAGAAGAAACAAACCTTGAAAATAATAATAATGAACTAAGATCTCCTCCTAGAATATTACGAGATCATCCAACTCAAAATATAATAGGAGAAATAAATTCTCAAGTTAGAACAAGAAACCAACTAAATCAAATGGGTCATGTAGCTTTCATTTCATCAATAGAACCTAAAAATCCAAAAGAATCATCAACAGATGATTATTGGATTATCGCAATGCAAGAAGAATTAAATCAATTTGAACGTAACGATGTTTGGGAATTAGTTCCCCGTCCTAATAATCAATCAGTAATTGGAACAAAGTGGATATACAAAAATAAAGTAGACGAACAAGGTAATATAACAAGGAATAAAGCAAGACTAGTAGCACAAGGGTATAATCAAGAAAAAGGTATTGATTTTGAAGAAACATTTGCTCCCGTTGCAAGACTGGAAGCAATACGTATACTATTAGCCTTTGCTTGTTTTCACAATTTTAAACTTTATCAAATGGATGTTAAAAGTGCATTTTTAAATGATTTTATTAAAGAAAATGTATATGTAGAACAACCTCCTTTATTTATACATGAAAAATATCCGGATCATGTATTTAAATTAAAGAAAGCACTATATGGTCTTAAACAAGCACCTCGTGCTTGGTATGAAAGACTTAAAAGTTATTTATTAAACTCAGGATTTAAAATTGGAAAAGTAGATCAAACACTTTTTATTAAAAATACTACCAAAGATATTCTAATAATTCTAATATACGTAGACAATATTATTTTTGGTTCAACAAATGAGAATTTATGTAAAGAATTTTCAAATATAATCACTAATGAGTTCGAAATGTCTCATATGGGAGAACTATCATATTTTCTCAGACTTCAAATCAAATAATTAACAAATGGAATTTTTATAAATCAAGAAAAATATTGTGCTAATTTAATTAAACGATTCGGCATGAAAAACACTTCTGCTATGAGTACCACTACTCATCTCGATCAAGATGAAAATGGAAAAAGTGTAGATCAAAAATTGTTTAGAAGTATGATAGGTTCCTTACTTTACTTAACCGCTAGTAGACCTGACATAATGATGAGTGTTTGTTTATGTGCATGGTTTCAATCTAATCCTAAAGAATCGCATTTAAGAGCGGTAAAACGAATTATACGATACCTTAACAACACTAAAGATTTCGGTCTTTTCTATCCAAAGGAATGTTCATTTGAGTTAGTGTCATTCAGTGATGCTGATTTTGGTGGATCTCGAACGGATAGAAAAAGTACAAGTGGTACTTGCCATTTCATTGGAAAATCACTTGTATCTTGGTTTAGTAAGAAACAAAATTGTGTCTTGCTTTCGACATGTGAAGCAGAGTATATATCAGCTGCTTTAGCTTGCACTCAAGTTATATATATACAACAAACACTCAAAGATTTTAATATAAATTTAACAAATTCTACAATATACTATGATGATACAAGTACAATAAACTTATATAAAAATCCGGTAAATCACTCTCGTACAAAACATATAGATATTCGTCACCATTTTCTACGTGACAATATCGAAAAAGGAATGATTAATTTAGAACATATTTCTACCGAAAATCAAATTGCCGATATATTTACTAAACCTCTATTAGAAAACTCCTTTATAAAACTTCGACGAGAATTAGGTATAATATCCTTTAAAAACATTAATTAGATATTCTTTAGAAACATTTCCATATTTCAGTCGACTAAGACAATCTGTTCAGTCGACTGAATAATAATTTTAAATATTTTCAGTTTTGTTATATGTTACTTTATATAATTTATAAACCACACATTTGTAAAACTGAATTATTAAATAAGAAACATACATTTTAAACAAAATCCTCTTTACCACTAAATCTTTAAGCGGTTAAAAATTCTTATTAAATTATAACCGTTATTTGTTTAGTAAAATTCTATTATAAATAAACTCTTAAAAATATTTTTATTTTCATCTTGATTTTACGAATAAAATTTAATTCAATATAAAATGTCATCCAACAACTCCTTCTCTCCAATCAATATCACCTCGTCAGTTGATAACACTCCAACGTCGCCAAAATTTCCCATACCTACACCAGCACATGAGCCGGTTTACAAATGGGAAAATTATCGTACTGGTTTCACACCAGAATCCAAAAAGGCAAAACGCGGACTCTTTATCTCACCTGACACAAAAAGAAAGATTGATGAAATTCATCACTTCCAAAAACAACAAATAGATCTTCAAAGAGAACTATACTTCGAACAAAAAGTTACGGCAAGACGGTTGAGCTTCCTAGAGCAAATTGGTTTACGCTTCTGTGGATCAAAGAAGAAAGAAGTGGCTGAACCCCTACCTCGCCCTGTTAGCTCTCTTGATCCATCTTCATCTTATCGTAATTCAGTCGATCCTATGAATCCTTGGACGTCTCCTAAGACTCCTCAATATAGTCCGAATTCATGGGATATAAATTACATGAAGAATGAAGGAAAGAAGTCTCCAAGTCCATCTAAATAGTTAAATTTTGAAATATTTGTATATTGTTACATCAATATTTTTTGTAACTATTTCTTTAAATAAATTATTTAATTTCAAAAATTAACTAAAACAACAAAATTACATGTTTCAGTCGACTGAATGCCCCTGCTTAGTCGACTGAAAATATGACAGAAAATAATATATACTAAGTTCAGTCGACAGGAACCATCTGCACAGTCGACTAAAAATTCAACAAAAATTTCAGCAACAAAAATTCAGTCGACTAAATGTACTGCTCAGTCGACTGAATCTATCACAGAACACTTCGGCCTTTGATTCAGTCGACTGAACAGAACATTCAGTCGACTGAACGCTGCTTCCCAGGCAAAATTTCCCCTTTTAACCATCAGATTTTACCCTACCAATTCACTTTTACCTCCTACAAACCTTCTTCCCCAAATTAATTTCAAAACCCTAGCTCCCAAATTCCTCAAAATCAAATCAATTCTCACCCAAATGGCACCAAAAAGAGCAAGAGCTTCATCTTCTTCATCCTCCGAGCCAATTGATGCTCAAATAGCACAATGGCTTTACGATGGAACCGCTGTCACTCGATGGAACAAGATGAAGAATTCAAGAATTTTCGAGCATTCTTTTGTTGATTTTCAAAGTTTTCAAACCTATAACATCCAAGCATTAACAGATCCGGCAGGTTTAACTTCTCTTTTAGATTTGAAACGAAATGACCATGCCATTAATCATGTAATGGTAAAATTATTTTATGCTAATCTTAATCTTGGACACCAAACTCCAAGAAATCCAAACAATAGTGTTTGGAGTATGGTGTGTGGAAAGAAAGTTTGGTTCTCATTGGATAGAATAGCACATATTTTAGAATCTCCAAATGTCGGGAGAAAGTTAGAGGAAATAGAATTCAATCCATACATTCGTGACAACGTCAACCATCGATTCATGGATGACAATATCAACTTTAGGGATTTTAAGTCCACCTCTCTTCGACCTATGGCGAGAATCATCCATAAAGCCCTAATGAGAACGATTACTCCTCATACGGGCTCGTACGAAATTGTCTACCCAAATAACTATCGAGCACTATATGCTATTTTTGGCAATATACAAGTTAATTGGGTACAGCTTATTCTTCATGAGTTTCTCACTTTCAACAATGGCAAAATGCGCACTATTTACTTTGGAGAATACATCATGCGGCTTCTCCTAAATGTCGATACGCCATTACCTGAATCAGAGAATACAACAGTTCATCAAATTAACCATCGGACCATAAGCCTAATGCAATTCCCATCTCGACCTCCTCGCATAATATCACTCGCTGAATGGGAAGCAAGACATCAAGAACAACAATAACAACAACAACCTCCTCAACCTTGCCACGAAGAACATCTCGAGCAAGATGATGAAATTCGTCTTGTTGACCCAAGCTTCACTACCAACCAATCCTTGGGGATATTGTCAAGAAATCAACAAATTCTTGACACTCGTCTTAAAAAGGTAGATCATAAGCTTGATAAAATCAAAGGATTCTTCAACAAGCTTTGGGATGCAATCTCGTGCTCAAGCACCACTACTGCTTCAAAATCTTGCGGCAAACGTCCGGCACCTACGTTTACATGGACGACATCCGAAGAGCATACAAGTAGCAGCGCAAGCGGAGCTAGTTGTGGCCAAGGAGGAAGAGCACCTAGACCACCAACAGGAGGACCCGTCATACGTGAACCAACTGGAAGGGAAGGTTCATATGACTGGGATAAGGATGAGTGATTTTGTTGTTTTGATGTATATTTTTAAAACTTTCTAATGGCTTGTATAAATAGCCATTTTATGCTTGTCTGCCATAATATTTTTATTTCTCTTAATTCATGCTTATATTCTCTATGATTTAGTGATTGTTTTGATATATTATTACTGCTGTTAGTTCTTCCTTTTTGTCGATGACAAAGGGGGAGAAAATCTATGGAACTAACTTTGTTTTGTAGAAAAGATAGTGCATACATTCAGGGGGAGAAAGTAAGTATATATTGTCATCAATCAAAAAGGGGGAGAATGTTGATACACGAAGATTTTGATCAATGACAATGAGCTTCAACAAATAGGAAGAGAATGCAAAAGCTAGAAGAAGATCGATGAAGACCAAAGTATAAACATTAGTATGATTTTCTATGGGTCTTAGTCTAGATTATTTGTTAAAATCTATCCTCAAGAAATTTGCACGAATATTAGAACACATTCACATGTTCCACTGTGCATACTTTCATACTTCAGTCGACTGAACAGACATGGCCAGTCGACCGAAACTGTACACATATACAAAATTGCACAGTTTCAGTCGACTGAATTACCTGTGCAGTCGACTGAAATTGTTCCTGAAAATTTTTCTTCATATTTTCAGTCGACTGAATCTCCTGCTCAGTCGACTGAATTTAAACCTACGAATTTTCTCTGAAAAGACACCTTCTTCTTTCCAAGAGTTGCAACCATTCATCAATGGAAATGGAAGCATCTCTTGTTTGCAACCTTTGACAACATATGCATCTCTTCTACAAGTATATATACATGATTCTAACATCATTTAATTCACCGAATTCTCTTGCTTTAATCTAACTATTCTCTTGTTCATATTTTCTAGATATTCTCAAAGCAATCACTAATATATTGCTTGAATCATTGTTTTTGTTTATAACATTCTTTTGATTCATAACAATTCACATTTCCTAAATCTTCACAAACACATTGCATACTCTCGAGGATAAGATTATAGGAATATTGTACTACATTAGACTCATTAGTGTTGACAAGAACACAACAAGTCAAATATTGTATTTTAGTAATTGAGTTGAAGTCCTCTTCGGTAGTTGAGGCAAGAAATCCCGTTCGGTTGTTCGGGTAAGTTGTAAACCTATTCTTCCGGGTGAAGTGAGGGTGTTAGTTAGTGAAATTCCTAAGTGAAGCTTAGGGACTGGACGTAGGACGAGAGGTCCGAACCAATATAAAATCCTGGTGTCTCCTTGCATTTACCTACTTTATCTACCTAGAATATTCCGTTATTCCATATTACACGATCCTACCGCATAGCTTCTTTCATAAACAAATGAAATATGTAAATGAGGAAGAAATAATATATTTTTGTTTTTGTTTTGAAATTTTGTATATTTTTTTTAAATAGAAGTAGAAATGCAAAATGAAAAACAACAAACACACAAACAAATGCAAGCACAAATCAAACACACACAACAAAAACTTTTTTTTAATTTTAAAATGCACTCAACACACAAAACAAACACACAGTATAATAAAAAGAAAATAATTCGAAGAATAGAAAATAAAATCAAAAAATTCCCCGGCAACGGCGCCAAACACCAGATAGGTAGTGAATGATACGGAACAATGCAATCTATTCTCAATCGGCGAGCGCGCCCTTTCTCGCGCACACCGCCCGCGACGGAGACAGACTTGTTCGTCGACAGAATTTCTATCGGTTTAGAAAACCGTCGAACGAATTTAAATTAAAAATAACCGCAAACGCACGGTGTATGAATGTAGCACGTGGCGAATACGGGTCATTCCACAGGGAATTGATGATTTTAAAACTCTACTCAATCAAATTAACCAAAGTTGAAAGAGTGATTAACTAAAAAAAGAAGAAAAATGACAAAAGAAAATAGATAAAAATATGAGAGTGTTAAGACAATTTAGAGGCAACTTCCACTCTCTAGATCACATAAATCAACAAAATGAAGTTGTGATCTCTCTTTTCTTTGTCATTAGTTAGCTTAATTGATGTGCTTATCATAAGTATGGCCTATTTGTGCTATTAATTAGCTCAACATAAGCCATCAAAGTATAACACACCCCTTAAACCATTTACTAACTCACATGAAAAATGATAACAAACTTGAAAGAAAAATCTATTTTAAGTATGGCCTATTAACTATTAATTAGAAATATAGACCATCAAATTTTAATCTCAACATTCACTTCATTACCATCATCATATGTAGATGAAGAGGTAATTTGTGTTAGTGATTGTTTAAGTATAGCCTATTTGGTGTTAATAATATAGGCTATCAAATTCAAAGCAAAAACAACAAGTTAACCACTTCATACATTCTCATTAAAGCACAAAAAGAGAGTATAAAACATCAAAATATTGAAGCTACATGATTAGAGGCTTCATTACCCCTAAATTGAAGGGATTAGCCTCTCATTTGTGTTATCATATCAACACAAGTAGCATGCAACATGAAAGCAAAAAGAAAGAAAAATGAAAGCTAATGGAAAAGAGATCTATTCTATTTGCATAAAAGAAAAAGAGATCTACACTACAATATGAAAGGAAATAAACAAAGAAAGGAAAAGATCATATATTAAATTGCATAAAAAAAAGAAATTACATGAGAATAAAAATGGCTAAGTAGCCATGAAAAAGAAAGAGAAAAGCTTTGTTTATTTTGAGCCTAAAACTAATAAAGACGAAAATGACTACATGAAACATAAGGGGTATTTATACAAGTAAGAAACCCTAATGCATATTTTTGGGGAGTACCCAAAATGCCCTTGGAGGAAGTGTGGTGGTCAAGTTATCATTAGCTTTAATAATCTCCCACTTAAATGTACATGAAGCTTTAAATGTCTTTTAGCATGCGCATTAGCCTTGAATTTGTACATTAAGGTAGTGGGTAGGTGGGGTCCTCCATGTTCTTCACTTTGGATTATTTCCATCTTCATTCTTTTGTATCTTCTTTGTACATGCATATTCCTTAATGAAACCAGAGTTTAAATTCGTACAAAATAATATAGAAATTTCCCATTAAATATTATCAATTTGATATATGCACAAAAATGACCATTTTGCCCCAATATGAAGATGAATATATGACAATTTGAAAACAATTCGAATTTGGTTTAAACAAGTAAAAATACCCAATATGATCATTTATTCAATTTAAATAGATTAAATATGGTGGTAAAAATATGCATATTTACGTGCACATCACTAACATAAAAATAATTTAGCCAATCGTAAGCGTATAAAACACTCACTTTTGTTCGAATCCAAAAATTCATATGAAGTGAATTGCGATAATTTGAACTCCATAGCGTAGACAATGTCAATACGAGTCAAATGTAATTTATTTCATCCAAACAGCCTCAAAAAATGCAATACTATTAATATTTAAGATAACTGATATATAATTAACATTTGATTAAAATCATTAAACTAACACAAACCCTTATCCTTCTCTCCTGCTTCGCATATGGTAGCCTCTCCATGCTCTCCTTCTCAGATCGCGACATGCTTCATTCTTTTTTTTAAATGGATGCTACCCAAAATTTTCGTCGTCGACCACCCCTCCACCACGCTCGCGACCATCACGTCATCAGCCACAGCCCACCACGCTTCCGCTGAGCTACAAGCTCCAGTCATCGAGAAGCCTATGCCACTCCTCTCCAACCAATCGCGCTTAGAAAACCTAGATCTATAGCTTACCGTCACGAGCAATCTCGTGCACATGTCTATCCATATCACGATTCGATCTAGACATTTTTTTCGCTCGCTGTGTTCTTTTCCTTCTGCTGATTTTTTTTTCATTTTAAGTTGTGATTCGAAATAAAAGGGAAGGTAAGACGTGGGTTTGCGTACCAGTTAAAAGGGGAAAGAAATTGAAATGTGTGTGTGTATATATATATATATATATAATATTAGGAAACATCTAATCAACTCGCTCATGAAAATTTTCAAACTCCAAATGATGCGTGCCGCCTGACATTTATAATGTTTTTCCCTCACTTCAAACACAATGAAACTAGTCCCATGCCTAGTTCAATCATATGCGAAAGTTAGCTTTCCGAAATCGATTGATTTTAATTAAATTTCGAAATAAATTTCTATATGTTTCAAGCTCGCATAGCCAAACGACACGTCCGATCGCTACGAAACATGAAATCCTACAATAATTCACTATTACGGATCCGATGAAGCTGATTTCATGGAAATCTGAGATAGTTTTCAAAATGGCTATTTTTAACCGTTAGTTAAAATATAAAATTTCTAGTTTTTAATTATTCGCATTTAAATCCAATTTTAAATGTTAACCATCTTCGTTTGTATTTAAATAAAATTAAAATCAATTTTCGATGCCATTTTCATTCTCATTAAACCCAGAATTCCATTATTTACATAATAACAACATAAACTTAAACAATTCAATTACTCGATAGATCAATTTTAATAAATCCTCAAACTCAAATAAATTTTAGTTATCAACATTATTTATTTCTATCTAAAAAATCCACATTTATTATTCAACTCTAGTTAATGATTATAAATACAGTCAATACATAGAACTTATTTCAATAATTGTTATCGTCAAAATCTACAAAATTAGTTATTTCAAAGTTTTATTCAAGTTCATATAGAAATAAATTATACTAATAAATTATTAAATTTCATTTCTAACCATTTTTATTCAATAACCACATTAAATTCAATAATTTAAAATAGTTATAAATACGGGTCGTTACATACTCCACCATTCAAAAAAATTTGTCTTCGAAAAGGCGTTATGTACGGAATTTAACATACAATATATTTTCTCTAAAATAATTAACTCATAAACATAAACATCTTATTTGCAAAACTATTACTGTGCTTCTACTACGCCACTCCGATATTGGTTTTTACGGGGAATATAACTTACATATAAAAACAAGCTATAAATTTTTTAAAACTTCAGAATATTTCCAACTCCCGGATTTACAGAAAATTTTGGCAGTGTCTACTTTGCGTGGCTCGATCAGAATTTTTTTACAATACAATACATAATACAAATACACCCAATATATATCAAATATGCATTTCATTTCGGTGACGTGGCATCCCGAAGGAAAAAAATATAAATTCACGGTATGTAATCCGAGATACATACCATATTATTAATAATACGAGCGAGATCGCTCATATTGAGCAAACAAAATCACAAAATGCGCAAGCGAGCTGCAAAAACTAGTATACACCCTTCCGTACCTACTAAACACTCAATAATAGATGGGAATATGCATATGGAAAGAGAAATCAATATATAACATAACTATACAACAACCACACAAGCAAACATAGCCATGCAATAAAAGAAACATCCAAACAACCATATTCATGCAAATTTTATTCATAACCATACTATTATTCAATTTTTAGTTCATACACTTGCATTTCTACTAACATTCATTTCATTAACATTTTACTTGACTTAGTTTCAATTATTTCACTTATTACCATTTATTTGATGTTGACATCTAACTGATTTGCTTTCATTCACGTTCATGTACTTCCAATTTAATTTATTTCATTTATTTCCATTGGTTTTTTTATTCATTTAAATTTTTATTATGCTCACTTTCACTTATGTACATTAATTGAAATCAAATTTCTCTTACATTAATGATTAAAGTTATTACATTCAATATAAATTTACAATATAAGTTCATTTTCATTTTGAATCGAATTCTATTTTATTTGCCTCATTTTCTTAATTTATTTCCTTAACATAATACGTTTATTCATTTACATTAACTCTACTTAAGTTAAATCAAATTTCATATCTCATTTTAGATTTCCTTTTCATATCTTCGGTGTTCACTAATTTTATTTACTTATATTTATCAATTCTATTAATTACAAGATGTAACGACCCGCCTTTTGGACAATTTAAACCGACAATCAAATACACATGTCGATTCCAAACCATTCAAAAGGGCAGATGGTTATTGGGGTAAATAAGAAAAGAAAAGAAAGAGAAATAAAGAAAATTAAACAACACAGAATCTCGCAGCGGAACGATAAAATATAATAGTCAAATAAACAGTTCATGAAGCTGTTTACTATACTTTGACAATTATTTATACAATATTTATCAGAGTTATTCATATACAACAGAACAATAAAATAATGCAGCAGACAACATGTTGCAAAGATAATAATAGTAATAGTATACCAAATCTTCGTCTTCGTCCTCCAGAATAGATCTTCAATAAGCTGAAAAACTCAGGTCTGACCCAAGCGTAATGAAAAGACAAAACACTCGAGTCAGGAATAAAATATCCTCATGTAAGTTAAATCAATCATAAATAAACATGAGTGTAACGGTGTCAGAGATGTTTACGGGGTTTGACATCTCCTATCCAGTGTCAACGTGCGTGCAATAACTTAAGAGATGTTACAGGATTTTCCATCTCTTAACGATCCGTTAAACTATCTACTATGTGGTAATGTACGCTAAGTAGATAATGCCTATCAGTAATATAAAGTATCAAAATAGCGTTAAGGCGTTACCATAATCCCCCTTAACACATTTTTATAATGCCATAGTCTATACAGCACCGTAAGCCCCACCGTAAACTGGTGGTTATCAGAGGGTACCCCGTAGGTATAACACAAAACAAAACGTAGTGGTCGCGAATAGGATAATCAGTATGACAAGGCATACCAACTAGGATACTAGTAGTTGCGTGATCCGGACTGATTTTGAGCATAGCCAGCAGCTACCCCAACACCGCGAAACAACACTCCCAAATCAAGGGGTGCACCAAAATCGAATCACAAATGTAATAGAAATGGTATTGAAGAAGCGTGTCCGCTAGAGGTGGCGAACCTCAATGGCCCGGCGCGACTCCTGTTTTAGTCATGTCAGGGGTCATCCAATATCGTTCTCTTTCTTCAGTCAACGCGTTCACCAAATCATCCACTTCATTCTGGATCAACACTCCGCGTATAATAGTTATTAAAGTGGTGTTCGGTATCGACAGAGAGTATGTCCATATCCGATCCCGGTCTCTTTAATAACTACGTATTATTACACCGTTGGCTCTTTTACATTTCAAATCGATTCATAATTGATATCAAAATATCATATTCGCCTCAAAAATCATACCCGTTTCAAATATCATCGTATCTATTTAAAACGTAAGATTTGGTTTCTAAAATCATTTTTCACATCAATATCTCATTTCGATTTCAAAATCATTTCGAATTTCAATTTAGGTTGCAACTTCATTTAACTCAATTCGTATTTAAATTCAAGATTTAAAAATAAACATTCCACTTTATTGACCAGCTTAGAATTCTAGAAAATAGTTTTAAGTAGTTTAAAAAAAATTAAAATACTTAAAATACTTAAAATCTTAAAATGGATTTGAAATAGATAAATTAGTTTAAAATAATTTAAATTGGGTTAAGTAGATTAAAAATAGATTAAAATAGTTTAAGTATTCAAAATGGTTTATATAACAGAGTAATTTGGAAAACAAATTAAAACAGCTTCAAAACCAATCCATTTCAATTATAACTTCCCAATTCAAATAAATTTCAATTTCCAATTTACCGATTCAATTTCGATTTCGATTCAAATCAATGTCAACTTTGACTTCAAATTTATTCAATTTTACATTCACCTTCAACTTATTCAATTCCAATGTATATCGATTTTTAGCTTGATTTTTCAAAATATTAATTTTTAACACTTAACAAAATTTTCCTTCAATATTCAAATTTAAATCCCACTTACAAATATGATTCAATTTCAAGCTCAATTTCAAATATCATTTTATATCGCTTTTACTTAGTAATATTCAAAGCTCGAATTAAGGTTCAATCTTTTAATAAATTTTCGAACTTCAATCATAACCCAATTTTAAATTTCAAAGTCTCAACTTAAATCATTTTACAATTTCTTTTAACCAAAATCTATTTCAACATTCCAAACTCAATTTTTCGATAAATTCGATTACTATGAATTTGATTTTTATTTATAACTTTTAAATCAAAACATTTAAATAAATTTCAAATCGACGATTTTAAAAATTATTAATTTAGCCAATTCGGTGTCCGTATATAATTTTCTATCCTATGGCCAAGTAATTATTTATTTAAATTAAATGTCAGGGATGAGTATATATTACTTAAACCGATCACAGTGTCATATGTATGCATAACAGTATATATAAGCAAATAGACATCCAAACATTTAAATATCAACCAATAACATCCATCAAAATACATCATCCAATAGACAATACAATTCATGGCAGTTTCATAGTTATCAATGTCAGGTAATTTAATCGCAATTCAATTTTAATTTCAATTTAACTGTCAACTTAATTTTTCAACGGTTAATTCAAATGACAAGCTATATGACAATTAAATTTTTATCAAACAACGACAAATAAAATCATAACACTTTATAATATCAAATTTAACTAGTATAAAGATATTTAGTATGTTGTGAGCGTTATAAAACACTCACCTTGATTTCAATGCAGTTCCAGCGTTTTATTTCGAATAAAATTAAACGGACGTTTAATTTTATCCGAAATTTTCAATAGCTCCAAATGATTCCAATCCTGCTCCATTGCGTAGTGCTCGTCAAAACGAAGCCAATGCAAAAAGTTTCGTCGAATTCCGACCTCGTATCAAAAAGTTACAGCATTACAAAGTTTGAACGATTTAATATATAATAACTTTACAAATTTCTTTAATTTATAAACCTAGCAACAATCTGAGCCGTTGATTTCCAGCCCAAGATCCAGGCCGCCCGTTCTCCTTTCCCCTTCTTCTTCATTCACACGTGAATACAGGTCTCGACGCAAGAAAACAACCCAAGCCGCCCTTTAGGGTTTGAATTATACTCCTCCATCATCGAGCTATATGACGATCAGCAACCTCCATTTGAACGGCCTCCTCGAGTGCTACTCTTGGATGCAACATAGTGGAACTCGGCCTGCCCCATGGCGCGCAAAACGAGGGCGAACGGCCGGCCTTCTCGGGCCAATTGCCGTTGATTCGTCTCACCAAATTCGATCATCACCGTTGAAGTTGTAGTTCGTGATGTGCTCTACACTTTACTAGTTGGAAGTTTTTCGATTCGATAAGCGGATTTGAAGAAATCGAGAGGGAAAGAAGAGTGTTTTCTGGCCATTGATGGATATAAGAGGCGGCGCTGTACAAACCCTATGGTTTTTATTTTCTTTTGCAAAATGAAACAATATCGTGCTTTTATAGAAAAACGACGAACACTATTCATCCCGGGTTTTCCGAACTCCGATTTACGCACGGTGACCGGCGTTTCTAGGGTTTACCCCGCGTTCCGAACACAATGGAACAGGTTTCGGAAGCTAATTCGATCCTCTGTGCGGGTTACAGCAATAAACGATCAATTTTAAAGTTAACCGATTAAACGATTTTCTAGGCGTTTTAGCTTGCCCCGGACAAACGGTAAATCCGATTGATACGAAATTTGAAATCTTAAAATAATATCACATTACGGATCCGATGAAACAAGTTTCGTCGAAATCCGAGACTGTTTGAAAAATGGCTATTTTAACCCGTCAACTAAATATTAAAATATTCAATTTTCACAAATTTACTTTTAATTCGATTTTAAAAGTTCTACAACATCATTCTAACTTTAATATGATAAAATAAAATTTTACAAATCATTTTTAACCATATTAAACCCGTTATCCAATTATCCAATAAATTCCAAATTTAAAATCTTATTAACTCTATTAAAATCCCAATATAACTTACATTCACTTTGGAAACCAATTTGAATCATATTAAATCAAATTTCAATTATTCACTCTATTTTCATATATTAAATTTCAATATCAAATTAATCATATCAAATTCGGAATTTAATTATTCAAACATTTGTAATATTAAATTTAAAAAAATTTGATTATTCTTAAATCACTATCTTTTGAAATATTCAACACAAACTTATAAAATTTACCAAATTCAAATTATAGAACAACCATTTTCATTAAAACAGTTATTCAATTCTCGTTGTTCAATTATTCAATAAATTCCAAATATTAAATTTAAACAATTTAATTGTTTAATATTTGACGGATTTCAATATTGGATTTTTAGATAAAATTTCATTATCAGTCGATTTACTATACTACATCAAATGAATTCCTCATTATTATTTAACTACAGCTAGAGATAATGCACTCAACTAATATATAAACTTTTATTTCGATTTCAATTGGTTCACAAATTCAATTCGACTAACTAAATGAATAGGTAACTTAAATAATTATCACCGTTAACTTTTAATTACTTATAAGTTTATTATTTACAAACAAGCGTCACAATTACCTATACAATACAAATTCATTCAATTACCCTTGACTACATATTATTTCAATTGGTTTGGGATTTCATTCATTTCATAAATAATTAACTTAGATAAAATTTGTTGCATTTCACTCTAGTTATTATTATTCCAAACGACTTAAAAAAAATTTCTAACACTAAATCACGAAATCTCATTAAATTTAGCTATTTTAATTATCGAAAATTTACGGGTCGTTACACTCTCCCCCGCTCACTTTTCGTCCCCAAAAAGGAAAAAGAAGGGAAAAGGAACTAAGTATAGAATTTAACATTAGATATATTTTATATAAAGTTGCCAACTTATAAAACAATGAAATTCCATTTATAAAGTCATAACTACGCTTCCACTAAGTTACTCCGAACGGCTTTCTAACTTTAAAAGTTAGTTATCAAAACAAGTTATAAAAAAAAAATTAAAACTTGAAAAATTTTCTAACACTCGGATTTACGGAAAATTTCGGTAGAGTCTCCTTTGCGCGGCTCGATCGGAAAAAAAAAATGACAGTATATATATCACAAATATACATCTCATCAAGTGATGAGGCATCCCGCAGGGAAAAAGAGTAAAAGTACGGTATGTAATCCGAGATATGTACCTAATATTATTAGCGAGCATATACGGCTAATATAGCGCGAAAGCGAGCTCCAAATGCGAAGCAAGCGCAATCCGCACATACTAAACACTCAATAAACCATGAGAAACATGCATATTATGAAAATAATATCAATGTACATCATATTGCAACATAACAACTACATGTGCCAACATAGCAATTGCAACAAACAACAAATGCATCCACCAAATCAACTATCATCCAGCTATCATTCAACAAATCCATAACCAATCAATATAAATTCACTTCTCATTAATATTTATTCACTTGGTTTTTAATTTTAATCACAGTTGATTCATTAAGGTTGGATTTTACTAACATTCATTCTCAATTCAATTAGTTAACATTCACTAATTTATATTTACATTAGTTCACTTCCAATTTGAATCAATTCAAATTCTATTTAAATTCATTTAACTTCCACTTTGATTTCAATGACTTATAGCTTTCAATTTCAATAACACTTAATGGATTATACAATCATATAACAACCAAATCATACCCAACATAACCAAATTATTAATTTTACATTCAATTTGGTTTATTTCTTTTATATATATAACCTGTTATATAATTTTAAAAGAATCATTTTATATTTGGCATCTTAAATTTCCAATATTAACTTTAATTAAGTCCGTAAGCCTACATATATCATCCGTGAGCAATATCAAATCTAATCGCTTATTCAATCACACAATTTCACTTCCAAACTAGTATCGTTAACAAGACTCTCTAGTGCGGACTCAGATTTGGTTCCTTGATTGGAAACTGTTACTCTCCTTGCATAGCCATAGACTATGATAGAGAATTCCAGAATCAAATTAAAAATCCATATCCAGGGTTCGCCGTCGAAAATGGAGTGAAAAATCCTAACTTGGATCGATATAAATCATCTCGAAATTTTGTGCTCGAATTTGGATCAAATCGTTATGCGAATAAAATAATATACGTACAATCTCACGTATTACCTTCCAATGGATTTCTATCCAATTTATCTATACTAAATTATATTATCGACTTCTATTTTTTTTCACTTAATTACTCACAATCCATTATTCAGTTAGTATATTCATTTCTTTACATAGCATATTCTTTAACATTATCTTTTCTTAAACATCATACCAAAGAATTTGCTTACTCAAGTTCATTTTAAACATTCTATATAATTTAATTAAACTCAATTTCTTTTCCAAATTGATTCTTAGCTATAAGAAATTCCTTTGTTTACATTTATTGCATTTTCATAATTTCAGTTAATAACGAATTCATTTGTGGAACATTTTATTAACCGACACTTTAGTTTATTAATCGTCCTATAAAAGTCTAACCTCACATAAATGACTTTTCTTAGTTTACACTTATCTTAAAGGTTTCAAATTCAATTATTTTTTTTCTATGCAATTTATATTTATTTTCTATAACCAATTTACAAAAGATATTATACAATTCATTTGTCTTCTTTCTTAAGTTCACTTACTTGTTCCATTTGTCCATTCATCATTTCATGTTATTATTTAAGTATATAACCTTTTTATCACAACCAAATTTTCATTTATATACATTTTAATTCCTTTTTGAGTTTTCCTTACTTGTATACTTCAATTATTTTCAGGTTCTGTTTATTTTTACAATATCTCATTACGTATCCAAAACATTATTTCAACTTCTTAATATTTGGTAAGTCATATTATATGTTATTAGAATGCAAATTCGGTATTATACAAATTTATAGAATTTCAATTTTCTTGATTAGAATGTACACAAATTTGATTTATTTAAATTCTTTTTACCTTTGAACTTTAAAGTTTTCCCAAACAATAAGCTTAGATATCTTAATCCTCTTATTTTATAAATTCTGGTTATTCACATTTCATTCAAATAATTTGAAAATTATTAATTAACAGAACTTAGAAATTTAAGTGCCTGGTTCTTTTCAAATCGTTTGAAATAAATATATACACTTATATCTTTAATATATCAAATCATACCTTTGGAGTTTAAACCAAAACCCATTTATCCAAATAATTTCGAAGAAAAACAAAGCTTCTTAGAAGCCTCCCCCACTTTGAGACTCGAAAATGAACGTCGATGATGCTGCGCAGTCATCACGGAAATTATTTTCTAGCGACATAAGAGAGGAATACTGAATTCATTCTTTCCTTTAAAATCCTTTCAAAATATTTCCATAAACAATTTCCAACTAATATTACTGTATATTTCTTCAAAACTTTGAAAACCATTTTCAAGATCTCCGGGTCTTAAATTCAATATTTTCCAATTTAAATCTATTTTAATTCATATGTCACCTTTATAAACTATTCTTATAGGATTTTACTTTCTTGAAATATTCCACAAGTTGTTTTATCATTGTTTATTTTGTAATAAACCTTATTTATTAAAACACAATATCCAATTAATAATAACAATCAATATTATCGTTTCCAACAACCAAATAAGCTAGATAGATCACAATAATTTTGAAAATAAATTCTTTATATACAAAATATAATTAGGGCAAAATTATTTCATTTACACAATTTCAAAACAATACTATGTCGAATTGTTCTGTTCGAGTGTTAAAGATCCCTATCAATGACGTTAATTACTCGTATTGACCAGAATCCATAAGCCACTCAACAAATCAACCTACACAATATAAAACATTTTATATCACTAACAAATACGCTCTCCCATATGTATACACTCAACGACTCATCATAGGGTATTACTACCCTATTTATAAAGAGTCACACCCCACAAAGCTAAGGTTATCGCTAAACCAAAGCTCTGATACCAACTGCAACGGCCCGCCTTTTTGGACAATTTAAGCCGACAATCAAATACACATGTCGATTCCAAACCATTCAAAAGGGCAGATGGTTATTAGGGTAAATAAGAAATGAAAAGAAAGAGAAATAAAGGAAATGAAACAACACAGAATCTCGCAGCGGAACGATAAAATATAATAGTCAAATAAACAGTTCATGAAGCTGTTTACTATACTTTGACAATTATTTATACAACATTTATCAGAGTTATTCATATACAACAGAACAATAAAATAATGCAGCAGACAACATGATGCAAAGATAATAATAGTAATAGTATACCAAATCTTCGTCTTCGTCCTCCAGAATAGATCTTCAATAAACTGAAAAACTCAGGTCTGACCCGAGCGTAATGAAAAGACAAAACACTCGAGTCAGGACTAAAATATCCTCATGTAAGTTAAATCAATCGTAAATAAACATGAGTGCAACGGCGTCAGAGATGTTTACGGGGTTTGACATCTCCTATCCAGTGTCAACATGCGTGCAATAACTTAAGAGATGTTACAGGATTTTCCATCTCTTAAGGATCAGTTAAACTATCTACTATGTAGTAATGTACGCTAAGTAGATAATGCCTATCAGTAATATAAGTATCAAAATAGCGTTAAGGCGTTACCATAATCCCCCTTAACACATTTTTATAATGCCATAGTCTATACAGCACCGTAAGCCCCACCGTAAACTGGTGGTTATCAGAGGGTACCCCATAGGTATAACACAAAACAAAACGTAGTGGTCGCGAATAGGATAATCAGTATGACAAGGTACATGAGGCGATACAACCTAGGATACTAGTAGTTGCGTGATCCGGACTGATGTTGAGCATAGCCAGCAGCTACCCCAATACCGCGAAACAACACTCTCAAATCAAGGGGTGCACCCAAATCGAATCACAAATGTAATAGAAATGGTATCGAAGAAGCGTGTCCGCTAGAGGTGGCGAACCTCAATGGCCCAGCGCGGCTCCTGTTTTAGTCATGTCAGGGGTCATCCAATATCGTTCTCTTTCTTCAGTCAACGCGTTCACCAAATCATCCACTTCATTCTGGATCAACACTCCGCGTATAATAGTTATTAAAGTGGTGTTCGGTATCGATAGAGAGTATGTCCATATCTGATCCCGGTCTCTTTAATAACTACGTATTATTACACCGTTGGCTCTTTTACATTTCAAATCGATTCATAATTGATATCAAAATATCATATTCGCCTCAAAAATCATATCCATTTCAAATATCATCGTATCTATTTAAAATGTAAGATTTTGTTTCTAAAATCATTTTTCGCATCAATATCTCATTTCGATTTCAAAATCATTTCGAATTTCAATTTAGGTTGCAACTTCATTTAACTCAATTCGTATTTAAATTCAAGATTTAAAAATAAACATTCCACTTTATTGACCAGCTTAGAATTCTAGAAAATAGTTTTAAGTAGTTTAAAGTAGTTTGAAAAAAAATTAAAATAGTTAAAATAGTTAAAATCTTAAAATGGATTTGAAATAGATAAATTGGTTTAAAATAATTTAAATTGGGTTAAGTAGATTAAAAATAGATTAAAATAGTTTAAGTATTCAAAATGGTTTATATAACAGAGTAATTTGGAAAACAAATTAAAACAGCTTCAAAACCAATCCATTTCAATTATAACTTCCCAATTCAAATAAATTTCAATTTCCAATTTACCGATTCAATTTCGATTTCGATTCAAATCAATGTCAACTTTGACTTCAAATTTATTCAATTTTACATTCACCTTCAACTTATTCAATTCCAATGTATATCGATTTTTAGCTTGATTTTTCAAAATATTAATTTTTAACACTTAACAAAATTTTCCTTCAATATTCAAATTTAAATCCCACTTACAAATATGATTCAATTTCAAGCTCAATTTCAAATATCATTTTATATCGCTTTTACTTAGTAATATTCAAAGCTCGAATTAAGGTTCAATCTTTTAAAACGAATAAATTTTCGAACTTCAATCATAACTCAAATTTAAATTTCAAAGTCTCAACTTAAATCATTTAACAATTTCTTTTAACCAAAATCTATTTCAACATTCCAAACTCAATTTTTCGATAAATTCGATTTCTATAAATTTGATTTTTATTTATAACTTTTAAATCGAAACATTTAAATAAATTCAAATCGATGATTTTAAAAATTATTAATTTAGCCAATTCGGTGTCCGTATATAATTTTCTATCCTATGGCCAAGTAATTATTTATTTAAATTAAATGTCAGGGATGAGTATATATTACTTAAACCGATCACAGTGTCATATGTATGCATAACAGTATATATAAGCAAATAGACATCCAAACATTTAAATATCAACCAATAACATCCATCAAAATACATCATCCAATAGACAATACAATTCATGGCAGTTTCATAGTTATCAATGTCAGGTAATTTAATCGCAATTCAATTTTAATTTCAATTTAACTGTCAATTTAATTTTTCAACGGTTAATTCAAATGACAAGCTATATGACAATTAAATTTTTATCAAACAACGACAAATAAAATCATAACACTTCATAATATCAAATTTAACTAGCATAAAGATATTTAGTACGTTGTGAGCGTTATAAAACACTCACCTTGATTTCAATGCAGTTCCAGCGTTTTATTTCAAATAAAATTAAACGGACGTTTAATTTTACCCAAAATTTTCAGTAGCTCCAAACGATTCCAATCCTGCTCCATTGCGTAGTGCTCGTCAAAACGAAGGCAATGCAAAAAGTTTCGCCGAATTCCGACCTCGTATCAAAAAGTTACAGCATTACAAAGTTTGAACGATTTAATATATAATAATTTTACAAATTTCTTTAATTTATAAACCTAGCAACAATCTGAGCCGTTGATTTCCAGCCCAAGATCCAGGCTGCCCCTTCTTCTTTCCCCTTCTTCTTCATTCACACATGAATACAGGTCTCGAACGCAAGAAAACAACCCAAGCCGCCCTTTAGGGTTTGAATTATACTCCTCCATCATCGAGCTATATGACGATCAGCAACCTCCATTTGAACGGCCTCCTCGAGTGCTACTCTCGGCTGCAACATGGTGGAACTCGGCCTCCCCCATGGCGCGCAAAATGACGGCGAATGGCCGGCCTTCTCGAGCCAATTGGCGTTGATTCGTCTCACCAAATTCGATCATCACCGTTGAAGTTGTAGTTCGTGATGTGCTCTACACTTTACTAGTTGGAAGTTTTTTGATTCGATAAGCGGATTTGAAGAAATCGAGAGGGAAAGAAGAGTGTTTTCTGGCCATCGATGGATATAAGAGGCGGCGGCTGTACAAACCCTAGGGTTTTTATTTTCTTTTGCAAAATGAAACAATATCGTGCTTTTATAGAAAAACGACGAACACTATTCATCCCGGATTTCCCGAACTCCGAATTTCGCGCGGTGACCAGCGTTTCTAGGGTTTACCCCGCGTTCCGGACACAATGGAATAGGTTTCGGAAGCTAATTCGATCCTCTGTGCGAGTTACAGCAATAAACGATCAATTTTAAATTAAACCGATTAAACGATTTTCTAGGCGTTTTGGCTTGCCCCGGACAAACGGTAAATCCGATTGACACGAAATTTGAAATCTTACAATAATATCACATTACGGATCCGATGAAACAGGTTTCGTCGAAATACGAGACTATTTGAAAAATGGCTATTTTAACCCGTCAACTAAATATTAAAATATTCAATTTTCACAAATTTACTTTTAATTCGATTTTAAAAGTTCTACAACATCATTCTAACTTTAATATGATAAAATAAATTTTTACAAATCATTTTTAATCATATTAAACCCGTTATCCAATTATCCAATAAATTCCAAATTTAAAAATCTTATTAACTCTATCAAAATCCCAATATAACTTACATTCACTTTGGAAACCAATTTGAATCATATTAAATCAAATTTCAATTATTCACTCTATTTTCATATATTAAATTTCAATATCAAATTAATCATATCAAATTCGGAATTTAATTATTCAAACATATGTAATATTAAATTTAAAAAAATTTGATTATTCTTAAATCACTATCTTTTGAAATATTCAACACAAACTTATAAAATTTACCAAATTCAAATTATAGAACAACCATTTTCATTAAAACAGTTATTCAATTCCCGTTGTTCAATTATTCAATAAATTCCAAATATTAAATTTAAACAATTTAATTGTTCAATATTTGACGGATTTCAATATTGGATTTTTAAATAAAATTTCATTATCAGTCGATTTACTATACTACATCAAATGAATTCCACATTATTATTTAACTACAGCTAGAGATAATGCACTCAAGTAATATATAAACTTTCATTTCGATTTCAATTGGTTCACAAATTCAATTCGACCAACTAAATGAATAGGTAACTTAAATAATTATCACCGTTAACTTTTAATTACTTATAAGTTTATTATTTACAAACAAGCGTCACAATTACCTATACAATACAAATTCATTCAATTACCCTTGACTACGTATTATTTCAATTTGTTTGGGATTTCATTCATTTCATAAATAATTAACTTAGATAAAATTTGTTGCATTTCATTCTAGTTATTATTATTCCAAACGACTTAAAAAAAAATTCTAACACTAAATCACGAAATCTCATTAAATTTAGCTATTTTAATTATCGAAAATTTACGGGTCGTTACACTCTCCCCCACTCAAAACTTTTCGTCCCCGAAAAGAAAAAAGAAGGGAAAAGGAACTAAGTATAGAATTTAACATTAGATATATTTTATATAAAGTTGCCAACTTATAAAACAATGAAATTCCATTTATAAAGTCATAACTACGCTTCCACTAAGTTACTCCGAACGGCTTTCTAACTTTAAAAGTTAGTTATCAAAACAAGTTATAAAAAAAAAAATTAAAAACTTGAAAATTTTTCTAACACCCGGATTTACGGAAAATTTCGGTAGAGTCTCTTTTGCGCGGCTCGATCAGAAAAAAATGATAGTATATATATCACAAATATACATCTCATCAAGTGATGAGGCATCCCACAGGGAAAAAGAGTAAAAGTACGGTATGTAATCCGAGATATGTACCTTATATTATTAGGGAGCATATACGGCTAATATAGCACGAAAGCAAGCTCCAAATGCGAAGCAAGCGCAATCCGCACCTACTAAACACTCAACAAACCATGAGAAACATGCATATTATGAAAATAATATCAATGTACATCATATAGCAACATAACAGCTACATGTGCCAACATAGCAATTGCAACAAACAACAAATGCATCCACCAAATGAACTATCATCCAACTATCATTCAACAAATCCATAACCAACCAATATAAATTCACTTCTCATTAATATTTATTCACTTGGTTTTCAATTTTAATCACAGTTGATTCATTAAGGTTGGATTTTACTAACATTCATTCTCAATTCAATTAGTTAACATTCACTAATTTATATTTACATTAGTTCACTTCCAATTTGAATCAAATCAAATTCTATTTAAATTCATTTAACTTTCAGTTTGATTTCAATGACTTATAACTTTCAATTTCAATAACACTTAATGGATTATACAATCATATAACAACCAAATCATACCCAACATAACCAAATTATTAATTTTACATTCAGTTTGGTTTATTTCTTTTATATATATAACCTGTTATATAATTTTAAAAGAATCATTTTATATTTGGCATCTTAAATTTCCAATATTAACTTTAATTAAGTCCGTAAGCCTACATATATCATCCGTGAGCAATATCAAATCTAATCGCTTATTCAATCACACAATTTCACTTCCAAACTAGTATCGTTCACACGACTCTCTAGTGCGGACTCAGATTTGGTTCCTTGATTGGAAACTGTTACTCTCCTTGCATAGCCATATACTATGATAGAGAATTCCAGAATCAAATTAAAAATCCATATCCAGGGTTCGCCGTCGAAAATGGAGTGAAAAATCCTAACTTGGATCGATATAAATCATCTCGAAATTTTGTGCTCGAATTTGGATCAAATCGTTATGCGAATAAAATAATATACGTACAATCTCACGTATTACCTTCCAATGGATTTCTATCCAATTTATCTATACTAAATTATTTTATTGACTTCTATTTTTTTCCACTTAATTACTCACAATCCATTATTCAGTTAGTATATTCATTTCTTTACATAGCATATTCTTTAACATTATCTTTTCTTAAACATCATATCAAAGAATTTGCTTACTCGAGTTCATTTTAAACATTTTATATAATTTAATTAAACTCAATTTCTTTTCCAAATTGATTCTTAGCTATAAGAAATTCATTTGTTTACATTTATTGCATTTTCATAATTTCAGTTAATAACGAAATCATTTGTGGAACATTTTATTAACCGGCACTTTAGTTTATTAATCATCCTATAAAAGTCTAACCTCTCATAGATGACTTTTCTTAGTTTACAGTTATCTTAAAGGTCACAAAATCAATTATTATTTTTCTATGCAATTTATATTTATTTTCTATAACCAATTTACAAAAGATATTATACAATTCATTTGTCTTCTTTCTTAAGTTCACTTACTTGTTCCATTTATCCATTCATCATTTCATGTTATTATTTAAGTATATAACCTTTTTATCACAACCAAATTTTCATTTATATACATTTTAATTCCTTTTTGAGTTTTCCTTACTTGTATACTTCAATTATTTTCAGGTTCTGTTTATTTGTACAATATCTCATTACATATCCAAAGCATTATTTCAACTTCTTAATATTTGGTAAGTCATATTATATGTTATTAGAATGCAAATTCGGTATTATACAAATTTATAGAATTTCATTTTTCTTGATTAGAATGTACACAAATTTGATTTATTTAAATCCTCTTTACCTTTGAACTTTATAGTTTTCCCAAACAATAAGCTTAGATATCTTAATCCTCTTATTTTATAAATTCTGGTTATTCACATTTCATTCAAATAATTTGAAATTATTAATTAACAGAACTTAGAAATTTAAGTGCCCGGTTCTTTTCAAATCGTTTGAAATGAATATATACACTTGTATCTTTAATATATCAAATCATACCTTTGGAGTTTAAACCAAAACCCATTTATCCAAATAATTTCGAAGAAAAACAAAGCTTCTTAGAAGCCTCCCCCGCTTTGAGACTCGAAAATGAACGTCGATGATGCTGCGCAGTCATCACGGAAATTATTTTCCAGCGACATAAGAGAGGAATACTGAATTCATTCTTTCCTTTAAAATCCTTTCAAAATATTTCCATAAACAATTTCCAACTAATATTACTATATATTTCTTCAAAACTTTGAAAACCATTTTCAAGATCTCCGGGTCTTAAATTCAATATTTTCCAATTTAAATCTATTTTAATTCATATTCACCTTTATAAACTATTCTTATAGGATTTTACTTTCTTGAAATATTCCACAAGTTGTTTTATCATTGTTTATTTTGTAATAAACCTTATTTATTAAAACACAATATCCAATTAATAATAACAATCAATATTATCGTTTCCAACAACCAAATAAGCTAGATAGATCATAATAATTTTGAAAATAAATTCTTTATATACAAAATATAATTAGGGAAAAATTATTTCATTTACCCAATTTCAAAACAATACTATGTCGAATTGTTCTGTTCGAGTGTTAAAGATCCCTATCAATGACGTTAATTACTCGTATTGACCAGAATCCATAAGCCACTCAACAAATCAACCGACACAATATAAAACATTTTATATCACTAACAAATACGCTCTCTCATATGTATACACTCAGCGACTCATCATAGGGTAATTTGGAAATAAAATTAAAACAGCTTCAAAACCAATCCATTTCAATTATAACTTCCCAATTCAAATAAATTTCAATTTCCAATTTACCGATTCAATTTCAATTTCGATTCAAATCAATGTCAACTTTGGCTTCAAATTTATTCAATTTTACTTTCACCTTCAACTTATTCAATTCCAATGTATATCGATTTTTAGCTTGATTTTTCAAAATATTAATTTTTAACACTTAACAAAATTTTCCTTCAATATCAAATTTAAATCCCATGTACAAATATGATTCAATTTCAAGCTCAATTTCAAATATCATTTTATGTCGCTTTTACTTAGTAATATTCAAAGCTCGAATTAAGGTTCAATCTTTTAAAACGAATAAATTTTCGAACTTCAATCGTAACCCAATTTTAAATTTCAAAGTCTCAACTTAAATCATTTAACAATTTCTTTTAACCAAAATCTATTTCAACATTCCAAACTCAATTTTTCGATAAATTCGATTTCTATAAATTTGATTTTTATTTAGAACTTTTAAATCAAAACATTTAAATAAATTTCAAATCGACGATTTTAAAAATTATTAATTTAGCCAATTCGGTGTCCGTATATAATTTTCTATCCTATGGCCAAGTAATTATTTATTTAAATTAAATGTCAGGGGTGAGTATATATTACTTAAACCGATCACAGTGTCATATGTATGCATAACAGTATATATAAGCAAATAGACATCCAAACATTTAAATATCAACCAATAACATCCATCAAAATACATCATCCAATAGACAATACAATTCATGGCAGTTTCATAGTTATCAATGTCAGGTAATTTAATCGCAATTCAATTTTAATTTCAATTTAACTGTCAATTTAATTTTTCAACGGTTAATTCAAATGACAAGCTATATGACAATTAAATTTTTATCAAACAATGACAAATAAAATCATAACACTTCATAAAATCAAATTTAACTAGCATAAAGATATTTAGTATGTTGTGAGCGTTATAAAACACTCACCTTGATTTCAATGCAGTTCCAGCGTTTTATTTCGAATAAAATTAAACGGACGTTTAATTTTACCCGAAATTTTCAATAGCTCCAAACGATTCCTATCCTGCTCCATTGCGTAGTGCTCGTCAAAACGAAGCCAATGCAAAAAGTTTCGTCGAATTCCGACCTCGTATCAAAAAGTTACAGCATTACAAAGTTTGAACGATTTAATATATAATAATTTTACAAATTTCTTTAATTTATAAACCTAGCAACAATCTGAGCCGTTGATTTCCAGCCCAAGATCCAGGCCGCCCCTTCTCCTTTCCCCTTCTTCTTCATTCACACGTGAATACAGGTCTCGAACGCAAGAAAATAACCCAAGCCTCCCTTTAGGGTTTGAATTATACTCCTCCATCATCGAGCTATATGACGCTCAACAACCTCCATTTGAACGGCCTCCTCGAGTGCTACTCTCGGCTGCAACATGGTGGAACTCTGTAACAACCCGCATATTTATCGATTATATATTTAAATATTTTATTTAAATATTTCACCGTTCGTCGGATTTTGGTCCGAAAACCTACTTTTTGCAAACAGTCGAATTGGGACTCGAGACCACCCCCATTGAGTTCAAAATGACGTTTGCGACCTTTTTGAGTATAAGCTTCGATATGTTTGGAGAAAGTTGATTTTTGCTACTTTTTCCCGCTTAGGGCTTTGGTTGGGCTGAGACAATTAGCCACTTAACTCAGTTCCAACACTCTCCTCTTCATTCACTTCTCTTCTATTTTCCTAATACTCAAGCTTTTATGCTAATGGTGCGAGAGATTGGAAATTAAAACTCCAAAACCCTAGTTTCCCTTGCAAATCAAATTCCTAGCTCCAAACTCAAGAAGAACCCATTGGTAAGCTTCTCTTCTTCTTCTCCAACTTATTCTCTTACCAATTTCAGAAATTCCTAAACCTAATTTTGGGAATGTTCTTGTTTTTGAGCTTAGATTCAAGCTCAATTGGGTTGTGTTGAAGAGTGGTTGATTCTCCATTTGCTTTCAGGCTTCTTCTTGTTCGATTTTGTGAAAAGGTGAGATTTTTATCTCACATCTATGACTATAATTATCTTTGGTTGTTGGGTATGAATTCCTAACACTTCTTCATGTGCATTTGCTCTTGATTTGGATTGGTTTTGTGAATATTCCAAATTTTGAGTTTTTAAGTCAATTTGTGTGAAAATCCTTTTATGGATGTTTGATCATGCTTTGGTGATGCATCGGGGAGCATATAGGGCCGGGTTGCCGATGGGCATAAACCCTTAGAGCCAATGTCCGTCCGGTTGCATTTTGGAAGAGTTTGCTCATCATTTGAATAAGGATGAAAAACAGCCCAGGCATGATTCAGTCGACTGAAAACTCTGTTCAGTCGACTGAACCTGAAACCCGAGAGTTTCCAGGCATGATTCAGTCGACTGAAAAACTCTGCACAGTCGACTGAAACTGGAAACAGAAAGTTTCCTGAACCTGGAAAATTTCCAGGCACAGGGTCAGTCGACTGAAAACTCTGTTCAGTCGACTGAACCTGCTGTTTGAGTCCAATTTGCCTTTTTGGATTGAATTTCCAATTTAAATCGATTCGTGATGATCCTAATTATTGTCATCATTTATTATCATCTTTGATGACTTATTTTCTTTGGGAATTTTAGATATATACACTTCGGTGGATCCTTTATCTATTTCATTGGATTTTTATTCACATCTTCGAATGTGATCTTTGTGATTGATTGTTTCTACAATCCCCCTTGTGCTTTGTCACTTTAAAAATATAAAGGTTTTCTATACTAGTAGTAAATAGCAAAACTCTTTCCTCAAACGATTTCAATTCTATTTTAATACCAAATTTGTTTATAAAACCGTTTTCCAATCTATTAGTATATACAAACCTTTACCTCACTCGTATGAGAAATCTAATTAAACGACTTAGTAAAACAAGTGGTATGAAACACTTGCGTTCACTTTGTTGGTTAATTCTTGGACTTGTTCGATTGAAACTCTTGTGACAATTTTCTAGTGGAGATCTACAATTTGTTCGTAAATATTTAAGTTAAGTTAGTGGTTATAAGACATGATGCTAAGCTCATATATTTACTAGCTTACTGTAATCGACACTTCTCGATGATCGTGACGATCATTTGTGTGATTTAGACTAGCAATGTGCGATGTCTCTTTGTCTGCGTGGGAGACTAAACCCCGTTCGTGTGTCAAATTTATGGGGTAGCAACCCACGGTCTTCGGACGATTCGTGTGTCAGGTCTTCGGACCATTCGTGTGTCAAATTAATGGCTAGCTACCATGAGATAGCTTCTCGTTCATGTGTTACAGCTGTTGGTGAGTTTTCATGCTCCCGTTCATGTGGTAGGCCTCCCCCTTTATTTTGTGAAATTTCTGGATTTCGTGTGTCGAATTCTGGAATTTATACTTCACCTATTTTTGTGATTTCTATTGATATGATTTATCAATTCTTGTGCATTGGTGAATTCGTGTGTCATTAACTTGTTGTGAATACAAGTTTTGGGTATGATACCCTTTTTGGATCTTTGAGAAGATTCTTTGATATTGATTAATCGTTTGTTGATTATCATTTACATACTTATAGTAGTATGCCGTTATGGATATTATACGTCTATGCCATATCTTATATGTCATTTATTGTGGCTTGGTGAATGAAATTAGGAGTATGACATTCCTTTTTATCTTGAGTAGATTATCGTGATATTGATTAATCTCTTGTTGATTATCAATTACTTATATATATCACAGCTTGGCATTGTGATTATTATGTGTTTAGTCGTATCTCCTATTCTATGTCATGTTATCTGATATTTATAGTTAGACTGATCCGTTTATTATTTTCTTATTAAATAATACTCGGGTCAGACCGAGATGTTACAGGTGCTTCTGCTTGACTTCTCATCCGGGATTAACTCCTTGACTTTTGGGTTAACTACTTAGATTAGTAGTTATTTTTTTGTATACATTTGAGATATAGACTCCTTAATGTATACTTATTCTTTTGTGTAGTTCATGTAACTATTCTTTTGTGATATTGTGGATCTCTTTAGACCACTACTCTGATGAACACTTTCATGTGTTATATTCATATCTATTTCTGCCTTAGTGATATGAATTGTCTGTGACTGATTTATGTTATGTTTACTTCTATATTTGTTTCCGAAGATATTATAGCCACTGTGTAGTAGCTTTGAGTTTGTGTCGGCATGTCGGGTTTCCACTTGGAAAGAATTGCATGCTATACTATCTGACATATCGATGCTCGCACAAAGCAATTACACGGATCGTCGCTCCTCAACAGCCTTATTCTCCGTGCTAGTTGACAGCATTCACCGTAATGTTCTTGGCTAGCGTGGGTATAGAGGTGGGGCGTCACAGCTTGGTATCAGAGCCAAACTTCGGAACAATGTAGAATAATTTAACAAGGATCATCGTCCTAAGTCCATCTTAGGAGTCGTGCTTTAGGATTTTATTCGGGTCTTCGTACCGATTCATCCTATTTTCTTTATGATTCCTTGTTTTATCAATCAAGTTTGATTGAAATTTATTCTGAGAATAACTTTTTCCTCTTCTTTCTTTCTTTCTTAAAGAAGAGAAATGGTTAGACCTGGCCGTCCCAGCGCCGGTCAATCTAGTGCTACTCCCCAGGATGGAGTATTTATGTCTGCCCAGCAGCTTTTAGATCTTGTCAAGAACGCTCAAGCAGCCGGACCCAGTCCAGAGCCTACTCATCCTAGATCCGGTTTTGCACGCTTGTGCAGAGACTACACCGATTTGGGTGGAAGGCCATTCAAGGGATCCGAGAGTGTTATAGAAATTCAAGCTTGGCTCAAATCATGCGATCGCATCTTTTCTCGCATGAACCTTATTGATCTACATCGAGTCCAAGTGGCTTCTAGCATGCTCCAAGAAAGAGCATTAGATTGGTATGAGCTCCTAATTTCTGAAATCGTTGAAGAGGATCTCACTTGGGAGCGATTCCGGGAAAGATTCGAATCGAAATTTGTGCCGGAGGCCGAAAAAGTAACTTTGGCCCGGCGTTTTATTGATCTTGTTCAAGGTGAATCTTCTGTGACAGACTATGTCGCATCTTTCGAATCTTTGTCCAAATACGGGGTTGAATACATCAACACCCCATTGAAGAAAAATCAGAGATTTGTCTATGGCTTGAATAAGAATCTTAAGAAGCCATTACTTCTGAAACTTGAGGTTTCATTTGATCAGCTTATTGATATTGCTCTTCGTCTTGAAGATGCCGATAATGAAGGTGATGTTGAAGTTGTGCGTGCCCAACAGAACTTCGACAATAACTTGAAGAGGCCTATCAGATTCGAAGGCCCAGATTCTAATAAGAAAGGAAAGCAACAAACTCAGGTAGCAAATGTTCCTACCTCTAGTCGTGGACGATGCTACAATTGTGGTTCCACAGACCACCATGTAAGGGAGTGCCCGAAACCCCTCTTTTTCCGTTATTGCAAAGGTTCGGGTCATCTTTTATCTTCGTGTCCTAAGCTTCCAAGCAAGTGAGAGGAAAGCTGCAACTTTTGGTCAAGGTATTTTCATTCAATCCTCGATGGCATTGTTTTAATTCGTGAACTTTCTATTTGAGTTCTTTTTGATATGGGTTTCATCTCATTATTTTTATATCAAAAGAACTTGTTGATTCTTTTCTTTGAATGTTTTGGGCTTATTGACTTCATTGAGAATTGCGAATCCGGATGGTAGATCCGCAACACTCAATTTGCTTTTGTTTAGATGTCGAGATTGTTTTATGTGACTTTTCTTTCCGAGCCGATATTTACTTTGGCTTTGGAATTGACTTTTTCTGTAAGGATTGGCTTAAATTGTGAAGCCCGTATCCTATTTTTTCGAGTGGATTATTCATCTTCGACATTTTCAATCTGTTAAGCAGATTTCTATTTTTCCTTTATGATTTTGATTCCAATTTGATGGCATCATTTTATTCCTTAAAACCCGCATGATAAGGAAAGTATTATTTCTCTCAATCATATCGTTTGAAAAAATTTCTGGTATTTTTGAGCTTGTCTTAGGATCATCACCTAAGCAATATCTTTTGTGTGGTGCTAAGGTCTTTTCAGTTTGACCTTACCACCGGTTTTCATTTGCTACGAGTTGCGGAGGTTAGCATTCCACTTACGCACTCCGCACTCATTATGATTCTATGAATGAATTATTTTGTCATTCAGTTTGTCCAGCTTATTTCATCCATTTTATAGATCGAATATTCTATGAATATCTCGGTGACTCCATTCTTGTATTTATTGATTTTGGATGAGAAAAGCAATTTAAAAATTTTGAAAATCTTTTTCATAAGATTTATTTATAAGTACAATTTGATTTTTGTTCTTAAAATGAACAAAGAATATTCTTAAAAGTTTTTAGAAACATGTTTATCCTATAGAATACGATTTTGTGATTGTATTGCCCATTTAGTGTGTTAAGAATTTTGGTCGATGCGCTTGATCAACGTTATCGATAGGAATTTCCTAAACGCTTTGATGAGACAATCAGACACAGTATATTAACTTGAAAATAGTAAATTTTTCTAGAAAGATTATTACATAATGATAAATGTAATTTTGAAAGTTTTAACTTTTCAGGAAAGAAGATTATTTAAAAGAAATTCTTTCTTTTTAATACTCTTATTCTTGTGATTCCTGAAGGGGAACCAAGACTTTGCTATTTGTACCGATACTAGTCGTATTGGTTTGGAATGCCATTCTCTTGCAAAGGAGAACGTGCTATCCCTTGTGCTTCTAAATCATTATAGCTTCTCGAGACTAGATAGCCACTTATGATCTAGTGCTCTCGGCTAATGTTTTTGCTTTTGGAATTTGGCATCATCATATTTGGATGAGAAATTTGTTCTCTATCTCGATCATAAATCTTTGGAATATTTATGTTCTCTTAAGGAACTGCTTGTTGACTCGAGTTCCTAGCTTCCTATGATCTTGATATTCTTTTTATTCCCGAAGGGGAAATCGTGTTGCCAATGCGTTTAGTCGTAAGCAACAAGGGGTTGTTTCTTTGTCGATGACCGAATGAAATTATCTTTTTATCAAGTTCATCGGGCGTTTTGATGTACTTCGTTTTATTGAGTTTCATCTCATTTCTTTTATGAACTTGCGTCCGATGTTCTTTTATTGTGTTCGGTTCATTGGACGTACCGTTTTTGTACTACGTCGGTGTTCCGAAATCATTCGGGCTTCGGTTCATCGGATGTACCGTTTGTACTACATCGATGTCTTTGCTTTTGATTCATCGGATGTACCGTTTGTACTACATCGATGTCTTTGCTTTTGATTCATCGGATGTACCGTTTGTACTACATCGATGTCTTTGCTTTTGATTCATCAGATGTACCGTTTGTACTACATCGATGTCTTTGCTTTTCGATTCATCAGATGTACCGTTTGTACTACATCGATGTCTTTGCTTTTGATTCATCGGATGTACCGTTGTACTACATCGATGTCTTTGCTTTTGATTCATCGGATGTACCGTTTGTACTACATCGATGTCTTTGCTTTTGATTCATTGGGCGTACCATTTTTTTACTACGCCGTTGCACCGACTCAATTTTCTGCTATTCTTGACGTTCCCCACGTCTTGTATCTACGGGAATGCCTTAGGGATTCCGGTTTTCATTCTTGAGCCCGGTGTTATTGCGGAAATTGAAGTTTCACCAGATTTCTTGCTAACTCTTTTGTGCACTTTATGGTGAACTTCTTATTTCAAATTTTCTTTTGTGTTAATATGCTTCTATGGTTGTTACTTCATATATTTCCTTCTTAATTATTGCGAGGACGCAATTTCTTTAAGGAGGGGAGTCTGTAACAACCCGCATATTTATCGATTATATATTTAAATATTTCACCGTTCGTCGGATTTTGGTCCGAAAACCTACCTTTTGCAAACAGTCGAATTGGGACTCGAGACCACCCCCATTGAGTTCAAAATGACGTTTGCGACCTTTTTGAGTATAAGCTTCGATATGTTTGGAGAAAGTTGATTTTTGCTACTTTTTCCCGCTTAGGGCTTTGGTTGGGCTGAGCCAATTAGCCACTTAACTCAGTTCCAACACTCTCCTCTTCATTCACTTCTCTTCTATTTTCCTAATACTCAAGCTTTTATGTTAATGGTGGGAGAGATTGAAAATTAAAACTCCAAAACCCTAGTTTCCCTTGCAAATCAAATTCCTAGCTCCAAACTCAAGAAGAACCCATTGGTAAGCTTCTCTTCTTCTTCTCCAACTTATTCTCTTACCAATTTCAGAAATTCCTAAACCTAATTTTGGGAATGTTCTTGTTTTTGAGCTTAGATTCAAGCTCAATTGGGTTGTGTTGAAGAGTGGTTGATTCTCCATTTGCTTTCAGGCTTCTTCTTGTTCGATTTTGTGAAAAGGTGAGATTTTTATCTCACATCTATGACTATAATTATCTTTGGTTGTTGGGTATGAATTCCTAACACTTCTTCATGTGCATTTGCTCTTGATTTGGATTGATTTTGTGAATATTCCAAATTTTGAGTTTTTAAGTCAATTTGTGTGAAAATCCTTTTATGGATGTTTGATCATGCTTTGGTGATGCATCGGGGAGCATATAGGGCCGGGTTGCCGATGGGCATAAACCCTTAGAGCCAATGTCTGTCCGGTTGCATTTTGGAAGAGTTTGCTCATCATTTGAATAAGGCTGAAAAACAGCCCAGGCATGATTCAGTCGACTGAAAACTCTGTTCAGTCGACTGAACCTGAAACCCGAGAGTTTCCAGGCATGATTCAGTCGACTGAAAAACTCTGCACAGTCGACTGAAACTGGAAACAGAAAGTTTCCTGAACCTGGAAAATTTCCAGGCACAGGGTCATTCGACTGAAAACTCTGTTCAGTCGACTGAACCTGCTGTTTGAGTCCAATTTGCCTTTTTGGATTGAATTTCCAATTTAAATCGATTCGTGATGATCCTAATTATTGTCATCATTTATTATCATCTTTGATGACTTATTTTCTTTAGGAATTTTAGATATATCCACTTCGGTGGATCCTTTATCGATTTCATTGGATTTTTATTCACATCTTCGAATGTGTTCTTTGTGATTGATTGTTTCTACAATCCCCCTTGTGCTTTGTCACTTTAAAAATATAAAGGTTTTCTATACTAGTAGTAAATATCAAAACTCTTTCCTCAAACGATTTCAATTCTATTTTAATACCAAATTTGTTTATAAAACCGTTTTCCAATCTATTAGTATATACAAACCTTTACCTCACTCGTATGAGAAATCTAATTAAACGACTTAGTAAAACAAGTGGTATGAAACGCTTGCGTTCACTTTGTTGGTTAATTCTTGGACTTGTTTGATTGAAACTCTTGTGACAATTTTCTAGTGGAGATCTACAATTTGTTCGTAAATATTTAAGTTAAGCTAGTGGTTATGGGACATGATGCTAAGCTCATATATTTACTAGCTTACTGTAATCAACACTTCTCGATGATCGTGACGATCATTTTTGTGATTTAGACTAGCAATGTGCGATGTCTCTTTGTCTGCGTGGGAGACTAAACCCCGTTCGTGTGTCAAATTTGTGGGGTAGCAACCCACGGTCTTCGGACCATTCGTGTGTCAGGTCTTCGGACCATTCGTGTGTCAAATTAATGGCTAGCTACCATGAGATAGCTTCTCGTTCATGTGTTACAGCTGTTGGTGAGTTTTCATGCTCCCGTTCATGTGATAGGCCTCCCCCCTTATTTTGTGAAATTTCTGGATTTCGTGTGTCGAATTCTGGAATTTATACTTCACCTATTTTTGTGATTTCTATTGATATGATTTATCAATTCTTGTGCATTGGTGAATTAGTGTGTCATTAACTTGTTGTGAATACAAGTTTTGGGTATGATACCCTTTTTGGATCTTTGAGAAGATTCTTTGATATTGATTAATCGTTTGTTGATTATCATTTACATACTTATAGTAGTATGCCGTTATGGATATTATACGTCTATGCCATATCTTATATGTCATTTATTGTGGCTTGGTGAATGAAATTAGGAGTATGACATTCCTTTTTATCTTGAGTAGATTATCGTGATATTGATTAATCTCTTGTTGATTATCAATTACTTATATATATCACAGCTTGGCATTGTGATTATTATGTGTTTAGTCGTATCTCCTATTCTATGTCATGTTATCTGATATTTATAGTTAGACTGATCCATTTATTATTTTCTTATTAAATAATACTCGGGTCAGACCGAGATGTTACAGGTGCTTCTGCTTGACTTCTCATCCGGGATTAACTCCTTGACTTTTGGGTTAACTACTTAGATTAGTAGTTATTTTGTTGTATACATTTGAGATATAGACTCCTTAATGTATACTTATTCTTTTGTGTAGTTCATGTAACTATTCTTTTGTGATATTGTGGATCTCTTTAGACCACTACTCTGATGAACACTTTCATGTGTTATATTCATATCTATTTCCGCCTTAGTGATATGAATTGTCTGTGACTGATTTATGTTATTTTACTTCTATATTTGTTTCCGAAGATATTATAGCCACTGTGTAGTAGCTTTGAGTTTGTGTCGGCATGTCGGATTTCCACTTGGAAAGAATTGCATGCTATACTATCTGACATATCGATGCTCGCACAAAGCAATTACACGGATGGTCGCTCCTCAACAGCCTTATTCTCCGTGCTAGTTGACAGCATTCACCGTAATGTTCTTGGCTAGCGTGGGTATAGAGGTGGGGCATCACAAACTCGGCCTCCCCCGTGGCGTGCAAAACGAGGGCGAACGGCCGCCTTCTCGAGCCAATTGCCGTTGATTAGTCTCACCAAATTCGATCATCATCGTTGAAGTTGTAGTTCGTGATGTGCTCTACACTTTACTAGTTGGAAGTTTTTCGATTCGATAAGCGGATTTGAAGAAATCGAGGGGGAAAGAAGAGTGTTTTCTGGCCATTGATGGATATAAGAGGCGGCGGCTGTACAAACCCTAGGGTTTTTATTTTCTTTTGCAAAATGAAACAATATCGTGCTTTTATAGAAAAACGACGAACACTATTCATCCCGGGTTTTCCGAACTCCGATTTACGCGCGGTGACCAGCGTTTCTAGGATTAACCCCGCATTCCGGACACAATGGAACAGGTTTCGGAAGCTAATTCAATCCTCTGTGCGAGTTACAGCAATAAACGATCAATTTTAAATTAAACCGATTAAACGATTTTCTAGGCGTTTTGGCTTGCCCCGGACAAACGGTAAATTCGATTGACACGAATTTGAAATCTTACAATAATATCACATTACGGATTCGATGAAACTGGTTTCGTCGAAATCCGAGACTGTTTGAAAAATGGCTATTTTAACCCGTCAACTAAATATTAAAATATTCAATTTTCACAAAATTACTTTTAATTCGATTTTAAAAGTTCTACAACATCATTCTAACTTTAATATGATAAAATAAAATTTTATAAATCATTTTTAATCATATTAAACCCGTTATCCAATTATCCAATAAATTCCAAATTTAAAATCTTATTAACTCTATCAAAATCCCAATATAACTTACATTCACTTTGGAAACCAATTTGAATCATATTAAATCAAATTTCAATTATTCACTCTATTTTCATATATTAAATTTCAATATCAAATTAATCATATCAAATTCGGAATTTAATTATTCAAACATTTATAATATTAAATTTAAAAAATTTTGATTATTCTTAAATCACTATCTTTTGAAATATTCAACACAAACTTATAAAATTTACCAAATTCAAATTATAGAACAACCATTTTCATTAAAACAGTTATTCAATTCCCGTTGTTCAATTATTCAATAAATTCCAAATATTAAATTTAAACAATTTAATTGTTCAATATTTGACGGATTTCAATATTGGATTTTTAAATAAAATTTCATTATCAGTCGATTTACTATACTACATCAAATGAATTCCACATTATTATTTTACTACAGCTAGAGATAATGCACTCAACTAATATATAAACTTTCATTTCGATTTCAATTGGTTCACAATTCAATTCGACTAACTAAATGAATAGGTAACTTAAATAATTATCATCGTTAACTTTTAATTACTTATAAGTTTATTATTTACAAACAAGCGTCACAATTACCTATACAATACAAATTCATTCAATTACCCTTGACTACTTATTATTTCAATTGGTATGGGATTTCATTCATTTCATAAATAATTAACTTAGATAAAATTTGTTGCATTTCATTCTAGTTATTATTATTCCAAACGACTTAAAAAATATTTCTAACACTAAATCACGAAATCTCATTAAATTTAGCTATTTTAATTATCGAAAATTTACGAGTCGTTACACAAGACTTACATGTTTTCATAAACACTTCAATTGTAATATCTATATTTTTCCTTTACATTTACTTTCACAAATTTTCATTTAATACTAAATTTATTCATGAAACATTTCATTTATCATTTCTTTAGTTTATCACTATTCTATAAAGGTTCGTTTCTTTTTATTCCAACTTGTTCGAGTTTATAATTTTCTCAAAAAGTTACAACTTAATTTACAACATTCTTTGTAAATTCACATTTAATTCTATAAACAACTTACATGACATTATTTAATTCATTTGTATACTTTCTTAAGTTCCATTTACTTGTTTAATTTAGTCATTAATCATTTCATAATACACTAATTAAGTATATAACATTTATTATAACAACTTAAATTTCATTTATAAACATTTTAATTACTTAAGTATTGATTACTTGTATAATATTCCATTACATATTCTTATAAACAATTTAACTTCTCAAATATTTATGGCAAGTTATTTGATGCTTTAGAATGTAATTGAGTATATACAAATTAATCTTATTTATTTATTATTAAGAATTCTCAACAATTTACATGTTTTGAGTACCCATTATCTTCCAATTTAAGAGTTATAACTTCGATTTATAATTTCTCCCAAACACTCAGACTTGAATTCTTATTTTGTATTAAATTAGTAACACTCGATTTTAAATCTCATTCCACTTTCATTTAATTTATTTATATCCAACTTAGATTAAATTCAATTAACCACATTAATTTTACTTACATTCATTTATTTTTATTCAATTTTTGTTACACACTTAAATTACATTTCATTTTAAAAATTCGAGTTTGTATTCATTTTATTAATTCATTTTGTAGTTAAGTGGAATTTATTCACTTTACTAATCTATCTAGTTCCATTTAATGTCCAATTCAAATTATTTAATATTTAGTTAAACTTCATTTCATTTTAATCCATTACTCATTTTATTTAACTTTATTTAAGTAAATTTTTTTATCCTTCACATGTAAAATTTTTAAAATTTGTTTTAGCTTAATATTTCTCAAATATATAAGTTATACAAATTAATATTTTAAAATTTCATTTCTTTATTTTATCTACTTCATTTCAAATGCAATTCATTTTTTTATTTAAGCTTCTTGAGTTAGACTTCATTCTATTTACGTAATTTCACTAACTCCATTTAACTTAACATTCCTAAGTCAATTATTTTATTTCGTATCTCAAATTCTGTTTGCTTAACCAAAAATTTAACCATTTTAAATTCGGTTTTATTTTCTTATTCAAATTTATAAGTTGTAAACTTATTTCTTTTCTATACTATTTTAAATTTATTAGTTATAAACGTATTCCTTATATACTATTTTCAATTATAAGTTTAAAACAATTTTCATATATTTATCAAATCATAATTAAGTATATTTTTTTCCTTCACCATCAAACCTGTTTTAGTCGAAAATAAAATTCCTTTGCTAGCAATTCTCACTCAAAAACTCGAAAAAGAATACTTGCGATGCTGCAGTCATCCCTAAAATTATTTTCCAACAACCAAAGCAAATTTAATACTTCTATCTTCTTCAAAAATCCTTTCAAAATATTTTTCTAGTCAAAACTCTTTCATGTAATATTAATATTAATTTTGAAGGCTTTGAAAATAATTTTGAAAAAAAAACAAAAGGTTTTAAATTCTAAAATTCTTAATTTTTTATCCTTCTATTTATAAGCTATATTAAAAATATACTTTACAAATTTCCTTACCTTATTACGAAAATATTTCATTAATTTACAACTTGGTTATTCCAAACAATTTTTGTTATTTTAATTAGATTTCAATTCAATTTAATTATCGACTTCGTAAAATAAAAATCACAAAGTATTCGTTTTATTTTAATTCAACCAATAATCATGATAATTAAACATTATCATCTCCTAACAACTATTATTCATATATAATTAATATTTTTATATATAAAATGCAATTTAGGTAAAATTATTTCGTTTACCCCATTTTAAAATAATATTATGTCGACTTGCCTCGTTCAAGTGTTTAGAAATCTCTATCGATAACACGGCGTCCCACACATCGACCAGAATTCATAAACAACTCAAAGGATAAGTAAACACAATATAAAACATTTTATAACACTAACAAGTACGCTCTTACATATATATATATATATATGTATGTATGTATGTATGTATAGACACACACACGCTCAAACAGACTCATTCTATGGTATTACTACCCTATCTCTAATGAGTCAAACCCTACAAAGCCAAGGTTATCGCTAAACCCAAGCTCTGATACCAACTGTGACGACCCATATTTTGGAAGTTTTAAATCGACAATAATCCACACATGTCCAACTTAAACAAACTGGAAAGTAGATAATCAATGGGGTTAATTAAGAAAAATAAGAAAAGAAGAAGAAGCAAAGACAGAATGTCACAGCGAAACGATAAAATATAATAGTCAAGTAAACAGTTTATGAAGTTGTTTATATTATACATTGGATTATAATCTACACAACATTTATCAGAGTTATATATATGTGATATCCCGGAATTTTTGACAATATCAGTTTAATAATCTGTGTTTAAAATTTAAATTAAATTTTATAATTTTTGTTAATAAATTTGAATTGATTCAATAATCTTCTTTAATAAATATTTAATTATTGAACTTATCTTTTAATAAGTTAATAAACTGTTTTCTATTTATAACATATATATATATATATATATATATATATATATTAAATAGATGAGTTTGGTTTTCAATTTAATTAATATAGCAAATTTTCTAATATTTTGAAATTGGGAAATTTTGATTTATTTTTTATTTAAGCTTTTCAAAGCTATTTAATAAAATAACTCAATGATTTTAATACATAAGATAAATGTTTTATTTGTTCAAGTTATATTTTAACTTAAGTTTGAATATAAATTTAGATTAAAATAAAGTTATAAAATGTTTGTTTTATTTCTTTTTAAAATATTGATTAATAATTATGATTTGTAAATTTGATATGAAATTTAAAACACAATTAATACATGAAACATTTATTCATTTAAATAACAAATAAGTTATAATCTCTTTTATAAATTTATTTAAAATGATTTAAAATATTATTTTCAAATGATTGATTTGTATATTGTTTTTATTTATGATTATAATTGGTTTATTCTTTAATTATTATCTAAACATAACGAAGTATTTAACTAATTAAGTTTAAACTTTCATTAACACTTAACTAAAAATACTAATTAATAAAAAGAACAAGTGTAAGCACCTTGGAACATAATTAACATGTGCAATTTAAACACAAAAAGATATTAACAAGTGTTGAAATTCAAGCCAAGTGTCATTGTTTTAATTTTTATTTTTCTTTTATTTTAATTAAACCATAAAATAAGTTATTTATAAACTCTTGCCATCTTCTATCCTATTCTTTTGCAATTCCCAAAATAAGAAATTTTCAGCTGAAACCCATTTTTCTCTAAATAATCTTCAAAAAACAAATCTGAAAAAAACAAAAACCCTTGTTCAAATGCATAGCTTAAACCCTGTAATCATTCCTGTAACTCATTATCAAATGCATAAAAAACCTGCATGCATGAAAATTTTCAAAGCTGGAAGCAAATTTTAAACATTAGCAACTCAATCTGTTCATCAACAACCTGCATTCAATTCATTCAAACCTGGAATTTGCCCTGCATACAACAATTGAAGCAAATTAAATCATCAGCAACATTCAAGATTAAAGGATACAAAAGCACTAAGGTTTTTAAAGGCTGTTCAAAATCAGGGAGCTAAAGTTTTAAAGCATTCAAACAAGTTGAAGGATTCAAAATACTAAAGTTTTTAAAAGCAAATTTCAAAAGATTAAAGGTTGTTCAAAATAATCATGCTCTGCTTATCAGGATTTAAAAGGTGAGTAACTTTACAATTTAAAATTTAAGTATGAAATATAGTTATTTGATTTACCTGTAGAAATAATTAGAATTTCATATATATATATATATACTATTAAATACTGTTGTGTTTATATAAGTATGGATGTGATGCATAAGCTACTGTCTGCACAATACAAGCTCAAATTTAACAAAATTTTCTTTCTTTTGATCTGGATGTTGTTATGACTTATAATTGAATGAAGTTTGTTTATTTTATGATAAAGTAAAACTTAAAAATTTATACAAGTTAAATAAATGTTTGTATTGCCTGGAAACATAAATAACATAGTAAAAATTTGTAAAAGTGAAAATTCAAACATTACAATTCAATGTTTCAGGGTTGTATATCAAAATATCATGCAAATTCATGAATATTAAATCTAAAATAACAATATATAATGCTTGAACTAGAGTGAAGTTTTAATTTCACTGTATTTTACCTCTTTGGTTAGCACTGATGATATTTGTGATCGAGTTGAAATTGCTCCTGGAGATGGTGAAGTGATTAGGGATGTTGAGAAAATTATTGGATTGGGTTGCATTTAGTTTTTTGATGTTGTGATTGGGTTTTAAAGGTTTGAACCCTAGTTTTTACTGGGTTACAATATTTATTTGGGTTCGATCTCCTCTGTTGATCGAGCTACTTGGGGTTTTGGGGAATGGAGGTTGGAGGGTTGCAGAAGTCTTCGCCGGAATTGCAGAGTCAACGGTGGCCAGAGGCGCGAATACGTGGCGTTGACAGGTTGAGTTTTGTTTGGTTGTGTCTGTTCCAGGTTTGGGGCCTTTGTCTCAATTTTGATTTCGATCATTGATCAATGGGGGTTGGTGTTTGGTTGACCTGAGGGGATGATCGGCGACTGCGGGGAGGTCGTGGATTTGACGTAAGGTGGCCGGCGTCGCTGTACATGTGCATAGAGGGATTGGTGATGCTGGTGAATGTATGGTGGTTACAGATTTGATGGCATCATGATTGACTTGGGGGATTTGAGTTTCTGCTCGAAGCAGATAAGTTTTTAACTCGAAGTAGGTGATGATTTTACTCAAAGTAAAATATAGGGTTGCTCGAGTATAACTTTGTTTCAGGTTTTACAAAACAAACCGAACCTGTTTCTATTTTTAAAATTTAAAGTAAAGTTTGAATAGAAACTGAAATTTAACTTAGGATTTAAACTTGAAATTTGAATCTGAATTCAAATAGTTCAAATCTTGGGTTTTCAAATAAATTGAATTTTTGAAAATTTAAGTTGGTTTCAAACAAAAAACAGAATCTTGTTTCTGTTTTGAAAATTTAAAGGAAATTTTTAAATGTAAACTAAAATTTAAAATTAGTTTGAACCTGAGTTTGAAATCTGATTTCAAATTGGTTTGAATCTGAGTTTGAATGATTTAAATTTGAAATTTAAATTTAGTTTAACAACTTTTAAAGTATAAAAGAATATTGGTTTTGAATTTAAACTGTAAGTTTTAAAATTGTGAAATAGAAATTTAAAATAGGTTTAAATCCAATTTTGAAAATATGGAATTTGGTTTGAATATCAATTTTAAAATTAAATAAGTTTTTGAATTTAATTGGTTCTAACTATTTTAGGAATGGTTAAAGAATTTGAATTTTGAAAATGAAGATGGAAATGTAAGTAAAGCTTTAAAGTTTTTAGTTCAAATCTGGAATAAAAGATTCAAGCTGTATTTCAGATTTGAAATTAAAAGAAAATTTTAAATTAAATTTGTTTTTAAATAAATTTGGAATGTTTAAAGTGTATTTTGAACTAATTTGAATTTAAAGATGAATTTGGTTTAAATTCTTTCAAAATTATTTTATATAATGGATGTTTCTTGAACATATGAGATAAAAAGATTTTAAATTGTTTAAACCTTGTTTAAATAAAATTGTATTCATTTTAAAATCTTTAAGATTTTATGAAATTTTAATGTGAAATTTAAAGTAAATTTGAAACAAAGTGTTTTTAAATACTTTATATAAGTAAGAATGGTTTCTTAAATTAAGTTAGAATTCAAGAATTTGGATTCATTTAAATTATTAAGTTAATTTAAATGGGTAATTAATTATTTAATTAATTAATAATATGGATGATTAATTAAGTAATTAAGAATTTTTAAATTAATTAATTAAGACTTGTGATTAATTAATTAAGGTTAGTTAATGTGTAATTAAGGGTTATTATTTAGATTTTAATAAATGATTAAGATTAATTAATCAAGTGATTAAGGATTAATTAAGTTGTAGTTAACAATTATTAATTTAATAATTAGTAATTAATTAATTTGTAATTAACTATTAATTAATGTGTAATTAATAATGGTTAATCTGAGTTAATTTCTTATTAATGTAATTAAAGATTTGTTAATAAAGGTCATTAACTTAAGATTATTTAACAATTAATTAATGTGATTAATTTCAATAATTAATTAGATTAATTAATTAATAATAATCATTTATGAAATTGTTTTTGTGTAATTACTTAATTTAAGTAATTAATGAATCAATTACTTAATGTAATTAATTGTGTTAATGTGATTAGTTTAGATTAATTAATTAAGTTTAATTAATTTAAAAGACTTGATGGTGATAGATAATTACTTTATGTAATTAATGGGATTGTAATTACTTAGAGAAGTAATTAATTGATAATTACTGGGTGTAATTAAAGATGTTTATTGATGAAAGTAATTTAGATTAAATTACCTTGGAATTAATCAAGGGATTAATTGAGATAATAAATTAAGGAGTAATTTATTAGTGAAGTAATTAAGGGTAGTTAATTACTGGATTGTTATTAATCAAGGGTGATTAATATTTATGGTATAATTGCAGATTAATTACTTAATGTAATTAATTTTGAATAGCGAGATTAATTTAAAATGTAACTAGAAATCATTAATTAATAAAATTAATGATGAATTGATTTATTAAGGAATAATTAATAAATGAAGTAATTAATTAATAAAGGATTAATATAATTAATTTGAGTTAATTAATTACTTAAGTAATTAAAAAGTTAATTATTGTAAGTGTTAAGTATAATTAACTCGTGTAATTAATTTAAGGGCTAATTACTTTTAGGAAATTGTTAATCAGTAGTGACTAATTGAAATGAATAATGAGATAGTGATTATTTAATTGATTTGTAATCAATTAATGGTTAAGTTAAGCAGGATTATAGTGATGAAGTAATTAATTTAATTCATTCTTAATTAATTAGAGATGAAGTAATTAATTTAATTCATTTTAAATTAATTATAGCTGGTGTGATCATTAAATCATTGCTTATGTATGAATGATTGATATTGGTTACCATGTGTGGTTTGTAATCTCAGCCATGAGATGAGTAATGTTATGTGATATGGATGCATTGGTTGCATTGTGACGATGATATGGATTATCTGTTTATAATGATATGGATTATCTGTTGTGATGATAAGGTTGATTATCCATTGTTATGTTGAGAATTATCTATCTGTGTACATAGATAATGAATTGAATTGTTTTAAACTCTAAAACAACTTGGCCTTAAAAGACATGCTTTGGATTTCGATGAGACCGAGATCAGGCTTCCATATTTGGATATCCGAAAACCACATCGATCCAAATTAACGATAGGTCGTGAATCTCAAGTGAAGATGAAGATTCAAAGTGCAAGGGTTATCGTTGTTAACTCTGAGGGTGATTCCAAAATGAGTGTAACGAGATAATGCCTTCGGTTTCGTTCGAACCCGGAACGAACTTGTATGGATTGAATGCTTTCAGAACATCGTCAGGTGGACGATGAGCATTCTAAGTGATATGTCCTATAAAGGTAATCGTAGCCTCAAGCCTCATCGACCAGGAATGGCTAAAATAGGAGAGGTGCAGCAAGGCTAAATGGGTCATGCCCAAGTAGGACGAGATTTACCCCTGTCTAGATGTCCCTTTTCTTTCATCTTTATGGAGCGGTTGATGATCACAACTGGGGGTGGTCTTGTTTAGGACTTCTCAGTAAGGAATGGTTCCGGCTTTGTGTTGCAGGGGATTGGGAGTGATCCTCGGTACGGTGATCTAGACCACGTACTGTGACAGGTGGTACCCCGGTAGCCCTGCCATTGTATGGAATCCAAAATCCAATAAGTGCCCTCGATTTTGATTGTATTACCCACTTTTGTGGCTAGTAGCTGGAATTTAATGAATGTAACAATTTCGGATATTTCTTATTTACTTCAAAACCCTAGACCTATTATAATATCATGGGATTTCCTCAAATGTTTTGGTTAGCGTAAGGTAAAAACTTTTCCATGTTTATGTGTGGGAAGTCTTATGTGATACCTTTATTTTCAAAGGTTTTTCAAAGTTAAGCAACTTTAACCTGTTACTCACACCAGACCCATGTCTGACCCGGAGTTTATTACTGTTTTTCTTAAACTCTTAGGTACTCAAATTTTTACGAGTAGCCAAGGGATTCAAGTTAGCTTTGACAAATTGTGGAGGAGCAATGGAGCAGGAGGCTTCTGCGTTGTAGTTATATAGTTTTCTGCTGTGTTGGTATCTCTGAGTGTTTTCTGTATTGTGTTTTGAGTTGTAATAACTAGAAAGGTGTTTATAACTGTCTAGTATGTGTTGTACTGTCTGTGTAACTCTGATAATTGTTGTATACTATGTAATACTTATGTTCTTAATATAATTTATTCGTTCCGCTGTTGTTATTCTGTTGTTGTTTCCTCTTTATCTTCTTTCTTTTCTCTTTTCTATCCCTTTCTTTCTTAAAGATGATGTGACTTTCTGGGAGATAAAAGTCGGGTCGTCTAAGTTGGTATAAGAGCGGTAGGTTGAGCGAATACCTAGTCTCTGGAGTGGTGTCTATCTTGAGAGAGCGTATTTGTATTTTTAATATATATATATATATATATATATATATATTTCTACCTATTTGTTGGGTTACCTATTCAGGTTTTCCAATATAAGTTATAAAGGTAGATAAGGTAGTGGTGCGTGTAACACAACTACCATTGGTTAGAGTTTGAATGTATGTGGTTGGAAGTGTATCTGTCGAGACTGTAGACCTAATACTGTCTCGAGTGAGTTTTTCTTGGAGTAAGGATTTCATCGATCTCTGAAGGAAACCTGCTAAGGTTCGGAGTTCATCTTTGAAGTGTAGAGTTGGATGAGTTGAGTTTGGATCTGTCGGTTGGGCAGAAGCAACGAGTGATGGTATCTTGATACCTCAGGAAGTAGTAGCTGTGTGATGAGATGCAGTGACTATGGATGTTTCCAAAGGTATTTTTTTCGAACAAGTTTAAGGAGTGTGTCTGTTTCGGTGTGGCGGCTGAGTCCAGCTGGGTGTTTCTGTTTGCTTTGAGGTCCGAGTTTCTCAAAGAGCTTGGGATTAGGAATTCTTTGGCATTAGTGTTAGTAGTGCAGCTCAGTGTGTTCTGTGTTGGCAGGAAGTCTTCTGGCTGAGTAGTTTTTCTGAAGCAGAGTTCAGAAGCAACAGAGTGGATCCTTTTCTTCGATAAATTGGATAAGCCAGCGTAAGCTGTTCTGTTTGATAAAGAGAGAGCAGTTTTCTTTGGATATTAGGCTGGGTTGATCGCAAAAGTGACTTGCGATAGTTAGAGTGTTCTCTTGGGTTGTTGGAGATTTTCCGGATGTCTTCAGGGAAGTCAGAAGTTTGTCCGCATCAGGAGATTGAGTTTTCTTATCAGCTAGGATTACAGGATTGGTATCGGTGGTTCAGTTTAATAGAAGGATGATTCCTAAAGATAGAGTTGGTGAAGCAACTCAGGTTTCGGAGGAACTTCTGAGTTTTCTTTATGGACCTGTTGAACCGTATTTCTAGGATGTGTTGTCCAATTTATGCTCGTGCTCTTCGTCAGCATTTTCTTCTACTTCGGATCAGAATTGTGCAGCTTAAGCAGTTCGGAGGTGCATCTGTTTTTTCTTTTCCGAATAAGGAGAAGTTTGTTCTGTCTTCTGTTGATGAGGAGTAGAGTTTGTGTTCTTGGTTTTGGATTGATCTTGAGGAGATCGTTGTGTTGGGTTGTTTTGATCCAGTCTGTTTCTAGAGGCATCAGTAAGGGTTGAGCTGATCAGGAAGGATTTGATAGTCCAGGATCGTCCGAAGAATTTTATGGATAAGAGACAGAGGAATTTGAATTCCGGAGTCGGAGATTTGTTTAAGGGTAAGTTTTTCTCCGATCCAAGGAGCTATAAAGTTTGGTAAGTCTGGGAAGCTAGCTCCGAGGTGTTTTAGGTTTCTTCTGTGTTTTGGTAAGATAAGTGTTTAGTCTTCAGAGTTGAATTGCCAGTTTGGATGACTGGGATTCAGTGTGTTTCACGTATCTCTGAGGGAGTTCGTGTATGATCTATCTTTGGTTTTGGAACCAGCAGTTCAGGAGGTTTGGTTATTGAGTCAGACTCGTCTGTAGTCTAATATCCTGTTTATTTTTGTAGATATAGATGAATAGGAGCTCTATAGCTTAGTAGTATTGATTGTTTGAATCCTATAGAGCGAGTATCCCGATATTTATACCGGGGAACTCGTGGAAATTTTATCCAGAATTTTTCTTGATAGTTAGATTTTTTTTGATTGTGTAAATTGGTTGCTATGGTTGTTAGCATATGATTAACATATGCTGTATTTTAAGATTGAATCTTTAATAAGATTATTAAATTACCTTTGTTTTAAATTTCGAGGACGAAATTCTTTTAAGGGGAGAGGATTGTGATATCCCAGAATTTTTGACAATATCAATTTAATAATCCGTGTTTAAAATTTAAATTAAATTTGACAAATTTTGTTAATAAATTTGAATTGATTCAATAATCTTCTTTAATAAATATTTAATTATTGAATTTATTTAAGTTAATAAACTGTTTTCTATTTATAATGTATATATATATTATTTTTTTAAATAGATGAGTTTGGTTTTAAATTTAATTAATATAGCAAAATTTCAAATATTTTGAAATTGGGAAATTTTGATTTAATCTTCTCAAAGCTATTTAATAAAATAACTCAATGATTTTAAATACATAAGACAAATGTTTTATTTGTTCAAGTTATATTTTAACTTAAGTTTGAATATTAATTTAGATTAAAATAAAGTTATAAAATGTTTGTTTTATTTCTTTTTAAAATATTGATTAATAATTATGATTTGTAAATTTGATATGAAATTTAAAACACAATTAATATATGAAACATTTATTCATTTAAATAACAAATAAGTTATAACCTCTTTTATAAATTTATTTAAAATGATTTGAAATATTATTTTCAAATGATTGATTTGTATATTGTTTTTATTTATAATTATAATTGGTTTATTCTTTAATTATTATCTAAACATAACTAAGTATTTAATTAATTAAGTTTAAAATTTCATTAACACTTAATTAAAAATACTAATTAATAAAAAGAACAAGTGTAAGCATCTTGGAACATAATTAACATGTGTAATTTAAACACACAAGATATTAACAAGTGTTGAAATTCAAGCCAAGTGTCATCGTTTTAATTTTTATTTTTCTTTGATTTTAATTAAATCATAAAATAAGTTATATATAAACTCTTGCCATCTTCTATCCTATTATTTTGCAATTCCCAAACTAAGAAATTTTCAGCTGAAACCCATTTTTCTCTAAACAATCTTCAAAAAACAAATCTAAAAAAACAAAAACCCATGTTCAAATGCATAGCATAAACCCTGTAATCATTCCTGTAACTCATTATCAAATGCATAGCAAACCTGCATGCATGAAATTTTTCAAAGCTGGAAGTAAAATTTAAACATTAGCAACTCAATCTGTTCATCAACAACCTGCATTCAATTCATTCAAAACCTGGAATTTGCCCTGCATACAACAATTGAAGCAAATTAAATCATCAGCAACATTCAAGATTAAAGGATACAAAAGCATTAAAGTTTTTAAAGGCTGTTCAAAATCAGGGAGCTAAAGTTTTAAAGCAATCAAACAAGTTGAAGGATTCAAAGTACTAAAGTTTTTAAAAGAAAGTTTCAAAAGATTAAAGGTTGTTCAAAATAATCATGCTCTGCTCATCAGGATTTAAAAGGTGAGTAACTTTACAATTTAAAATTTAAGTATGAAATATAGTTGTTTCATTTACCTGTAGAAATAAGTAGAATTTCATACACAAACACACACACACACACACTGTTAAATATTTCTGTGTTTATATAAGTATGGATGTGATGCATAAGCTATTGTCTGCACAATACAAGCTCAAATTTAACAAAATTTTCTTTCTTTTGATCTGGATGTTGTTATGACTTATAATTGAATGAAGTTTGTTTATTTTATGATAAAGTAAAACTTAAAAATTTATACAAGTTAAATAAATGTTTGTATTCCTGGAAACATAAAAACAGAGTAAAAATTTGTAAAAGTGAAAATTCAAATATTACAATTCAATGTTTCAGGGTTGTATATCAAAACATCATGCAAATTCATGAATATTAAATCTAGAATTACAATATATAATGCTTGAACTAGAGTGCAGTTTTAATTTCACTTTATTTTACCTCTTTGTTTAGCACTGATGATATTTGTGTTCGATCGAGTTGAAATTGCTCCTGGAGATGGTGAAGTGATTAGGGATGTCGAGAAAATTATTGGATTGGGTTGCATTTTGTTTTTTGATGTTGTGATTGGGTTTTAAAGATTTGAACCCTAGTTTTTACTGGGTTACAGTATTTATTTGGGTTCGATCTCCTCTGTTGATCGAGCTACTTGGGGTTTTGGGGAATGGAGGTTGGAGGGTTGAGGAAGTCTTCGCCGGAATTGCAGAGTCAACAGTGGCCAGAGGCGCGAATACGTGGCGTTGAAGGTTGAGTTTTGTTTGGTTGTGTTTGTTCCAGGTTTGGGGCCTTTGTCTCGATTTTGATTTCGATCATTGATCGATGGGGTTGTTGTTTGGTTGACCTGAGGGGATGATCGGCGACTGCGGGGAGGTCGTGGAGTTGACCTAAGGTGGCCGGCGTCGCTGTACATGTGCATAGAAGGATTGGTGATGCTGGTGAATGTATGGTGGTCACAGATTTGATGGCATCATGATTGACTCAGGGGATTTGAGTTTCTGCTCGAAGCAGATAAGTTTTTAACTCGAAGTAGGTGATGATTTTACTCGAAGTAAAATATAGGGTTGCTCGAGTATAACTTTGTTTCAGGTTTTACAAAACGAACATAACTTGTTTCTATTTTTAAAATTTAAAGTAAAGTTTGAATAGAAACTGGAATTTAACTTAGGATTTAAACTTGAAATTTGAATCTGAATTCAAATAGTTTAAATCTTGTGTTTTGAAATAATTTGAATTTTTGAAAATTTAAGTTGGTTTTAAATAAAAACAAAATACTGTTTCTGTATTGAAAATTTAAAGGAAAATTTTAAATGTAAACTATAATTTAAAATTAGTTTGAACCTGAGTTTGAAATCTGATTTCAAATTGGTTTGAATCTGAGTTTGAATAATTTAAATTTGAAATTTAATTTAGTTTAACAACTTTTAAATTATAAAAAAATATTGGTTTTGAATTTAAACTGTAAGTTTTAAAATTATGAAACAGGAATTTAAAATAGGTTTAAAAATCCGTTTTAAAAATTTGGAATTTGGTTTGAATGTCAATTTTAAAATAAAATAAGTTTTTGAATTTAATTAGTTCTAACTATTTTAGGAATGGTTAAAGAATATAAAAATGAAGATGGAAATGTAAGTAAAGCTTTAAAGTTTTAAGTTTAAATCTGGAATAAAAGATTCAAGCTATATTTCAGATTTGAAATTAAAAGAATTTTTTAAATTAAATTTGTTTTTAAATAAATTTGGAATGTTTAAAGTGTACTTTGAACTAATTTGAATTTAAAGATGAATTTGGTTTAAATTCTTTCAAACTTATTTTATATAATGGATGTTTCTTGAACATGTGAGATAAAAAGATTTTAAATTGTTTAAACCTTATTTAAATAAAATTGTATTCATTTTAAAATCTTAAAATTTTATGAAATTTTAAAGTGAAATTTAAAGTAAATTTGAAACAAAGTGTTTTTAAATACTTTATATAAGTAAGAAATGTTTTCTTAAATTAAATTAGAATTTAAGAATTTGGATTCATTTAAATTATTAAGTTAATTTAAATGGGTAATTATTTATTTATATGGATGATTAATTAAGTAATTAAGAATTTTAAATTAATTAACTAAGACTTGAGATTAATTAATTAAGGTTAGTTAATCTGTACTTAAGGGTTATTAATTACATTTTAATAAATTTAAGATTAATTAATCAAGTGATTAAGGATTAATTAAGTTGTAGTTAACAATTAATTAATTTAATAATTAGTAATTAATTAATTGGTAATTAAATATTAATTAATGTGTAATTAATAATGGTTAATCTGAGTTAATTTCTTAATAATGTAATTAAAGATTTGTTAATGAAGGTCATTAACTTAAGATTATTTAACAATTAATTAGTGTGATTAATTTCAATTATTAATTAGATTAATTAATTAATAATAATCATTTATGAAATTGTTTTTGTGTAATTACTTAATGTAATTAATTGTGTTAATGTGATTAGTTTAGATTAATTAATTAGTTTAATTAATTTAAAAGACTTGATGGTGATAGATAATTACTTTATGTAATTAATGGGATTGTAATTACTTAGAGAAGTAATTAATTGATAATTACTGGATGTAATTAAAGATGTTTATTGATGGAAGTAATTTAGATTAAATTACCTTGGAATAAATCAAGGGATTAATTGAGATAATAAATTAAGGAGTAATTTATTAATGAAGTAATTAAGGGTAGTAAATTACTGGATTGTTATTAATCAAGGGTGATTAATATTTGTAGTATAATTGTAGATTAATTACTTAATGTAATTAATTTTGAATAGTGAGATTAATTTAAAATGTAATTAGAAATCATTAATTAATAAAATTAATGATGAATTGATTTATTAAGGAATAATTAATAAATGAAGTAATTAATTAATAAAGGATTAATATAATTAATTTGAGTTACTTAATTACTTAAGTAATTAAAAAGTTAATTATTGTAAGTGTTAAGTATAATTAACGTGTGTAATTAATTTAAGGGCTAAATACTTATTGTAATTAGGAAATTGTTAATAAGTAATGATTAATTGAAATGAATAATGAGATGGTGATTATTTAATTGATTTGTAATGAATTAATGGTTAAGTTAAGCAGGATTATAATGATGAAGTAATTAATTTAATTCATTCTAAATTAATTAGAGATGAAGTGATTAATTTAATTCATTTTAAATTAATTATAGCTGGTATGATCACTAAATCTTTGCTTATGTATGAATGATTGATATTGTTACCATGAGATGAGTAATGTTATATGATATGGATGCATTGGTTGCATTGTGACGATGATACGGATTATCTGTTTATAATGATATGGATTATCTGTTGTGATGATAATGTTGATTATCCATTGTTATGTTGAGAATTATCTATCTGTGTATATAGATAATGAATTGAATTGTTTTAAACTCTAAAACAACTTGGCCTTAAAAGACACGTTTTGGATTTCGATGAGACCGAGATCGGGTTTCCATATTTGGATATCCGAAAACCACATCGATCCAAATTAACGATAGGTCGTGAATCTCAAGTGAAGATGAAGATTCAGAGTGCAAGGGTTATCGTCGTTAACTCTGAGGGTGATTCCAAAATGAGTGTAACGAGATAATGCCTTCGGTTTCGTTCGAACCCGGAACGAACTTGTATGGATTGAATGCTTTCAGAACATCGTCAGGTGGACGATGAGCATTCTAAGTGATATGTCCTATAAAGGTAATCGTAGCCTCAAGCCTCATCAACCGGGAATGGCTAAAACAAGGGAGGTGCAGCAAGGCTATGTGGGTCATGCCCAAGTAGGACGAGATTTACCCCTGTCTAGATGCCCCTTTTATTTCGGCTTTGTGGTGCGGTTGCTGATCACAACTGCGGGGTGGTCTTGTTCGGGACTGTTCAGTAAGGAATGGTTCCGGCTTTGTGTTGCAGGGGATTGGGAGTGATCCTCGGTACGGTGATCTAGGCCACGTACTGTGACGAGCGGTACCCCGGTAGCCATGCCATTGTATGGAATCCAAAATACAATAAGTGCCCTCGGTTTTAATTGTATTACCTACTTTTGTGGCTAGTAGCTGTAATTTAATGAATGTAACAATTTCAGATATTTCTTATTTACTTGAAAACCCTAGACCTATTATAATATCATCGGATGTCCTATCAAATGTTTTGGTTAGCATAAGGTAAAAACTTTTCCATGTTTATGTATGGGAATTCTTACGTGATACCTTTCTTTTCAAAGGTTTTTCAAGGTTAAGCAATTTTAACATGTTACTCACACAAGACCCATGTCTGATCCGGAGTTTATTTCTATTTTTCTTAAACTCTTTGGTATTCAAATTTTTACGAGTAGCCAAGGGATTCAGGTTAGCTTTGACGAATTGTGGAGGAGCAATGGAACAGGAGGCTTCTGCGTTGTAGTTATATAGTTTTCTGCTATGTTGGTATCTCTGAGTGTTTTCTGTATTTGCAATAACTAGACATGTGTTTATAACTATCTAGTACGTGTTGTATTGTCGATGTAACTCTAATAATTGTTGTATACTATGTAATACTTATGTTATTAATATAATTTATTCGTTCCGCTGTTGAGATTCTGTTGTTGTTTATTCTTTCTCTTCTTTCTTTTCCCTTTAAGATCCCTTTCTTTCTTAAAGATGATGCAACTTTCTAGGAGATGAAAGTCGGGTCGTCTCAATATACATCAGGGATAAATAAAAATAATGCAGCAAATATTGTGATACAGAGAATAATAATAATAATATACAATATTTTCATCTTCGTCCTTCAGAAAATAATCTTCAATACACCGAAAAATTCAGGCTGACCAAAGCATAATGAAAAGAAAAAACACTCAAGTCAGGACTAAAATACTCTTATGTAAGTCAAACCAATATCACGAAATATGAGTGCAATAACCTAAAAGATGTTACGGGTTTTCCATCTCCTAAGGATCCGTTAAAGTATTTATATATAATAGTATACGCCACAATACATAATGTCTATCAGTAAAATAAATATCAAAATATCATTAAAACTTTACATTGATCCACCTTAACACATTTGTACAGTTCTAAACCGAAGTCGTAATGTGCTCGTATAGGGATAAATATGACAAGGCACGTGAGGAAATGCCCAAGGTAGAATTCTACCATTTTACACTTTCTGGCTGGTCGTAACCCATCCCTGGCCAACCACGAAAATCAATCCAAACGAAAAAGGTGTGCCCATCGAGTCCGAAAATCACAATAGTAATATGAGGGATCAATGTCGCTAGAGGTAGCTTACCTCATTGGCCAAACGTAGGCTCCTGTTTTAGTCATTTTAATTGTGACACGAGTGTCAAAGCTATCCATTATCCTTCTCCTACCTCATTCCAGTAAATGTCTCCAATTCAACCAGCACATTTTGGATGTCATCCACTGCGTACACAGTTGTTAAAGTGATTCCAATATTGATAGAGAGTATGCCAATAAGAGGCCCCGGTCTCTTTCACAACCAAATGTCGTTTTGCACACCGGTTGATACTTTTATCTTTTAAAAACAACTGGTACTTGATATCAAAATATCATATTCGTTTCAAAATCAAATCCATCTCGAAATTATCATATTCGCTTAAAAAATCGTATTTTACTTCAAAATGTAAATTCAGTTTGATATATCGATTTCACTTCAAAACTTGATTCGAATTATGAATTTGGTTATAATTCACTTTAATCCAATTTGCATTCAAATCCAAGATTTAAATATAAACATTCCACCCTTTGAACAATTTGAATTTTTTTAGAAAATAGTTTAAATTGTTTAAAAATAGTAAAATAGTTAAAATAATTTAATAGAAAATAGTTTGAGTACTAAAAATGGTTAACATAGTAAAATAGTTTGGAAAATCAAAATAATTTGAAAATTTATAGAAGATAGATTTTAAATAGTTTATGCTAGAATAATTCATTTGAAAATAGTTTCAAAGCCAAACCGGTTCACTTTTCAAAAATTTCAATTCTATTCAGTTTCAATTTCCTTTTCGATTTAATCGATTTAATTCTGATTTCAAGTTAATTTTTTTACTTTGATTCCAATTTTATTTCAAATAAGTTCAATTTCGATTTCGGGTTAATTCAATTTCGCTTTCAATTCCAAATCAACTTTACTTCCAGTTTCAAATTAATTTAAATTCCAATTCCAAATTAATTTCAATTCTAATTCCAAATTACTTTCAATTCAATTATCAAATTAAATCATTTCGATTTATATCACTTCCGAGTTCGATTTTCAAAATATCGATTCAAAACACTTAAATCAAAATTTCCTTAAATATCCAACTTAAAAATCCAAACCTTTAAAATATTGTAACGACTGCGGATTTTCGTTGCCGAAAAACCGAATAGTTATGGGTTTTAAAAAGAATTTAAGAAAAGAAAAGAGAAGAAGAGAGAAAAAGAAGAAACAAGAAGATAGAAAATTTTAAAAATAGAACGGACGGAAAGGAAACAACAGAACAACAACAGAATCTCACAATTCGCAGTGGAACAACATATAATAATAAATGAATAATCTTTAAACAAAGAACTATATCAGTTATTACATTACATTTCATTTCATTACATCATATCATCAGAGTGTACAACAACATACAACATCAACAAACAGTGCAGCGGAAAAAGAAATACTATATACTAGTAATACGCCATGCCATCCAGCTTGCCTCCAGCAACTCCAGAATATCCAGAATATCCTGATAAACCTAACTCTTAACTGCCCGTGTGGAAATTGGTGGGCACCCAGAGTTTAGGAAGGAAAACAATAAACTCCGAGTCAGTCATGTGACTGGTGTGAGAACTCAAAACAGTTTATTTAACTTTAAAATCAAAATAGGAATATATTTTTTTTTATTCAATTCGCAATGCTTTTAAAAATGAGACTACCATAAGGCCTCCCGCACACACACACAATGCAAACGCAGAATCGGAGGAGATTTCTCCTTATGATAGTCAAAGATGCTTGATACGCATTTAAAATAACATTTGATATTATTACTAGTGCATAGTGTAGAGAAAAATTCATTTCGAAAGTAGAATATAAATCTTAGCCAACATAGACATTTCGAACTATGCCTACTATAGCTACCATCCAAACAGTGGTGACCACCATAAGTGAATGGCAGGTTCTACAACTAATACCGTACACGTTTCGTATTGGGAATTAGATTTCCAACAAATGGTCAGGCTAAGGAACTTCCTACTGCCACATGGGATCGCCTCTGGCTGGACGTCCCGAGAACTTAACCAGCTCTCTGCCAACACAAGGCCGGGTTACCTTTATCACTAGGTAACTACTACACGAATATGGCATCCCCCGGTCCCATCGGACCTTTAACCGAGCGCTCGTCACCAACAACACCACACAGTAATAAAATATAGTGTTTCAACATGAGTAAGTATCTGGGCTCCATACCATGATACCACCCTTTCCAGAAGGAAATGCACATACCCTAAAGGGAGCTACCCCTCATAACCTTGCCGCATCATTCCTGTTTTGACCATTACCGGGATGTGAGGCTCGACGAATTCACGTCCACAAAAACATACTTTATACAAAAGCTATGCTTTGGGTCAACAAATGATCAACACAATGATCACTAAGATAGACGATCAAATAAATGATCCTATCACAAATAATCAACACGATGATCATTTCAGCATCACTCAGCATGTCACATTACCAAACTGGGAATATATCGCTGATAACTTCAACTATATAACCTTTGAGCACATACGTCTCAAAGAAGGGTGTTAAGCAAAGAATAAATTCTCCGCCACCAACAGAAATATATTTGAAAGAAATCGGCTTTATATCTCAAATTGTAATGTCAGGCATACAATCCATACAAGTTTGTTCCGGGATCGAACAAAACCGAAGGCACTTACAAAGAAGTCCTTGCAATCCGGATATTCACAATCCTGATCGGATTTCCCATCACTTATGGAATCTCTATACCAGGAGCGACCCAGTGCAGAGACAATCGATAGGTCATCCTATCGCTCTCGCAAATACCGGTCTTCAACACCGATCTTCAAATGCAATTCACGTCGTATCACATATTCGGAATGGGTTATACGACCCCATGGTCCCTTCCCGGTTAACCCGAATAGTGAGCGCTTATTCAAAAATAAGTGTGCATTCAAATTCAAACAATCATATCAAATACCCAATCAAAGGGAAATATTGATAGTCGGCTATCGAACTATCAATTGATATGCATACATCACCAGATTCCAAATAATTTTCCAAATTATTTATTTTCCAAAATATCTTTATAAGATATAAAATTTCAACACTTCAAAAATAAATCAATATTTATTTTCAAACAAATTCCACTTTTCACATATAAATTCCATAATGAATTTATATTTCAAAATATCCATGCATATATGATTTCAACTATTCATTTCAATTTATCTTCAAAAAGATAAATTCTAATTTTTCACTTCATATTGGAAAACATTCCCATACTTATTAAATAAGTAATTCACAATCTTTTATTTTCAACACTTAGAAAATATTCAATATACTTAAACCGAATTAAGTATATATTTCTTTCTTTAAGGAAATCATTCACTTAACATATTTATTTGGGCCAAAACGAATATTGCGTAAAACATCGTTACGACAACCCAAAATCACTAGTATAGGGATTCGAAATTAAAATAGATATATAAATCCCAATACTATACAACCCATTTCCTTTCGGAAATCATTTACTATAACAACAGTGTTATAGTCCACCATTTCCTTTTATTTCTCGAAAACGTCTATTTCAACAATAAATGTTGAAATCTATGATTTCGAATCTCAACACCTTTAAAACATCGTTAGATCGTTTTAATTCTGTTTAAAATATCACATTCTAAAACATTTTCTTTAACATGTTATTCACTATTCAAAAACGTGAATATACTATGTTAACAAATTTCATCCTTTTTATACTTTTTAACTTAAAGGATTATTCACAGTTCAAAATGTGAATATAACTCTATCTCTAAGTTATAACAATTAACTTATCAAAATAAGTCATTTGCGGATTTATAAAACAACGTTTATAAATTCTATTTCTATTTATATATAAAAACTTCCTTTTTATAAATTCCTTTATTAACATATTCCAGTTTATAACTCAATTATAAACTACAAGTTCATATTATAAGTTAATTACTTATAAAACGATTATTTTACAAAATCGTTCATTTAACTTCCCAAATTATTAATCTTAACTTATAAGATTGTTTATTTATCCAAAATTCATTCTTTCGATAACTTTATAAATTTTATAAACCTATTGCTTATAAAATTTCATTTATAACTTCACAGTTTATAATTTCATAAATTTCATTCATTTAGGAAATTCATTTTCACTACATTCAAACACTTATAAAAACTCGTTTTATAATGTCCATAATTCAATTTATAAATATCCATTTAGAAATCTCTTAATATAAATTAATTTATATTATTCTTTTAAACGTCTTTAAATTCCTTTAAAATTTCACCGTTCTCTTGATTTATAAAATAATCAAATTTTATAAATCTTATATTCAAACTTTTAATAATAAACTCAAAAATCCAGTTTAAACTATTTTATAAAATCATTGGTTCATATTTCTCAAAAACCAGCTTTTAACCGTATTTCTCAAAAACTATAAATTTTATAACTTTAAAAATTATAACGTTCATTTATTTATAATGGATCACTTCCAAAAATATTTTATCTTTTCAAAAATTACTTTAAAAATATTTTAAAATCCCAAAATCTGGGTCCAATGATGCTACACACCAAATAGTCAATCACGACTAACAACGATATCATATATCGATATGATAATCCATCAAATATCAAAATATCTGAAATAAAATAAATACTGTTGAGGAATCCAGTTGGATCCCTCCAACCTGTTTCCTGCATCCAAAAACATTAGCACAATACCAATTTCGCTCCAGTACGAAATTATCGCGGTACATGTTTTTAATAAATATTATCCGCTTAATAACGGCGTAATAGGGTCTCATCCGCTAAACAAAAAATGCGGGAAATCAATCAACTGCAATATATACATATGCCAATATATATATATTGATATTATATATAATACCAATTTCACTGTTTATGAAATATTCGCGGTATATGTTTATATTAAATAACATCCGCTTACTAACGGCGCATAATGTCTATTTTAACAATCAATAATTTACAGTCATCATTCAAACATGCATTCAAATATTTTAAATCTAACTATTTAAAATAAAATCGAAATCTATTCGATTGAGTGAGAAATTCTCACCTTGGTTTTAATTTCCGTTTTAGCTTTTATTTCGAATAAAATTAAACGCGCGTTTAATTTTACCCGAAATTCTCACTAACTCCAAACGACTCCAAACCAACTCCATCGCGTAGTGCTCGTCCATACGATTCCAACGCAACTGGATTTGCATTTTTTCGACCTCGTATGAAAAAGATATGAATTTTACAAGATTGTACACGTTTTATATAAACAATTTATAACTAACTTAAAAAAAATTTAAACCCACAGCAAATCCTAGCCACCAGATCCAGATCCAACGGCCCCTCCCTTTTCTTCCCCACTCACGTACATCTCCAGGTTCCAAATTTGAGGCCGAACCCACTTATCAAATTAGGGTTAAATATTACTCCTCCAATTCTCAACGAAACTCGATCACACAACCACCATCGCGAAGAGCACGACGCAAGCTACCCACGCCTACCACCATGGCCAACTCGGCCTCATCTACATGCGTGCGCACATCCCCTAACAGCCCACGAACGGCCACCATTTGCTCCGCCATCGTTACTCCATTCCCGATCATATCCGTATGGATTTCAAGCTCTCTTCATGCTCTACCTTTTTCGTGTTGAACACTTCTTCTAATTCCTTGTAGATTGGGAGAGATTGAGAGATGAAGGAGATGGATTTTCAGCCTTACATTCTAATAGTGGCGGCTGCAAATAAAATTAGGGTTTAATTTCTTTTTTTTTTTTTCAAGTGGGGGGGTGCTATTTATAAGGAACCGTTCGACACTATTCACCCGGAAATTCCGAACTCCGATTTAGACGCCGTAACCAGCGTACCTAGGGTTTATCCCGCGTTCCGGACACAATGGAACAGGTTTCGGAAGCTAATTCGGAAGTATGTGCGAGTTATGGCTGAAAACGTTCAATTTGAATTAAACCGATTTAAATCGATTTCTAGGCGTTTTAATTTGTACCGGACAAACGGTAAATCCAAACGACTTGAAATTTGAAACCTTACAATAATATCACATTACGGATCCGATGAAACTGGTTTCGTCGAATTCCGAGACTTTTTGAAAAATGGCTATTTTGACTCGCCAAATTTAAATTAAAAACGATTCGATGCGTTTCGAGCTGCCACGATCAAACGATAACTCCGATTGACACGAAAATTGAAATCCGGTAATAACTAACTATTACGGATCCAATGGAACTGGTTTCGTTCAATTCTGAGACTGTTCAAAAATTGGCTATTTTACAGTCGATTATTAAATATTAAAATATTCAATTTTCACAAATTTACTTTTAATTCGATTTTAAAAGTTCTAAAATATCATTCTAACTTCAATATGATAAAATAAAATTTTACAAATCATTTTCAATCATATTTAACTCTATTTTCAATTATTTCCATAATTTAACATATTAAATTATCGATTTAATTATCCAATTAAATCCAATAAATCAAAATAAAATTTATTTGACTTAAAAATTCACTTATAAATATTTAAAATTAATTAAATATTCAAATTTAAATTATTAAAAATTCTGGGTCGTTACAATCTTTCCCCCTTAAAAGAATTTCGTCCTCGAAATTACAAGTAAGAAAGGTTACAAAATCTATTAACTTTCCAAAATTCATAATTAAACTTCTTACAAATCTTTACTAAGTTTTCAAATCATACTTAGTTATCTTTTCAAAAACAACTACTATTGTTTAACTTTCAATTCCAAATCAAAGTTTAAAGTTTTCAAAATTTTTCCAAAATTTTCTCAAATTTTTCTAACGCCTTAAATTTTCGGAAAAATTCGCCATAGTCTCCTTTGCGCGGCTCGATCCGAAAAAAAAATGACAGTATATATATCACAAATATACATCTCATCAAGTAATGAGGCATCCCGAAGGGAAAAAAAGTGTAAAAGTACGATATTTAATCCGAGATATGTACCTTATATTTTATTAGCAAGCATATACGGCTAATATAGCGCAAAAGCGAACTCCAAATGCGAAGCAAACGCGATCCGCACCTACTAATCACTCAACAAACAACATGAGAACATGCACATATGCAAATAATCTCAATATACAACATATAGCAACATAACAACTACATAATATAGCAAATGCAATATATATTCAACCATCAACCAACTACATTCCATAACCAACAATATTCATTTATATTCTCATTAATATTTAATGAATTGGTTTTCACTTTAAATCACATTTGATTTATTTACATTGGATTTTATCAACATTCATTTTCAATTCAATTAGTTTACATTTACTAATTGAATCTAATTCACATTCAATTCTATTCAACTTATTTTCTTCAAGTTTGAATTCAATTTCATAGCTTTCAATTTCATTAACACTTAATGAATTATATACAATCAATCAACAATCATATAACAACCAATGTATATTTATTACAACCAAATTTCCTTTGCTTATATTCATCCAATTTGGTTTAACATTAAATTGATTTCCATTCCAATTTATTCAACTCCCAATAACATTAGATTTTAATGAATTAACACTTATATTCATTTTTTCATATCAATTATTCACATTCAATTGATTAACAGCCAAGCCATTCATTCAATTCAATTACAAAGTTGAATTCTATTACATAACTTAAGTTCATATTCTTTTAATCCACTTGATTATTTACTTCGATACCAATATCAACTTAATTCAATATCTCTTAAGTTATATTCCATTTAACTTTAAATTCACTTTTATTCACAACTCATATTTTATATAGTTTCACTTCTTATATATAAGTTTATTTTACAATTGTAATTCACATTAATTATAACTTTAATTCTTATAATTCTTTTGCTTATACAATTATTCTTTTATTTGGATTATTCAAACAACCTAACAATCAACTTATATACACTTTAATAATTTTTTTTAAAATTATTCCTTTATATATAAAATATAATCAAGGCAAAATTATTTCATTTACCCAATTTAAAACAATACTGTGCCGAATTGTTCTATTCAAGTGTTTAGAAACCCCTTCGGCTTAGTTTCGAGGCTGTGCTGACGAAAGTTCATATGCCACTCAATAAACCAATCATCACAATATAAAACAATTTCATATTCACTAACAAGTACGCTCTCATAGCTATTATTACACTCATATTCATTCTAGAGTACTGCTGACTCTATCTCTAATGAATTAATACCCAACAGAACCATGGTTGTCGCTTAACCATCAGCTCTGATACCAAATGTAACGTCTTGGGGAAGCGGTCACAACCGGTAGGCTTTTCAACCATCCCAGCCCCACCGTGGCTTACACTGGTATCCCAAACTTGCTTTTACGGCCAGCCTTTCGACTGTCACAGCTTACGCCTAACCAACCCCCTAAAAGAGGATGTGTGGGAGTAAGAGTCTCCCGTTCGCCACCAAACCGCGAAGCGAGAACCCCCCATCACATAGCCCAATAGCTTAACAAGACTGGTGTGAGAACTCAAAACAGTTTATTTAACTTTAAAATCAAAATAGGAATATTTTTTTTTATTCAATTCGCAATGCTTTTAAAAATGAGACTACCATAAGGCCTCCCGCACACACACACAATGCAAACGCAGAATCGGAGGAGATTTCTCCTTATGATAGTCAAAGATGCTTGATACGCATTTAAAATAACATTTGATATTATTACTAGTGCATAGTGTAGAGAAAAATTCATTTCGAAAGTAGAATATAAATCTTAGCCAACATAGACATTTCGAACTATGCCTACTATAGCTACCATCCAAACAGTGGTGACCACCATAAGTGAATGGCAGGTTCTACAACTAATACCGTACAAGTTTCGTATTGGGAATTGGATTTCCAACAAATGGTCAGGCTAAGGAACTTCCTACTGCCACATGGGATCGCCTCTGGCTGGACGTCCCGAGAACTTAACCAGCTCTCTGCCAACACAAGGCCGGGTTACCTTTATCACTAGGTAACTACTACACGAATATGGCATCCCCCGGTCCCATCGGACCTTTAACCGAGCGCTCGTCACCAACAACACCACACAGTAATAAAATATAGTGTTTCAACATGAGTAAGTATCTGGGCTCCATACCATGATACCACCCTTTCCAGAAGGAAATGCACATACCCTAAAGGGAGCTACCCCTCATAACCTTGCCGCATCATTCCTGTTTTGACCATTACCGGGATGTGAGGCTCGACGAATTCACGTCCACAAAAACATACTTTATACAAAAGCTATGCTTTGGGTCAACAAATGATCAACACAATGATCACTAAGGTAGACGATCAAATAAATGATCCTATCACAAATAATCAACACGATGATCATTTCAGCATCACTCAGCATGTCACATTACCAAACTGGGAATATATCGCTGATAACTTCAACTATATAACCTTTGAGCACATACGTCTCAAAGAAGGGTGTTAAGCAAAGAATAAATTCTCCGCCACCAACAGAAATATATTTGAAAGAAATCGGCTTTATATCTCAAATTGTAATGTCAGGCATACAATCCATACAAGTTTGTTCCGGGATCGAACAAAACCGAAGGCACTTACAAAGAAGTCCTTGCAATCCGGATATTCACAATCCTGATCGGATTTCCCATCACTTATGGAATCTCTATACCAGGAGCGACCCAGTGCAGAGACAATCGATAGGTCATCCTATCGCTCTCGCAAATACCGGTCTTCAACACCGATCTTCAAATGCAATTCACGTCGTATCACATATTCGGAATGGGTTATACGACCCCATGGTCCCTTCCCGGTTAACCCGAATAGTGAGCGCTTATTCAAAAATAAGTGTGCATTCAAATTCAAACAATCATATCAAATACCCAATCAAAGGGAAATATTGATAGTCGGCTATCGAACTATCAATTGATATGCATACATCACCAGATTCCAAATAATTTTCCAAATTATTTATTTTCCAAAATATCTTTATAAGATATAAAATTTCAACACTTCAAAAATAAATCAATATTTATTTTCAAACAAATTCCACTTTTCACATATAAATTCCATAATGAATTTATATTTCAAAATATCCATGCATATATGATTTCAACTATTCATTTCAATTTATCTTCAAAAAGATAAATTCTAATTTTTCACTTCATATTGGAAAACATTCCCATACTTATTAAATAAGTAATTCACAATCTTTTATTTTCAACACTTAGAAAATATTCAATATACTTAAACCGAATTAAGTATATATTTCTTTCTTTAAGGAAATCATTCACTTAACATATTTATTTGGGCCAAAACGAATATTGCGTAAAACATCGTTACGACAACCCAAAATCACTAGTATAGGGATTCGAAATTAAAATAGATATATAAATCCCAATACTATACAACCCATTTCCTTTTGGAAATCATTTACTATAACAACAGTGTTATAGTCCACCATTTCCTTTTATTTCTCGAAAACGTCTATTTCAACAATAAATGTTGAAATCTATGATTTCGAATCTCAACACCTTTAAAACATCGTTAGATCGTTTTAATTCTGTTTAAAATATCACATTCTAAAACATTTTCTTTAACATGTTATTCACTATTCAAAAACGTGAATATACTATGTTAACAAATTTCATCCTTTTTATACTTTTTAACTTAAAGGATTATTCACAGTTCAAAATGTGAATATAACTCTATCTCTAAGTTATAACAATTAACTTATCAAAATAAGTCATTTGCGGATTTATAAAACAACGTTTATAAATTCTATTTCTATTTATATATAAAAACTTCCTTTTTATAAATTCCTTTATTAACATATTCCAGTTTATAACTCAATTATAAACTACAAGTTCATATTATAAGTTAATTACTTATAAAACGATTATTTTACAAAATCGTTCATTTAACTTCCCAAATTATTAATCTTAACTTATAAGATTGTTTATTTATCCAAAATTCATTCTTTCGATAACTTTATAAATTTTATAAACCTATTGCTTATAAAATTTCATTTATAACTTCACAGTTTATAATTTCATAAATTTCATTCATTTAGGAAATTCATTTTCACTACATTCAAACACTTATAAAAACTCGTTTTATAATGTCCATAATTCAATTTATAAATATCCATTTAGAAATCTCTTAATATAAATTAATTTATATTATTCTTTTAAACGTCTTTAAATTCCTTTAAAATTTCACCGTTCTCTTGATTTATAAAATAATCAAATTTTATAAATCTTATATTCAAACTTTTAATAATAAACTCAAAAATCCAGTTTAAACTATTTTATAAAATCATTGGTTCATATTTCTCAAAAACCAGCTTTTAACCGTATTTCTCAAAAACTATAAATTTTATAACTTTAAAAATTATAACGTTCATTTATTTATAATGGATCACTTCCAAAAATATTTTATCTTTTCAAAAATTACTTTAAAAATATTTTAAAATCCCAAAATCTGGGTCCAATGATGCTACACACCAAATAGTCAATCACGACTAACAACGATATCATATATCGATATGATAATCCATCAAATATCAAAATATCTGAAATAAAATAAATACTGTTGAGGAATCCAGTTGGATCCCTCCAACCTGTTTCCTGCATCCAAAAACATTAGCACAATACCAATTTCGCTCCAGTACGAAATTATCGCGGTACATGTTTTTAATAAATATTATCCGCTTAATAACGGCGTAATAGGGTCTCATCCGCTAAACAAAAAATGCGGGAAATCAATCAACTGCAATATATACATATGCCAATATATATATATTGATATTATATATAATACCAATTTCACTGTTTATGAAATATTCGCGGTATATGTTTATATTAAATAACATCCGCTTACTAACGGCGCATAATGTCTATTTTAACAATCAATAATTTACAGTCATCATTCAAACATGCATTCAAATATTTTAAATCTAACTATTTAAAATAAAATCGAAATCTATTCGATTGAGTGAGAAATTCTCACCTTGGTTTTAATTTCCGTTTTAGCTTTTATTTCGAATAAAATTAAACGCGCGTTTAATTTTACCCGAAATTCTCACTAACTCCAAACGACTCCAAACCAACTCCATCGCGTAGTGCTCGTCCATACGATTCCAACGCAACTGGATTTGCATTTTTTCGACCTCGTATGAAAAAGATATGAATTTTACAAGATTGTACACGTTTTATATAAACAATTTATAACTAACTTAAAAAAAATTTAAACCCACAGCAAATCCTAGCCACCAGATCCAGATCCAACGGCCCCTCCCTTTTCTTCCCCACTCACGTACATCTCCAGGTTCCAAATTTGAGGCCGAACCCACTTATCAAATTAGGGTTAAATATTACTCCTCCAATTCTCAACGAAACTCGATCACACAACCACCATCGCGAAGAGCACGACGCAAGCTACCCACGCCTACCACCATGGCCAACTCGGCCTCATCTACATGCGTGCGCACGTCCCCTAACAGCCCACGAACGGCCACCATTTGCTCCGCCATCGTTACTCCATTCCCGATCATATCCGTATGGATTTCAAGCTCTCTTCATGCTCTACCTTTTTCGTGTTGAACACTTCTTCTAATTCCTTGTAGATTGGGAGAGATTGAGAGATGAAGGAGATGGATTTTCAGCCTTACATTCTAATAGTGGCGGCTGCAAATAAAATTAGGGTTTAATTTCTTTTTTTTTTTTTTCAAGTGGGGGGGTGCTATTTATAAGGAACCGTTCGACACTATTCACCCGGAAATTCCGAACTCCGATTTAGACGCCGTAACCAGCGTACCTAGGGTTTATCCCGCGTTCCGGACACAATGGAACAGGTTTCGGAAGCTAATTCGGAAGTATGTGCGAGTTATGGCTGAAAACGTTCAATTTGAATTAAACCGATTTAAATCGATTTCTAGGCGTTTTAATTTGTACCGGACAAACGGTAAATCCAAACGACTTGAAATTTGAAACCTTACAATAATATCACATTACGGATCCGATGAAACTGGTTTCGTCGAATTCCGAGACTTTTTGAAAAATGGCTATTTTGACTCGCCAAATTTAAATTAAAAACGATTCGATGCGTTTCGAGCTACCACGATCAAACGATAACTCCGATTGACACGAAAATTGAAATCCGGTAATAACTAACTATTACGGATCCAATGGAACTGGTTTCGTTCAATTCTGAGACTGTTCAAAAATTGGCTATTTTACAGTCGATTATTAAATATTAAAATATTCAATTTTCACAAATTTACTTTTAATTCGATTTTAAAAGTTCTAAAATATCATTCTAACTTCAATATGATAAAATAAAATTTTACAAATCATTTTCAATCATATTTAACTCTATTTTCAATTATTTCCATAATTTAACATATTAAATTATCGATTTAATTATCCAATTAAATCCAATAAATCAAAATAAAATTTATTTGACTTAAAAATTCACTTATAAATATTTAAAATTAATTAAATATTCAAATTTAAATTATTAAAAATTCTGGGTCGTTACAAATATTATAAAATTCCAAGCTCAATTTTGAAATATCATTTTATGTCTTCTTTACCTAGCAATAACTAAAGTTCAGATAGAAGTCTAATCTTTCAAAATAAATCAATTTCTGAAATTCGCATCATATTTCGAGTATAACTTAAAAATATCAACTTCGATTAATTAAATAAATTCTTTTACCAAATTCAAATTTCAATATTTCGATCTCTAGTTCGAAAATAATTCGATTTTCATAAATTTGATTTTTATTTTAAAAAAATCAAAATCAATTTAAACAGTTTTAAAACAAAATTTAAAATTTTTTAATTTAACAAATCCGGTGTCGGTATATAATTCTCTATTTTATGGTCAAGCGAATCAGTTATTTCAATTTAATTCCTGGGGTAGATATATATCATTTCAATCCAAAATAAATGCCATAAGTATATATCATTTCAACCTGTTTCTTAATTTCTTCGAAATAATTAAATTTAAAGTTTTATATATTGTAAATAATATACATGATAATAACATGATATGTCAAAATAAATAAACATCCAAATGATCCAAAATCACAATCAGTGGCTTACATCACAACAATCATCCAAACAACTAACATATCACATCAATTAACCAATTATCAAAAATTTGCAATTGTACTAGCAGTTTAATTCAAATTTCCATTTAACTTTAATTCAAATTTCTAACATATAAATTTGTATATTGATTTCCATGTCAGTTAAATTCACCAAACACAATTAATAATTTAAGTCACTTCAAAATTTCAATATAACTAACATAAAAATACTTTAGCCAACCGTAAGCATATAAAACACTCACCTTCGTTCGAATCTGAAAATTCATACGGAGCGAATTGCAACAATTTAAACTCCACAGCATAGACAACGTCAATACAATTACAATGTAATTTATTTCGTCCAAAACGGCCTTGAAAAAAAATGCAATACTATTAATTTTTGAGATAACTGGTATATAATTAACATTTGATTAAAATCATTCAACTAATATAAACCCTTACCCTCCTCTTCTGCTTCGCATACAGGCCGCCTCCCCCACGCTCACCTTCTGAGATCGCGACATGCTTCATTCTTTTTTTTAAGAACGCCACCCAAAATTTTCATCGTTGACCACCCCTCCACCACGCTCGCGACCATCGCATTATCAGCTATAGCCCACCATACTTCCGCTCGCTGCGAGCTCCAGTCATCGAGAAACCCATGTCGCTCCTCTCGAAAGGAATAAAGACGACAGAGTGGTTTCGATTTGGTTCAGTCTACCCTTTCGAAAGCTTTATTTTAAAAACAACGCAACTCATTCAAAAGCTCCATATTCAAAACAAAAAGGCGGCAATCTCATCGAAAGCTATGTTAAACCCTTTCGACAGCATTCCTTTAAAACAAGGCAAGAGACATTTCTTTATAAAGAAAAACGAAGGCTTCGATCCCTTTGAAAGCATGGTTTCGATTCCATACCTACCGCCTTTCTCCAATCCACTAGGTACCAAAGCTTGATACCTTGTGTATTGGTTTCGACTTGGTTGAGGGCGGAAGTATAGGGTCAAAAGATAGCTACTGGAAGTGGCGAAAGCAAAAAATTATACAAAACCAGTTTTATTGTCATTTTAGGTAAATGCTTTTCAACTAACTTGCATGTTTGTAAAATATGATTGGTTGCCATAAACTTTATCAAAATATTTTATAAAGGACTGCCGAATTGTTCAGCAATTAATTATAAGTAATTAACAAAATAGCCCTTCCCTTTAACAAAACAATTATGACACTTATGCCCTCCTTAAATAATTTATTTCCAATAGTAAATTACCTAAGAAAATCCTCCGAAAATAATAGAAATTCATTTTTAATATGTTATCTACATATATATTTCAGACCCAAGTTCTTTATATAATAACCGAAATAAATAATTAAACCCAATTATATAAATCTTTCCTTCAAAATTCATAGTAAATTATCCGTAGCTTGGATAATTACCAAAATTTAAACCCATCTTCAAAATAGTGTTTTGCATAATATATTTTATCCTCATGGCATTCAAAACCCATTATAAATGGTTTTAGCCTCAAAATCGTGATAAACATTTATCAAACAATCTCGTATGAATCAAACATATCATATATTCAAAGCATATCGTCATTAAAATCATCATAAAGGATTAAATTATTAAACTCGAAACAATTGTTCTTTGAAAACAAAAATGAGATGGTTTCGATTATTATTCACCTTGATTTGGATAAGGACTTGAAATTTGAACTTGATTAATTCTTCTAGCTTGATTCCTTAGCTTTTACTTGATTTTCTTCTCCTATGTAATGGCCGGCTTGAGCTCTCTTTGGTTATGTTTTTTGGAGTTTGGACGTGTGAAAATGAGAATGGGACTAAGGGTTTAGGGGTTAAGGATATGGTGGATGGCTATTCCCTATAACGCCCCTAGCCGTATTCTCTTATTAGTCATCATATAAAACCATTTACATAAACTCTAACGACCCGCCAGTTTATCACTTTGATAAATTGTATTTATTTTTAAATTTATGCAAATAAAATGGTAATACAGATAATATTGTTTCAAGTGATAATAAGTAATAGTAATCTTATTTTGAGTAAATATTTTCCTCAAATTTATATCGATAAAATGACATTGTATTTAAATAATTGATTTATTTAAATTTAAATTAAGATTTAATGATTTAATAATTATTTTAATTATCAAAATAATTATTTTAAATGATGATAATTAATTTTGGATAGTTATAAAGTGGTAATGAATCGTTTATAATAGTTTTATAAAGATATATATTTGATTTGAAAATATAAGGTAAAATCGATAACGCTTTATCGGTATAATGGAAATCTTTGTAAATAATTTTTCATATTAATTTATATGGTTTAATAATTGAAATGCGATCATTTTAATTAGTTTAAAATGATAAGAAATTTATTTTTAAATTTTGTTTACAAATGTAAGTACGTTAGTTAATAAGTGGAAATGTGGCCGATAATTGGTTCTCGGATTTCAACGACTTAATGAACAAAAGATGTTTGAATACATTCAAAGTGTTATGCACTTACATGTACATACATTTATATGTCACATGCACATGATACCATACACATACATATATAAACACACACGCGCGCGCACACACACATGCATATGTATAAATGTTACAAAAGTGATTTTATAATTCCTAAGCTTAACCTTTAAGTAACCATAAACCAAAAATCACTTCATAGTACCATACCATCACCTCACATCAACCAATACTTAGCTTTGGGGGGATTCATGCGCTAGAGGCTAGGGGAGAGGTGTGGGCTAGGGGTATTTAAGGTAATTATGCAATATAATATTTTATTCTAAAGTTTTTTCTATAAATACCACCCCTCTTCTCACAAAAATCCTAATACCATTTCACTTATTCTTCCTCTTCTTTTCAAGCTTTATAAGAGCCTCTTTAATGGCTTCTTATTCATAAAAAATATATTAGAAAAGTTAGAAAAAAAATATCAAATAAAAGAGGTAAATGTATAAACAAGTTTACAATATCGATCCACTTCAAAACAATTTATAAACACCTCCTTTGCCCTTCTAAATTCCATGGCCACTATCCTACCCCACCTAGGCTGTGGGCACCCAGCCTAGGCCAAATCACTTCAAGGATCCAAAGCTCGATTTCGTGGAATTTAATTTTGTGATAGTGGAGCTATAGTCGATTTTCTATTAGATCGAAAGGAAAATGAATGTGAGAACTCTTAAACTATTATACTATATTTTGAATGATGATATGATGTTTGAAATGGATGTTTAATATGCTTTGATCATCAAGTTTGGATTGTTTCATATGAATGTTGAAAATATATGCAAGTTACGAAAATACACGTTGATAAGCACAAAGAAAAATCACTTTCCTTGAATTAATGAATTGGCGTGTATGGAATGTTAAACCTTTTTAAATGGTTTAAGATGATTTTGAAATGTTTTATAAACATTTAAAAGTGTTTTGGTGAAGTTTGAATGAGAATTGAAAATTTAGCCAAAAATAGGCGCGTCGCATAACGATATTTCACGATTTCGCGCCGTAAAAATTAAACAAGTGTAAAAGTTGGAATATAGCTCCGAATTTTTCGAGCTAAGTTTTTTCCAAACTATTATATCCATAATTTTCCATAGAATAAAGAAAATAGAGATTTCCATAAGAAGATTTTGAGATATGAGTAAAACAAGTTTTTTGAAAAATCACGGTTTTCCAGTTCGGAATCCAAAACTGGATTTATTTAAAAAATGATGTTTTAAAATGTGTAATAAATCTTATAAATCTTTTAAAAAAATTTAAAGATGAATTGAGTAATAAAAATGAATTTTCAAATAATAAAAAGTCATTTTAATTAATATAGCTTAAAAAGGCACTTTTTGTGGCACTCTTCTATAACTTTTGAAATATAGTTTTAAATCTAACGATTCTTTTTCGAATGTTTTTAAATGAACAACAAAGTATTTTAAAGGTTATTTGAAGGAAGTGGTTAAATAAATAATTAAAGTTAGTAGAGTATGTTAAATGGTTTAGAGTCAATCAAATTACTTGACCGCCTATGGGTGTCAAAGAGATAATGTCTAGGCTTGGATTTGGAAAACCAATTTTCTGCTCTCCTAGGCTATCCGTACAGGTCCGATGGAGGGGATAGTAAATTTGATTTACTCAGATCAAAACTTTCCAAAGATTAAAGAGTAATATTTTTCCAGATTTAAACAACTTGGGTTTTATGGAGATAATCGTCTTGTACTTGATGTCAAAGCCTAAAGAGGGAACTCGTACAATTCGTGGAATTTAAAAGGTGGTTCCAATGTTATTCTTCCACAGTATTTGTTAAATATAAGAATTGTTATTGAGTAGAATTAGATGACTTCTATAGATTCTACTCACTTAATATTTACTGTTTTTGGATTGACATCTTAGATAACATGGTTTTAACTCAATAAAAATTATGAATTTTTGAATTAAGAAATTATTATTAAGATTTAAATGAAATAAATTGGGAATTTTTACCTAAGTGAAAAGTGAAATGATTTTGAATTATTCCAAGTTTAAAATGGGTTAAGAGAGGATTAATGATTCCGTATATACCAGAAAGAATGTTTTAGAAATATATATATCTCCAAGAGAGATTTTGATAAAAAGAACTTAAATAATTAAAGAATGATTTCCTATTCATAGTATCTCATTTTATCAATAATTGGTTCGAAGGTACTGAGGTCAGATCTGGGGTAATTCCTATTCAAAAACCACTTTGAACCAATGTATGCGTTCGAAAAATGAAGACTCGATAAAGAAAATTAAGGATGAAGATCGAAGATTTTCGAGATGAAAGGACTGCTTGTTGATAATTCTGGGTAGCTCCCTAATACTAAAGTAGTAGTGGTCCCTTCATTTTTGAAACTCTTTAGGCTGCGAGGAATTTTCGCTATCAATTCTAGGAATAATTCCTGACTGGATGTGGCAGGAGTGCGACTTCGGTTTCATTCAATCCATGAACGAGCTTGTATGGATGGATATCTGACATTGCGTTCTTGAGAATTCATCATTGACTTTTATAAACATAAATTTGTTTGGTGGCGAAGGAGGCAACTTTTCTTAGCTTAACATCCTTCTCTGAGACATATGAGCCTAGAGGTTGCATGTTTGTAGAAGTCAACAACAATCGATGGAATGACGATGTGGCATTCAAAGTGAAATGTGCAAAGTAAAAGGTAATTGCTACCTAAAACCTCACACATGGAAATGGCTAAAACAGTGTAGAAGCGGCAAGGCTATGTCGTTCACAACCATTAGGTGATGATCATTCCCTTCTAGATATATTTCTACCCACTATGACGTTCGGGTTTAAGTTAATGTGGATGTATGCTATGAGGGCCCTCGGATAGGTCGGTAGCGACCGGGGTGATGACATATTTGGTACTATCTAGGAAGAGGTAGGTCAGTCTTGTGTTGGTAGAGGACCATAAGTTGGGCCTCGGTAGATTCCTCTAGAGATACATTACTGGAAGGTAGTCATTCACTTAGTCATTTATATGGCAACCCATTCTCCAATAAGAGCTTGTACGATTTTAGATGTAAAAAGCCTTATATTACAATGTGGTATGCTGGAATTTAATAATATAACAATTTCAACTAAGATTAAGAAGTTTACTTGCAAATGTTTTCACACTACGCCATAGATTGCATACTGCAACATCGAGAAGTGATGCAGGAAGTGCCAAAAAATGTGGCTTTAGGCTAAAAATGGGCAAAGGCAACACTTCCTCTGTGATGCATTTTGCCGCGTTGCCGTAGAGTCAAAGGCAACATCTTTGCAGCCCTAGGGCAACATCGGTTCTGTTGTTGCCACAGGTACCAAATTTACTAAAAAGTGGGCCCCATAATCTGGGCCCAGCACGTGGGACCATATTGTGGGGCCCACTAATTCTATGGCCCACCTTTACGGAACCCTGTTGTGGGGCTCATATTCATTAATCTATGGTAACACTTTTACCATCCAATGGCAACACTTTGCCAGTTTATTACCACATTTAACATCACATACTGCAACATTATATCATATCTATGGCAACACGTTTTGCAATTTAAATTGGAAATGTACCGCGACATTATACTACTGCAACATTATATCATATCTATGGCAACATTACACTGCAACATTATATCATATTCATATTTAATGGAAGTACATACTAAATTCTTAAGCACCCATGTCAGGGTTTGCTTATTACAGCCAGTACATTCATATTCAGAGTTACAGTACATTCATACTAAATATCTAATGGCAGTACATTCATATTCATAGTTACAACCACTACATACTAAATTCTACTTATTAACAGGACAGTCATGTTTGCGAGCCTCCAGTGCAATCGGTGCCATTAGTGCCTCCAGTGCCTCTAGTGTCATCCCTGCATACGGTCGCACAAAGATCCCCAATATCAATTTGCATGTTAGGGTTTGCTTCGCCTAATTTCTTAAGCACCCATGTCAAGTTCTCCCGAACTCTTTGGTTCACCTTCGCATCAAATTCATTTTGGACCTTCTTGCTCACCTTTGCTTCGACTTCGTCAGCTATATTTTCCCTTACCTTCGTTGTCAGCTCTTGTATGTATGTGCTTGTCGTTGGGGCATATTTTGAAACTTCTGCAGACTTTGTGTGCCGTCCTATAAGCCAAGATGGACCGTGAGACTTTCCATCAGAAATCATTTCTTGAACAACTCCATCTCTTCCTCCTTCACCTATTGCTTTTTCAATCTTATCCTGCAAAATAAAGCAGTTTCAAAATGTGACATTAAATAATATTAACAATTCTGAAACAAGTTTCTTAAGCAAGAATTGTTTTGCAATATCTATTAACAGTTATAAAATGGATTCAGAAAATATCCTTCAAAATAAAGAAGTTTCAACAAGTTTCCTATCCTGCAGAATTGTTTTGACATCTGATTGAAGAGAAAATACAATTCTTACAATTCTGTACTTCATTACTGAAGTATCAGTCTTGTACACCTTTCCTTCTTTCCGCTTGCGAGTTTTAACAAAAAGTTCTCCATCTGATTTGTTGGACTGATACAAATTAAATGAAAAAAGTTAGACAGCAAAAGGATATCAAATCAATTTTTCCAGAACATATATCACTAATCAATTCAGAAATTATACTCAAAGTCAAAGCAAAACTAAGGTAAATATGATTGCCTTTACATAAAAACAAATCTCGGATTAAATGAAGAACAGAAACCACAAGTGCACACAAGCTAAAAGTCTCGAGCAATTCACAGATGCAAAAATGGAGCAACAGTAAGTTATCAAGCAGCTTACAAGTGCAAAAACAAAGAAACAACAAGTATAAAATCACAACATATGTAGCAACGATATCAGAGCTTTTTCAAGCATAGTATCAAGTGATGTATCTGTTTTGCAAAATTCAAGGTTGAGCTAAGGAAAATTTGCATAGTAAATATCCCATATGTCTTTGCTTTCAGATTATTAACTATAAGCACAGAGATAACAAATATCCCATGATTCATCTTAGATTCTGATGCAAAACTAAGATTACCCCGTGATTAATCCATGAGCCATGAACATATATATAATACTAAAACGATTTAAGCTTAGCAAGGCAGTAAAGCCATCAACATACAGTAGACAAAAGACAGGCATCAACTGGACATCCATATGATTAAGAGTTAAGAGTGTATCCAATAGTTTACAAATTACTTAATTTCCACAGAGATGGATTGGACTCATATTTAATGTTTAATATGCATCTAACTTGTAGACGTATATTGACCAAATGCGTACAAATGCATGAGCATGACAAACACTGGTTTGGAAAAGAAGAATTGAGTTTTCTATGCCAAAGGGGGCAAAGAAAGGCTCGTTTATATTTTTATAGATTTTATGTACTTTATTAGCAAATGTTATTTATAGCTATTGAGTCATAAATTAATGTGAAAAGAAAATACTTTATTCGAAGATGGTGACGGCGCAAATACATTCCATGCTTTTAACTCAACTCAAGCTGAAGAGACTTATTCAATGGTCACTGCTAACCGCTTTTGGTCCCAAATCTTTGGGGTTGCTTTTTTCAATAAACGTTGGTTACATTTCTTTATGTTATTTGTGCCAGTAACCGGTTTATGGATGAGTGCTCTTGGGGTAGTTGGTCTGGCTTTGAACCTACGTGCCTATGACTTTGTTTCCCAAGAAATCCACGCAGCGGAGGATCCTGAATTTGAGACTTTCTACACCAAAAATATTTTATTAAACGAAGGTATTCGTGCTTGGATGGCAGCTCAGGATCGGCCTCATGAAAACCTTATATTCCCTGATGCAAAAATAATAAACAGATACAATAAAAATTAATACATTAAAATTGAAATAAAAACATTTTCTGGATGATTAATGTGACAGATCAGATTATGTAGCCTGCTTGCTATTCTTTTAGTTACAAACTTCTATATCATAAACAGAACATATATCACTAATATTTATTTTGCTTATTTGTTTAAGTGAGGTGATATTTTATTTTGGAACATATATGTAGTTATTTTCATTTTTATTTTCGAAATATATCGCTTTGCTAAATAAGGAGAGGAATTTCAGATAAAATAAAATGGATACCTCCATCCAACCATAAAAATAAGCAAAATACATACCATCTTATGCCGAATTTGGGAAAAAAGTTTTGGACCAGCAGTGTGTGTGTCTGTATACAATTTCCGACTTGCACAATTTGTAAGGGCCTTGGACTACAAAAACATGAAATAAAGATGTTTATTATCTGCCTGATTTGAACGGATAAAAAGGGAAAAAAATTATGTGATAAAACTTAAAATTATATCTAAATTTTTTCATCTCCCCAATACATCAAGAGTACTCTGAAATCCGCAAGTGGAATTTCGTCCGGCCTATTTTCAAGCCTCTCTTCATCAGTTTCATAAGCCGTGTAATGTGCCTTTTTAATACGACTCTTGTACCCCCTCCAAGAGTCACGAATTAACTTCAAAACTCAATATTCACATTCATTCGGAATAATATACCGTTGCTTAAATACAAATCAAACATTAAAAAGAATAGTCATGCTACTTTTGTGACAAGTTTCATATATTTAAGTAAAATCCAGCTAAGTTTGCAAATTACCTTGACATAATTCCACAGCGTGCCTTTCAAAGTTGAAGGAACATCAAACCAAGACTTGTAAGTAAGTGGAACACTCCTCTTCAGATCGTAAAAAAGCACTCAGTTCAGACAATACTTGGTCATCGTCTGAAACAGGTTGGCCCCGATGATTCATCTGGATTAGAACTCTTTTTTCATATGACCTTGAATGAACTTTATCCATCTTTGTTTTTCCCCTGAACCTTCTGGGAGCTCCCACTACTATTACAAAGTACATACAATAGTAATGAAAAGGCTAGGGATAACATAAATGAAAACTTAAACTATTAAAATCAGAAATCAATTAGATAATACCTTCAGCTTCTTCTACTTCATCTTCTTCGTTTTCAATATGCGTCGAGACATTTCTGACAACAGCCTTCTTCCTTGCACTTCCACTACTGTTATTCTTCTGGCGTTCTCACATAGCCAAATAAGCAGCCACTCCTATTCCTTCATTGTGTGGTAACTCAACGATACATGGTGGATCAACAGTTTGTGTAGGAACTGGATTTTCCCCTGCCTTTGGAGCTGCATTCTTATCAGTTGCAGATTCAACAATGACCCGTGAACGAGTTTTTGGTCCAGACCGAGACTTTGTAATCGTAACTTTTTTGGTTCTCTATAATACGCACAATAAAATAAAAAAAATTAAGGAAGCTAGTCTATAATTACCAACATATTATTAAATCTTCAGCTATAACGCACCTTTACTGGATTTTTTGAAGTATCATCTTCACTAGGTTCCTCTTGTTCTGGAGCATAATCTTCGCTTTCAGCTGGCATCTTTGATCTTCCTTTATTTTTTTCAAATTCATTTATCAGTCCACTAACTAATGTAGACATCCCAAGAGCTTCAAAAACACTATTCTTCTGCGACACATGTTTAGCTCTCTCCCTTTCGTATTCTGTAAGCGGTGGAGGTGGCAGAGGTGGTAGATCGTCATCCTGAAAGTAATTTAACAAGACATTATTGTAAATATATGCAAAATATATGTAGAACATCATATTAGAAGATTAGATTGTTGTCTTCTTACTAGAATCTCATTTTCATTCATATTTTCCTCTTCATCTATAGGATTATAGAAATCCAATTTACTCCTGACACTTGCTGAGTTGATATTCAAAGTTGCATCGCTGACTTCAGTTGGATTTTTCTTCTCTGGTATCTTCATACAACTATTGACTTCAGTTGGATTTTTCTCTGGTAACTTTGTAGACCTTCCGACTCCAGTTGACTTCTTGCTGATCACCTTTTTCCTGCCCATGCATGGACTCACAGCAACTTCGTTCACTTGTGGATTGTTTATCCGTGCCGACTTTCTAGGACCAAAGACTTGATCAGTCCGCGTCTCGTCGGTAAGTGGATTGTTTAGCCGTGCCGACTTTCTAGGACCAAAGACTTGATCAGTCTGCGTCTCGTCGGTAAGTGGATTGTTTAGCCGTGCCGACGTTCTAGGACGAAAGACTTGATCAGTCCGTGTCTCGTCGGTAAGTGGATTGTTTTGCCATGCCGACTTTCAAATCGGAGTAAAGACTTCAGTCTTCTTCTTCTTTTTTGCTGCCTGTTGCAGATGGTGAGTGATGACAAATTGTCATTTATGTGATTTCGCAGCTGCAAACATACAACGACATAAAAGGCAAGTTTGTCATGTCATAAACATAATTTTTAAACTTAATTAAAGAAATTAAGACTTGATTATGTACACTAATACCTGGAGATAGCAGATTCTTCCTTAGGCGTACGATGACATGTGGCTGCATTTGTTTCATTGGCTCAATTTTATCATCGACCACGGTGTCGACATAGAAATCAATGTAATTACCATTATTTTTTATTTGCATCAATTTCTATAGATCTGCATCACTGGTCACCAATTTCCACCCACTCGTTGGACCTTTCCATGAATATACTCCTCCAATTTCAGTGTACTTTAGCTCATCCCTGACATACTCCATCAGTACCGTGTAAGAAAACATATCCAGATCAACGCCCATGACAAAAGTCTCTTCTCCACCAACATACCCATTCTTCTCAAATTTTCCTTTGAGATGGAATTTAAGATTTGCCTCCATCCTACACAAAATGAAGGAATTAACATTAGAATGCCATAATTACAAATTAAAATAAACCAACTGCATTATAAAATAAAGCAGTCACTTCGCTAAAATGTAATAAAAACAGAAACACTAAAAAAGAGACAAAAAGCCACAAATATGATACATCAGTTATAACATTTAACCAAGGCAGAAATAACATTTTCTTACTTAAATTGGGTACATTAGTTACTTAATTAAATATGATAGTGATATACAGAAATTAAGAAGCATTTTCTTTCACTCTGCTAGGTGGAAGGCAGATTCGTCTTATTAGGACATCATCTCTACACCAACGAACATCAAAATCTTGATTTCCCATTCCATAAGCAGGCTGGATATCATTCAAATCTTCATTTGCATCTTCGCTTTCGATTTCACACCAGTCACTCAGTAATTTCTTGATAACATTGTGGCACATCTTATCAATTGGATCTTCTATGTAAAAAACCTGTTGTACTTGTGAAGCCATAACATAAGGATCAGATTTCTGGCACAATCGATTAAAATTGACACGAGTCAGCCCATATAAATCTTTCTCTTCTTGGTACGAACAACACTTAAATAAAACCACACTAAATTCTCCCCAATAATCTAGTCCTAATATTTCCTCAATTGATCCATAGTAATTAACTTCACCAACCAATGGATTTTGATCTTTCGAACTTGCAAAGCTAGTAGTCAAGGCTGTCAAAAATACACCACTGTTTTATATTGTACATTTGGCATCTCTGAACCTTGTATAAAATCTATATCGATTGATAACATATCCAGTAAACCTCTTAGCTGTTGGAAGAGGGCCCATTGCAAGCAGCTGTACTTCTTTTGAAATGTCCTCCTTTTTCCCAACCTCTTCCTTTAACCACTTCCAAAATTCTTCACTGTGTTCTCTCTCTCTTATATTTTTTTTTTTGATAATGCATGACCATCAATTAAAGCTCGATGTTCCCTAGAATAAAGACCTGGTAAATAAAAGATAGAATTTTTTTTTTTCTAATTCTTCAATAGTTACTAAAATAAAAATAAAACTTAAAAACTTACTCAAGTAAACTCTCTATTTCCTTGTTGCCACAATTGAATAGAATGTAACGGTGACATGCCGTCCATTGAGAATCTTTAAGATGAATACCTTTTCCATCTTTGTTTCTTCTTGTGCCAATAGGATATTCCATATTCTATGTACAGGTTTCAAATTTCATTTTTCCTGCTCCATCGCCACCTAAGAACCTTGAACAGAATATCAAACATTCTTCTGCAAGATAACCTTCAGCAATGGACGCCTCAGGTTTACTTTTGTTGCGAACATATGATTTTAGTTTACAAAGATAACGCTCAATAGGAAACATACAACGAAGATGTGCAGGTCCACCATATTCAATTTCCTTGCATAAATGAACTAGCAAGTGCACCATTATATCGAAGAAAGCATTTGGGAATATCATCTCAAATTGACAAAGAATTTCCACAATTTCCTTTTGTAGCCTCTTGAGATTAGCCAAATTGATAATTTTGCTCCAAAGACTTCTTAGAAATGCACCTAATCTTATCATAGGTATTGCAACTTCAGGTTTTACAGATTTCTTCACAGCAAATTGCAGCAAGTAGTGGAGAAGAAAATGAGCATCGTGGCTCTTATACCCTGCAATTTTCCTCTCTTTCTTGTTTACATACCGGCTGATATTAGCTGCACAACCATAAGGCAGTTTAGTATTCTCCAACACCGAGCAAAATATTTCTTTCTCCTTGTTCGTCATTGCAAATATGGCAGCCCTGATCTTAAGGTAATTCCCATCAGCTGATAGAACCGGATGAAGGACCTCCCTGATGCCTATCTCTTGTAAATCATACCGAGCACTTAAATGGTCTTTTAACTTCCCATCAATATTTAGTAAAGTGCCAAGTATGTCATCACAAATGTTTTTCTCTATGTGCATAACATCAAGATTATGTCGACATACATTGTGACTCCAATATGGTAAATTAAAAAATATTGACTTCTTTTTAAAAGGGGATTCATTTTTATGCTTGTTGACCTCTTTCTGCCCAAAAATATTTTCATAACCAGCCAACAATTCTTCAATGTCTGTCCCGGATAAAATTCCCGGAGATGTTCCCATTTCAATTTCACCATTGAACCTTTTTTTATCAAACCTCCACTTGTGTTCCGGATTTAAAAATTTCCTATGATTCATGTAGCACATTTTTTTACTATGTTTCAAGTAAGTTGAAGAAGTCTCGAAATGGCATATGGGACAAGCTAAATAACCCTTTGTGCTCCAGCCGGATAACATTGCATAGCCCGAAAAGTCGCTGATCGTCCATAACACGCTTGCACGTAACGTGAAATTAGCACCAGTTAAGGCATCATAAGTTTGTATGCCAAGACCCTATAATTATTTCAATTCTACGATAAGAGGCTGCATGTAGACATTAATGCTATTCTTAGGAGATTGTGGACCAGGGATAAGGGTTGAAAGTATCAAATTTTCTGGCTTCATGCATAATCAAGATGGAAGGTTATAATTTACTAATATGATTGGCCATGTGCTGTGAGCTGTAGTCATTGTACGAAAAAGACTGAATCCATCAGCTGCTACTCCTAACCTGATATTTCTGTTTTCAAATGAAAAATGAGGATATTTGGCATCCATCGTCTTCCAAACCTCACCATCAGCTGAATGTCGAAGTATGCCATCATTTTTTCGTCCCACTGCATGCCATATCATAAGTTCTGCATACTCCTTGGACATGAACATCCTTTGAAGCCTTGGTTTTAGTGGAAAATAAAGTATCACTTTTGCTGGTACTTTGTGAATCCGCTGCTCCGGATCATTGTCAACACCCGCTTTCTTTTCCGGTATAGCCCACCTTGAAAAACCACAAGTTTTGCAGTTATTTTCCTTTTCATTTTCTGCTCAATATAGCAAGCAGTCATTTGGACATGCATGTATTCTTTGCTAATCGAGGCCTAAATCTTTAATGATATTTTTGGTAGCATTGAAAGATAAAGGGATGTGGGCTTGTGGATAAGCTTCTATTAACAACTCTAATAAATCGGTAAATGTAGACTCGGTGATTCCATGTAGGCATTTTAAAGAATAAAGCCTGACGATGAAACTTAATCGCGAAAATTTACTACACCCGGGATATAATGGCTGCTTTCCCTCTTCAACACGATGATGAAATTTTCTAGCATCGACATCTACTCCATTTGCTCCATCAGAAGATCCACTTACATTGTTCTGCATATTTCCACAAGTACGATGCAACATCTCACAGAGATTATCTCCAAAATTTATTCCCGCTTCACGATCCATATCGTTATCGCTCCTTTCAGGATCTAGACAGGAAACCTCACAATTCCATTTCACGTACAATTCAGATGGACCATTCCAAATCAGATGGTCGTAGACTACCTCTTGACGATGCCACTTGCGATTATGACACTTTTTGCATGGGCATGTAATTTCATCACCTACCGCGAATATAGAAAAAGTATTTTGAATAAAATGTTTCACTTTACTGATATATCCTTCACTGAACTTAGGAAGTTCTGCCCATATTTTTTCCTCGTCATTCATCACTAATTTACACACAAATAACATGCAAAGACAAACACAATAATAAAATCAAGAATATGATTACACATGAACTCACAAGTAAATCAGTAAATTAGGCAACACAACAATCAAATCAGGAAAAACTTAAAATATACATAGAGTGATACCTTAAGCAGCAGATTAAATCGAATCCCTAACTGAAATTCGAAACCCAAACGAACCCCAATTGAAGACCTAATTGAAACACCGAAGCCCTAATTGAACTTGAACTCGAACTTGTCGTAATCGAAACCCAATTAAGCTTGTAAACTTAAGAACTTTTGTTAAGTGTTTGAGGGTTTCACACGCGTTATTTTTTCTGCTTTGTTTTTGCTTCCCGCGTCACCCCGCTTTTTTTCCAGCCATGCTCATTTTTTATAATATTTTTATAAGTCTTAGCTACTGCAACATAGTGTTGATATCTATGCTAACATCCTAAAGCTAATGTTGTAATAGACAAAAATCAGCATAGCTATCATTACATTGTAGCTAGCAACATCTTGTATTTTCGTTGCAATAGGCCATCTATGGCATAGTGTCAAAGATATGTCATTAAAAATAATATCAAGTGATTTTACATATTAATGATTTGGTTATCATAAGGTAAAAACCCACGTCATGTTTATATGCGGTGTGGTCATATGAGATACCTTTTTATTTTCAAAACGCGTATTTTGAGTTCTCACACTAGTCTCATGACTGACCTAGAGTTTATTTTCCTTTTCCTTAAACTCAGGGTGCTCTAATTTTCTCGGACAGTCGTGTAGTGAGGTTTAGTTTAGAAGAAAGCTGGAGGGAGCTCGAAGCATGGAGTCAGAGATTTTACTGAAGAATTTTGTCTATTTCCACCACATTCTTGTATTAAAGTATTCCGCATTTCTAAGGACAGAAATTTATGATTGTCCATGTTTTTAACTCTGATAAATGTATTTTAATTTCCGTTGTAAAGTTTTTATTGAAATAACATATATGAAATTCTATTCTGTCTTTATTTTTCCTTCTTATCATTGAGAATCCGCTTCTCCGGCACTTGGATTAGTGGCATGTGAATACCGATGATGTATTAATGTTGATTTTTGAGAGCCGAAGAAACGAGTCCTCACATAAACCCATTCTTTTAGTTTAGTTTTAGTTAAGCTCAGCCTCTAATTTATTTTCAAATCTCAATATTCTTATCTCTCTAATCTTTACATTATTCTATTTAATTTATCTAGTTAAATCTCCTAAAAAATGTGATTTAAAATTTATGGTGTTACATTATCTCATGAAAATGGTGTCTTATGTCTATATGTTTGGCCCTAGCAAGATGTGTTGGGTTTAGATAGATTTATTGCACTAGTTTTATCACAATATATTGGTAACTTATTGAAATGTAAACCAAAATATTTTAAAGTTTGTTGCATATAGGTAACCTATGAACTGGCTAATGCAGTAGAGATATATTCTACTTTTGTTTTAGATAGAGGCAAAGAATTTTTCTTTTTGCTAAACCAGAAAACAAGAGAGTGTCCTAAAAAGTGACAGGTTCCACTTGTACTTTTCGGTCTGATTTGCATCTAATACAGTCAGCATCACTATTTGAAATTAAATTGAAGGAATCTTCCTTTGGATAGAAGAGTCCATAGTGTAATGTGTTGTTTACATACCTTACAATTCATTTTATAGATTTTAACTGAGTTCCTTAAGTTGAGATTGATACCTTGAGCAAAGACAGACACTATGCATTATATCTGGTCTACTGGTAGTTATATAGAGTAAGGATCCTATCGCACCTCCATATAGTTTTTGAGTTGCATCTTTTGAGTTTTCTTCCTTTTTTAATTTCTCATTAATTTTCATGTGACTTAGCTTACCATTAGTATTTAACATACCAAATTTCTTAACTAAATCCTTCACATATTTTTCTTAACGTGTAAAAATACCATTATTTAATTATCTTATTTGTAATTCTTAAAGGAAAGTCAGTTCTCCCATATGACTTATTTCAAATTCCTGAAAATTCTTTATTTAAGTACTCATTTGTTAACCCAAAAATAATTTCATCTACGTATATTTGTATAAGTTGAATATCACTATTATTTCTTTTAATAAATAGAGTATTATCTACTTTTCCTATTTCAAAATTAGATTGTAAGAATTTGGATTTAAGTCTATCATACCATGCTCTAGGAGCTTGTTTTAAACCGTATAAGGCTTTCTTTAAACATAATTTGGAAGTTTTCATCTTCAGAAAGTGGGGGTTGTTCAATATAAACTTCTTCCTTAATAAGACCATTTAAAAAAACACTTCTGACATCCATTTGAAATAATTTAAAATTATTATGATTTGCAAAAGCAAACAGAATTCTAATGGCTTCTATTCTGGCTACAGGAGCAAATGTTTCATCAAAATCTATACCTTCCTCTTGATTATAATCTTGAGCAACTAAACGAGCTTTATTTCTAATGACTTATCCTTATTCATTCATTTTATTTCTATAGACCCATTTAGTTTCTATTACAGATTTATTTTTAGGTCTTGCAGCTAATTCCCAAACATCATTTCTGGTAAACTGATTCAATTCTTCTTACATAGCGAGAATCCACTAATTATCTTATGATGCTTCCTTTGGATTTTTAGCTTCATTAGTTAAGATAAATTCTACATAACTCATTTTATTTAATCGATTTCTTGTTTTTACAATAGACTATTTATTTCCTAGTACATTTTCTATAGGATGGACTTTCAAATATTTTGTTCTTTTATTTAGATATGAATTTTCAGAGTTATCATTATTTTCATTATTATTGATTACATTATTTGTAATTTTATTATTTTTGTTTGAGTTAATGTTTTCTTCATCAAAACTGGTGTTATTAATTTTAATTTTTTTTTACAAAATGAAACATGTAAAGTTTCTTCATTGGTGTTAGTTCTGGTGTTAAAAGCTCTTTAGGATTTACTTTTATTAGAATAACCAACGAAAATTCCTTTATCTAACTTAGCATCAAAAATTTTAAATTATCTTTTGCATTTAATATAAAAAAATTACTACCGAAAACTCTAAAATAAGATACATTAGGTTTTTTACAGCAAAATAATTCATAATGAGTTTTCTTTGTCAAAGGTCTTATTAATATTATATGTCAAATATAGCATGTTGTTGCTACTGCTTCGGCCTAAAAAATTTTAGGCAAATCATTACCATTTAGCATCGTTCTACTATGCTTTGTTAAAAACTTTTAGGCAAATCATTACCATTTAGCATCGTTCTACTATGCTTTGTTAGGGTGTTCTTTATATGTAATTCCTTTCTTATTACAAAAGTTTTCAAAGTTTTCATTTTCCTCCATGATCGCTCCTAATCATTTTAATTTTGGTCGGCATTTGATTACGAATTCTTTTAGTAAAAATCTTAAACATTTTAAAAGTTTCACTTTTAAGTTTTAAGAAAATAGTCCATGTATATTTAGAAAAATCGTCTACAATTACAAAAACATAACTATTATGATTTATTGATTATATTTGCGAGGATTCGAAAAGGTCCAGGTGAAGAAGTTCAAGAGGTTAAGAAGTAGAAATCATATCTTTTGATTTAAAAGAACTTTTATGAAGTTTTCCTAGTTGACAAGCATCACATAAGTTGTTGGCATAAAAATTCATTTTAGGAAGACTCCTAACAAGTCCATATCTAGCAATTTTAGATTAGTGTTTAAAATTCAAATAGTCAAATCTTTTTTTGCCAAATCCAAGGGTCACTAGATTCAACCAAAAGAGATAAATTGTCATTAGACACTTTCATAGTTAAGATATATATGTTATGTTTCCTGATACCTTCAAAGGTAATGTTTGACTCATTATCTTCGATGTGTCAAATATCTTTTTTAACCCTTATCATATAGTTGACTAATGCTAAGCAAATTCTGTTTTAAATTCCTAACTGGCAAAATATTGGAAATGGTAGGTTTAAAGTTCCCAATATTGCCAATGTCAATCGAACTAACTAATCCACCATATTTATAAATAATATACTTCAAGATCTCTAGATTTTCAGTCATCTTTCTTAAGCATCCACTGTCTAGTATCCATTTGTCCTTCCTGATTTGTGATATTTGAATATCAAGCGTCTGTTCACCGTTAGCCATATATGAAACTTGTTCCTGCAATTCAACACTATACATTTCCAAAAAATCAAGTGACTTTTCAGAATGATTAGTTTCTAATTTACTTGAAGGTAATATATTGGTTTTACAAAATTGTTTTTTTTCATAAAGGTGTTAAAAAAGTACTAACAATATTACTAGCCATGTATACTTTTTCAAAAATCAAATTACGAGTTTTTGAAAATGTATTGCTCTGATATCAAAACTAGAGATAGGGCGAATAGTGTTTTGTAACTTATGTAAATCTTTTTAACTTTCTTTCAAGATAGATATCAAATCACAGATTGACAACACAAAATTATACCAACAATCAATCATAGATAAAAATAAAATTAGTAAAATAAAGCAGAGAGTGATAGAGATGACACCATGGATTTTATATTGGTTTGAATTCTTTCTACATCTAATCGTATGCAATTACTTGTGCATATTTCTTTTCAAATGCCAATCGTTAACTGGGAAGAAGGCAAATCCAAATACAATCTCAATTTCGAGGCTACGAGCCATGCCATCCTGTATTCCAAGTTTGAGTAAACTCACTTGATTTGACCGGGCTACAAACACACCCACTAGATTTAAATGGGCTACTAACCATACTTACTTGATTTGAACGGACTACAAGCACATCCAAGCAAACACAAATAGAGTTGATAGTTTTCCTAAAGACAAATTCTTGTACTTTGGATATAATTGATCCTATAGCCTCTTGAATAGAACTTTGACCTTAGAAGGAGAAAGAAATATTTTCAATACAGTAATAAATTAGTATTGAATCGATACAATAAATTATAAATAGACTATATATGATTTTGAAGAGAATAGAGTATACTTTTCAAGAGAGTAAGAGGAGGAAAGAAAGTAAGTAATTAGCTATTATAAAATTTGTTTACACTACCTTTTATATAGTAAATTAACAGATGTGTCCATTTATAAAGTGTTATGTCGAATAGACACTTCCATTTAAAATCTGAAAAGCCATTTGGTGACATATATGTTGGCATATCCTATCTCGACATATGCTAGTTCAAAATGAAAATTGTTTTCTTTAAAATATTTTGTAAATCTTAAGATGGAAATAGATCAGACCATCGTGCTCACTACCGATGATAGGGAAGCCATCTCTTTTTCTCACTATGATCCTATGGTCGTCACCCTTGCGATGGCTAACTCAAATGTGCAATTAGCCTTCATGGATTAAGGCGGCTCAATCAATGTCATGTTCAGACATGTTTTTGCAAGCTCCCTGCCTTTAGCCTCACCCATACTCCTTGCCCACTTATGGCTTTGGGGATGTGAGCATTATTCTAATGGGTACCACCTCGCCTATGATGACATTCGGTTGAGAACCCCTTGCTGCAAAAAATTCAGGAAAAATTTATTGTAGTTGGCTTTTGTCTACATGTAATCTGTTAATAAGACAACAGATGCTTGTAGAACTAGACGTTATCGTCTCCTACAATCAACTCATTATGAAGGTCGCCATCTAAGGCAGGATCGTTGAGATCGACGAGATACAGGGCAATTAGTAGAAGGCTATGGAGTTTTATAGGACCTCTCTCAAATAAGGAAATAAGGGTGTTCTCATGCTTCAGCACACACTCAAGAGAACCAGAGCTCTGGTTTAGCTAAGACTGCCAACAACTCAGAAGCATCAATAACAACAGCTTCTTCCGCTAGCAATGTCCTACTAGATCATGTCACGACAACCAACGATGTGTTACCCAAGAGTACTCTTAAACCAGTAGCGCTCAGGGTCATGCAGGGACCGTCCTTGCTCTTGAAGATACAATCATCGATGGTGTGTCATCCGAGAGTATCCTCAAGCATTGCAATGCTTCAAGTTATACCGGGACCACCTCAGCCTCGAAGCTTCATCAACTGGCGCTACGTCACCTAAGAGTACGCTCGATCCCATTAGCACTCTGGGACCGCTTGCCACAATAAAGAGCAAGATAGCAAAGATCTTATCTCCTTGGTCACTCCCCAAAGAACAAAAAAGCTCATCACAACCTGAAATGAGCAAGTTGCTCCTCATTGAGAGGTGGGGACATCCCATGCAATAATTCCTACCTTTTCAATACCGATAGACTCATCTATGAGAGTTAGAGGCGAATCAACACCCTGACTCAAGCATGGATGGTTTTCCTAGTTGAGGATGTCAAATAGCACATAATTTATGAGTTAAACCAATACGACTTGGATAAAATCTTAATCTTGATGACGACCCGCTTGACCCTCGCATGAAGGATTCATACATCAAGGTAAAGCTAAATACTGGTTGAAATTGATATCTATAGACCATGCCGAACCTAGCAAAAAATTTTAAATTAGCACTGAACTGGCCCGGAGGTTAGAGATAAGCTAATCAAATTCCTGTAGCAAATAAAAAACGTCTTCTTAGGGGGACACGCAGACATGATCGATATTTATCCCAAGATCATTTTTCGTGCACTCTACATTGATCCCATAACCACCCCGTCCGTCAAAAGCATCGACTGCTCAACTCAACAAGGTATCGAGATCTTAAAGAAGTAGAGAAGCTCTTAGCCAATGGCTTCGTTCTGGAGGCAGAGTATTCGATATGAGCAGCAAACCCAATGATGGTTAAGAAACCAAATAATTCTTGGAGAACTTGCATTGACTTCTCTGACCTCACAAAGCCTATCTCGAAGTTAGATTCCCATTGCCTTGCATTGATTAGCTAGTGGAAGCAACCCATGGACACAAACTCCTCGATTTCATGGATTCTTATTCTAGGTATAATCAAATTGCCATGCACAGGTCAGACCAAGGCACACCTCCTTCATCACAAATGCCAACCTGTATTGTTATCATGCCAAGCCGTTTGGGCTACGAAATGTAGGTGCCACCTATCAGCGTCTTATCAACTGTATGTTCTCTGAACAGATTGGCCGATCAATGGATGTGTATGTGGATGACATATTGGTAAAGTCTAAAAAAGCTGGGGGCATGTACAGAACTCGGTTGAGACATTCAGCATATACACTAGTACAACGTGAAGCTGTACTCGAAAAATTTCTTCTTCACCATCCGACCTGGTAAATTCCTTGGTTACGTTATAAGCCTGAAGGGTATTGAGGCAACTCTAAAAAAATCCTAACCATCCAAGACATGCAAGTCCCGGGAACTGTGAAGTAACTACAAAGCTTGAAGGGGATAGTAGCAGATTAAGGCAGTTTGTGATGAAGGATATCGACCAGTGTATCGTTTTCTTTGACCTCAACTACAAAGGAAATCATTTACTTGGAATGATGAATGCACTAAAGCATTTAAGGAGCTAAAGTAGAATTTGGCCACTCCTTTGGTATTATCTAAGCCCAACGATAGGGAAATATTTTACATATACTTAGTAGTGACCAGGCAAGCAATCAACTTTACCTTAATTAAAGAAGATGAGAAGACTCAATGACTGATTTACTATGTCATCAAATGGTTATCAGGACCAGAAACATGATACACAATGCTGGAGAAACTTGACTTCTGCCTGCTTATGGTAGCTTAGAAACTTTGGTCGTATTTTCAAGTTCATCTCATCAAAGTCCCAATCAATCAACCTTTGAAGCAAGTCCTTAGCCGAACCGACACAACTGACCGGCTTTAAAATGGTCTGTTGAGGATGGGCAACATCACATCTCATTTCAACCTCGCACTTTTACCAAAGCTAGGATGTTGGAAATTTCATTATTGAGTGCTCAAGCCTAGACAGTAGCAAGGAGGAGACCATCACAAGCTAGCAAGTTCGGCCCCCTATATGTGGATGAGGTGTCAAATGAGAAGGGGCAGGGGCCGATGTGGTCCTTAAGACTCTTGAAGGAAAAGACCTATGTTTTACGGTCCGCCTCACTTTAAGGGAGACCAATAACAAAGTCGAGTATGAAGCTATCCTAGCCGGTCATAAGATGGCAAAAGATTTAAACGTGGATTTCATCTATGTATTCAGGGACACGTCACTGGTTATCTATTTTTAAAATGCGTTAACAGTCTTTTCAACCCACGATAGCTACTGTTTTATTAATCTTCAAAGCCTTGGTTTTATCATAAGCGATAGCTGTAATTTGTCAAGGTGAAACAGATATTTTAATCAACCTTCGGAAGTTATGTTTTTATCGAGGCTCAAAAACTATATTTTTATCAAGGCTTGATGGCTATGTTTTTATCAAGGAACAATAGATATGTTTATATCAACGACCGATAGCTATATTTTAACTCAACTTTCAGAAGCAATTTTATCAAGGTTCGAAAGTTACATATGGTCAACTTTCAAATGCTATGTTTTCAACATGCGGTAGCTATATATAAGTCAATATGTGATGGCTATAAATTTTGGCATGCAATGGCCGATGTTTTCAACATGTTAAAGCATGAAAATTATTAAAATGCTATAGCACATGATTATGAAAAGAAAGATAACTATTTTATAACACTTGAAGGATTTTTAACTCTATGTTGGGTTAAGTTTTAGTTAAACAAAAAGGATAATATTTTTAAGTATTTTTATAGGTTTCGAAGGAAAGAAATAACGTTTTAGCCCATTTGTAAAGAGTTGTTGACAAAGCAAATTATTACTTTATATAAGTAATTTTGTATACAAAGTGGCTATTACATTGAACACACACACACACATATTTGGATGATTGCTAATATGTTATATGTTCTTTTTTTTGTATTTGATCAGTTATTGTTACATATGATAAATTATCAACGCTCTTACCATTGTGTTAAATACTATCACCTAATATATTTTTCCTTGGAGATTTGGAAACTGATGACCAGTTAGGATTGTTTCAGCGGTGAGTATCATTATACATAAACTCCTAAGCAAGTAGCTTTACATCTAGGAGATTGGGAAAATAAAATTGTGTTATTAGGATGCTCTTGACTGATCAAGAGACATGACTCAAGGGATATTTTAAAACCACATTTTTGGTAGAAACCGAGGGAGGGTTGTGCCTATTTGTCCAACAATTAAACCCTTGGTTGGTCAGACCCATGATTCCAATGCGTAGGGCTTTGCCTATTAAGACTAAAGTTTAGAGTTATGCATCCAAAGAAATTCATAGTAGTTTACTCACCTATGATTTTCTCCTACCGATCTTAGGAGACCGTTATTATTTTCTTCTACTGTCCTTAGGAGACTATTATTATTTTCTCCTACCGATCCTAGGAGACCGTTATTATTTTCTTCTAAGATTGACTAGAAGACCATTGGATCGCTTAATATAATTTGGCTCAAATCAGCCTGATTGGTTTTTAGTTGGCCTAAGAAAACTAATCTAGGTTCAAAGTGACCTTGGGAAAGCTATACTATTGAATGTACCATTTTTATGGTATTAGGTAATTATGGGAATGTGTAATCCTTCGACCCTTGTGAATGATGGAGTATGCATTTTAACCTATACATGCATGGTATGTTGTTGATTTTATTATTATGTTGGAATCATTTTCGATGCAGGATATGTCTTGGATGACATATTATTTGATATGCTATTGGTGAGGGAAAATCCATTCCACTCAGTGGTATGGTCTCACTAAGCATCCATATTTTGGTTTGAGATGGACTAATATTATTCACATCAGACTTTTGTTTAGTCCAAAGTTTTGATTTTCCCCTAAATTCTTAGGCACCCGGTTTGGAGTTGGGTAGGCTGAGAGTAGGGTATTTCAGGTTTTTGATGAATAAGCTTTCGAAGACGTGCATGAGGCAAGTCAATATTTAAAGTTTATTTCTACTGCGTAGTTGTTTAACTACTTCTTATTATTATTGGATGGATCTAATGATAGGTATTATAACTGTCTAAGTAGTTAAGACTCTGATCATCCAATGAGGCATCTTTATATGTCACTCTTGTAATTACATTTGTAATTATGATATTTTATCTGAATGATGTAATCGTGGGGTTATGTAACGACCCAGAATTTTTGATAATTAAAATTTGAATATTTAATTAATTTTAAATATTAATAAGTGAATTTATAAGTCGAATAAATTTTTATTTGAATTATTGGATTTAATTTGATAATTAAATCGATAATTCGACATGTTAAATTTTGGAAATAATTGAAAATTACGTTAAATATGATTGAAAATGATTTGTAAAATTTTATTTTATCATGTTGGAGTTAGAATGATATTTTAGAACTTTTAAAATCGAATTAAAAGTTAATTTGTGAAAATTGAATATTTTAATATTAAAATCGACTAGTAAAAATAGTCAATTTTTGAATAGTCTCAGAATTGGACGAAACCAGTTCCATTGGATCCGTAATAGTTAGTTATTACCGGATTTCAAATTTCGTGTCAATCGGAGTTACCGTTTGATCGTGGCAGCTCGAAACGCATCGAATTATTTTTAATTTTAATTTGGCGAGTTAAAATAGCCATTTTTCAAAAAGTCTCGGATTTCGACGAAACCAGTTTCATCGGATCCGTAATGTGATATTATTGTAAGGTTTCAAATTTCAAGTCAATTGGATTTACCGTTTGTCCGGTACAAATTAAAACGCCTAGAAATCGATTTAAATCGGTTTAATTCAAATTGAACGTTTATAGCCATAACTCGCACAGATGTCCGAATTAGCTTCCGAAACCTGTTCCATTGCGTCCGAAACACGGGGTAAACCCTAGAAACGCTGGTTACGGCGCGTAAATCGGAGTTCGGAATTACCGGATGAATAGATTCGTTCGAAACTCTATAAATAGACCCCCACTCTCTTCATAAATTAAAAAAAATAAGCAAAACCCTAATTTGTTTGCCCTAGCCGCCACCCTATATTTGAACGGCCAGAAATTATCAATTTTCTTTCCTTAATTTCATCAAATCCATCAACAATTAGCCTTAGGTTTCAACTAGAGAATGGAAGAGGAAGGAGAGCTCTACGATTCTATACGGGTGTGATCGTTTTTAGTGGCAAGAATCGATTGCGTTTCGAGCTAGAAGCCTGGCTGTTCGGCCTAGAACCGCATGCAACCTAGGGGGCCGAGCTCCACCCTATTGGGGCCGAGCATGGTGGTGGGGTTGGGCTACACAACGGCGCATCTTGATCGAGTTTTAATCGAGTGTTGGAGTTGCAAATTCGAACCCTAATATGAGCTTATGGGCTTCATGAAGACGACAATAACCTGGAGATAGAACGAGATGATGGAAGAGGTTGGGGACGGCCTGGATATTCTTGGCTTGTGATGGATGGCTTAGATTGAAAGTTAAGTTAAAATATAAAGGTTATGTTGAAATTAGTTATATAAAATTCGTGTAAACTTCAAAAATTGATATCTTTTTCATACGAGGTCGAAAAATTGCGAAACCAGTTGCGTTGGAATCGTATGGACGAGCACTACGCGATGGAGTTGGATTGGAGTCGTTTGGAGTTAGTGAGAATTTTGGGTAAAATTATTCGAAATAAATCGCTAAAACGAAATTGAAATCAAGGTGAGAACTTCTCACTCAATCGAATCAGTTTCGATTTTATTTTAAATAGTTAGATTTAAAATATTTGAATGCATGTTTGAATGATGATTGATATGTATTGATTGTTGAAATAGACATTATACGCCGTTAGTAAGCGGATGTTATTTATTAAAAACATATACCGCGAATATTTCATAAACAGTGAAATTGGTATTATATATAGTAGCAATATATATATGAGCATATGTATATATTGGAGTTATTGATTTCCCGCATTTTTTGTTTAGCGGATGAGACCCTATTGCGCCGTTATTAAGCGGATAATATTATTAAATCCCATATACCGCGATAATTTCGTACTGGAGCGAAATTGGTATTGTGCTAATGTTTTTGGATGCAGGAAAACAGGTTGGAGGGATCCAACTGGATTCCTCAACAGTATTTATTTGATTTCAGATATTTTGATATTTGATGGATTATCATATTGATATATGATATCGTTGTTGTCGTGATTGACTATTTGGTGTGTAGCATCATTGGACCAAATTTTGAAATTTTAAAATGAATTTAAAGTGATTTTTGAAAGTATAAGTTATAAAATAATTTTTGGAATTGATCCATGTTAAATAAATAAACGTTATAATTTCCAAAGTTATAAAATTATGGTTTTTGTGAAATATAGTTAAAAGCTGATTTTTGAGAATATGATGCTAATGATTTTATAAAATAGTTTAATCGGGATTTTAGAATTATTGTGAAAAGTTTAAATATAGGATTTATAAAATTTAATTATTTTATAAATCAAAAATGGTGAAATTATAAAGGAATTTGAAGACGTTTTAAAGAATAATATAAATTGATTTATATTAAGAGATTTATAAATGGATACTTATAAATTGGAATATTGACATTATAAAACGAGTTTTTATAAGTGTTTAAATGAAGTGAAAATAGATTGCATAAGTGAATGGAATTTATAGAATTATAAACGGTGAAGTTATAAATGGAATTTTTATAAGCAGTAGGTTTATAAAATTTATAAAGTTATTGAAAGAATATATTTGGATGAATAATTGAATCTTATAAGTTATAAGATTTATAATTTGGGAAGTTAAAAAGAACGATTTTGTAAAATAATCATTTTATAAGCATTTAACTTATAATATGAACCTTTAGTTTATAATTGAGTTATAAATCGAATAGGTTAATAAAGAAAATTTATAAAAGGAAGTTGTTATAAAATAATTAGAAATGGAATTTATAAACGTTGTTTTATAAATTCACAAATGACTTATTTTGATAAGTTAATTGTTATAACTTATAAATGGAGTTATATTCACGTTTTAGACTATGAATAATCCTTTAAAATAAAATGTATAGAATTGATGGAATCTGTTAACAAAATATATTCACGTTTTTGAATAGTGAATAATATGTTAAAGAAAATGTTTAGATGTGATGTTTTAAATAGAATTAAAACGATCTAACGATGTTTTAAAAGGTGTTGAGATTCGAAACCATAGATTTCAACATTAATTGTTGAAATAGACGTTTACGAGAAATAGAAGGAAATGGTGGACTATAACACTGTTGTTATAGTAAATGATTTCCGAAAGGAAATGTTTGAATAGTATTGGGATTTATATATCTATTTTAATTTCGAATCCCTATACTAGTGATTTTGGGTTGTCGTAACAACGTTTTACGCAACATTCGTTTTGGCCCTAATAAATATGTTTATGAGAATGATTTCCTTAAAGAATGAAATATATACTTAATCTCGATTTAAGTATATTGAATATTTTCCAAGTGTTGAAAATAAATAAAATTTGTGAATTACTTATGAATAAATAAGTATGGAAATATTTTCCAATATAAAGTGAATATTTTGAGAATTTATCTTTTTGAAGATAAATTGAAATGGATAATTGAAATCGTATATGCATGGATATTGTGAAATGTAAATTCACTAAGGAATTTATAAAAGAAAGTGGAATTTGTCTAAAAATAAATATTGATTTATTTTTGAAGTATTGAAATAATATATCTTGTAAAGATATTTTTGGAAAGTAAATAATTTGGGAAATTATTGGAATCTGGTGATGTGTGCATATCAATTGATAGTTCAATAACCGACTATCAATATTTCCCTTTGAATGGGTAATTGATGTGATTTATTTGAATGTGAATGCTACACTTATTTTTGAATAAGCGCTCACTATTCGGGTTAACCGGGAAAGGACCATGGGGTCGTATAACCCATTCCGAATATGTGATACGTCGTTATAATTGCATTGAAGATCGGTGTTGAAGACCCGGTATTTGCGAGAGCGATAGGATGACCTGTCGATTGTCTCTGCACTGAGTTGCGGCGGTATAGAGACTCCCTAAGTGATGGGAAATCCGATCAGGATTGTGAATATCCGGATTGCAAGGACTTCTTTATAAGTGCCTTCGGTTTTGTTCGAGCCCGGAACAGACTTGTATGGATTGTATGTCTGACGTTACAAATTGAGATATAAAGCAGATTTCTTTCAAATATATTTCTATTGGTGGCGGAGAATTTATTCTTTTAGCTTAACACCCTTCTCTGAGACGTACGAGCTCAGAGGTTATATAGTTGAAGTTATCAGCGATATATTCCCAATTTGGTAATGTGACATGCTGAGTGTTGCTGTAAATGATCATTGTGTTGATTATTTGTGATAGGATCATTTGTTTGATCGTCTATCCTGGTGATCATTTCTATGATCATTTGTTGACCCAAAGCATGGCTTTTGTATAAAGTATGTTTTTGTGGACGTGACTTCGTCGAGCCTCACACCCCGGAAATGGTCAAAACAGGAAAGATGCGGCAAGGTTATGAGGGGTAGCTCCCTTTAGGGTATGTACATTTCCTTCTGGATAGAGGTGGTATCATGGTATGGAGCTCAGATATTTAACCTATGTGGTTACTGCGAATTTATTACTTTGTGGTTGTTGGTTATCGGGATCCCATGAGAAAGGTCGTTTACGATCGGGGAATGGCGTGCTCGTCTCAGTAGTTACCCAGTTAGGGGTAACCCGGCCTTGTGTTGGCAGAGTTCCGGTTTGGTTCTCAGGAATGTCCTTCCAGAGGCATTCTCATGTGGCAATGGGAAGTTCCTTGGCCTGACCATTTGTTGGAAATCCAAAGAAACAATACATGACTTGTACGGTTTTAGTTTTATAACCTGCTATGGAATGTGGCGGTAACCTGCTATTGAACATAGTTAGCTATAGCATGCATAGTTCGAAATGTCTATGCTGGCTAAGATTTATATTCTGCTTTCGAAATAAATTTTTCCTACACTATACACTAATAATAATATGAAATGTTCTTTTAAATGCGTATCAAGCATCTTTGACTATCATAAGGAGAAATCTCCTCCGATTCTGCGTTTGCATGTGTGTGTGTGCGGGAGGCCTTATGGTAGTCTCATTTTTAAAAGCATTGCGAATTGAATTTAAAAATATTCCTCTATTTTGATTTTAAAGATAAATAAACTGTTTTGAGTTCTCACACCAGTCACATGACTGACTCGGAGTTTATTGTTTTCCTTCCTAAACTCTGGGTGCCCACCAATTTTCACACGGGCAGTCAAGAGTTAGGTTTATCAGGATATTCTGGATATTCTTGAGTTGCTGGAGGCAAGCTGGATGGCATGGCATATTACTTATATAGTATTTTTTTTCCGCTGCACTATTTGTTGTTGTTGTATACTCTGATGATATGATGTAATGAAATGTAAAAAATGTAATAACTGATATAGTTCTTTGTTTAAAGATTATTCATTTATTATTATATGTTGTTCCGCTGCGAATTGTGAGATTCTGTTGTTGTTCTGTTGTTTTCTGTTCTGTTCCATTCTATTTTCTTTTTCTTCTATGTTCTATTTTCCATGTTCTTTTCTTTTCTCTCTATTCTCTATTTTCTATCTTCTTCTCTCTTCTTCTGTCTTTTTCTTTTTCTTAAACCCTCAGTGTTCGGTTTTCCGTCGTTCGATTTCTCGGCAGTCGATAAAGTGAGTATCGATGTTGAATTTTCGGAAGACGAAGAATCGGGTCCTGACAATGTGGTATCAAAGCTTATGGTTAAGCGACAACCATGGTTCTGTTGGGTATTTCTCATTAGAGATAGAGTCAGTAGTACTCTAGATTGAGTTTGAGTGTAATAATAGCTATGAGAGCGTATTTGTTAGTGAATATATAAAATTGTTTTATATTGTGATGATTGGTTTATTGAATCGCATATGAACTTTCGTCAGCGTGGTCCGCAAGACTATGCCGAAGGGGTTTCTAAACACTTGAATAAACAATTCGACATAGTATTGTTTTAAATTGGGTAAATGAAATAATTTTACCTCGATTATATTTTTATATATAAAGGAATAATTTTTCAGAATTATTAAAGTGTATATAAGTGATTGTTTAGTTGTTTGGATAACCTAAATAAAAGAATTATTGTATAAGCAAAAGAATTATAAGAATTGAATTATAATTAAAGTGATTTACAATTGTGAAATAAACTTGTATATATAAGAAGTGAAACTATATGAATATATTTATGAATTTGGTTGTAATTAATATACATTGATTGTTATATGATTGTTAATTGATTGTATATAATTCATTAAGTGTTAATGAAATCGATTTAATAAAATTGGAAGCTAAAGTAATTGAAATTCGATTGGAAGTTAAGTGAAACTTAAATAGAATTGAATTTGAATTGGAAGTGAACCAACTTGAATATGAATTAGTGAATATAAGCAAATTGAAAATGAATGTTAGTAAACCCAATGTAAATGAATCAAATGTGATTAAATTGAAAACCAATTCATTGAATATTAATGAGAATATAAATGAATATTTATTGGTTATGGATGTTAGTTGGATGATAGTTGGTTGATGTTTGCATTTGTTGTTTTGTTTCATTTGCTATGTTGACATATATAATCATTATGTTGCTGTATGTTGTATATCGATACTATTTTCATATATACATGTTCTCATGTTGTTTGTTGAGTGTTTAGTAGGTGCGGATCGCGTTTGCTTCGCATTTGGAGCTCGCTTTCGCGCTATATTAGCCGTATATGCTTGCTAATAAAATATAAGGTACATATCTCGGATTAAATATCGTACTTTTACATTTTTTCCCTTCGGGATGCCTCATTACTTGATGAGATGTATATTTGTGATATATATACTGTCATTTTTTTTCGGATCGAGCCGCGCAAAGGAGACTATGGCGAATTTTTCCGAAAATTTAAGGCGTTAGAAAAAATTTGAGAAAATGGGAATTTTTTTTGAAAACTTTAACTTTGATTTTGGAATTGAAGTTAAACAATAGTAGTTGTTTTTGAAAAGATAACTAAGTATGATTTGAAAACTTAGTAAAGATTTGTAATAAATTTAATTATGAATTTTTGGAAAATTAATAGATTCTGTAACTTTTCTTACTTAATAATTTCGAGGACGAAATTCTTTTAAGTGGGGAAGATTGTAACGACCCAGAATTTTTGATAATTAAAATTTGAATATTTAATTAATTTTAAATATTAATAAGTGAATTTATAAGTCGAATAAATTTTTATTTGAATTATTGGATTTAATTTGATGATTAAATCGATAATTTGATATGTTAAATTTTGGAAATAACTGAAAATTACGTTAAATATGATTGAAAATGATTTGTAAAATTTTATTTTATCATGTTGGAGTTAGAATGATATTTTAGAACTTTTAAAATCGAATTAAAAGTTAATTTGTGAAAATTGAATATTTTAATATTAAAATCGACTAGTAAAAATAGTCAATTTTTGAACAGTCTCAGAATTGGACGAAACCAGTTCCATTGGATCCGTAATAGTTAGTTATTACCGGATTTCAAATTTCGTGTCAATCGGAGTTACCGTTTGATCGTGGCAGCTCGAAACGCATCGAATTATTTTTAATTTTAATTTGGCGAGTTAAAATAGCCATTTTTCAAAAAGTCTCGGATTTCGACGAAACTAGTTTCATCGGATCCGTAATATGATATTATTGTAAGGTTTCAAATTTCAAGTCAATTGGATTTACCGTTTGTCCGGTACAAATTAAAACGCCTAGAAATCGATTTAAATCGGTTTAATTCAAATTGAACGTTTATAGCCATAACTCGCACAGATGTCCGAATTAGCTTCCGAAACCTGTTCCATTGTGTCCAGAACGCGGGGTAAACCCTAGAAACGCTGGTTACGGCGCGTAAATCGGAGTTCGGAATTACCGGATGAATAGTGTCGTTCGAAACTCTATAAATAGACCCCCACTCTCTTCATAAATTAAAAAAAATAAACAAAACCCTAATTTGTTTGCCCTAGCCGCCACCCTATATTTGAACGGCCAGAAATTATCAATTTTCTTTCCTTAATTTCATCAAATCCATCAACAATTAGCCTTAGGTTTCAACTAGAGAATGGAAGAGGAAGGAGAGCTCTACGATTCTATACGGGTGTGATCGTTTTTAGTGGCAAGAATCGATTGCGTTTCGAGCTAGAAGCCTGGCCGTTCGGCCTAGAACCGCGTGCAACCTAGGGGGCCGAGCTCCACCCTATTGGGGCCGAGCATGGTGGTGGGGTTGGGCTACACAACGGCGCATCTTGATCGATTTTTAATCGAGTGTTGGAGTTGCAAATTCGAACCCTAATATGAGCTTATGGGTTTCATGAAGACGACAATAACCTGGAGATGGAACGAGATGATGGAAGAGGTTGGGGACGGCCTGGATATTCTTGGCTTGTGATGGATGGCTTAGATTGAAAGTTAAGTTAAAATATAAAGGTTATGTTGAAATTAGTTATATAAAATTCGTGTAAATTTCAAAAATTGATATCTTTTTCATACGAGGTCGAAAAATTGCGAAACCAGTTGCGTTGGAATCGTATGGACGAGCACTACGCGATGGAGTTGGATTGGAGTCGTTTGGAGTTAGTGAGAATTTTGGGTAAAATTAAACGTCCGTTCAATTTTATTCGAAATAAATCGCTAAAACGAAATTGAAATCAAGGTGAGAACTTCTCACTCAATCGAATCAGTTTCGATTTTATTTTAAATAGTTAGATTTAAAATATTTGAATGATGATTGATATCTATTGATTGTTGAAATAGACATTATACGCCGTTAGTAAGCGGATGTTATTTATTAAAAACATATACCGCGAATATTTCATAAACAGTGAAATTGGTATTATATATAGTAGCAATATATATATATTGGCATATGTATATATTGGAGTTATTGATTTCCCGCATTTTTTGTTTAGCGGATGAGACCCTATTGCGCCGTTATTAAGCGGATAATATTATTAAATCCCATATACCGTGATAATTTCGTACTGGAGCGAAATTGGTATTGTGCTAATGTTTTTGGATGCAGGAAAACAGGTTGGAGGGATCCAACTGGATTCCTCAACAGTATTTATTTGATTTCAGATATTTTGATATTTGATGGATTATCATATTGATATATGATATCGTTGTTGTCGTGATTGACTATTTGGTGTGTAGCATCATTGGACCAAATTTTGAAATTTTAAAATGAATTTAAAGTGATTTTTGAAAGTATAAGTTATAAAATAATTTTTGGAATTGATCCATGTTAAATAAATAAACGTTATAATTTCCAAAGTTATAAAATTATGGTTTTTGTGAAATATAGTTAAAAGCTGATTTTTGAGAATATGATGCTAATGATTTTATAAAATAGTTTAATCGGGATTTTAGAATTATTGTGAAAAGTTTAAATATAGGATTTATAAAATTTAATTATTTTATAAATCAAAAATGGTGAAATTATAAAGGAATTTGAAGACGTTTTAAAGAATAATATAAATTGATTTATATTAAGAGATTTATAAATGGATACTTATAAATTGGAATATTGACATTATAAAACGAGTTTTTATAAGTGTTTGAATGAAGTGAAAATAGATTGCATAAGTGAATGGAATTTATAGAATTATAAACGGTGAAGTTATAAATGGAATTTTTATAAGCAGTAGGTTTATAAAATTTATAAAGTTATTGAAAGAATATATTTGGATGAATAATTGAATCTTATAAGTTATAAGATTTATAATTTGGGAAGTTAAAAAGAACGATTTGTAAAATAATCGTTTTATAAGCATTTAACTTATAATATGAACCTTTAGTTTATAATTGAGTTATAAATCGAATAGGTTAATAAAGAAAATTTATAAAAGGAAGTTGTTATAAAATAATTAGAAATGGAATTTATAAACGTTGTTTTATAAATTCACAAATGACTTATTTTGATAAGTTAATTGTTATAACTTATAAATGGAGTTATATTCACGTTTTAGACTGTGAATAATCCTTTAAAATAAAATGTATAGAATTGATGGAATCTGTTAACAAAATATATTCACGTTTTTGAATAGTGAATAATATGTTAAATAAAATGTTTAGATGTGATGTTTTAAATAGAATTAAAACGATCTAACGATGTTTTAAAAGGTGTTGAGATTCGAAACCATAGATTTCAACATTAATTGTTGAAATAGACGTTTTCGAGAAATAGAAGGAAATGGTGGACTATAACACTGTTGTTATAGTAAATGATTTCCGAAAGGAAATGTTTTGAATAGTATTGGGATTTATATATCTATTTTAATTTCGAATCCCTATACTAGTGATTTTGGGTTGTCGTAACAATGTTTTACGCAACATTCGTTTTGGCCCAAATAAATATGTTTATGAGAATGATTTTCTTAAAGAATGAAATATATACTTAATCTCGATTTAAGTATATTGAATATTTTCCAAGTGTTGAAAATAAATAAAATTTGTGAATTACTTATGAATAAATAAGTATGGAAATATTTTCCAATATAAAGTGAATATTTTGAGAATTTATCTTTTTGAAGATAAATTGAAATGGATAATTGAAATCGTATATGCATGGATATTGTGAAATGTAAATTCACTAAGGAATTTATAAAAGAAAGTGGAATTTGTCTAAAAATAAATATTGATTTATTTTTGAAGTATTGAAATAATATATCTTGTAAAGATATTTTTGGAAAGTAAATAATTTGGGAAATTATTGGAATCTGGTGATGTGTGCATATCAATTGATAGTTCAATAACCGACTATCAATATTTCCCTTTGAATGGGTAATTGATGTGATTTGTTTGAATGTGAATGCTACACTTATTTTTGAATAAGCGCTCACTATTCGGGTTAACCGGGAAAGGACCATGGGGTCGTATAACCCATTCCGAATATGTGATACGTCGTTATAATTGCATTGAAGATCGGTGTTGAAGACCCGGTATTTGCGAGAGCGATAGGATGACCTGTCGATTGTCTCTGCACTGAGTTGCAACGGTATAGAGACTCCCTAAGTGATGGGAAATCCGATCAGGATTGTGAATATCCGGATTGCAAGGACTTCTTTGTAAGTGCCTTCGGTTTTGTTCGAGCCCGGAACAGACTTGTATGGATTGTATGTCTGACGTTACAAATTGAGATATAAAGCAGATTTCTTTCAAATATATTTCTGTTGGTGGCGGAGAATTTATTCTTTTAGCTTAACACCCTTCTCTAAGACGTACGAGCTCAGAGGTTATATAGTTGAAGTTATCAGCGATATATTCCCAATTTGGTAATGTGACATGCTGAGTGTTGCTGTAAATGATCATTGTGTTGATTATTTGTGATAGGATCATTTGTTTGATCGTCTATCCTGGTGATCATTTGTTGACCCAAAGCATGGCTTTTGTATAAAGTATGTTTTTGTGGACGTGACTTCGTCGAGCCTCACACCCCGGAAATGGTCAAAACAGGAAAGATGCGGCAAGGTTATGAGGGGTAGCTCCCTTCAGGGTATGTACATTTCCTTCTGGATAAAGGTGGTATCATGGTATGGAGCCCAGATATTTAACCTATGTGGTTACTGCGAATTTATTACTTTGTGGTTGTTGGTTATCGGGATCCCGTAAGAAAGGTCGTTTACGATCGGGGAATGGCGTGCTCGTGTCAGTAGTTACCCAGTTAGGGGTAACCCGACCTTGTGTTGGCAGAGTTCCGGTTTGGTTCTCGGGAATGTCCTTCCAGAGGCATTCTCATGTGGCAATGGGAAGTTCCTTGGCCTGACCATTTGTTGGAAATCCAAAGAAACAATACGTGACTTGTACGGTTTTAGTTGTATAACCTGCTATGGAATGTGGCGGTAACCTGCTATTGAACATAGTTAGCTATAGTAGGCATAGTTCGAAATGTCTATGCTGGCTAAGATTTATATTCTACTTTCGAAATAAATTTTTCCTACACTATACACTAATAATAATATGAAATGTTCTTTTAAATGCGTATCAAGCATCTTTGACTATCATAAGGAGAAATCTCCTCCGATTCTGCGTTTGCATGTGTGTGTGTGCGGGAGGCCTTATGGTAGTCTCATTTTTAAAAGCATTGCGAATTGAATTTAAAAATATTCCTCTATTTTGATTTTAAAGATAAATAAACTGTTTTGAGTTCTCACACCAGTCACATGACTGACTCGGAGTTTATTGTTTTCCTTCCTAAACTCTGGGTGCCCACCAATTTTCACACGGGCAGTCAAGAGTTAGGTTTATCAGGATATTCTGGATATTCTGGAGTTGCTGGAGGCAAGCTGGATGGCATGGCATATTACTTATATACTATTTCTTTTTCCGCTGCACTATTTGTTGTTGTTGTATACTCTGATGATATGATGTAATGAAATGTAAAAAATGTAATAACTGGTATAGTTCTTTGTTTAAAGATTATTCATTTATTATTATATGTTGTTCCGCTGCGAATTGTGAGATTCTGTTGTTGTTCTGTTGTTTTTTGTTCTGTTCCGTTCTATTTTCTTTTTCTTCTATGTTCTATTTTCCATGTTCTTTTCTTTTCTCTCTATTCTCTATTTTCTATCTTCTTCTCTCTTCTTCTGTCTTTTTCTTAAACCCTCAGTGTTCGGTTTTCCGTCGTTCGATTTCTCGGCAGTCGATAAAGTGAGTATCGATGTTGAATTTTCGGAAGACGAAGAATCGGGTCCTGACAGGTTATGAAATTAAAATGTAATAAATTTTCAAATTAATGAATGAATTATTTCTGTGAAAATTTATAAATTCTTATGCTCTTGATGCTAATGATACAATAACTGATCTCATTTTATCATTGTGAAATAATACTAAGGATGACTACAACATCACTATTAGAGACTCAAACTGGGGATGTTACAACTTGGTATCGGAGCAAAGGTTTGCATAAAACTTAATAAGATTTTTAAACGCATAACCGAAATGAAATAAGAAAGAATAAATTAGGGTATGAGATAGCATTATAATAACGTACTTATTACTTGTTATATATAAGTACATATATAACTTAATATAGTCTAACAATATATATATATATATATATATATACTTATTAAATACTAATATTATAGACATATATTACAACAAAAATATATTGTTATTTTTGAAGTCAAAATTATATATAAGTTTATAAATAATTTTTTAAACAATTATAATATATACAATACATATATATACACCTATGTGTATGTGTGTTTGTGTATTTAATATATAATAAAATTGTTTTAGCTTATTTAAATTAGTTTTTGAAAATATTATTTACATAAAAAATTATAATTGAATTATATTAATATATAAAGATGAAGTTGTATTTTTTTATAAAATAATATTGGACATACATATTAAATTAGATAGCAAAATGTATATATAAATTCATTATGATTATTTGTGATCTGATCAACATGAACATAATTATAAACACATATAATTATAATTAATGATAAGATCTAAAGACTACGAAATGATGTTGCTTGTGATTTGCACACTAAATGAACGAATATAGCTCATAGATAGACCAAATCACCTTCAAAAAACGCAATAATTTGAAGCAACACCGTTGTATCTATTTTAATTGATTTTGTTTGGATTTTTGATGCTCAAATTTTCGACTACACCTTTGGAATTTACGGCTAGAGATGAAAGAAAGAATGAGTAAAACACTAATATGTAGGTATGTGTTTAAGTAGCAATTGGAAGTGGTAAAAGTGGATCTCTTTTCTCTTCATTTAACTTATTACTTGCTCACAAAATTTTGAAATCTTAAGCCCCACATCCAATACACTTGGCCGACCATGGCTAGTATCTCCATGGGCCTACAAAATCCCTAGCCCATTTAATAATTTTTTTCTTTAAATCATATTTAAATTTCCATCGATATCGTTTATCAATACAATGTAAATAACTTTTATATACGCATCCAACTAATTATCAAGGGCTTCAAAAATCAAATAATATTTCAATAATATTTATTAAATATTAATTAATTTAATCAACTTGCAACAACTATAAATTAATTAAATCATAGTTTTTTGAGTAATCATCATTATGATTGTGCGACTCAAAGGTGTAAATTCATTCAGCGATTTAATATCAAATAATTCGAATATTAATATTCACACGTCACTTTAGCTAATGTTGTGGCAGTTTGGTCAAATTTATCACTAACACATTTTTTGGTAAAATTTAATTTTACTATTTTAAGTGGTACCTGGTAGTAACGATCATTTATACTAATTTTCTTCGTCAAAACTGTATCACTTTTAGACTTGTGAAATTTTGCTTTTGGTAAAAATTCCAATATCATCCTTATTTAACTTAATTAGTGCAAACACGAAGTCCTTGGTTCAACAATAGTGATTATTATTAATCGTACTACTTTAGACAGAGACACAGACTTTAAATTGACCACATTTGACTGTGATACTAAACTTATATAATCGAGGAGATGAATTCTCTACGGAATAGTGTTTCAATTCCAATTCTTCAACTTAGACCTAACTATAGTCGTTCGATGAATGTCATGTCATAATCTAAATATATTCATAGTGGAGTAACCACATTGAAGTTTAACAATATTCTCAAGTCGAAAGAACGGTGTAATATCGTTAGTTTGAGATTTTTTGACCATAGTTATACTAACCAACCAAAAAATCTCTAGTGAGTCATTCCATTATCTAATAACTATAAATACATAACCACTTGCTGCCCCTAGTAGTTATGAGTAATACACTGTTCAACATTTAGAGAGCGTTACATACTCTAATCTCAGTGGATGCATCGATATCTTATCTAGAATCATCTTGACTAGGAATATTTAAATAATATGTTATTTTTGATATGATAAATTTCTCATGATTACAACACTTTGAATTATTATCACATAACATACCTTTTAAGGATTTTCTATTTAATATACTTAAGTTAAATAATTATTAACATAACACACTATGACACATATATAACAGAAAGAAAAACACCTTTTATTTAGAGCGAGATTTCATTACAAAATTATAATTTACAACAAAATTACGAAATCACATCTAATGCTTGCCCTTAACTTCATTATTCAAAATATTGGAATCATTAGAAATTTATTACACTGTATAATAACATATTACTTTAAGTATTTTTGGTCAAGATGTTTCGAGAAAGGATATCAATACATTTGTTCAGACCAGAGAACATAACACTCTCCAAATGTTGTGTAGTGTACTGCTTATAGCTATTGGGGACACCAAGAGGTTACTTATTGATAGTTACTGGATAACTATGGAATGGCTCATCTAAGAGTTTGTGATTGGTTAATAATAACTAGGTCAAACATGATATGTCGAAGTGACGATATTACACAGTTCTCTCGAATTGAGAATACTATTGAACTTTAATGTGAAAACTCCATTTTGGTTATAATTAAGTCATGGTGAGGCATCCATCGAACAACTATATTTGGGTATGAGTTGAAGCATTGTAAGTGAAATACTATTCAATAGAGAATTCATCTCCCCAATTGCATGTGCTTAATATCACAGTCAACTATAGTCAACTCAAAGTCAAAATCTCTGGCCAAAGTAGTATGGTTAATAATAAATGTTATTATTAAAACCAGGGACTTTGTTTATAGACAAACCGAGTTGAATGTGGATGGTAATGGAATTTTGACTAAAACCAATTCCGTGAATCCTAAGTGATTTATTATAAACGAAGAGAATTCATGTAAATAATCGTTACCAAAATGTACCACTTGAATTTGTAAAATTGGATTTTTCCTATAAGAATTATAAGCAATGAATTAACTCAAAATATCACACCATCAGCAAAGGTGACCTATGAATATTAGTATTTAAATTTTTTAAGTATTATTCTCTAGCTAAATTCGCATATATGAGTCGCACAACCGAATTTATTCAATCTCCAAAACACCGCTTGATTTAACTAGTTTATGATAGTTATAAATTAATTAAATTGACTAATATTTATGAAATATTAATTATTATTATATTTATTTTATAGGGCATGTTTAGTAAAATGAAGCCGCCTATAGAAATGTTCGAGGTATCATTAGTAATTTGTTGAGTGTGTATATAAATGTTATATATGTGTGGATCAATATACAGTATCGATAATGATTTAAACTGGACTTTAATTGAATAGATTGTTTGTGGACTGAGTAGGTATTTTGGTCCATTAAAGATCCTAGTCCATGTGGTAGAAAGAGAGGGCCAAAGGTGGCGTAGTGTTTGAATTGGTAAGAGAGAATAGTGCATGATATTTCTCACTACACCATACTATATATTCAAACTTGAGTCACCAATTTTCAAGAGACTTTTTGCTTCCTCCTCTTCCCCATTAGATTGTAATCTCCTCTCCACATCTCTCTGTTTTTCCTACCTCAAACGCGTTCATTTATTCAAATATAATTATATCTGGTGTTGTATGCTTATATCTTGCAAAGAAAGGTGCATATCTAAGCGATCAAAGGAAAATATCTGCATCAAAGTGTGAATTGTAGGATACATCTCAATAGGTAAATCTCATGTTTCCAATTGAATATATATGTGATATTTATGTATGATATTGAACATATGTTAATGTAGATAATCACCACTTGTATATATGTCATTGCCAAATTTACTGATATGGTATTTAGTTATTTGGTTATGTATTAACTATGTAAATTAAGTCTAATACATATATGTATTCATATAACACACACAAATATACACACACACACATAATTTTTGGCCTAATAATATATATAATTTAATGCAAAAAATAATTTTTATCATTTAAAACATTTTTTATATATTGTTTGTTTGGATATACATCAAACTCGAATAAAGTAATATATATATATATATATATATATAAATTATATTATACAAAAAATTATTTTGTTTCAGCAATATTTTTTCCAGAACTATATTTATTATATATATTTCAATATGCTATATTGTAAATAAACCAATTTTGAATTTATATATATATATATATATATATATATGTTTAAAAAATCATTTTTTATTTCAACACATTAAAATAAATAATAATAATTTTTCTAATCAAAATATTATGTGTATATATATTAAAAATATTTATATTTATTAAATGTTTAAAATCATATTTACAATAATTAATTTTAATAATATTGTTCTTAACATATTATAAATATTTTATATTTACATATACCTTTTATAAAATAATAATAAATTCAAACTTCAAGATATTTAGTAAACTTTAAATTTGGATTTCGCACTTTATTTTTAATTCAAATTTGTTTACTAATTCAAATTAGATATTTATTTAAAATTTGAATTTGGGATATAAATTAATCCAAATTTTATATGATACTTTCTAAATGATATATATATATAATATTACAATAAATTATATTTCTAATATTATTATGTACCTATATATAATATAATATATTATTTATGGCCAATGACATACGTGTTTATATATATATATATATATATATATATAATTCCAAATATATACATAATAGATGTAAATTCCAACACATACATATATATATATATATATATATATATATATGTACGTATATGTGTGTGTAAACCATGTACGTCTTATGCTATGGTGCACATGCATGTTTTGAATACACGAGCATATATTCATATCTTATAAAATATATAAATTGCAATTAATTAAATAAATCAGAAAAAATTAAGAAAAATATGATTTTATTTAAATTAATTGGATTGGGTCTAATTCAACCTTTAAACTTCAATGGTTCTATAGATCCAAAAGTAGAAAATTATTTTGAAATCTATATATTTCACCCATTTTTGACTAGTCTAGTTCCAACAATGGTATCTAAGCCATAATGGTCTATGCGCTCTAAATTAGTCACCTTAGGACCAATTAATAAAGCATGCATATCATATGGGTGTCAAAAATAGTAGCGTCTAAGCTTGGGGTTAGATAAGCAAGTACTCTCCTCTATCTAACTACTGGCTTGGCTCAACGATGGAGCAAGTCTAGAAGATTTGTAAAGACCCGTAAATCCGTACTCCTTGAATAGACACTAATCTCCATTGATTAATTCAAGATGAACGAAAATACGAACCCTTAGGGGTTTTAAGAAAAAGAAATTAAGAAAAGAAAAAGAGAGAAAAAGATAGAAAATTTAGATAGAGAAAAGAAGATAGAAAATTTTTAAAATAGAAGAAAAAGAGAAGAGAATAGAAAACATAGAAGATAGAACAAAATAGGACGGAACAGAAAACAACAGAACAATAACAGAATCTCACAATTCGCAGCGGAACAACATATAATAATAAATGAATAACCTTTAAACAAAGAACCATATCAGTTATTACATTACATTTCATTACATCATATCATCAGAGTGTACAACAACAACAAACAGTGCAGCGGAAAAAGAAATACTATATAAATAATATGCCATGCCATCCAGCTTGCCTCCAGCAACTCCAGAATATCCAGAATATCCTGATGAACCTAACTCTTGACTGCCCGTGTGGAAATTGGTGGGCATCCAGAGTTTAGGAAGGAAAACAATAAACTCCAAGTCAGTCATGTGACTGGTGTGAGAACTCAAAACAGTTTATTTATCTTTAAAATCAAAAATAGAGGAATATTTTTATTTCAATTCGCAATGCTTTTAAAAATGAGACTACCATAAGACCTCCTGCCACACACACAATGCAAACGCAGACTTGGAGAAGATTTCTCCTTATGATAGTCAAACATGCTTGATACGCATTTAAAAAGAACATTTCATATTATTATTAGTGCATAGTGTAGAAAATTCATTTCGAAAGTAGAATATAAATCTTAGCCAGCATAGGTACCATTATACTATGCCTACTATAGCTACTTCCTGAGGAAGCAGGTTCTACAACTAAAACCGTACAAGTCACGTATTGTTTCTTTGGATTTCCAACGAATGGTCAGGCCAAGGAACTTCCCATTGCCATATGAGAATGCCTCTGGAAATACATCCCCGAGAACCAAACCGGAACTCTGCCAACACAAGGCCGGGTTACCCCTAACTGGGTAACTACTGACACGAGCGCGCCATTCCCCGATCGTAAACGACCTTTCTCACGGGATCCCGAAAACCAACAACCACAAAGTAATAAATTCGCAGTAACCACATAGGTTAAATATCTGGGCTCCATACCATGATACCACCTCTATCCAGAAGGAAATGTACATACCCTAAAGGGTGCTACCCCTCATAACCTTGCCGCATCTTTCCTGTTTTGACCATTTCCGGGGTGTGAGGCTCGACGAAGTCACGTCCACAAAAACATACTTTATACAAAAGCCATGCTTTGGGTCAACAAATGATCAACACAATGATCACTAAGATAGACGATCAAATAAACGATCCTATCACAATAATCAACACAATGATCATTTCAGCAACACTCAGCATATCACATTACCAAATTGGGAATATATCGCTGATAACTTCAACTATATAACCTCTGAGCTCGTACGTCTCAGAGAAGGGTGTTAAGCTAAAGAATAAATTCTTCGCCACCAACAGAAATATATTTGAAAGAAATCGGCTTTATATCTCAACTTGTAATGTCAGACATACAATCCATACAAGTCTGTTCCGGGCTCGAACAAAACCGAAGGCACTTCTTACGAAGCCCTTGCAATCCGGGTATTCACAATCCCGATCGAATTTCCCATCACCTAAGGAATCTCTATACCAGGAGCTACCCAGTGCAGAGACAATCGATAGGTCATCCTATCGCTTTCACAAATACTCGGTCTTCAACACCGATCTTCAAATGCAATTCACAACGACGTATCACATATTCGGAATGGGTTATACGACCCCATGGTCCTTTCCCGGTTAACCCGAATAGTGAGCGCTTATTCAAAAATAGGTGTGACATTCAAATTCAATCAAATCACATCAAATACCCATTCAAAGGTAAATATTGATAGTCGGCTATTGAACTATCAATTGATATGCACCCATCACCAAATTCCAAATAATTTTCCAAATTATTTATTTTCCAAAATATCTTTACAAGATATATAATTTTCACACTTCAAAAATAAATCAATATTTATTTTCAAACAAATTCTACTTTTCATTTATAAATTCCATAATGAATTTATATTCCAAAATATTCATGCATATACGATTTCAATTATCCATTTTCAATTTATCTTCAAAAAGATAAATTCTAAATATTCATTTCATATTGGAAAACATTTCCATACTTATTAAACATAAGCAATTCACAAATCTTTTTATTTTCAACACTTAGAAAATATTCAATATACTTAAATCGAATTAAGTATATATTTCATTCTTTAAGAAAATCATTTACTTAAACATATTTATTTGGGCCAAAACGAATGTTGCGTAAAACATCGTTACAACAACCCAAAATCACTAGTATAGGGATTCGAAATTAAAATAGATATATAAATCCCAATACTATTCAAACCATTTCCTTTCGGAAATCATTTACTATAACAACAGTGTTATAGTCCACCATTTCCTTTTATTTCTCGAAAACGTCTATTTCAACAATAAATGTTGAAATCTATGGTTTCGAATCTCAACATATTTTAAAACATCGTTAGATCATTTTAATTCTATTTAAAACATTCACATTCTAAACATTTCTTTAACGTATTATTTACTATTCAAAAACGTGAATATACTACGTTAACAAATTTCATCAATCCTATGCATTTTATTTCAAAGGATTATTCACGGTCTAAAAACGTGAATATAACTCCATACATAAGTTATAATAATTTACTTATCAAAATAAGTCATTTCGAATTTATAAAACAACGTTTATAAATTCCATTTCTATTTATTTACAAAAACTTCCTTTTTATAAATTCTTTTATTAACCTATTCCAGTTTATAACTCAATTATAAACTAAAAGTTCATATTATAAGTTAAATACTTATAATTTATTCGTTTGCAAAATCGTTCCTTTGAACTTCATAATTATAAATCTTATAACTTATAAGATTCAATTATTCAACCAAATCTATTCTTTCAGTAACTTCACAAATTTATAAATCTTACTATTTATAAATTTTATTTATAACTTCACCGTTTATAATTCTATAAATTTCATTCTTTAATGAAATTCATTTTCACTTCATTCAAACATTTATAAAAACTCGTTTTATAATGTCTATATTTCAATTTATAAATATCCATTTATAAATCTCTTAATATAAATCAATTTATATTAATATTTTAAAACGTCTTTAATTTCCTTTATTATTTCACCATTTTGATTCATAAAATAATTAAATTTCATGAATTCTATATTTAAACTTTTCACAATAAATTCTAAAATATCTCGATTAAACTATTTTATAAACTCAATAGCATCATATTCTCAAAAATCAGTTTTTAACTATATTTCTCAAAAATCATAATTTTATAACTTTAAAAATTATAACGTTTATTTATTTAAAATGGATCAATTCCAAAATTATTTTATAAAACGTATATTTCTCAAAAATCACTTTAAAAATCATTTTAAAATCCCAAAATCTGGGTCCAATGATGCTACACACCAAATAGTCAATCACGACAACAACAACATCATATATCGATATGAAAATCCATCAAATATCAAAATATCTGAAATCAAATAAAAACTGTTGAGGAATCCAGTTGGATCCCTCCAACCTGTTTTCCTGCATCCACAAACATTAGCACAATACCAATTTCGCTCCAGTACGAAATTATCGCGGTATATGTTCTTATTAAATATTATCCGCTTAATAACGGCGTAATAGGGTCTCATCCGCTAAACAAAAAATGCGGGAAATCAATCAACTGCAATATATACATATGCCAATATATATATATTGATATTATTTATAATACCAATTTCACTGTTTATGAAATATTCGCGGTATATGTTTTTATTAAATAACATCCGCTTACTAACGGCGTATAATGTCTATTTTAACAATCAATAGATATCAATCAACATTCAAACATGCATTCAAATATTTTAAATCTAACTATTTAAAATAAAATCGAAACTGATTCGATTGAGTGAGAAATTCTCACCTTGATTTAAATTCCGTTTTAGCGATTTATTTCGAATAAAATTAAACGGACGTTTAATTTTACCCAAAATTATCACTAACTCCAAACGACTCCAAACCAACTCCATCGCGTAGTGCTCGTAGATACGATTACAACGCAACTGAGTTTGCATTTTTTCGACCTCGTATGAAAAAGTTATGCATTTATGAAGTTTGCTCGTATTTATATACACAAATACAACATAAATTATAATTATTTTATAACCTAGCTTGCATCCACCGTCCCTAGCAGATCCAACGCGCCAAAATCTTCATCTCCCTCATGCGTGAATCCCTCCAGTATAACACGCACAAGCCGAACCCACTTCACTAGATTAGGGTTTTACTTTGCCTCCTCCACGCCAACCTATATCACGATCTGGAACTTGCATTCGACACGCCTCCCCTAGCTCCACCCTCGGCCTGACCAGTGGTGAACTCGGCCCCCACATCTGCATAGAATTCCGTGCGCAAGTTGAAGCAAACGGCCCCATTTATCTCCCTCCACACGACACCAAACACGATCTCCACCGTTGATCTTGTAGATCTCATCGTCCTCTTCAATTTGTTAGTTGAAACCTAAGGCTAATTGTCGACGGATTTGGAGATTTGAAGGGATGAATGTCGCGTGTTTCTGGCCGTGGGTTATGTGGGTGGCGGCTAGGGTTTAATATTTCTTTTTTTTATTTATTTTCTTGAGTGAGGGGCTATTTATAAGGAACCGACGAAACACTATTCATCCCGGAAATTCCGAACTCCGATTTAGGCGCCGAAACTGACGTACCTAGGGTTTATCCCGCGTTTCGGACACAATGGAATAGGTTTCGAAAGCTAATTCGGAAGTATGTGCGAGTTATGGCTAAAAACGCTCAATTTGAATTAAACCGATTTAAGTGATTTTCTAGGCGTTTTAATTTGTACAGGACAAACGGTAAATCCAATTGACTTGAAATTTGAAACCTTACAATAATATCACATTACGGATCCGATGAAACTGGTTTCGTCGAAATCCGAGACTTTTTGAAAAATGGCTATTTTAGCTCGCCAAATTTAAATTAAAAATAAATCGATGCGTTTCGAGCTGCCACGCTCAAACGATAGCTCCGATTGACATGAAAATTGAAATCCGGTAATAACTAACTATTACGGATCCAATGAAACTGGTTTCGTTCAATTCTGAGACTGTTCAAAAATTGGCTATTTTACAGTCGATTATTAAATATTAAAATATTCAATTTTCACAAATTAACTTTTAATTCGATTTTAAAAGTTCTAAAATATCGTTCTAACTCCCATATGATAAAATAAAATTTTACAAATCATTTTCAATCATATTTAACTATATTTTCAATTATTTCCATAATTTAACGTATTAAATTATCGATTTAATTATTCAATTAAATTCAATAATTCAAAATAAAATTTATTTGACTTATAAATTCACTTATTAATATTTAAAATTAATTAAATATTCAAATTTTAATTATCAAAAATTCTGGGTCGTTACAATCTTCCCCACTTAAAAGAATTTCGTCCTCGAAATTACAAGTAAGAAAAGTTACAGAATCTATTAATTTTCCCAAAATTCATAATTAAACTTCTTACAATACTTTACTAAGTTTTCCAAATCATACTTAGTTATCTTTTCAAAAACAATCTATATCATTTAACTTTCAATTCAAAATCAAAGTTTAAGTTTTCAAAATTTTCCAATTTTCTCAAATTTTTTCTAACGCCTTAAATTTTCGGAAAAATTCGCCATAGTCTCCTTTGCGCGGCTCGATCCGAAAAAAAAATGACAGTAAATATATCACAAATATACATCTCATCAAGTAATGAGGCATCCCGAAGGGAAAAAAGTATAAAAGTACGGTATGTAATCCGAGATATGTACCTTATATTTTTATTAGCAAGCATATACGGCTAATATAGCGCAAAAGCGAGCTCCAAATGCGAAGCAAACGCGATCCGCACCTACTAATCACTCAACAAACAACATGAGAATCATGTATGTAGACAATAGTCTCAATATACAACATATAGCAACATAATAACTATGTATGTCACATAACAAATGCAACTAAAGCAACAAATGCAAACATCAACCAACTATCATCCATAACCAATAAATATTCATTTATATTCAATGAAATAGGTTTTCAATTTAAATCATATTTGATTCATTCACATTGGATTTTATCAACATTCCTTCTCAATTCAATTAGTTATTATTTACTAATTTTCATTCAAGTTGATTCACTTCCAAATCAAATTCAATTCTATTCAAATTTATTTACTTTCAATTAAATTTCAATTTCATAGCTTCCAATTTCGCTAATTCACTTTCATTAACACTTAATGAATTTTATACAATCAATCAACAATCATCTAACAACCAATGTTTATTCATTACAACCAAATTCCTTTGCTTCACTTACATTCATTATTCCATATCAATTTAATTCACATTCAATTGATTAACATTTAATCCATTAACTCAATTCAATTACTAAAGTTGAATTTTACTTATATAACTTAAGTTCACATTTATCACTTCACTTTACTAATTTACTTTGATACTAATATCAACTTCATTCAATATCACTTAAGTTATATTTCCATTTAACCTTATTTGGTTTTACATAACTTAAAATCCTACTTGTAAATAAATTCAGATTTCAATTCTAAAGTAAATTTCCATTTAACTTTAAATTCAATTTTACTTACAACTCATATTCATAAATATATTCATATAGTTTCACTTTATATATATATATAAGTTTATTTCACAATTGTAAATCACTTTAATTATAATTCAATTCTTATAATTCTTTTGCTTATACAATTATTCTTTTATTTAGATTATTCAAACAACTAAACAATCAACTTATATACACTTTAATAATTCCAAAAAAAATCATTCCTTTATATATAAAAATATAATCAAGTAAAATTATTTCATTTACCCAAATTAAAACAATATTGTGCCGAATTGTTCTATTCAAGTGTTTAGAAACCCCTTCGGCATAGTTGTCGAGACCACGCTGACGAAGGTTCATATACCACTCAACAAACCAATCATCACAATATAAAACAATTTTATATTCACTAACAAATACGCTCTCATAGCTATTATTACACTCAAACTCATTCTAGAGTACTGCTGACTCTAACTCTAATGAATTATACCCAACAGAACCATGGTTGTCGCTTAACCATAAGCTCTGATACCAACTGTAAAGACCCGTAAATCCGTACTCCTTGAATAGACACTAATCTCCATTGATTAATTCAAGATGAACGAAAATACGAACCCTTAGGGGTTTTAAGAAAAAGAAATTAAGAAAAGAAAAAGAGAGAAAAGGATAGAAAATTTAGATAGGGAAAAGAAGATAGAAAATTTTTAAAATAGAAGAAAAAGAGAAGAGAATAGAAAACATAGAAGATAGAACAAAATAGGACGGAACAGAAAACAACAGAACAATAACAGAATCTCACAATTCGCAGCGGAACAACATATAATAATAAATGAATAACCTTTAAACAAAGAACCATATCAGTTATTACATTACATTTCATTACATCATATCATCAGAGTGTACAACAACAACAAACAGTGCAGCGGAAAAAGAAATACTATATAAATAATATGCCATGCCATCCAGCTTGCCTCCAGCAACTCCAGAATATCCAGAATATCCTGATGAACCTAACTCTTGACTGCCCGTGTGGAAATTGGTGGGCATCCAGAGTTTAGGAAGGAAAACAATAAACTCCAAGTCAGTCATGTGACTGGTGTGAGAACTCAAAATAGTTTATTTATCTTTAAAATCAAAAATAGAGGAATATTTTTATTTCAATTCGCAATGCTTTTAAAAATGAGACTACCATAAGACCTCCTGCCACACACACAATGCAAACGCAGACTTGGAGAAGATTTCTCCTTATGATAGTCAAACATGCTTGATACGCATTTAAAAAGAACATTTCATATTATTATTAGTGCATAGTGTAGAAAATTCATTTCGAAAGTAGAATATAAATCTTAGCCAGCATAGGTACCATTATACTATGCCTACTATAGCTACTTCCTGAGGAAGCAGGTTCTACAACTAAAACCGTACAAGTCACGTATTGTTTCTTTGGATTTCCAACGAATGGTCAGGCCAAGGAACTTCCCATTGCCATATGAGAATGCCTCTGGAAATACATCCCCGAGAACCAAACCGGAACTCTGCCAACACAAGGCCGGGTTACCCCTAACTGGGTAACTACTGACACGAGCGCGCCATTCCCCGATCGTAAACGACCTTTCTCACGGGATCCCGAAAACCAACAACCACAAAGTAATAAATTCGCAGTAACCACATAGGTTAAATATCTGGGCTCCATACCATGATACCACCTCTATCCAGAAGGAAATGTACATACCCTAAAGGGTGCTACCCCTCATAACCTTGCCGCATCTTTCCTGTTTTGACCATTTCCGGGGTGTGAGGCTCGACGAAGTCACGTCCACAAAAACATACTTTATACAAAAGCCATGCTTTGGGTCAACAAATGATCAACACAATGATCACTAAGATAGACGATCAAATAAACGATCCTATCACAATAATCAACACAATGATCATTTCAGCAACACTCAGCATATCACATTACCAAATTGGGAATATATCGCTGATAACTTCAACTATATAACCTCTGAGCTCGTACGTCTCAGAGAAGGGTGTTAAGCTAAAGAATAAATTCTTCGCCACCAACAGAAATATATTTGAAAGAAATCGGCTTTATATCTCAACTTGTAATGTCAGACATACAATCCATACAAGTCTGTTCCGGGCTCGAACAAAACCGAAGGCACTTCTTACGAAGCCCTTGCAATCCGGGTATTCACAATCCCGATCGAATTTCCCATCACCTAAGGAATCTCTATACCAGGAGCTACCCAGTGCAGAGACAATCGATAGGTCATCCTATCGCTTTCACAAATACTCGGTCTTCAACACCGATCTTCAAATGCAATTCACAACGACGTATCACATATTCGGAATGGGTTATACGACCCCATGGTCCTTTCCCGGTTAACCCGAATAGTGAGCGCTTATTCAAAAATAGGTGTGACATTCAAATTCAATCAAATCACATCAAATACCCATTCAAAGGTAAATATTGATAGTCGGCTATTGAACTATCAATTGATATGCACCCATCACCAAATTCCAAATAATTTTCCAAATTATTTATTTTCCAAAATATCTTTACAAGATATATAATTTTCACACTTCAAAAATAAATCAATATTTATTTTCAAACAAATTCTACTTTTCATTTATAAATTCCATAATGAATTTATATTCCAAAATATTCATGCATATACGATTTCAATTATCCATTTTCAATTTATCTTCAAAAAGATAAATTCTAAATATTCATTTCATATTGGAAAACATTTCCATACTTATTAAACATAAGCAATTCACAAATCTTTTTATTTTCAACACTTAGAAAATATTCAATATACTTAAATCGAATTAAGTATATATTTCATTCTTTAAGAAAATCATTTACTTAAACATATTTATTTGGGCCAAAACGAATGTTGCGTAAAACATCGTTACAACAACCCAAAATCACTAGTATAGGGATTCGAAATTAAAATAGATATATAAATCCCAATACTATTCAAACCATTTCCTTTCGGAAATCATTTACTATAACAACAGTGTTATAGTCCACCATTTCCTTTTATTTCTCGAAAACGTCTATTTCAACAATAAATGTTGAAATCTATGGTTTTGAATCTCAACATATTTTAAAACATCGTTAGATCATTTTAATTCTATTTAAAACATTCACATTCTAAACATTTCTTTAACGTATTATTTACTATTCAAAAACGTGAATATACTACGTTAACAAATTTCATCAATCCTATGCATTTTATTTCAAAGGATTATTCACGGTCTAAAAACGTGAATATAACTCCATACATAAGTTATAATAATTTACTTATCAAAATAAGTCATTTCGAATTTATAAAACAACGTTTATAAATTCCATTTCTATTTATTTACAAAAACTTCCTTTTTATAAATTCTTTTATTAACCTATTCCAGTTTATAACTCAATTATAAACTAAAAGTTCATATTATAAGTTAAATACTTATAATTTATTCGTTTGCAAAATCGTTCCTTTGAACTTCATAATTATAAATCTTATAACTTATAAGATTCAATTATTCAACCAAATCTATTCTTTCAGTAACTTCACAAATTTATAAATCTTACTATTTATAAATTTTATTTATAACTTCACCGTTTATAATTCTATAAATTTCATTCTTTAATGAAATTCATTTTCACTTCATTCAAACATTTATAAAAACTCGTTTTATAATGTCTATATTTCAATTTATAAATATCCATTTATAAATCTCTTAATATAAATCAATTTATATTAATATTTTAAAACGTCTTTAATTTCCTTTATTATTTCACCATTTTGATTCATAAAATAATTAAATTTCATGAATTCTATATTTAAACTTTTCACAATAAATTCTAAAATATCTCGATTAAACTATTTTATAAACTCAATAGCATCATATTCTCAAAAATCAGTTTTTAACTATATTTCTCAAAAATCATAATTTTATAACTTTAAAAATTATAACGTTTATTTATTTAAAATGGATCAATTCCAAAATTATTTTATAAAACGTATATTTCTCAAAAATCACTTTAAAAATCATTTTAAAATCCCAAAATCTGGGTCCAATGATGCTACACACCAAATAGTCAATCACGACAACAACAACATCATATATCGATATGAAAATCCATCAAATATCAAAATATCTGAAATCAAATAAAAACTGTTGAGGAATCCAGTTGGATCCCTCCAACCTGTTTTCCTGCATCCACAAACATTAGCACAATACCAATTTCGCTCCAGTACGAAATTATCGCGGTATATGTTCTTATTAAATATTATCCGCTTAATAACGGCGTAATAGGGTCTCATCCGCTAAACAAAAAATGCGGGAAATCAATCAACTGCAATATATACATATGCCAATATATATATATTGATATTATTTATAATACCAATTTCACTGTTTATGAAATATTCGCGGTATATGTTTTTATTAAATAACATCCGCTTACTAACGGCGTATAATGTCTATTTTAACAATCAATAGATATCAATCAACATTCAAACATGCATTCAAATATTTTAAATCTAACTATTTAAAATAAAATCGAAACTGATTCGATTGAGTGAGAAATTCTCACCTTGATTTAAATTCCGTTTTAGCGATTTATTTCGAATAAAATTAAACGGACGTTTAATTTTACCCAAAATTATCACAAACTCCAAACGACTCCAAACCAACTCCATCGCGTAGTGCTCGTAGATACGATTACAACGCAACTGAGTTTGCATTTTTTCGACCTCGTATGAAAAAGTTATGCATTTATGAAGTTTGCTCGTATTTATATACACAAATACAACATAAATTATAATTATTTTATAACCTAGCTTGCATCCACCGTCCCTAGCAGATCCAACGCGCCAAAATCTTCATCTCCCTCATGCGTGAATCCCTCCAGTATAACACGCACAAGCCGAACCCACTTCACTAGATTAGGGTTTTACTTTGCCTCCTCCACGCCAACCTATATCACGATCTGGAACTTGCATTCGACACGCCTCCCCTAGCTCCACCCTCGGCCTGACCAGTGGTGAACTCGGCCCCCACATCTGCATAGAATTCCGTGCGCAAGTTGAAGCAAACGGCCCCATTTATCTCCCTCCACACGACACCAAACACGATCTCCACCGTTGATCTTGTAGATCTCATCGTCCTCTTCAATTTGTTAGTTGAAACCTAAGGCTAATTGTCGACGGATTTGGAGATTTGAAGGGATGAATGTCGCGTGTTTCTGGCCGTGGGTTATGTGGGTGGCGGCTAGGGTTTAATATTTCTTTTTTTTATTTATTTTCTTGAGTGAGGGGCTATTTATAAGGAACCGACGAAACACTATTCATCCCGGAAATTCCGAACTCCGATTTAGGCGCCGAAACTGACGTACCTAGGGTTTATCCCGCGTTTCGGACACAATGGAATAGGTTTCGAAAGCTAATTCGGAAGTATGTGCGAGTTATGGCTAAAAACGCTCAATTTGAATTAAACCGATTTAAGTGATTTTCTAGGCGTTTTAATTTGTACAGGACAAACGGTAAATCCAATTGACTTGAAATTTGAAACCTTACAATAATATCACATTACGGATCCGATGAAACTGGTTTCGTCGAAATCCGAGACTTTTTGAAAAATGGCTATTTTAGCTCGCCAAATTTAAATTAAAAATAAATCGATGCGTTTCGAGCTGCCACGCTCAAACGATAGCTCCGATTGACATGAAAATTGAAATCCGGTAATAACTAACTATTACGGATCCAATGAAACTGGTTTCGTTCAATTCTGAGACTGTTCAAAAATTGGCTATTTTACAGTCGATTATTAAATATTAAAATATTCAATTTTCACAAATTAACTTTTAATTCGATTTTAAAAGTTCTAAAATATCGTTCTAACTCCCATATGATAAAATAAAATTTTACAAATCATTTTCAATCATATTTAACTATATTTTCAATTATTTCCATAATTTAACGTATTAAATTATCGATTTAATTATTCAATTAAATTCAATAATTCAAAATAAAATTTATTTGACTTATAAATTCACTTATTAATATTTAAAATTAATTAAATATTCAAATTTTAATTATCAAAAATTCTGGGTCGTTACAATCTTCCCCACTTAAAAGAATTTCGTCCTCGAAATTACAAGTAAGAAAAGTTACAGAATCTATTAATTTTCCCAAAATTCATAATTAAACTTCTTACAATACTTTACTAAGTTTTCCAAATCATACTTAGTTATCTTTTCAAAAACAATCTATATCATTTAACTTTCAATTCAAAATCAAAGTTTAAGTTTTCAAAATTTTCCAATTTTCTCAAATTTTTTCTAACGCCTTAAATTTTCGGAAAAATTCGCCATAGTCTCCTTTGCGCGGCTCGATCCGAAAAAAAAATGACAGTAAATATATCACAAATATACATCTCATCAAGTAATGAGGCATCCCGAAGGGAAAAAAGTATAAAAGTACGGTATGTAATCCGAGATATGTACCTTATATTTTTATTAGCAAGCATATACGGCTAATATAGCGCAAAAGCGAGCTCCAAATGCGAAGCAAACGCGATCCGCACCTACTAATCACTCAACAAACAACATGAGAATCATGTATGTAGACAATAGTCTCAATATACAACATATAGCAACATAATAACTATGTATGTCACATAACAAATGCAACTAAAGCAACAAATGCAAACATCAACCAACTATCATCCATAACCAATAAATATTCATTTATATTCAATGAAATAGGTTTTCAATTTAAATCATATTTGATTCATTCACATTGGATTTTATCAACATTCCTTCTCAATTCAATTAGTTATTATTTACTAATTTTCATTCAAGTTGATTCACTTCCAAATCAAATTCAATTCTATTCAAATTTATTTACTTTCAATTAAATTTCAATTTCATAGCTTCCAATTTCGCTAATTCACTTTCATTAACACTTAATGAATTTTATACAATCAATCAACAATCATCTAACAACCAATGTTTATTCATTACAACCAAATTCCTTTGCTTCACTTACATTCATTATTCCATATCAATTTAATTCACATTCAATTGATTAACATTTAATCCATTAACTCAATTCAATTACTAAAGTTGAATTTTACTTATATAACTTAAGTTCACATTTATCACTTCACTTTACTAATTTACTTTGATACTAATATCAACTTCATTCAATATCACTTAAGTTATATTTCCATTTAACCTTATTTGGTTTTACATAACTTAAAATCCTACTTGTAAATAAATTCAGATTTCAATTCTAAAGTAAATTTCCATTTAACTTTAAATTCAATTTTACTTACAACTCATATTCATAAATATATTCATATAGTTTCACTTTATATATATATATAAGTTTATTTCACAATTGTAAATCACTTTAATTATAATTCAATTCTTATAATTCTTTTGCTTATACAATTATTCTTTTATTTAGATTATTCAAACAACTAAACAATCAACTTATATACACTTTAATAATTCCAAAAAAAATCATTCCTTTATATATAAAAATATAATCAAGTAAAATTATTTCATTTACCCAAATTAAAACAATATTGTGCCGAATTGTTCTATTCAAGTGTTTAGAAACCCCTTCGGCATAGTTGTCGAGACCACGCTGACGAAGGTTCATATACCACTCAACAAACCAATCATCACAATATAAAACAATTTTATATTCACTAACAAATACGCTCTCATAGCTATTATTACACTCAAACTCATTCTAGAGTACTGCTGACTCTAACTCTAATGAATTATACCCAACAGAACCATGGTTGTCGCTTAACCATAAGCTCTGATACCAACTGTAAAGACCCGTAAATCCGTACTCCTTGAATAGACACTAATCTCCATTGATTAATTCAAGATGAACGAAAATACGAACCCTTAGGGGTTTTAAGAAAAAGAAATTAAGAAAAGAAAAAGAGAGAAAAGGATAGAAAATTTAGATAGGGAAAAGAAGATAGAAAATTTTTAAAATAGAAGAAAAAGAGAAGAGAATAGAAAACATAGAAGATAGAACAAAATAGGACGGAACAGAAAACAACAGAACAATAACAGAATCTCACAATTCGCAGCGGAACAACATATAATAATAAATGAATAACCTTTAAACAAAGAACCATATCAGTTATTACATTACATTTCATTACATCATATCATCAGAGTGTACAACAACAACAAACAGTGCAGCGGAAAAAGAAATACTATATAAATAATATGCCATGCCATCCAGCTTGCCTCCAGCAACTCCAGAATATCCAGAATATCCTGATGAACCTAACTCTTGACTGCCCGTGTGGAAATTGGTGGGCACCCAGAGTTTAGGAAGGAAAACAATAAACTCCAAGTCAGTCATGTGACTGGTGTGAGAACTCAAAATAGTTTATTTATCTTTAAAATCAAAAATAGAGGAATATTTTTATTTCAATTCGCAATGCTTTTAAAAATGAGACTACCATAAGACCTCCTGCCACACACACAATGCAAACGCAGACTTGGAGAAGATTTCTCCTTATGATAGTCAAACATGCTTGATACGCATTTAAAAAGAACATTTCATATTATTATTAGTGCATAGTGTAGAAAATTCATTTCGAAAGTAGAATATAAATCTTAGCCAGCATAGGTACCATTATATTATGCCTACTATAGCTACTTCCTGAGGAAGCAGGTTCTACAACTAAAACCGTACAAGTCACGTATTGTTTCTTTGGATTTCCAACGAATGGTCAGGCCAAGGAACTTCCCATTGCAACATGAGAATGCCTCTGGAAAGACATCCCCGAGAACCAAACCGGAACTCTGCCAACACAAGGCCGGGTTACCCCTAACTGGGTAACTACTGACACGAGCACGCCATTCCTCGATCGTAAACGACCTTTCTCACGGGATCCCGAAAACCAACAACCACAAAGTAATAAATTCGCAGTAACCACATAGGTTAAATATCTGGGCTCCATACCATGATACCACCTCTATCCAGAAGGAAATGTACATACCCTAAAGGGTGCTACCCCTCATAACCTTGCCGCATCTTTCCTGTTTTGACCATTTCCGGGGTGTGAGGCTCGACGAAGTCACGTCCACAAAAACATACTTTATACAAAAGCCATGCTTTGGGTCAACAAATGATCAACACAATGATCACTAAGATAGACGATCAAATAAACGATCCTATCACAATAATCAACACAATGATCATTTCAGCAACACTCAGCATATCACATTACCAAATTGGGAATATATCGCTGATAACTTCAACTATATAACCTCTGAGCTCGTACGTCTCAGAGAAGGGTGTTAAGCTAAAGAATAAATTCTTCGCCACCAACAGAAATATATTTGAAAGAAATCGGCTTTATATCTCAACTTGTAATGTCAGACATACAATCCATACAAGTCTGTTCCGGGCTCGAACAAAACCGAAGGCACTTCTTACGAAGCCCTTGCAATCCGGGTATTCACAATCCCGATCGAATTTCCCATCACCTAAGGAATCTCTATACCAGGAGCTACCCAGTGCAGAGACAATCGATAGGTCATCCTATCGCTTTCACAAATACTCGGTCTTCAACACCGATCTTCAAATGCAATTCACAACGACGTATCACATATTCGGAATGGGTTATACGACCCCATGGTCCTTTCCCGGTTAACCCGAATAGTGAGCGCTTATTCAAAAATAGGTGTGACATTCAAATTCAATCAAATCACATCAAATACCCATTCAAAGGTAAATATTGATAGTCGGTTATTGAACTATCAATTGATATGCACCCATCACCAAATTCCAAATAATTTTCCAAATTATTTATTTTCCAAAATATCTTTACAAGATATATAATTTTCACACTTCAAAAATAAATCAATATTTATTTTCAAACAAATTCTACTTTTCATTTATAAATTCCATAATGAATTTATATTCCAAAATATTCATGCATATACGATTTCAATTATCCATTTTCAATTTATCTTCAAAAAGATAAATTCTAAATATTCATTTCATATTGGAAAACATTTCCATACTTATTAAACATAAGCAATTCACAAATCTTTTTATTTTCAACACTTAGAAAATATTCAATATACTTAAATCGAATTAAGTATATATTTCATTCTTTAAGGAAATCATTTACTTAAACATATTTATTTGGGCCAAAACGAATGTTGCGTAAAACATCGTTACAACAACCCAAAATCACTAGTATAGGGATTCGAAATTAAAATAGATATATAAATCCCAATACTATTCAAACCATTTCCTTTCGGAAATCATTTACTATAACAACAGTGTTATAGTCCACCATTTCCTTTTATTTCTCGAAAACGTCTATTTCAACAATAAATGTTGAAATCTATGGTTTCGAATCTCAACATATTTTAAAACATCGTTAGATCGTTTTAATTCTATTTAAAACATTCACATTCTAAACATTTCTTTAACGTATTATTCACTATTCAAAAACGTGAATATACTACGTTAACAAATTTCATCAATCCTATGCATTTTATTTCAAAGGATTATTCACGGTCTAAAAACGTGAATATAACTCCATACATAAGTTATAATAATTTACTTATCAAAATAAGTCATTTCGAATTTATAAAACAACGTTTATAAATTCCATTTCTATTTATTTATAAAAACTTCCTTTTTATAAATTCTTTTATTAACCTATTCCAGTTTATAACTCAATTATAAACTAAAAGTTCATATTAGAAGTTAAATACTTATAATTTATTCGTTTGCAAAATCGTTCCTTTGAACTTCATAATTATAAATCTTATAACTTATAAGATTCAATTATTCAACCAAATCTATTCTTTCAATAACTTCACAAATTTATAAATCTTACTATTTATAAATTTTATTTATAACTTCACCGTTTATAATTCTATAAATTTCATTCTTTAATGAAATTCATTTTCACTTCATTCAAACATTTATAAAAACTCGTTTTATAATGTCTATATTTCAATTTATAAATATCCATTTATAAATCTCTTAATATAAATCAATTTATATTAATATTTTAAAACGTCTTTAATTTCCTTTATTATTTCACCATTTTGATTCATAAAATAATTAAATTTCATGAATTCTATATTTAAACTTTTCACAATAAATTCTAAAATATCTTGATTAAACTATTTTATAAACTCAATAGCATCATATTCTCAAAAATCAGTTTTTAACTATATTTCTCAAAAATCATAATTTTATAACTTTAAAAATTATAACGTTTATTTATTTAAAATGGATCAATTCCAAAATTATTTTATAAAACGTATATTTCTCAAAAATCACTTTAAAAATCATTTTAAAATCCCAAAATCTGGGTCCAATGATGCTACACACCGAATAGTCAATCACGACAACAACGACATCATATATCGATATGAAAATCCATCAAATATCAAAATATCTGAAATCAAATAAAAACTGTTGAGGAATCCAGTTGGATCCCTCCAATCTGTTTTCCTGCATCCACAAACATTAGCACAATACCAATTTCGCTCCAGTACGAAATTATCGCGGTATATGTTCTTATTAAATATTATCCGCTTAATAACGGCGTAATAGGGTCTCATCCGCTAAACAAAAAATGCGGGAAATCAATCAACTGCAATATATACATATGCCAATATATATATATATATTGATATTATTTATAATACCAATTTCACTGTTTATGAAATATTCGCGGTATATGTTTTTATTAAATAACATCCGCTTACTAACGGCGTATAATGTCTATTTTAACAATCAATAGATATCAATCAACATTCAAACATGCATTCAAATATTTTAAATCTAACTATTTAAAATAAAATCGAAACTGATTCGATTGAGTGAGAAATTCTCACCTTGATTTAAATTCCGTTTTAGCGATTTATTTCGAATAAAATTAAACAGACGTTTAATTTTACCCAAAATTATCACTAACTCCAAACGACTCCAAACCAACTCCATCGCGTAGTGCTCGTCCATACGATTCCAACGCAACCGAGTTTGCATTTTTTCGACCTCGTATGAAAAAGTTATGCATTTATGAAGTTTGCTCGTATTTATATACACAAATACAACATAAATTATAATTATTTTATAACCTAGCTTGCATCCACCGTCCCTAGCAGATCCAACGCGCCAAAATCTTCATCTCCCTCATGCGTGAATCCCTCCAGTATAACACGCACAAGCCGAACCCACTTCACTAGATTAGGGTTTTACTTTGCCTCCTCCACGCCAACCTATATCACGATCTGGAACTTGCATTCGACACGCCTCCCCTAGCTCCACCCTCGGCCTGACCAGTGGTGAACTCGGCCCCCACATCTGCATAGAATTCCGTGCGCAAGTTGAAGCAAACGGCCCCATTTATCTCCCTCCACACGACACCAAACACGATCTCCACCGTTGATCCTGTAGATCTCATCGTCCTCTTCAATTTGTTAGTTGAAACCTAAGGCTAATTGTCGACGGATTTGGAGATTTGAAGGGATGAATGTCGCGTGTTTCTGGCCGTGGGTTATGTGGGTGGCGGCTAGGGTTTAATATTTCTTTTTTTTATTTATTTTCTTGAGTGAGGGGCTATTTATAAGGAACCGACGAAACACTATTCATCCCGGAAATTCCGAACTCCGATTTAGGCGCCGAAACTGACGTACCTAGGGTTTATCCCGCGTTCCGGACACAATGGAATAGGTTTCGAAAGCTAATTCGGAAGTATGTGCGAGTTATGGCTAAAAACGCTCAATTTGAATTAAACCGATTTAAGCGATTTTCTAGGCGTTTTAATTTGTACAGGACAAACGGTAAATCCAATTGACTTGAAATTTGAAACCTTACAATAATATCACATTACGGATCCGATGAAACTGGTTTCGTCGAAATCCGAGACTTTTTGAAAAATGGCTATTTTAGCTCGCCAAATTTAAATTAAAAATAAATCGATGCGTTTCGAGCTGCCACGCTCAAACGATAGCTCCGATTGACACGAAAATTGAAATCCGGTAATAACTAACTATTACGGATCCAATGAAACTGGTTTCGTTCAATTCTGAGACTGTTCAAAAATTGGCTATTTTACAGTCGATTATTAAATATTAAAATATTCAATTTTCACAAATAACTTTTAATTCGATTTTAAAAGTTCTAAAATATCGTTCTAACTCCCATATGATAAAATAAAATTTTACAAATCATTTTCAATCATATTTAACTATATTTTCAATTATTCCATAATTTAACGTATTAAATTATCGATTTAATTATTCAATTAAATTCAATAATTCAAAATAAAATTTATTTGACTTATAAATTCACTTATTAATATTTAAAATTAATTAAATATTCAAATTTTAATTATCAAAAATTCTGGGTCGTTACAAGATTGGCCCTATTATAAGGCCAAAATTGATTTGGACCTTAGGCTAATTTTCAAATTCAGATCAAAAATTAAAATTATATTTTGTAACGACCCATAAAATTTTGTTAATTTTTAATTGGTTTTATAACGTATTTAATTTGGATCTTGAGAAATTTTAAAAATAATATTTTGAAATAAAGTTTTAATATTTGGTTTACGTATAATTAAATATAGCAAATGGTAAATTTTCAATTAATTATATGAATGTTTATTTATTATATAATTCTATCAAATTCAAATCAGTTAGTAATTGGTGAAAATAAATTTATTTTCAAGACCTGAATATTTTTACATAGAAAAATTCTAAATCATCTTCTGACTGAGACGTCATTTTTCGTTTTCCCAAATTTGGACTTCTATAGCTCTGTCGATCTTATTTTCTGCATTTTTACTGCATTTTTTCCGCTAGTAAAAAATCGATTTTTTATAATTCAATCGTACCACCAATATCTATATACCATTTTGATCGTCTCGTTGTACTAATCACTATGGTATATTCATTTCTATATCTTGAGATCCGATACGCGACGGAAACAATAAAAACGTGCGTCATCGGTGCTGAAATTTGTGACTTGGATTTATCTACTTTTCAAATTTGAAACCGTACAACTCATACCATATTAAATTTCTTTTAAAGGTTTTAGCTAAATCTATGGGTGAGCGTTGCCACACCTTTCCACCTTAAATTTAATTCTATGCCGTTTCAATTTGCATTCTATCCGTTCACATTTCATTTATTCCTTTTCTAACAAATATTCCATTATCTCTTTCTGCTATTTGCTAATTACTATTTTCTCATTCACGCGATCATTTAATTGAAATCAAAATTTCAACCCTTACTTCTCTTTTCTTTTCAAATTTGAAACGTACTATTAAATCAAGCCATTAATAGCTTTTATTTTTTTCTTTAAATCAACGTACAGCTCACACAATTATAAATTGCATTAAATTTTCTGATGAACCACACCATGACCGTTTATATTACATTCATTTGGAATATATTCATTTGTTTGAAATCTTTCCCTTTCTCTCTCATCTCAGTTGGGAATAAAATAAATTTCAGCGGAAACCATGTTTCAATGCTTTTAACTCTTTATAACTTTTGATAAAATTTTCTGTCCTTTTTGAAACTAAAACATATAGGGATATACGTTTCTCATTTATTAATTTCTAAATCGGTCTGTTGTCCTTTTCATGTATGTTATATTTATTTATAGTTTAACATTTTCTATTTATTTCACTCATCTCCCTACACGTTTCTATTTATTTGCTGATTTGTTGCATACGTTTTGTTTTGGAAAAATGCGGTTCATTCCTATTTATTTCATTTCTCGCATTTATTTCATCTTTTACTGAAATTCGACCGTTGCCACGTCAGACCATTTTGGAAGTATGAATGTACAAAACATGCATACGTTTTATATTCATTTAATTGGAACGGTCACTTTAATTTTTGCCTTTAAAATTTCATTTTCTTCACTGCAGTTGGAAAGTTATAAAACATTCAAAAAAAATTGAAAGCTCATCTTAAAGCATTTTCCTCTGCCTTTATAACTTTGGGTTATGCCAGCTGTTACTTTTTTCCATCAATTCAAAATTATTATTTGTCATTCCATTTTTGGGTCTCTTCATTCTCCTTTATCAACTTCCATATATTTATTTCCCTAGTCACTTTAAAACGTTTTATAATAATAATTAATATATAGCCGTTTCATTTTAAAGCTTTTCATACGTTTTATATATGTCAAAAAAAGATGTGAATGGATATTTACCTGAGGCCCACACCGTTTTGAATTATACGTTTTTTTTGTATTCATTAATTCTTTACGGCTCATTTTATTTCACCTATATATGTTTTTTTTTTGGTAAAGCAAGGATCTACTGTCACTTTCTTCTCCTCAATTTTTCTTTCTCCGCCCTCTCTCTTCTTTCACACTCTTACAGGCAGCCATATCTCACCTTGTCACCCATTTTGCCTTGCAGAAAACTTTTAACACACACACACACACACACACACATATATATATATGATATCTTGAAAGGTAATACAATTTGTGCTTTGTCTCATTAAGTATTGTGTTTTTTTTGTGTGCGTAAGTTATTATTTTATTTATTTTATATATATAAGCCTAAGTATTGTTTCTAAAAACTTTAGATATTTGCATGGGTACATATTTTCATATTGGGTTGGTTGTATAGATATACTAGTATACATTTCAGAGCTTTATAGGTTTGTATTAGTTATAATATATATATATATATATATATATATATATTATTTTTATTTTACCTTCATCTATTGTCAGGTGTTGTTTAAAATGTAATATGTATACAAGTTAGGTATAACGGCTGCTGTGAATATGTGTAACAATATATGTATAACATTTTTTAAACATGTATATAGCAGCCCATATAAAGGTTTGTTTGTACACACTTTATTGTACATATAAAATGTAGGTTTGCATGTCAATATTGGTAAGCATAAGCATCCTTTCTCCATTTTTTATTAGCATTGTGTTAGCATATTTTTATTTTTGGTAGAGTAAAAATAAAATAATAAGAATAATAATAATCATGATTACAGTATATTATTTGTAAAGGAAGCCTGCATTTGGTCAAACTATTAGATTTCTTTAAACTTACATTATTTACTATTACGTATATCTTTGGATGTTAATTTGGTTATGTACATTTAGTTTTCGATATTGATGTTTCAAATATAACGTATATACTATAAGATAGAGTGAATTTGGTTTTGATTTTTTTTATATGTTTGATTTCAATAAATATAATTAATTTAAGATTTACATAAAATGTATATATACTTTAATTTGAATTTTGGCTTTAAGGAGGATAATAATATAAAAATACATCTCGCCTAAATTTTCATCGAGCTAATTTGACCCGTTCCCATCGATTTCTTTTACCAGCTTTGATCGTCGATTCGTGACGATCTTACTTTGCTTTGAGATTCATGCTTGGGTTTCGTAACTCAACTTCATTGTCTATCTCTCTAACCTCGAAAGGTGAGCAATCACTCAAGATTAACGTTCTTTTAATTATTAAATTTGATTTCAATTGAAACGACAATTGAAATATGAGGCTGTAGTTATTTAAATTGTTATATATGCTATTATCTATAACTGTTCACTTATGGGATATGACACCATATCCTATTGTTTATATTTATTTTGATGATATATGCCTGTTGTTATTATTATTTTCATATCTGTTATCACGCTGCAAGTTCCCTGTTAGTATAGAAATCATTATGAGTTGAAATGATACATACCCGAACGGACTTTAGAATAGGAGAAAATCGTTATGGGTTGAAATGATAAACCCAAGCGATTTTCATTTAATTGAATTTGGGATTACGGGTTGAAATGATATCCACCCGTATATATTTAGTGTACGGGTTGAAATGATAAATATCTGTAGCACTTGACTATATGAAATATATACAGACACCGTTGGTCCATATAAATATTTTGAAAGTAAATTTCTACAGTTGAAAAGAAATATATGGATTTAATAAAATTGGTTCTTAAAATATTATATATATATATATAAATGGAAATTTTATATATAGATTTAATAATAATATTATCGAGATTGATTTAATCCATATAATATGTTTGAGTATTATTTAAGATTTATATTTCAAAATTTACCATTATAAAAAGTTGAATAATTAAGATTGGGAGATAAATTTGGATTTATTAAAAATTGTATTTAAATAAGGATTTATTTAATTAAATCGATTTGAAATTATTGAATAGAAAATTTAAAGGTATGATTCTGTAACTGGATTTTTGATTTAAGTGATTTAATGAATATTTCATGTTTAATAAAATTAAAGAAAATATTGAGTAAAATGTAATTTAAGGTTACGTAAATGATATTGAATCTAATAAGGGAGTATTTCAAGACTAAATAATAAGGAGGTTAAATCGGGATGTATATGAAACTATTATATAGAAAATTTAAATATTAAAGCCTTGAACTATATTGGAATTTAAATGGTTTATGTTCAGATTCGGATCTATATTTGAAATCAACGTGGTTGAATTTGTTATTTAGCAACTAAATTGAATTAAAGTGAAATTTAGGTTGAACCAAATTTGAATTTATTATTTAGAAAACTAAATTGAATAAAAATTTAGTTGAAACGTTGAATACATAAAGTTTTGAAATATATTGAAATATAAAGGGGTATTTTTGTGATTACAAATCCGAATTTGAGATCAATAAATTGAAGTGTTTATTTTAGGAATTGAGTTGAATTTAAATTGATAAATTGAGATTGAATTTAATTTAAATGGGAAGGTCGGGTTGATGTTGAAACGATTTGTTAAGTTGAGGGAATTGACAATACTTTATTGTATAAATTATTTAATATACATAAATACTATTTTAGGAAATATGGAGATATTTGAAGTGAAATGATATTTGGTTTTGAAGTATAAATTAAGCTGAAATGACCACGGTGTTATAGTGTATATTTCTACCTTGTAGATAGTTCCATGGACCCTTAGCGGATGGTTATCGCTAACATCCTTTAAGTTATTTGTATTTCAGTTGACATTTCACTTGAGGTGGATTTATTGATATAAGAATGTTAATCCTGACTCGAGTGTTTTGTGTTTTGCTTTACGCTCGGGTCAGACTGAGTGATATAGCATTAGAGACTCACCTTTGGAGTTCGGAGTTTCATTTGGAGATCCAACTATCGATTCAGATTCCAGCCTTCCCAGTTGATTGGTTCAGAGAAGTCATCTGTTGCATTTGAGATTTCACTGCATTTGAACTAATCGGTTGTATTTTATTTCTAACTCTGGTGTATACAGGAGCTTCATGAACTACTATTCTTTATCTATACCGCTGCATTATATTACTCTGTGATCTGTGATTGATTTATTTATTGTATATTTTAAGTTTTGCCAAATTTTAATTAACAATTCGGTATTTTGAATTATTCAAGTCGGATATGTATGGTTTTAAATTCGATTTGAATGGTCCAAAATAGCGGGTCGTTACAGTTGGTATCAGAGCTTTGGCTCTAGGCAAAACTTAGCATATATGGTAAATTTATTTACAGAATCACTTTCGTTCGAATTGAATCTCTTCCTTTCTGACTCGATTTCCTTTGAATTTTGGAATGTCCCTCGGTTCCGAAATTCATTCTTGTCTCTTTCTATTTATATTTGTTTGATTCTGGAGTATCCCATAACTCCACTGAATGTTTTGCAAAGGGGGCGAAAACTCCTTTACAATCGGCATTGATTCACCGAAGATTTCTGTATCCTCAGTTTTCGATGCTGCTATATCTTGATATGCTGAATTCTATCTCTGGCGATCGAATGTCGATTTGTTTTGGAATTCCACATCGATTATATTCCTAAGGTCACGATTGACCTGATTAAGATCGCCGCGATTTGTAGAAGTATATCCATCTTCTATTTTGTAATTTAATTATCTCATCTTCGATCGAGTCTATCTTCGAATCAGGATTCTACAGATTGGAGTTGCTCTAATTTAAATCTCTATATGTGTTTTGAAATCCATTCTTGAATCACCCTTTGAAAAATCGGGTATGTTGTATTTTTGAAATTGTTTATACCGAAATTATTTTGATAACTATGATTTTATTCTATATATAAGTAAAAATGTTTTCGATAAGGATTATATACTTATATATAAAACAAATAAGAAATGTTATTCTATATATAAAAGTTTCGAAAGGATTTAAAATTTTGGAAATTTGTAAGAAATTGATTTATATAAAAATGATTTATAACTGAAGGGTTAAATTTGAAATTCGAGAATTGAATTCCGGTATTTGAAATTGGTTTTAAGATTTTGGAAAATATATAAAAATAATACGATTTAAAAGTATTTTTCGAATAAAAAATGTTTCAAATGAGTTCAAATGAATACCAATAATTTTGAAGAAATTTCAAAGAAGTTTTCAAGGAAATAGAAGTCCAGAACTCAATTATATCGCTGGAAAATAATTTCGGTGATGAGTGCACGCATCATCGACATTGATTTTCGAGTTTCAGAGTGGGGGAGAGGCCTCTTTAATAGCTTCGATATGCGAGTGATTTTGTAAAACCGTTTTGATTTCAAATTCCGAAGTATAATTTGATATTTTTGAAAGATATATGTATATATTTGAAATAATTTAAAGTGAGACCGGTGTTCAGTCCTCGAGTTTCGGATTTGATTTAGTATAATCCTATCTATTGAAATTGATTTATTGATTTATGTTGATTTTCAACTCTTGAATTTGGAAATTTGATTTCCATAACTATTTTGAATGTTCGAACACTTCCAAATCGAGATTAAATTTTCAAAGCTAATTAATTTCGAAGAGTATAAAATGTTTGATAAATAATATAAATTTAGTTTTGAAATGTTTTGAAAAAATAATAGTTTTGAATAATGGTTTTCAGAAAGATAAATTGGATATTTCAAATAGAAATAGATAGTTTAAAAGTTTTAAAGGGATAATTATAAATTTGGGAACCATTTTAAGTATAACTGATTTTGAGAAAATATTTGGTTTTGAAATTAAATTGAAATTAAAAACCAGTACTTATATGGTGATTTTGGAAATGAATTTGTTTGACTTGAATTATTTAATTTGGAAACTGGGATAATTTTCTAAACCTATTATTTTGGGAACTTTGAAATTTAGATATTTAATTTGGAAGAAAATTTGGTGAAATCATATATGATTTTGAAACTAAATTGATATTGAAATGATTTGAAATTGAGAACCTTATATTATTAAGCACTTGATTTGGGAGTGGTCGAACTTATATAAAATGGATTTGTATAAGTATGAAGTTGATTTGAAATCTATTTATTTGAAAGGTACTCAATTTGGAAAGAGGGTTTTATATAATCGAAGTCTATACAAGTATGATTTGATATACTATTGATTTGGAAAGTATTCGATTTGAAAAAAAGAATCCTATATATAATGGACTTTATATAAGTATGATATTTGAAGGTATTTGAAAAGGTACTATATGATATATATTTTCGAAGCAATGATATGGAAAGTGCCTTCTGCTTGATATCTGCTTTGTGGCCACATTGTGGATTCATTCTATCGATATTATTCTCTCTGATTATTGGTTTTCCGGATGTGATACTCGAGTGTTCCCACCGTGGCGTAAACCATGGTTTTTTTCTCTTGTGACCGCATAGCGAAATTGCATGGCTGAGTCTGACCTAGGGGTATGGATTGTTTCCTAGGGGATCCAGGCGTAACCATTGTGTATCCTGCAATCTGTGTAGGTCGCGATTAGTAGCGAAACTGCCTAGCTGAGACGGCCTAGGGGTACGGATTGTTTCCTGGGGGACCTAGGCGTAACCATTGTGTATATTGCACTCTACTAGTCATCATGGCGTAACTCGCAGGGCTGAGAAAGCTTACGGATACGGATTGTTTCCTGGGGGATCTAGGCGTAACCATTGTGTATCTGCGAACCATGGTTGGACAAAGGTTTTGGTTTGGTTGTTTTTTCTGGATTGTACTTTCCATATCTGTTTTAAAGGTTTTTCAAGTATTTTCACTGGGTGTTGAAACAAGTCTACTAAGTACTTGAAGAATTCTAGCTTTGCGCCTGATCAATGCATTGCCAGAGTCTGCAAGAACGAGGATAAACTTGTTGAAACATCGAGTTATAAAAATATTTCTGAAAGAAAGATTTATTTCGATATAAAGGTATTTTTCAACAAAGAAATTTTGTGTTAATATTTGAAATTGAAACTCTTATGGTTTTAAATTTACGATTCGTGCCCGATTCTATTCTTTAAATCTACCTTATCTTCTCAGCTTTAGTTGTTCACCTTGATTCTGTTTTTCCGAATCTACCTTCTTTCCTTTTTGAATATAATGTTTTAAATATTGCTTATTTGTATACTACATTATTTAATAGAAAATTTTAGTATTATAAATATTTTTGAAGTTATTAATTAAATAAAACATATTTAAAGTGAATGATTAATTAATAATGTTTGAAAAGTATCTAAAGACAAATTTATAAATTTATGTATTATTTATTAATGTTTTCAATAGCTTCTTTGTAAATATAACTAATAATGCAAATAATTGTTTTCAAATAGCTTTCATATATGTATAAAGGTGTTGGTTAAACATATTAAATTCCAATGAGTTTTGAAAATTTTAAAGCATTATAAGATAACTAATCGCAAATGAAGTTTTTAAATGAATATTTCAAGTAAAATTTATATAGTTTTAAATTAATTATTTACCCTTGACTTTCAATCTACCTTTATTCTGATTGTTCTATTCTCCTACCTCCTTCCTTTTCGGGGACGAAAAGTTTTGAGTGGGGGAGAGTGTAACGACCCATAAAATTTTATCAATTTTTAATTGGTTTTATAAAGTATTTAATTTGGATTTTGAGAAATTTTAATAATAATATTTTGAAATAAAGTTTTAATATTTGGTTTACGTATAATTAAATATAGCAAATGGTAAATTTTCAATTAATTATATGAATGTTTATTTATTATATAATTCTATTAGATTTAAATTAGTTAATAATTGGTGAAAATAAATTTATTTTCAAGACCTGAATATTTCTACATAGAAAAATTCTAAATCATCTTCTGACTGAGACGTCATTTTTCGTTTTCTCAAATTTGGACTTTTATAGCTCCGTCGATCTTATTTTCTACATTTTTGCTGCATTTTTTCTGCTAGTGAAAATTCGAATTTTTATAATTCAATCGTACCACCAATATTTATATACCATTTTGATCGTCTCGTTGTACCGATCACTACGGTATATTTATTTCTGTATTTTGAGATTCGATACGCGACGGAAACAATAAAAACGTGCGTCATCGGTGCTGAAATTTGTGACTTGGATTTATCTGCTTTTCAAATTTGAAACCGTACAACTCATGCCATATTAAATTTATTTTAAAGGTTTTAGCTAAATCTATGGGTGAGCGTTGCCACACCTTTCCACCTTATATTTAATTCTCTGCCGTTTCAATTTGCATTCTATCCGTTCACATTTCATTTATTCCTTTTCTACCATATATTCCATTATCTCTTTCTGCTATTTGCTCATTCATGATCATTTAATTGAAATCAAAATTTCAATCATTACTTCTCTTTTCTTTTCAGATTCGAAACGTACTATTAAATCAAGCCATTAATTGCTTTTATTTTTTCCTTTAAATAAACGTGCATCTCACACAATTATAAATTGCATTAAATTTTCTGATGAACCACACCATGACCGTTTATATTACATTCATTTGAAATATATTCATTTGTTTGAAATCTTTTCCTTTCTCTCCCATCTCAGTTGGGAATAAAATAAATTTCAGCGGAAACCACGTTTCATTGCTTTTAACTCTTTTTAACTTTTGATAAAAAAAATTGTCCTTTTTAAAACTAAAACGTATAGGGATATACGTTTCTCATTTATTAATTTCTAAATCGGCCTGTTGTCCTTTTCATGTATGTTATATTTATTTATATTTTAACATTTTTTATTTATTTCACTCATCTCCCTACACGTTTCTATTTATTTGCTGATTTGTTGCATACGTTTCATTTTGGAAAAATGCGGTTCATTCCTATTTATTTCATTTCTCGCATTTATTTCATCTTTTACTAAAATTCGACCGTTGCCACGTCATACCATTTTGGAAGTATGAATGTACAAAACATGCATACGTTTTATATTCATTTAATTGGAACGGTCACTTTAATTTTTGCCTTTAAAATTCCATTTTCTTCACTACAGCTGGAAAGTTATAAAACATTCAAAAAAAATTGAAAGCTCACCTTAAATTGTGCAAAGCGTTTTCCTCTGCCTTTATAACTTTGGGTTATGCCAGCTGTTACTTTTTTTTCCATCAATTCAAAATTATTACTTGTCATTCCATTTTTGGGTCTCTTCATTCTCCTTTATCAACTTCCATATATTTATTTCCCTAGTCACTTTAAAACATTTTATACTAATAATTAATATATAGCCGTTTCATTTTAAAGCTTTTCATACGTTTTATATATGTCAAAAAAAGATGTAAATGGATATTTACCTAAGGCCCACACCGTTTTGAATTATACGTTTCTTTTTTTGTATTCATTAATTCTTTTACGGCTCATTTTATTTCACCTTTATAAGCTTTTTTTGGGTGAAGCAAGGATCTACTGTCACTTTCTTCTCCACAATTTTTCTTTCTCCACCCTCTCTCTTCTTTCACACTCTTACACGCAGCCATATCTCACCTTGTCACCCATTTTGCCTTGCAGAAAACTTTTAACATATATATATGATATCTTGAAAGGTAATACAATTTGTGCATTTCTCTCATTAAGTATTGTGTTTTTTTGTGTGCGCTTGTTTTATTTTGTTTTATATATATAAGCCTAAATATTGTTTCTAAAAACTTTAGATATTTGCATGGGTACATATTTTCATATTGGGTTGGTTGTATAGATGTACTAGTATACATTTCAGCGCTTTATAGGTTTGTATTAGTTATAATATATATATATATATATATATATATATATATATTTTTTATTTTACCTTCATCTATTGTCAGGTGTTGTTTAAAATATAATATGTATACAAGTTAGGTATAACGGCTGCTGTGAATATATGTAACAATATATGTATAACATTTTATAAACATATATATAGCAGCCCATATAAAGGTTTGTTTGTACACACTTTATTGTATATATAAAATGTAGGTTTGCATGTCAATATTGGTAAGCATAAGCATCCTTTCTCCATTTTTCTACTAGCATTGTGTTAGCATATTTTTATTTTTGGTAAAATAAAAATAAAATAATAATAATGATGATGATGATGATGATTACAGTATATTATTGTAAAGGAAGTCTGCATTTGGTTAAACTATTAGATTTCTTTAAACTTACATTTATTTACTCTTATGTATATCTTTGGATGTTAATTTGGTTATGTACATTTAGTTTCCGATATTGATGTTTCAAATATAAGTATATACTATAAGATAGAGTGAATTTGGTTTTGATTTTTTTTATATGTTTGATTTCAACAAATATATTTAATTTAAGACTTACATAAAATGTATATATACTTTAATTTGAATTTTGGATTTAAGGAGGATAATAATATAAAAATACATCTCGCCTAAATTTTCATCCGGCTAATTTGACCCGTTCCCATCGATTTCTTTTACCAGCTTTGATCGTCGATTCGCGCCGATCTTACTTTGCTTTGAGATTCGTGCTTGGGTTTCGTAACTCTACTTCATTGTCTATCTCTCTAACCTCGAAAGGTGAGCAATCACTCACGATTAACGTTCTTTTATTTATTAAATTTGATTTCAATTGAAACGACAATTGAAATATGAGGCTGTAGTTATTTAAATTGTTATATATGCTATTATCTATAACTGTTCACTTATGGGATATGACACCATATCCTATTGTTTATATTTATTTTGATGATATATGCCTGTTGTTATTATTATTTTTATATCTGTTATCACTCTGCAAGTTCCTTGTTAGTATAGAAATCATTATGGGTTGAAATGATACATACCCGAACGGACTTTAGAATAGGAGAAAATCGTTATGGGTTGAAATGATAAACCCAAGCGATTTTCATTTAATTGAATTTGGGATTACGGGTTGAAATGATATCCACCCGTATATATTTAGTGTACGCGTTGAAATGATAAATATCCGTAGCACTTGACTATATGATAGGAAATATATACAGACACCGTTGGTCCATGTAAATATTTTGAAAATAAATTTCTACAGTTAAAAAGAAATATATGGATTTAATAAATATTGGTTCTTAAAATATTATATATATAAATGAAAATTTTATATATAGATTTAATAATAATATTATTGAGATTGATTTAATCCATAATATGTTTGAGTATTATTTAAGATTTATATATCAAAATTTACCATTATAAAAAGTTGAATAATTAAGATTGGGAGATAAATTTGGGTTTATTAAAAATGGTATTTAAATAAGGATTTATTTAATTAAATCGATTTGAAATTATTGAATGGAAAATTTAAAGGTATGATTTTGTAACTGGATTTTTGATTTAAGTGATTTAATGAATATTTCACGTTTAATAAAATTAAAGAAATTATTGAGTAAATGTAATTTAAGGTTACTTAAATAATATTGAATCTAATAAGGGAGTATTTTAAGACTAAATAATAATGAGGTTAAATTGGGATCTATATAAAACTGTTATATAGAACATTTAAATATTAAAGCCTTGAACTATATTGGAATTTAAATGGTTTATGTTGAGATTCGGATCTGTATTTGAAATCAACGTGGTTGAATTTGTTATTTAGCAACTAAATTGAATTAAAGTGAAATTTAGGTTGAACCAAATTTGAATTTATTATTTAGAAAACTAAATTTAATAAAAATTTAGTTGAAACGTTGAATACTTAAAGTTTTGAAATATATTGAAATATAAAGGGGTATTTTTGTGATTACAAATCCGAATTTGAGATCGATAAATTGAAGTGTTTATTTAGGAATTGAGTTGAATTTAAATTGGTAAATTGAGATTGAATTTAATTTAAATGGGAAGGTTGGGTTGATGTTGAGTTGAGGGAATTGACAATACTTTATTGTATAATTATTTAATATGTAAATACTATTTTGGGAAATATAGAGATATTTGAAGTGAAATGATATTTGGTTTCGAAGTATAAATTAAGCTAAAATGACCATGATGTTATAGTATATATTTCTACCTTGTAGATAGTTCCATGGACCCTTAGAGGATGGTTATCCCAAACATCCTTTAAGTTATTTGTATTTCAGTTGATATTTCACTTGAGTTGGATTTATTGATATAAGAATGTTAATCCTGACTCGAGTGTTTTGTGTTTTGCTTTACGCTTGGGTCAGACTGAGTGATACAGCATTAGAGACTCGCCTTTGGAGTTTGGAGTTTCATTTGGAGATCCAACTATCGATTCAGAGAAGTCATCTGTTGCATTGGAGACTTCACTGCATTTGAACTATTCGGTTGTATTTTATTTCTAACTCTGATGTATATAGTAGCTTCATGAACTACTATTCTTTATCTATTCCACTGCATTATATTACTCTATGATCTTGATTGATTTATTTATTATATATTTTAAGTTTTGCAAAATTTTAATTAACAATTTGGTATTTTGAATTATTCAAGTCGGATATGTATGGTTTTATTGTCGATTTGAATGGTCCAAAATGGCGGGTCGTTACATATTTTGAGTTTAAAAATTAAATTTAAAATATAAAATAAAATTTTCAAAGGTTATGAAATACTTTTCAAAAACTATTTTTGAAACTAAAATTAATATTTTTGAATTTTTTTGAGAAAAATGAGTGATCCTTTGTGAGGATGAGAGCACTCATGTAATTGTATTCCACACTTAAAAAGGAGCTACCAACATGCTTAGTAAGTGACTATTTCCATGAATCCATACCAATAAAATAAAATAAATAGAAACCCAATCCCTCAAACATAAAAAGACTAAAATGCATGAAAGGAAATAAGCTAAAACAAACAGTGGGCAAAAAAGTGAAAGTACAACAGTGTAGAGGCCACGATGAGAGAAAAAGTCTCGTCCGGTCCCCAAAGAGAAGGTGTATTGTGATGACCCGTCTTTCATTCCACAGAAAAACGTATCATCAATAAGAAAAGAAAGAGATAGAAATAGAAAGATAGAAAGAAAAGAAACAACAATCATTTGAATCTCACAGCGGAAACGAACAAAATATAATATTACATATATCCCTTACATAATTTACATATCAGAGTTCACAAAATAATACAACTCCATTACATCAGTCATTCATAAGAGTTTTCCCAACCCATACATCTCAAAACATTACACCCAAAATGCCACTACTACGAATATAGATAGATAGTACGTCAGGACTCCAACTCCAGCTTCCAAAACATGCTAATCCAAACCTAATCGCTTGGCTACTCATAAAAATTTGAGTACCCAAGAGTTTATGAAAACAAAATAAACTCCGGGTCAGACATGGGTCTGGTGTGAGTAAATCAGTTAAAGTTGCTTAACTTTAAAATCATTTGAAACAAAAGGTATCACGTAAGACTTCCCACAAATAAACATAGGTAAGTTTTTACCTTACGCTAACCAAAACATTTGATAGGAAATTCAGTGATATCATAATAGGGTCTAGGGTTTTTAAGTAAATAGAAAATAGCCGAAATTGTTACATTCATTAAATTCCAGCTACTAGCCACGAAAGTGGGTAATACAATCAAAACCGTATAGTCTCGTAGGAAATTGGATTTCCATCAATGGCAGGGCTACTGGGGTTCCGCCCGTCACAGTACGGGGCCTAGATCACCGTACCGAGGAGCCACCCTAACTCCCCTGCAACACAAGGCCGGACCCATCCCTTACTGGATAGTTCCGAACAAGACAACCCCGCAGTTGTGGCCAACACCTGCCCACACAACCGAATAAATAATAAGGGACTTCTAGACAGGGGTAAATCTCACTCTCAAGTGGGGGCTACCCACGAAGCCTTGCTGCACCTCCCCTGTTTTAGCCATTCCCGGTTGATGAGGCTTGAGGTTACGATTACCTTTATAAAGAACACAGCTCTTAGAATGCTCATCGTCCACCTTACGATGATCTGGAAGCATTCAATCCATACAAGTTCATTCCGGGTTCGAACGAAACCGAAGGCATTATCTCGTTACCCTCATTTTGGAATCACCCTCAAAGTTAACGACGATAACCCTTGCGATCTGATTCTCCATCTCGAATCTATAAGTACTATTCCGTCAAACTCATTACGGAATCACTCACAGAGTTATACTGACGTATAGCCCTTATACCTCGAGTCTTCATTCTTCACATAACATTCACGACCTAACGTTATTTGGAATCGATGTGGTTTTCGGATATTCCAAATATGGAAATCCGATCTCGGTCTCATCGAAATCCAAAGCGTGTCTTTTAGGTTCAAGTTGTTTTAAAGGTTTAAACAATTCAATTCAGATTTAAACATAGCATCACATAACATTATCAATAGATAATAACCAATATTTATCACAGATATTCAACATCTCATCACAGAATATAACTCAACTCTCAGTCAACAGATATCAACCATATACAGATATCAATACAAATTATCATCCACAAGCAAGCACTACTTAATTCATATCATAATTAATTTAAATTAAATTAATTACTTAAGAATTTTATCAATTAATCTTGCTTAACCAAACATTAATTAATTAATCCCAATTATTTAATTAATTAATCACCTCTTAATCATCTTATTATTAATTAATTACTACTTAATTAATTAATAATCTTTATTTAATTATCAATTAATTACTATAATTATTTATTAATTAAACGTTGATTAAAAATTAATCATTCTTTAATTGGTTATTAATTAACCCTTAATTTATAATTAATTAACCTTAATTACATCTTAATTACCTTAATTAATTCTTAATTACCTTTATTAATTCTTAATTACCTTAATTAATTACAAATTAATTTCTTAATTATATAATTAATTATTCATTAATTAACCTTAGTTATTTAATTAATTAAAACTTAATCATTAATTAATTTACTATTAGTTATAAATTAATTAATGTTTAATTACTTAATTAATTAACTCCTAATCAATTAATTAACCAACTTCTTAATTACTAATTTATTAATCATTAGTCAATTAATTAATCAATTATTAATTACTTATGAATTAGTCTTAAGTTAATTAATCTTAACTAATAATTTATTAATTGTTATTAGATTTAATCCATAATAATTCATAAGAAATTAATTAAATCTTAACAATTAATTAACCAAAATTTAATTAATCAATAACATCACTAATTACTAATAAATTTAAGTAAACATAAATTTCAAAATCTATTTAACTTCGAAATAAATCCATGTTCATTTATCTTCAAAACTCTTACATGTTTAAGTATTAAATTTTATTAAAAACTAATTACTTTTTGAAAATGTTAGATTTAAAAATATAAATCCATTTCAAAACTTCAACAATAAAATGTGATTACTTTTAAAATAGAATTTTTTACATTTCATAAGTTGTGAAGTATAAAGTGTTTAAATCCAACTTAAACAAGATTGAAGTTTGAAAACAACTAAAACTTAACTTCATAAATTAGTTTAAAAGCCCGGCCCAATTCACTACCCAGATCCAACTCCATCTCCCCTACCTTTCTTCATACTTCCCTGAACCCAACACTCCAACCATGCAACAACTCACTCCTCAACCCGAGCCTCACACGACAATCACGCGACCAAGCACGAGCCTTCCATCGAGTTAACCCACTTGCGTTCGAACGAAACAACAGACACTCCCCTTCTCTCGTGCACAACAACGACAACGACTCGGTCCCTAACTTGAGCAAAACCCCTCACTGCACGGTTCCAGCTCCGAGTCACCAAATTTCCAACCTCACTGACACGCATCACTGCCGCGTGCATATGCACGAGCCCTCGGCGCCACCATCGCCACCGCCGACCACAAGCGCCAACCCCACTACGCTCCTCATTCTCGAATCTCAACCCAGAAATCAACAATACGAGCCCAAACAAAATCAAGAGTTCGAGCCAAAATTCGAACTGCAGACGCTAGAAGGAAATCCATCAACCACGACCACCGTACCTCGTTCCGGCACCAAACTCCGGCCACGCGTGCACAACAACCACACGTCACTCCTCCTCGAACCATATGAAGCTCGGTCCCTTCTATAAATCTCGCGATCGAAATACTGAAGCTCCCAAAAACAGTACTCAAAACCCTACAAACCCAAATTCCAATTTCTATGTTGCAAAATAAATTCTATTTGTATTTTTCTAGTGTTATACAACATCTAACAAAGCTTCAATTTAAATTTCAAAAGCTAAAATTAATCCAGGCTCGAGAATTTTACAAAAGCCCCAAATACAGTAACCTTCAAAATTCGAATTCAATATAAAGTTATAAATTCTGATTTAAATCTTAAAATTCATAACATGCATTATAGATTCAACATATATATTTGATTCATCAAAAATTAACAAAATTTACATACTATGATTTTCTTTTGTCTTTACTGCGTATACTTTACTTCCTGCAGTTTACTGTATTATCAATATATATATTTAATTCTTATAACATATTGTCTCTATCTTATATATATTTGAAAATATATATCCAACATCACCATACTATATTTTATTTTAAAGTTTCTAAGAAAATTTGCTTGATCTTGAAGCAACAGAGGTCACAGTTTCATTAACAGGCACAGTCAAATATTTAAACTGTAAACAACATTTCACAAATCAATTAACATGCAAGCATTCATTTCTAACCTTCAACATACAACTTTTATACTTAAGGTTTAATTTAAAGATTTACTCACCTTATTTTTTTCTGAAGAAGATTCAAATTTGCAGAGACAAATTATGTAAGAACTGCAGATCTTCCCTTCCTACTTTCTTGAATTTGTTGCTTATCCTTGAAATGCTTTAAATCTTGAATGAATTGGTGATAAAACTTTGAGATTGTTTCAGAAATTAGTTGAAGATGTGAAGAAGTTTAGATTTTTGGAGAGAAGAATGTAAAATTTCTTTTTTTTTAAAAAAAAAGAGAGAGTATGCATGAATGATTTGTTTTATAAAATTTAAAGAAAAGAAAATTTATATTATGACACTTGTCAAATAAATGGTTAAATTCCTAACACATGTTTTATTAATAAGTTTAGATGTTAACATGTGTTTTATTTCATGCAAAAATGAAATTTAAATATTTACTTAATTGATTCTCTTATATATGTTGATATTTAAGTCCTTAGAAAAATCAATTTCCTTTTTAAATAATGAATATAAAACCAATGTTATAACATAATTAAAATTATGAGAATATCCTTCAAAATTCAAAGTAAAATTTAGAATAAAATTTAATATAGTTTAAATCCTTCAATATATCAATTCAAACACAAATTGAATTCTAAAAATCCAATTCAAGACCAAATTTGGTATGAATAAAATCTTAACACATTCAATTCCTTATATTAGTTTTTAATTGAAATAAATTTATATTTACCATTCATTTATTAGTTGTTGAATAAAATAACAAATTTATTAATTTAAATTAATTTATTATATAGATTATCATATTTAAATTGGGTGTGAAATTCTGGGACATTACATGTATAGTACAAATAACTGTTAGAGAAATCCAAATAAGCTGTAGAAGGCCCAACATCATATCGAAGATCAGCTCATCCAATGCTCATCTAGGGAATGAGAACACCAGAGCCGAACGCCCCTGGTCAATAGTTAAAACTAAAAATCAAACTCAACAGATAATGTGAGACTTAAACATATTTATGTATATAGTCTCATATTAAGATGTATATGAAAGAGAATAAGAAATAACATGTACGAGAAACAGTAACCTAGGTGTAATGTGAATTATGTGAAGAAATAGATCTACACATAACCCAAACAGACTCATGGGAAACTTTGTAAACGAGTTCAATCAACTAAACCCTTGAGAAGTAAAACTACGACTCCTTAGCCATAAAAGCTTTGAGATGAATGTTATATTCAAACTTACAGCATTTTAAAATCTAACTAATTTCCTAAATATAGTAAAGCGTTGGATTCATTGGCATACATATCAATTAAAAAGGTATTTAAAGTGCTATAGTTATTTGTACTTTTAGAAACTACATTTTCTTTAACTAAATTAATACGAAACATAACCCTTTTAAGGTATTCATTGAAACTGATGTTATTATATTTATTATAATAAGGTTTTGAAATCCAATTAAAACAAAATTAGGTTATGTATATTAAATTATCTGTTGGAGTATTTATATCATTAAAAACCCTTTGATTCTTTTCAAACCATATATACACCAACATATTGTAGAAAAAATAATGTCAATTACTAATATATGAAATCCATTATAACAAAATCTATGCCTATTCCAAAATAATTCACAATTGGTATCATAGTTAGCTATATTAAAGTAAAAAATATTAAGGCAATTTATAAGAATGTAATCAGTGATATCCACTCAAAATAGAGGTGCGAAATATTTTCCATTCCCATATTACAGAAAAATACTTATAATTAATAACTATATTTTTCCTTTTTAATATTTCTATAGTATTTAATTTTCTGTGTATAATTAACCACATATGTATTTTAGCTTTGGGTGGAGTATTACCATTCCAAATATATCTAAATTTATTAGACTTTGTACTGAAAAAGTTAAGAACTTTATAAAAGAGTGCGCTGTATAGATTTTATTAGTATCCCAACACCATATCTTAATGTCGTTATTATTATCAATACCGTATTATTCTAATTTATCACAAAATAATGCAAACTTAGATAATGTATTTCCATCTAAAATGCGATTAAAACTAAATTCCCATGGAAAATTTAAACTTGGTCTATATATTTTTGAAATCAACACATATGTAAATTACAAATTTCGTGAAGTTCATTTGAATTCTACTTTAAGTGGGATTACAGATATCCAACTATCATGCCTAAAAGATGTGTTATTCCTCGAATGTACCACATTACTAATTCCTAATTTGTAAATATCATAATTTTTTATTATTGATTTCCAATAATAAGAAATATTATATATATATATATTATTAGTAGAAATATGTCGTAGGTTATATGTACCATTATTATTGATTCACTTTATTGCTTTCCAAATTAAATTCTGATTATTATCCATAAATTTCCATATTAATTTTCCTAATAAAGATGTTTTTAAATTATGTAAATTTATGATACCTAACCCTTCCTCTTCTTTAGATTGAGATACTATTTCCCAATTAACTGAACATTTTGTACTATTATTAGAATTATTGCTACTCCATAAAAAATTTCTCCTAATTTTATCTATTTTTCCAATTTCCAATCCTAGAAAATGATAAAATGACATCCAGTATATAGGTAATGCTGATAAAATAGAGTTGATAAGGACTATCCTACCCACCCTTGATAGAAGTCTACCATTACAATTAGTTAACCTTTTATTAATTTTGTATGTTATTATGAACCAATCTTCATGTTTTAGTTTAGTTGGTCTTATTAAAAATTCTAAATATTCAATAAAGAATTTCATAATTTTACAATTTAATAAAAAAGCGACTATAGTCTCTATCTTATCAATATCATTCAAAACTAACACAGAACTCTTATCAAAATTAATCTTTAGTCCAGATTGCAACTCAAAACTATATAATATAAGCTTAAATGCTATAATATATTTAGGTAAGTGATATGTAAAGAGAATGGTATCATCCACAAACTGAAGAATGGAGATACCATTACTTGTAATTTCATTTCCAGCGGTATTTAAAATCCCATTACTAGTGGTTAATTTGATAATTCTAGCAAAAACTTCTGCAGCTAAATTAAACAAAACAGGTGATAATGGATCACCTTATCTTAGCCCACGTTTTGGTTGATTTTATTTCATAATATACCATTAAACATAATACTTAAATTTCCACTTTTAAGTAAAGACATAATCCAACAGACCCATCTAACACTAAAACCCCTAGACAATAATAAATCCTTAAGAAAATCCTATATATATAGAATCAAAAGCTTTTGCAAATAAAGTTTTATAAGTGTACAAGTGATATTATTTTTATAACAATGATTAATAAATTTTTGAACTACTGCTACTCCGTTTGTAATATTTCTACCTTTGATAAATGCTATTTGGGAAACATTAATTAATTTATTCATTTAATGTTTAATATATTAGCTAAAACCTTAGAAATGATTTTGAAAGAATAACTTGTTAATGAAATACACTGAATTTTTTTTAACTCATATGCACCCACTTTCTTGTGTAATAAGATTTCATCAAAATTAAACTAACTGTAAGAACCATCGTAAAATTCATCAAACAGACCAATTAAATCATGTTTTAAAACGCATCATAATTTTTCATAAAATAATATAAGAAACCCATCTGGGCCAGGTGATTGATCATTTGGCATATTTATTACAGCCCTTAAAATTTTCACTTCCCTAATGGAAGATCCAGTCCATCCAAATCAACTACGGTGTCATTAGGATATAAATCATCCCAATTAGCTCTAATCCTATGTTTATTTCTTATTCTAAAAATTTCTTTATAATACTTAGTAAATGCCTCCTTTAATTCTTTTTGATCAAATATTTCAACATTATTAATTAATTTAGAGTTAATGGTATTATAACATTTTCTACCTTATGGAAAAAAATTATTGTTCATATCACCCTCATTCATCCATTGATCCTAAATCTTTGTTTCCACATTACTTCTTCCTGTGTTAGAATTTTATTTAATTCATCTTTTTAATTCAAAAGCATGTTTTTTTCTAAAATATTTAAATTCTTAAATTCTTCTATTTTATTTAACTTTAGAATTTCATTTAGTAATAATTTAATTAATTGTATTGATTAAATAAATAAATAAAATTTAATTAATTAAAAATAAACATATATATTGGTACATTTGCGTACGTATAATTGTTGTAGTTAAAAAAACACACATATCTTAAATTTATTAAGGTAAATAATAAAATAAATGTTTTTACATTTATTAATTATTTAGTTATAAATTATTTTTAATTAAATAAATGTGTGTGTATATATCATAATATATGTATATAAAACTTTAAGTGTCCATGGTCCTCGATTGTCGAACCTTTAAGAGAGAAACCCATTAAGGGCGTTGATGCTGAAGTAGTAAAAGCTTAAAATAGTTGGGTTGCTGACAGAAAAATCGCTTAAGTTTTTGTGATGTCTACATTGGAGAAGACGTTGCAAAGGCAATGTGAAAAGGTATCTATCCACAAAAGCCTCAAAGCTATGTTTGGGGAGCAATCTCGTTCTGCAAGGTTATTAATAAATTATTTAACATTTTGATGAGTAAGGGCTGTCACATTAAGGATTTCTTCTTGACCATAAAAGACTGTATTGATATACTTTCATAGAATTTTTTTAAAATAAGTGATAATCTGCAAGTAGATTTGATACTAGGCTTGCTGACTTCACAGTTTGAGCCGTTAATATTGAACTACAATGTGAAACAGTTGAGCGTAATCCTCATTGAGCTACTCAACATGTTAAGGTCAACTAGGGATCATTGAAGGATCAAAACACAGTGTTAACCGTGAAGGGTAAAGCTACATCTTTGAAAGGTTCGAAGAAATGAAAGTAGGGCTCTAAGATGGGTAAGAAATATGCTCCTAATGAAAAAGGTGAATGTCACCGTTGTCACAAGAAGGGGCATTTGGAAGTGCACTATCAGGATTATTTAAAGATGGTCAAAGAAAAGAAGGAAAATGTTTCTTCTACTCCTAGAGGTATGTTCATAATTCAAATTGCTTTATAATCAGTAAATTATCTTGGGTTTAAGATATTGGATCTGGGACTTATATTTATAATACATTACATGGACTTGGTACAAATGACTGTGGCGAAGGGTGAAATGAAGCTTAAATTTGTTGATGGATCTATAATAGATGCAACTACAGTCGTAGACTATCACTTGCCTTTACCGAATGAATTTGATTTAGTTTTAATTTACTGTTATTTGTTAAAAACCATTTTGTGGTATTCTATCTGTTTCTAGATTATCTGGAATCGGTTTCGGTATTTATTAACAGTATTATGAATATTTTGTTTGATGGAAATAATTTTTGTAATGATATTTTAGATAATGACACTTATGTACTGAATTTTAATCATACATGTGGTGCGAATTATTCTTCTATTGACATTAATAATCGTTGCTTATGGTACTGTAGGCTAGGTCATATTAGTGACAAAAGACTGCACAAATTGAAAATTAAAGGTTTTCTACCATCATTGATTATGAATCATTAGGCACTTATGAATCAGGTATCAAAGGAAAAATAACCAAGCACCACTTCAATGGGAGCAATGAAAAAGTTAATGAACCATTGGTTCTTGTACATACTGATATATATATGGCCTAATGTCTATTGTGATGATGAATAATTCTACTTATATTGTAACTTTAACCGACAATTTGTTGTGACAAGGATATGTATACCTTATGAAGAATAAATCTGACGTCTGTGAGAAATTTAAAGAGCATAAGAATGAGGTAAAAAATTAGGCAAACCATAAAATTAAAATACTTCGATCAGATCAAGAAGGTGAGTACATTGGACAACAACTCCAATTGTACTAAAAAGATAATGGGATTATCTCTCAGGTTATTCCACCTTATACTTCGTAACGCAATATTTTTTCAGAAAAAAGGAATTAAACACTATTAGATATGGTTTGTTCCATAATGAGTAAGGGTGGATTATGTAATGACCCAAACATGTCCAACCCAAATTGAATAAAAAAGCGGATGGTTAAAGGTAGAAAGAAAAAGTAGACAGAACAAAATCTCACATAAATGAAATAACGTATATTATTTCAATAATCTTAATAACAAATTTTTTTAAATAAATATATCAGAGTCTATCCTAAGCTTAGCCTAGAAAGTTATAAATACATGTCACAAATGATGAAAAATAACAAACACAGTGGAAAAGCAAACTGTGTCCATATGTTGATGAAGATCTCTAACTCTCCTCTGAAAACTCCAAGCGTATTCAACTAATCCTACAACTACTTGGATCTGATCCGAGTATTAAAAATACCTAGATCAGGCTTGGCAAACTAGCATGAGACACGAATATATATATATATATGTATGTATGTATGTATGTATGTATGTATGTATATATGTATATATGTATATGATGGTATCATAGATCGACTTTGATGTCAAACAAAACCTTTAGAAGAAGTGTATCTCATAAGACCAAGCCGCATATAAACACGAACAGGTTTTTACCTTATGATAGCTAAATTTATTTTATCAAATCATTTGATATTATTTTTAATGACACTGCTTTGGAAATTCTTTCAAATAACATATTCAAATAGCTGGAATTATTACATTTGATAAATTCAATAGCATATTTAGGTATACAATCAAGTTCGTTAAAGGCACGTATTGGAGAATGGATTCCAACAATGACAATGTAAGGGACTACCTTTCGACAGTACATCTCTAAAGGAATGTACCGAGGCATAGTCCTGCTGCCCTCTACCAACATAGAACAGCCTACCTCTACCACAGATAGTACCGAATATGTCATCACCTCGGTCATTCCCAACCTATATGTGAACATAGCATACACAACAAACCTGATATATAAAGAGAAATCTAGAAAGGTGATGATCATCTCCTAATGGGTGAGACCCACTAGACCTGTCGCATCCATCTTATTTTTTCCATTTCCCATGTGTGATGCTTGAGGTAACGCTTTATCTTTCTCATAATAGCAAATCCCACTTTGAATGCCACATTGCCATTTTCGATGACACACTGATTGGTTTCCACAAAAGTGTAACCTGCAAGTTCATATTCCTTAGGGAAGGGTGTTAAGTATAAGAGGGGTTACCTCCTACACCACCAAACAGATATAAGTTTGTAAAAACCAATGTACATGGTCTTAGAAACGCAATTTCAAACGTTTGACCATACGAGTTGTCCAGGAGTAGGACAAACCGAAGGTATTCCTACTACATCCTGTTTGGGAATCACTCCTAGGATTAGTAGCGATCAGTCCTTGCATTGAAGATTTAAAAATGAAGGTACTACTGCCACCATATGTATACAATATGGGAATCATGAGATTAGTGGCAAGCAGCCCTACATTATAAAGATCTCCATCTTCAAAATCATTGTCTTCAACATGTCTTCGCTTTCGAACGCGTACATTGGTTCGAAGTGGTTTTTGGATAGGAATCGTCTAAATCTGATCTCGGTCTCTCCGACCAATTATCGATAGAAAATATGTTAAGTATCTAGGTGGTTGGTATAATTTCAATCTTAATGGAGATTACTTATTTCTGAAACATATCTTTTAATGGGTTAAAACAATGTTAGTTAAGACAACGTTCACTGTATACCTAAGCAAAGTAGTACATAGTAAAAAGGATTTGGAGAGTTTAGATTAATTATACTTAGTACTAATTTCTGTATTAAACCTGTACTATTCATAAAATACAATTGAAATCGCCTTTTAAATTCACATGGATGGTATGAGTTCCCTCCTTGTTATTTAATACAGAGTTTAGCTAGAATGTTCTCTTTGCGATCAAAATTCTATATTATATTTTGTTTAACTTTTGGAAAAAAAACTCCCAATCTCTTTTCTTTTATCTTAGGAAAAATGCGATCCAAGTAAATCAAATTAACTATTCCCTTCGTCGGGCCAGTCTGGATAGTTGGAGGAGCAGGCAACTAGTTTTCCAAACTCCAATCTAGAGACTATCTCTCTATCTCCCATAAAGTGGTCAAATTATTTGATCGACTCTAAATCCTTAAAATACTTATATGGTTATTTGAAAACATTTCCAAAGGATTCGGGAAGAGAAATCCAAGTTTAAATCATTTATTCAAAATTGCCAATTCAGTTGTTAAATTGCTGGTGGATAGTAATTTTAAAGCTCTATAAATCAAAACACTTATTCCATAATATATTTATGTCCATTTTTATAAATCAAATCGCTTTAAAACATTTTAACACATTTATGGAATTTATTTCATATTTTAAAGACTTAAAAATATCCATTTTTAAAGTGTTGAAACCAGTATTTTTCAAACTACCAAAACTTGGCGATTTTGAAAATTTTATTTGGACATATTTCAATCTGTACTAAACGAAATATTAATTTTTTTCTTTTCCATTTGAAAACTATAGTTATACTGGAAAATTCTGATTCCAAAGAATTCCGGTTCATATTCCATTTTATACATGGATGTAACTTTTTAAGGCGTGAAATCGCAAACTACCGTTACATGATGCGCTTATTTCGATTCTATTTTCAAATCTTTTTTAAACTTTGCTGAAATGAGTTTTAATGTTTATAAAACATTTATAAATCATTTTTATCAATTTTTAAGGAAGTTAACAATGTTATATATACCGTTATAATTCATAAAAAAGGTGATTCCTTTGTGTAAATTCAACGTGTATTTTACCTTGAATAATTTCCATACCAAGCAAGCATATTATCAACCTATCATCCAATAATTAATCATTTTTTCATCCAAACTTTGCTGATCAGCCAAGTATATTTGCATAGCACAAATCATAAATAATTTTAAATAAGATGGAAGTAGTGTTCTTAATTTCATGTTAACCGACACTAAGTGTTTTTCTTAGTCGATGAGATGACTCATTTCTCCGCATCGAAGCTGATGGACCCAGACCTTAATGATGCTTGACTAATCTTGTGTGGAGGTGGAAGCTTAGTTTGAGATGGTGGTGGTGCGGGCCGTGCACTTTAGTGAGGGAGAGGCGGAGTTTGGCTAACTTTTTGAATCGATTTGATATCGTATGTGCATGGAAACTATTTTAGCAGAACTTTGACACGGTATTGTTTTTACTATTTAGAAAGCCATTGAACAAGAGCTATTCGAGAGCTTAAGAAGAAGAAGAAGAGGAGAACTGAAGAGAATTTGTGAAGAAAGGAAAAGGATATGCAAGTGTATTTATAGGGTAGAAATTCTTATGCATGGAATTACCAAAATTCCCCTCACCTTGCATAATAGCTTCAGCCGAACCCCCCCTTCATGTGTTTTCCATCACTTCATGATGTCTTAGCTGTGTAGGCATGTAAGGATGGTGAGTTGATTTTAAGTTTGCTTTTTTATTTTAACCCCCCTTCATGTGGTTTGTATAATGCATTTGGAAGCTAAAGTGCGTTCGAAACGAGCATTCTTCATATTCATGTTCAACCAAAGCTTAATGAAGCCAATTTTAACGTCTTGTATGTATGAAAACTTGTTGTTATTGAAAAACTCATCTTGACCATAGGAAACCCTAAATGTGAAGGGTGGTGGCGTAAAGCTAATACCAAATAGTGATGAAACTAAGGCGAATCCAAAAAAATTCGTTGTTACCTTCGAGTACAACCGGAAGTTCTCCACTGGCGACTTAAGTCTTGAATTGGTTGTATGGAATGGAGTATGGCTGAATGGTCGGCCATAAATCTTAGTCATAATCACCACATTCAGGCCACTAATAAGTGAATGGCGACAAGAGCGTGGCGACGATGGCTTTGACATCAATCACGACATCATAAGACTAGGGTAGAAGCTTACCTTGAATTCAAAGTATATCTGAAAAAATAAGTGGCCATGGGTGTAAATTCAACACTGAATCGAAAAAAATGGTAGAGAGTTTATCTGAGGTAATGTCGACGATGATCATTGGAGTGGCATTAGGCAGCTTGGTGACGAGATCAAAGCAGCAAGATTTGATTTTCTTGTTAATGGACGCAATTTTTCCTTCCGCTTCTAATTGTCTAAACGGAGTCAGGGAGCATACCATTTGGAAATGATTCTGTAATTAAACCTTCATGAATCATTTTATTTTTCATTCCAGGAAATCTGTAGTTAGAAGCTTGAAATCACGAGAGAGAAAATAGTTCAACGTTGAAAAAATGAAAGTGTGCTAAAAGTGCTAAGTCTCGAGCCTTGTATATACAAGTTGATTTACAATATAAATCATACGAGTACCGACATGATTTAGTTGTTATTTAAAAAAAATATAAAGAAGGAGAGAAATAATACTTGATCAAAATGTACTATGATCTCCAAGATGATAAGAGTCCCTACTTGATTAGAAGAATATAGATGGCACATAAACTATTTGAAGTGATGAACAGTTAATAGACATGATGCTTCGAAGAAAACCATTGGTTACCTAAAGACCCTTAGATAACTAAAGCAGAATGTGTACCTTGATTCAATGCATGCTTTATTTTATGAAAGCATACTTTGAGGGGTAAATGTTATCCAGTACTAGAAATGAGTAGCCTCTAAGTGGACCTGAACATCGAGACAAAAACGAAATGGATCAATAACTTGAACCATGCTTGGAATAGATAGGAGGATCACCTTAGAAAATTTAAAGTCAAAAAAAACCATCCATCATGGTTGGTATCGACCACAATTATGGTCAGTACCGAGTTGATTTTTTAGAGGAAGGAACCACCAATGGACTTTGGAGATTTAAAATTTGGAAAACTATGAGGCAATTTGAAGTGTCTTAGAAGGCCATTATGGTCAGTACTGGCATGATTTTTCTTCTCTAAAGACTCATTCTTCCTTCTTACATTCTCAAATATGAAGTTTTACCTATTCTTTTGTGATCTAGCAAATATGATGAGCGATTCCAGCTATAAATAGAAGGAATAGAGCAACTTAGAGAGGACTTTTGGCTTCCATACTCTTTGTATATTTTTCTCTACTCAACCTTTATCACTAAAGGTTGTACTCATGCTTTTCCAGATTTGAAATTAGTTGTAAAGCTCTTGCATTTGTGATGAATTCGAATCTAATAACATTAAAGTGGATGTATGCATGACTTTTGGCCAAGCCACTAATAAAATTCTCTATGTTTTTAATGTTTTTGCTAATATTATTTAGATCTACCTCGGTTTCATTCGATTGGGGGTGATGTGCCATCTTTTGGTTCAATACATACACATATGCATAATGACATACACATTTGCTATGTATATACTTAGCACTATATTTATATAAAACCATGTACAACTTAGGTTAGGTTGCACATTCACGTTTTACACACATGAGCAAATATTGATATGCTTATAAAATATCTAAATTACATTTAATTAAATTCATTAATTAAATAAATCAAAGAAATTAAACGAAATATGATTAATTAAATTAATTAGATTATATCTAATTCAACATTTAGATTTCATAGGCCCAATGGATCTAAAATAGGATTTGATTTTTGAAATCTATCCATTCCAACCGCTTTCGACTGGCCCAGTTCAAACATTTTTTATGGAATGAATCTCTTCCATTATCAACTTTGAGATTAAATTTTAAGTTGTACAGGTAATTTTTTGGATTTAGGGTGATATAAGCAATAAAATACATTCGAAGTGGACGTATGCATAACCGAACCACAATGAATCTCATCATCTTTTACTTTTCTTGACTTTCTTCTTTAATATTACAATTTTTATATTTATCTACTGCAACTAAATGCAATTCTACAGTTTAGGATTGTTATCTGTTCAAAATAAAAAAATTAGGGGTGTTAGGCCAGTTTTTTGGCTATATGTATACATATGTATGTACACTATAAATAACACATAACTACGCTTATATAAACGTAAATCTGTACTTGCCATTTTATATGTTATAGTGTTAGTTATAGACATTATATACACTATCTAATCATAAATCTTAACGATCATAAACATCGAAGCTATTCATCTATTACATCTCCTCGTTTATTTAATTACTTGTTGAGATTTATATTGTGAATATATGAGTCTCTAAAATAAAATGTAAAATGAATAGAATCTAAATTAAATATAGGTAAACTTATATATGTACATATATATATATATATATTGAAATTGGGAACTAAGATAGTAGTGCACATTAGTACTATAAGTCTTAGATAGTAATTTTTTTGGATTTAGGTGATATAAGCAATACAATACATTCGAAGTGGACGTAGACATAGCCGAACCACTATGAATCTCGTCATCTTTTGCTTTTCCTGACTTTCTTCTTTAATATTACAATTTTTATATTTATCTATTATAACTAATACAATTCTACAGTTTAGGATCGTTATCTCTTCGAAATCAAAATTTTAGGGGTGTTAGACCAGTTTTTTAGCTATATATGCATATGTATGTACATTATAAATAACATATAAATACTTATATAAATGTAAATCTATACTTGCCATTATATATGATATTGTGTTAGTTGTAGACATTATATACGCCGTCTGATCATAAATCTTAATGATCACAAACATCCAAGTTGTTCATCTATTACATCTCCTTATTTATTAAATTACATGTTAAGATTTATATTGTGAATATGAGTCTCTAAAATAATATGTAAAATTAATTGAATCTAAATTAAATATAATTAAACTTATATATATATATATATATATATATATATATATATGTATTTGTACACATATATATTTTGAAATTGGGTACTTAGATAGTAGTACATATTGGTACTATAAGTCTTAGATATGTCAACATATGTTCGAATTATGGTATATAAGTTTCGAACCCGTGACCTCTTGCACCAAAGTCAAAGCGCTTAACCACTGGGACAATGGTGCTGGTCAACTTATATATATATATATATAGTAAACAAATAAACAAAATTTAATCAAATTATTGCATAATTAGAAACATATAACAAATTACTCATTCTTTATGATCGCTGGATATATTTTTGTAAATAAATTAGTCATGTAAACACAAAATAAGATCCAGTGCAAAATCAGTGAATTAATTTTTTTTAAGTTTCCCCTTTTGACCAAGTTGTCAATGCATTTGATTTAATAGTTCTTACTATTGTACCTTGATTGATACAATCCCATCTTCCCACATTTTAGGTGTTTCTCCTTTTGAAAAATTATATAGATTTTCCCTTTATTACCTCTTCTTTAGAGTTTCCAGATACATTTGTTTCGTTATCTGCCTTCATATAGGTTGCAACAAGTTGTCCTCTCATTTATCCGTGTGCAATTTTCTTGGTTATAGTAATGGTCAAAAATGGCATATGTATTTTGAACCAATTACTCAAAAATTTATGTCTCGTCGTATTTTTCTTCTTCTTTAACATATATCTTTCTTCTCTATTCCATCTGATACTCATGACTTGACTAGAACCGATCCTCTTCGTATTGATCCATTTACATAGGATTCTAATTATAGTTATATTTGTAGATAACAACACATTTGTAGCTCCCTTTTGTCCTATGGCTCCTTGAGCATCATCTAAGACTTAGAGTCCACCTTTATGTCAACCACACACTTGTAACTCCACAAAATTATCTGATTTTGCTTATTCTTCATCTTTTACTCCTTTTTAGCTCTGATTCATAGTATTTCCTAACCTGCTCCCTATGAGAGGAAATTCTTTATCCACATTGGCAGAAGGCAATGAATGAGAACTTTTTGTTTGCATAAGAAAAATACTTGAGATTTGGTTCCCTTGCCTCTTGGTAAAAGTGTTGTTGGTTGCCGTTGGATATAGAAGATCAAGACTAATTCTAATGGATCTATTGGGAGATAATAGATTGGTTGCAAAAGGGTATACTCAGTAGTATTACATGGATTATGAGGAAGCCTTTTCTCTTACAACAAAAATGACAATTGCTTGCACTCTTATTGCAATAGTTTCAATTCGTCAACAATCGTTCACTTTGCTTGATGTTAAAAATGCCTTCTTAAATGAGATCTAATAAGTTACAGAGCCCCCTTCTAGTGTTTTACATGATTTTGGATATGTTTGTTGACTTAGGAAGGTATTATATGTTTTAAAATAAGCTCCTCAAGTTTTTCTTGAGAAATTTTCTATTATCATATCTTCTTTTGGATTTTTTTTCTACTAGCTACGATCGTGCTCCCTTTGTTCAGTGTATTAATGGAGGACATATCATTTTATCTTTGTGCATTGATGACATGTTTAGTACTAGTGATGATGTTTCAATTTTAAAGGCGGAGTTAGCTGCAAATAGTTTAAAATGAAAAGTTTGGGTCCATTAAATAATTCCTGGGTATTGAGGTAGTCTATTTATTTAAAGGTTATCTTCTTTCTCATTAAAATATGTAGTAGGTATTTTTGAGTAGACTAGGCTTATACATGATAAGACCATTGACGCTCCCATTGAGGTTAACGTAATTATTCTTCATCTTATAGCAGTCAATCTTTGTCAGACCCAACTTTGTATCCTGACATTATTAGAAGCTTTGTATATATTACTTTTACTCATCCATATACTTTATGTTTTGTTCATATTATGAGTCATTTTATAAGAGTGCTTTGCTTTAATAAAATATCACTCATGGTATAAAAAAAATCAGTTTATAGCTTCTTGCGCTATAATTTATTGAGTTGTTGTTCCTCATATATTAAGATATCTTAAAGTACAATTTTTCATAGCCTTCTACTTTCTTTCACGTCATCCTTGAAGCTATGTGCCTACTCTAATGTTGATTATGGTAGTGATCCCATTGACTGCAAGTCAGTTACTGGTTACTATATATATTGGGTGCTACTCTTATCTCTTGGTAGAGTAAGAAAAAGTCTGTTGTTTCTCATTCTTTAATTGAAGCGACATATGTGCCATGGTATCTATATTGAAGAGATTGTTTGGTTACAGTGGTTGCTTGGGATATATGAGTATATATTCATCATCCCACACTTGTGTACAATGATAATAAAAGTGCTTGCTTACAACTCAACTTTCATGAGCGAACCAAGCATAGAGAGATTAGTTGTCACCTTATATGTCATCTTCTTTACAAAGGCACCATCGCTTTTCCTTTTGTACCTTCTCCCCTCTAGATTGTAGGTTTATTCACCAGGTCACACTCCATTTTTTGTTTTCTTTTTCTGGTTGGCAAACACTCGATGCTTACAAATGCCATATTGTCATCTTAAAGGGCGATGATAGAGAATATTTTTATATTTCATGCTATTTTACCTATAATGTTAGCTTCTAATTATACTGTAAGGGGAAATAACCATTCCTTGCTTTAGGCCTATAAATAACTCTTTGCATTTAAGGTTGGCTAATATACTCTTCATGTTATTTGTTGTTTAACGACAACCTAACCTCTACTTTTTTATCTAATGTTCTTCTTTCAATTCGTGTTTTTTTACAATATTGATTAATATGCAATAATCCTAGGAATGTAGATGAATAATCTATGTAGAAAATGCATGAAGAATTCAAGTCATGACAAACCAAATTGTAAATTTAAACAGGTAAAATAATAAAAGATTTAGATGGAAATCAAATAGATAAATAAAAAAGAAAGCATACCAAGTACCAAAAATTTATTAGGGTTTCGGAGATGTGATTTTGCTTAATGATATGAAGTAGTGGAAATCAAAGATGAAATTCCGTGCTATCTGAGGGAAGCATATCACAGGAATTTAAGAGTGTAAGGATTGAAGTGGATAATTAGCTAGCTATAAAAAGAGAGAAAAAGGGAAGTGGAGAAAATTGAGGAGAAAATTTGAGTTTTTCTTTCTTTTTCCCACTTTAGAGTGCTTTATTTTGAAAGCAATATAGTAGGCAAACCCCGATAACACTCTGTATGATTATATTTCACCCATACCCTTTTGTTATTTTCTTTTATAATAATAAATTTGTGCTTTGCCATTATTTGCATATTTGTAACTGTTTGGCATAAGAAAAATTAGTGCGTAATTTTTCTCTCAACATATCTATTCTAGTATTATATATATATAAGAGAATATGTGACCTTTAATATACTCTCTCCACAATTCTTCTCATCATATACACTTACTTCTCAGTAATTTAAGGAATTTTTTACATTCTAACCCTTAAAATTTATTTTCTTACACCTCAGAAGTATGCCCCCATTAACATACATGAAAAAAAATTAATGATGTCACTAATGCATTTATCATAATGAATGTTTCATATGAATTATATAGTTATATAATAAGTTCAATCTTTAACTATTTGTATTCTTATTTCCATCTGCATCAATCCTTCATTCATTTATTATTGTTGTTTCTACCCGTTTTCCAATTTCATACGTAAGCTACTATTTGGAAAAAAATTAGCTCTTAATCTTAATCAAATTGAAGATACATTCTAAATAATCAGTCCATTTAATACCTTCTAGTTGAATTAGAATTTGATTGGATTTGTCAATGGCTCATATTCATTATAAGTTATATATGATTTTATTCATGTTTTGCAGTGATTGTGTGTAATACCCCTAATTTTTTACAACATTATTTAGGAGATTTAATTAGATAAATTAAATAAAATAATGCAAATGTTAACTGATAAAGGGATTGAGATTTGAATAAATATAATTAAAGCCGTGCACAAATTAACTAAATAAATGGGCTAAAGAAGGGTTTTAAGTTAATTAATCTACATAAGGGTATAATGGGAAATTAGCCGCACATAGCCTTTACTCTTATATATTCTCGTTCCTTATCATTTCATTTCCCACTCATGTCATTTCGAAACAAAACAAAAGCGTAATAGAAGAGAAGCCGACCATAATCAAAGAAAAGAGAGAAGAGAGAAGAGAATTCAAATCAAGCTAAGAAGTAAAGCTAGAGGAATAAATCTCAATCTCAATCCAATCTCCTTATCTTAATCAAGGTGAATAATATTACATACCATCTCTATTTTATTTTATAATCATATGTTTTTGGATTTAAAATTAAATTCGTTTTTTTGATGAATTGGATGATGTTATGCTTGAATTATAAGCCGTTTAATTTAAACAAGATTTTTTAAATAGGAATATACATGGTTTTAGGGCAAAACCGATTGATATTGACGTTTAAATGCCATGGAAAAATTTTATGTTATGTAAAACACAATTTTGGAGTTGGATTTTAATTTGATAATTTTCCAAGCTATGGAAAGATTACTATGAATTTTCAAAGGAAAATATGGTTAATTGGGTTTATACATTTATTTCGCAAAATATGTTGAGAATTTGGGTTTGAAATTTTGATGTGTTAGATAACATGATGAAAGTGAATTTCTGTAACTTTGGAGATTTTTCCTAGGTGATTTGCTATGCAAATTAAATTATTTTAGAAGGACTTATTTGTAATATTGGTTTTTCTTAATGGAAGGGATTATTTGCTAACTTAACCATGGTTTAGATCTGAAATTAGCTGTAACGAACTGGATTTTTCAAACCTCGAAAATCGACACTAATACGTCCACTGTATTTCATACCAAGAAATCGAATGTTGGAAAACTTGACTGTTAGGAAAAAATAAAAAGGAAGAAGATAAGAAGAAAATTAAACAACACAAAATCTCACAGCGGAATGAATAAGCTATAATATATCATAATTCTTTACACAAAAGCAAAACTGTAATATGTGTATATACAACATCAATCAGAGTATACTAACCCATTTCAGCCTAGAGAGTTGTAACAGCATGTCCTCACAATTACTGATAGCACAATAGTGAATACAGCGGAAAATAACCATCTACATAAATATGTCTCGGGACCTCCCACTCGTCTCTTGAAGCTTCCAACGTCCAATCTAATCTATAATATGCTCGATCTGACCCGAGAATTATAATAAAATAACACCCGAGTCAGTCTGGAAAACCAACGTGAGAAAAACACACCCAATTGGACGTTTACAGTTATATAAAAATCTTTGAAATCAAAAGGTATCTCGTAAGACCACGTTGCACATAAATATGGATGGGTTTTTACCTTGTGATAAACAAAACATTTTATACGAAATCCTCTGATATTATAATAGTGTCTAGATACAAATACTTATTAATCTTAATCGAAATTATTACATTAATTAAATTACAGCATAATAGGTATACAATTAAAACCGTAAAGGCACATATTGGAGATTGGATTCCATACTATGATGAGGTAAGGAACTACCTTCCGAAGGTCATCCGCTATTATGTGGGGCGCATAGTGTCTCATCCGCTCCAATAAGCGGGAATATTTGTTAGGGATGCGGATTAAGGATCTTAAGGCAGAAATAACACTAGAGGGGGGTGAATAGTGTTTTAAAGAATATATGAACTATATGACTAAATTAAAACTTTCAACACAAATCTAAACAGAATTCTAACACAGAATGATCACAGAACATATAATAAATGCAAATAGTAAAGTAAAGCAAGTAAAAGGAAAGAACACACCAGATTTTATACTGGTTCGGAATCCTCCTACATCCAGTCCTGCACCAAGGCAATATCCTTGTACAGATTTTTATAAGCCAATATCCAAATTACAACCCTCAATTTCTAAGGCCTTGAGGAACCTTCCTATCTCCGAGTCTGGGGTAAACTCTCTTGATTTACGGGACACAAGATCACCCTAATACTTCTTAATAACAATCCTTTTGAATGGATAGACTCTATGGACTTTTTGAATACAAATTAATCCTATAACTCTGAATAGCACTTTGATCTTTAGTAGAATGATGGAGAATCAAATAGAGAGAGTATCTAAATGATTTCCTATTGAGAATTTGGCAGAATGATGGCACGATCTTGAAAATATGAAGTTTTATGGATATGAAATGGTGGAGAAGAAAGAGTGAAGAAAATAAGAAAGTAGTTGTTAAAAAATTTCGTTTTGGAAGCCTTTATATAGATGCACAACAGTCATAACCATTGGCGAAAGGTTTTCGAACGAATGTACACTTCTTTTGAAAATTGAATTTTGAATCCAACTGTCACCATGTCGACATGGGGTATCCCCTTATGTCGACATCCCTTAGTTCAAAATTATAGAGATGTTGTTTTGTAAAGACAATTGAATTTAAAACAAGTTGAAACTTCTCTGAAGCAAAGTAAAGTGTTTAAACAATATTTTGAGATAGAGAATGAATATAAAACATTATTTTAAATATATGTATATATTTAATTGATATAGACCGTCAATTATATAAGTAATATTTAAAATCATAATAAGTTTTGATGTTTTAAAAATAGAAGTTTTTAAAATCAGAATAGAAGAGTATTTCAAGGATAAAACAAAGTTTGAAAATATTTTTGAAAACATGGTTTTGAAAGCTAAAACATTTTGAAAACAGATTTAAAAACATTTTAAAAAATCTATTCAAACTGAAATTGCAAGAACCTTCCTACAGAGCTCCTCCATAGGACTCAAGAACTTGTACAAAGTAGTTTAAATGATTTTGATTTTCGTGGGTTTGTAAACCACTTGTCGTAGATTTGTAAGCTACTTGTCGTGGGTTTGTAAGCCACTGGTTTCGATAGAAACTGGGTTCCATCCCAAAAGAAAATTGGAAGAAAGATGAGAGTGCTATTATGAAGTTTTAACAAAATACTAGACACTTCTCTTGAGATCTTGAAATCTTGATTCTTTAGAGTCTTGAATCTCTAATCTTCATCTTGATGCTTGAGTCTTTATACTGATAAGTCTTTGATGATACCTGCATATACTTCATATATACATATATACATATATATATATATATATATATATATATGGAAATGTTAGTATATATTTTAAAAAGTAGAGTATAATAACTATATAAGGTTGTTGTCATCAAAACATCATCAACTCAGTTCCTAACAATCTCCCCCTTTTTGATGCTGACAACCTTTATTTATAAAATATTCTTACCATACCATAACTCCCCCTTACTCCGTGACTTCTTCTTAAAACTACAACTCCCCTTTATTCCATGACTCCCCCTTACACCAAGCACATATATTTTTATAACTTTCTCCCCCTTTGACATCAGCAAAAAGGAATAAAAGATTTACCTGTTCTAAGATAATCAAGTATATATAGAATAAAAGTGTAAAGTGAACGTGTAAGTGATCAAGTGTGTGAGCATATATATAAGTGTAACTTGACAATCAAATCAATATCATACATAGCAAACCAATCATGTATAGTATATGAAGTTATGTACAAACCAAATCCAAATTAAACTTAAGTAAACAATTCAATCAAATCCTATCAAATCTAAATCAAATCAAACAAACAAACAAACATACATAATGATCAGACATTCCTTGGGACTTCCACCCATCCATCTTCTTTAAAGATAGGATCAGTTTTGATAACATCCCAATTATCTTTGTCGAGAGTGATCGGTGGATTTGCTTCGGGTTCGTCTTTGCTAAGGCTTAAGATCATTCAACGAAGTGCGTCGAAGTGTCTCTCTTTCTCTTTGATCATCTGCATTTGGCTTAATTCTAAGTGCCTTTGATTTCTAAGTATAAAAGAGAGAATATTCTTGAAAGAAGTAAGAGTTTCTTCAAGATTTTCACTTAAATTCTTAATTGGAGAAGCCATAATTTAAGAAATAAGTTGAAGTATGAGAGGAGATGAATAGAAATGGAGGTAGAGAAGTTTTTCTGGAAGAAATAGGTATTTATAGGAGTTATTGGCCGTTCAAAATGAATTGTCACTTGGTAGTTACAAGAATTTGAAGTTAGAAATTGTAACTACTTTCTGACTGTTATATGTCGACATGGGGGGGATGGGGCATGTCGACATGGTCTAGACAGAATGACCAAGTTGAGTTATTTTTGATTTCTAAGTTTATTTTTACACTAGTGGACCTATATAAACTTAAAATAAATAACTATCAGAGATATATAAAGCTGGAAAACAGAGAATAAGATAGCATTACTTATATTAGTTAACATTACATAATATTAACCAAAAAAATAGAAAATACAAAGATATATAAACGATGGCTAGAGAGATAATGGCTAGGATTAGTTTGATGAAGATGATGATGAGGACAAGCCAAGTTTCCTGCCTATCTTCCCAAAGAACTTGTCGATATTAGTAGAGATTTTATCCATTTTCTTCCTAAAAGATCTCTTAAGAACCTTTTGGTTTTGAGCAAGTATCTTTTGGTTCTTGAGTATGGTTTTGTTGGACGGATTGGCGGGTGTATGTGGATACTCTATACTTTCCAAAGAGGTTTCTTCATCTTCCTCTTCTTCTTCAATTTCCATTACTTCCCCTTCTTCTTCCTCTTCTTCTCCCTCTTCTTCCATCTCTTCATGAGCAAGTCTCTCTTCTTTTCGGTAAGTGTTTCATACGGTTGAAACATAAGTGGGATTTTCATAAGGGAAATGTTCCCATGATTGAACACTTTCCTACTTACAAACTCTTCCTTTTTAACATCCATACCAAAATAATTGAAAATCCGAGTAAGATAAATTCCATGATAAAGAGTGTTTTCTCCCATAGTAAAATTTTTGGGTCTTAACTCATCCAAAATAGTTTGTGCCCAATTAATATCATATTTTCCAAATATAGCAAAAGGAGCTTTACACACTTTTGAGGTAGGATTATTGTAGTTTCCCGACCTAGGAATAATGGTGTATTGAATAAGAAGGTTGACAATTCTTGCTTCGGAAAAAGCGATTCTTAAAATCCATGTGGTCATCGCTTTCAAAAATGTGATGAAAGGTCTCTCGATCGGTTTCATTGATTTGAAATTGCGAGAGATTCATACCGGTAGATTTGCAACCCAAAATAGTACCCAAAATATCGGAATCCAAAACAATAAGTGTTCCTTTAACACTACCCCAAATTTGATCTTCATTTCCATTATAAAATTCACGGTTTAGGTTTGCATAAAACATTTTGACAAGGTTTGGATAACAAACGAAATCATTTTGCTTGTTATCAATCAAGCTAAGAATGGAGTTTTCTTCAAAAAGTTGATCGATTTCATAAGAAGGAAAATCATCAAAAATAGCAAATTTTTCTGTATTGACTTTACCATAGTGTACATAACTTATGTAAGCTTTGATAGCCTTCGGGTCATTAAAAAGATCATTTTTGATGGATTTGGTCAGCCTCATAGTTGATGGGGTACTTGAGGAAGCCATTGGTGAGTGTTTGAGAGGAGTAGAAGATAATGAAGAAAGTTTGATTATGAGAATAAAGTGAAAAGAGATGATAAGAGAAGTATATTAAATAGATTCTCTAAAGTCATGTTCTCTAGTCAAGAGGTGTCTTTTCAGAATTTTGAAGTAAGTGAAAAGGTGGAGGGAAATTCAAAAGTTTAAATTTAAATTTTAAAATCAAATTTTGAAATCAAATTTCTGGGAGACATGTCGACATGGGGTATCCTGGCATGTCGACATGTGACTGTTGAATTTGAAAAGAGGTGTCTTTTTCTAAAATCTAAGAAATTCCTAAAATCTTAAGAAAACTAATCTATATTCTATATCTATATATAATTCCAGTAATAATATTAAATATAATAATATTAAAATATTTTAATATTTAAAATATTATTAAATTAATATTATTTTGAATTTAAAAATTCAAATTTCAAAGGGTGATTTTGAATTTAAAAATTCAAGAAATTGCAAACAAAATCAAAACAAGCAAGTATCCAATAAAATCAAAATAAATGTGTACCTATTTTTAGATCCAAACTCCGATCGTCTTCCGATTCGAGAATAGCAGTGAAGCACAGATTTGAATTGTCAGTTTTCTTCTCGTCATCACTGGATGAATCTGAATCGTCAAGAGTTGCGGCATATGCCTTCTTTCTTTTCCTTAGTTGCTCGTTATTTGGTTGAAATGTCTGTTTATCTGGATATGGACAATCTATCTTGTAGTGCCCTGTTTTGTTGCAGTTGTAGCATCTATCACCATTGTTGTTGTTGTTGTTGTTGTGATTGTTGTTGTTCTCCGAAGTATTTCTGGAATTCCTTTGATCATTTCTTTTAAAGTTATTCATCTTTCTATACTTCAGAAACTTTCTGAAATTTCTGGTCATGAAAGCAATATCTTCATCACTATCTTGTTCTGAATCTCCAGTTGTTGCTTTGAATGCGATCGATTTCTTTTCCGTTGCCTTAGATTCTTTTCTCCCTTGTAGTTGAACTTCATAAGACATTAGATTACCGATTAACTCTTCGATCTTCATTTGACTAACATCATTTGCCTCTTCAATAGTAAGTGTCTTTTGATCTCATTTTGGAGTGAGTGAATTGAGTATCTTTCTGACTTGATCTTCTTCTGAGAAACCCTTTCCTAAAGCAATCAATGAATGTACAATATCCTGAAACCGACAATACATGTCGGAAATGGACTCATTTTCATGCATTTTAAACAATTGAAACTGGTTAGTTAATATGAAATTTTAGTCTGTTTAACTTTGCTTGTTCCTTCATGAGTTACTTGCAAAGTTTTCCAGATTTCAAATGCAGACTTACAAACAGAGACTCTATTAAACTCATTCCTATCTAGCGAACAAAATAGTATATTCATAGCCTTAGAATTGTTTTGTGCAACCGTCTTTTGCTCAGTAGTCCACTGGGCAAAATTAGTAGTTGGTTCAACATATTCAATTTGTGTCATATTCCAAGTATCTAAACTTATGGATTGTAAATAAATTTTCATCCTACATGCCCTATATGCATAATTACCGCCATTAAAAAGTGGTGGTCTAACAGTAGACTGACCTTCTATAAATGAACTAGTGTTAGTGCTTGTGTTGACAGAAGTAGTGGTGACAGGAGTGACATTATTAGTGTGTTGTGCCATTAAAACTTTTCAAAATTTCAAATTATGAAAATAATGAAAACCAATGCTCTGATACCAATTGTTAGGGATGCGGATTAAGGATCTTAAGGCAGAAATAACACTAGAGGGGAAGTGAATAGTGTTTTAAAGAATACATGAACTATATGACTAAATTAAAACTTTCAACACAAATCTAAACCGAATTCTAACACAGAATGATCACAGAACATATAACAAATGCAAATAGTAAAGTAAAGCAAGTAAAAGGAAAGAACACACCGGATTTTATACTGGTTCGGAATCCTCCTACATCCAGTCCTGCACCAAGGCAATATCCTTGTACAGATTTTTATAAGCCAGTATCCAAATTACAACCCTCAATTTCTAAAGCCTTGAGGAACCCTCCTATCTCCGAGTCTGGGGTAAACTCTCTTGATTTACGGGACACAAGATCACCCTAATACTTCTTAATAACAATCCTTTTGAATGGATAGACTCTTTGGACTTTTTGAATACAAATTAATCCTATAACTCTGAATAGCACTTTGATCTTTAGTAGAATGATGGAGAATCAAATAGAGAGAGTATCTAAATGATTTCCTATTGAGAATTTGGCAGAATGATGGCACGATCTTGAAAATATGAAGTTTTACGGATATGGAATGGTGGAGAAGAAAGAGTAAAGAAAATAAGAAAGTAGTTGTTAAAAAAATTTGTTTTGGAAGCCTTTATATAGATGCACAACAGTTATAACCATTGGCGAAAGGTTTTCGAACGAATGGACACTTCTTTTGAAAATTGAATTTTGAATCCAACTGTCACCATGTCGACATGGGGTATCCCCTTATGTCGACATCCCTTAGTTCAAAATTATAGAGATGTTGTTTTGTAAAGACAATTGAATTTAAAACAAGTTGAAACTTCTCTGAAGCAAAGTAAAGTGTTTAAACAATATTTTGAGATAGAGAACGAATATAAAACATTATTTTAAATATATATATAATTGATATAGACCGTCAATTATATAAGTAATATTTAAAATCAGAATAAGTTTTGATGTTTTAAAAATAGAAGTTTCTAAAATCAGAATAGAGGAATACTTCAAGGCTAAAACAAAGTTTGAAAATATTTTTGAAAACATGATTTTGAAAGCTAAAACATTTTGAAAACAGATTTAAAAACATTTTGAAAAATCTATTCAAACTGAAATTGCAAGATCCTTCCTACAGAGATCCTCCATAGGACTCGAGAACTTGTACAAAGTAGTTTAAATGATTTTGATTTTCGTGGGTTTGTAAGCCACTTGTCGTAGGTTTGTAAGCTACTTGTCGTGGGTTTGTAAGCCACTGGTTTCGATAGAAATTGGGTTCCATCCCAAAAGAAAATTGGAAGAAAGATGAGAGTGCTATTATGAAGTTTTAACAAAATACTAGACACTTATCTTGAGATCTTGAAATCTTGATTCCTTAGAGTCTTGAATCTTGAATCTCTAATCTTCATCTTGATGCTTGAGTCTTTATACTGATCAGTCTTCGATGATACCTGCATATACTTCCTATACACACACACACACACACACACATATATATATATATATATATATATATATGGAAATGTTAGTATGTTTTTATAAAGTAAAGTATAATAACTATATAAGGTTGTTGTCATCAAAACATCATCAACTCAGTTCCTAACAATATTCAATCCAACTAATATAAATATAGTAATTCATCCAAACAATCATTCAGCAATTATTATCCACTATATATTATACTAGTTAGCCAAAAAGGTGAGTTGAACTCACCTTTACTCCAGTTATCGCCAGGAGTTCTGATTCTATCTGAATCCAAACGACATTCAAATTTAGTGAAAAATTCATGTAACGTTCCGAAAATTTTCGACTTTCGAAAATTCAACATCGATACTCACTTTATCGACTGCCGAGCAATCGGTTGCCGAAAAACCGAAATGTTATGGTTTAAGAAAAGGAAAGAGGTAGAAGAAGGATAGAAGAAGAGATAAGAAGAGAGAGAAATAGAGAGAAAAGAAAATAAATAGAACGGAAAGAAAATAGAACATAGAACGGAACAGAAAACAACTGAACAACATCAGAATCTCACAATTCGCAGCGGAACAACATATAATAATAAATGAATAATCTTTAAACAAAGAACTATATCAGTTATTACATTATATTACATTTCATTTCACCATATCATCAGAGTGTACAACAACAACAACAAACAGCGGAAAAGAAATACTATATACTAGTAATACGCCATGCCATCCAGCTTGCCTCCAGCAACTCCTGAATATCCAGAATATCCTGATAAACCTAACTCTTGACTGCCCGTGTGGAAATTGGTGGGCACCCAGAGTTTAGGAAGGAAAACAATAAACTCCGAGTCAGTCATGTGACTGGTGTGAGAACTCAAAACAGTTTATTTATCTTTAAAATCAAAATAGAGGAATATTTTTAAAGTCAATTCGCAATGCTTTTTAAAATGAGACTACCATAAGGCCTCCCGCACACACACACAATGCAAACGCAGAATCGGAGGAGATTTCTCCTTATGATAGTCAAAGATGCTTGATACGCATTTAAAAGAACATTTTATATTATTACTAGTGCATAGTGTAGAGAAAAATTCATTTCGAAAGTAGAATATAAATCTTAGCCAGCATAGACATTTCGAACTATGCCTACTATAGCTACCATCTAAACAGTGGTGACCACCATAAGTAAATGGCAGGTTCTACAACTAATACCGTACAGGGTTTCATATTGGGAATTGGATTTCCAACGAATGATCAGGCCAAGGAACTTCCCATTGCCACATGAGAATGCCTCTGGATGGACATCCCCGAGAACCAAACCGGATCTCTACCAACACAAGGTCGGGTTACCCCTAACTGAGTAACAACTGACCGAGTATGCCATCCCCCGGTCCTTTTGGGACCTTTCACCGAGCACTCGCAATCAATTCACACAATCATAAAGTGTTTTCAACATGAGTAAGTATCTGGGCTCCATACCATGATACCACCCTTTTCCAGAAGGAAATGCACATACCCTAAAGGGCGCTACCCCTCATAACCTTGCTGCATCTTTCCTGTTTTGACCATTCCCGAGGTGTGAGGCTCGACGAAGTCACGTCCACAAAAACATACTTTATACAAAAGCCATGCTTTGGGTCAACAAATGATCATAGAGACGATCACCAGGATAGACGATCAAATAAATGATCCTATCACAAATAATCAACACAATGATCATTTACAGCAACACTCAGCATGTCACATTACCAAATTGGGAATATATCGCTGATAACCTTCAACTACATAACCTCTGAGCTCGTACGTCTCAGAGAAGGGTGTTAAGCTAAAAGAATAAATTCTCCGCCACCAACAGAAATATATTTGAAAGAAATCGGCTTTATATCTCAATTTGTAACGTCAGACATACAATCCATACAAGTCTGTTCCGGGCTCGAACAGAACCGAAGGCACTTACAAAGAAGTCCTTGCAATCCGGATAATCTCTAATCACGTCCGGACTTCCCATCACATAGGGAGTCTCTATACCGTAGCTACTCAGTGCAAAGACAATCGACGAGTTGTCCTTTCGCTTTCAAAAAGATCCGGTCTTCAACACCGGTCTTCAAATGCAATTCATAACGACGTATCACATATTCGGAATGGGTTATACGACCCCATGGTCCTTTCTCGGTTAACCCGAATAGTGAGCGCTTATTCAAAAATAAGTGTAGCATTCAAATTCAAACAAATCACATCAATTACCCATTCAAAGGGAAATATTGATAGTCGGTTATTGAACTATCAATGGATATGCACAACATCACCAGATTCCAAATAATTTTCCAAATTATTTATTTTCCAAAATATCTTTACAAGATATATTATTTTCAATACTTCAAAAATAAATCAATATTTATTTTTAAACAAGTTCCCCTTTCTTTTATAAATTCCATAGTGAATTTTCATTTCAAAATATTTATGAAGAACGATTTCAATTATTCATTTCAATTTATCTTCAAAAAGATAAATTCTCAAAATATTCACTTTATATTGGAAAACATTTCCATACTTACTTATTAAGTAATTCACAAATCCATTTATTTTCAACACTTGGAAAATATTCAATATACTTAAATCGAGATTAAGTATATATTTCATTCTTTAAGGAAATCATTCTCTTAAACATATTTATTTGGGCCTAAACGAATGTTGCGTAAAACATCGTTACGACAACCCAAAATCACTAGTATAGGGATTCGAAATTAAAATAGATATATAAATCCCAATACTATACAAAACATTTCCTTTCGGAAATCATTTACTATAACAATAGTGCTATAGTCCACCATTTCCTTTTATTTCTCGAAAACATCTATTTCAACAATAAATGTTGAAATCTATGGTTTCGAATCTCAACACATTTTAAAAACATCGTTAGATCGTTTTAATTCTATTTAAAACATCACATTCAAAACAATTTCTTTAACATATTATTCACTATTCAAAAACGTGAATACACTACGTTAACAAATTTCATCCTTTTATTCATTTTATTTCACAGGATTATTCACAGTCAAAAACGTGAATATAACTCCATTAATAGGTTACAACAATTTACTTCTTAAAATAAGTCATTTACGGATTTATAAAACAACGTTTATAAATTTCCATTTCTATTTATTTTACCACAACTTCCTTTATAAATTCCTTTATTAACCTATCTCAATTTATAACTCAATTATAAAACAAAAGTTCATGTTATAAGTTAAATACTTAGAATTTATTTGTTTGCAAAATCGTTCCTTTGAACTTCATAATTATAAATCTTATAACTTATAAGACCCATTTATTTACCCAAATATATTCTTTAATAACTTCACAAAATTTATAAATCTTACTATTTATAAATTTCATTTATAACTTCACCATTTATAATTTTATAAATTCCATTCACTTATGCAATCTATTTTCACTTCATTCAAACACTTATAAAAACTCGTTTTATAATTCAAATGTTTTCATTTATAAATTATCAATTTATAAATCTTTTTATATAAATCAATTTATATTATTCTTTTAAAACATCTTTAATCTCCTTTATAATTTCATCATTTTGATTCATAAAATAATTAAATTTTATAAATCCTATATTTTCAACTCTTTATAATAATTTCAAAAATCCCGATTAAACTATTTTATAAAATCATTAGTCTCATATTTTCATAAATCAACTTTTAACTATTTTTCTCAAAAATCATAATTTTATAACATTAAAATTTATACGTTTATTTATTCAAAATGGATAAATTCCAACAATATTTTATAAACGTATACTTTCAAAAATCACTTTGAAATCCTTTTTAAAATTCCAAAATTTGGTCCAATGATGCTACATACTAAATAGTCAATCACGACAACAACGATATCATATATCGATATGATAATCCATCAAATATCAAAATATTTGGAATCAAATAAAAACTGTTGAGGAATCCAGTTGGATCCCTCCAACCTGTTTTCCTGCATCCACAAACATTAGCACAATACCAATTCCGCTCCAGTACGGAATTATCGCGGTATATGGGATTTAAAATATTATCTGCTTAATAGACGGCGCAATAGGGTCTCATCCGCTAAAAAAATGCGGGAAATCACAACTCCAATATATACATATGCCAATATATATATATATTGCTATTATATATAATACCAATTTCACTGTTTATGAAATATTCGCGGTATATGTTTTTAATAAATAACATCCGCTTACTAACGGCGCATAATGTCTATTTTAACAATCAATAGATAACAATCATCATTCAAACATGCATTCAAATATTTTAAATCTAACTATTTAAAATAAAAATCGAAACTGATTCGATTGAGTGAGAAGTTCTCACCTTGATTTCAATTTCGTTTTAGCGATTTATTTCGAATAAAATTAAACGTGCGTTTAATTTTACCCGAAATTCTCACTAACTCCAAACGACTTCAATCCAATTCCATCGCGTAGTGCTCGTCCATACGATTCCAACGCAACTGGTTTCGCGCGTTTTCGACCTCGTATGAAAAAGTTATGAATTTTCTAAGATTACACGATTTTATATAAACAATTTACAACAAAATCTTTTATTTTTAAACCTAAATTAATATTGGCCGTTAGATCCACTGCCCCCTCCCATCATCACCGCACGCTCCTTCTCCCTCTCTCTCGCGTTCGTTCATCACTACAGACAATGCCGAACCCATCAATCACAATTAGGGTTAAATTATACTCCACCCACAAGCGACTTGAACTCGATCAACTACCACCATCTCGACCCCCTTCGCAAGAGCCACACACGGCCCAAAGAGCATGAAGCTCGGCCACCCCTACACGCGCGCGAACCGAGAACACACGGCCACGAACGCACCCCCTAGCTCCCTCTACGTCGCGCCATACCCCATCATCACCGTATAGATCTTTAGCTCTCACTTAGATCTACATCTTTCATGTTGGAAGTTTTTGAAATCATTGAGTGGATTGGGAGAGATTGAGGGGAGAAAGTAGGTGATTTTCGGCCATTCATCAGGGAGGTGGCGGCTGCAAACGTTTAGGGTTAGGGTTTTTTTTTATTTGAGTGAGGGGGCTATTTATAAGAAAATCGATCGACACTATTCATTCCGAAAATTCCGAACTCCGATTCACGCGCCGTAACCAGCGTTTCTAGGGTTTACCCCGCGTTCCGGACACAATGGAATAGGTTTCGAAAGCTAATTCGGTCATCTGTGCGAGTTATGGCAATAAACGTTCAATTTAAATTAAACCGATTTAAACGATTTTCTAGGCGTTTTAATTTGTACCGGACAAACGGTAAATCCAATTGACACGAAATTTGAAACCTTACAATAATATCATATTACGGATCTGATGAAACTGGTTTCATCGAAATCCGAGACTTTTTGAAAAATGACTATTTTAACTCGCCAAATTAATATTAAAAACAATTCGATGCGTTTCGAGCTGCCACGATCAAACGATAACTCCGTTTGCTACGAAAATTGAAATCCGGTAATAACTAACTATTACGGATCCAATGGAACTTGTTTCATTCAATTCTGAGACTGTTCAAAAATTGACTATTTTCACTAGTCGATTAAAATATTAAAATATTCAATTTTCACAAATTAACTTTTAATTCGATTTTAAAAGTTCTATAATTCGTTCTAACTCCAAAATGATAAAATAAAATTTTACAAATCATTTTCAATCATATTTAACCCAATTTTCAATTATTTCCATAATTTAACATATTAAATTATCGATTTAATTATTCAATTAAATCCAATTATTCAAAATAAAATTTATTCGACTAATAAATTCACTTATTAATATTTAAAATTAATTAAATATTTAAATTTTAATTACTAAAAATCCTGGGTCGTTACAATTCAACTAGCTCTATTCGTTGCCAAACCTATTTCATATTGAAGTATTTGTTGATACGATGCTAATGCGACTAATCGCGTTCAATTTGGACTTAAAATGAATTAGATATTAAATTTATAACTATACTAATTAAATAATATAATTAAAACTTAATTACAATCATAATCCCTCCACTAACCTTATTTAAAATAAAACCCACTCCTATAATACCATCTCCCTTGTTCAACTTCGACATACCAAGGCATGATCGAAGAATCGATCGCCTCCTCCACCTCAGGACACTAGCCACCACTGCAACCTCAACCAAGCAAGCCTCCAACTCTGCCGCACCTCCTTCCACCACTGCGACCCCCCAATAGTGCTGCCATGGCCATGAACTGATGCAAAATACGTTCTTGTTCAACCAAAAAATTCTGACGCCACCCTTAATCAAATGCCACCAAACTTCGCCAGCATGTTGCCCTACCCACCCTCTACAATTCTCTTCAGACCCCTCTCCCCTCGAATGACGACGACATCAAAAATTCAATAAAACCGAAACCCACTACTTCACTTTCAACAAGATTCTTCGCCTCCATGCCACGATCTGAGGTGATCCAGCCATTGATGTGCTTCACCAAGCCGAGACGAACACTTTCCTAGTTGATCACCTTGCTAAAACGACATTAAATGGTCTCGAAGAATGTGGGTCGCAGGATGGAGGACGAATTTGAAGAGAAGAAAAGCAAACGTACTCTCGGGTGGCTCGCAATTCGTACGTGAAATAAGTATAGGCTCGTATAGGATAGGTGTGGCTGATGGAATGTATTGCGGGCTGATAGAGATGTGTCGTAAAGTTAAATTGAAGAAAATATAATACCTAAAACGATTTTAAAAGTTTTATTACCTTCATTCTTATTAAATAGAACTCAATAAGATTTTAATCATTTTTATCCAACTTAAAAATCCAAGATTCAATTATTTACACAATTTCAAATATTAAATTTAACAATTAAATTATCAAATAAATCGCGATATTTGAAATACAAATTACTTAGTCTACAAAATTACCTTTTCTAATTTTTAAAACCAATTAAATATTCAAAATTCAAATACCTAAAATTTTGGATCGTTACATTCTTCTCCCCTTAAAAGAATTTCGTCCTCGATATTGCCAAGATTAGAAAAATGCCCAAACCCATTTCTTTTTTTTAAACCAATTAGTTGAAATAACTTCCCAAATCCATTTAGACCTTTACCTTCCCAAAACCAATTTGTTGAAACATTGTAATTACTTTTACTAAGTTTCCAAATTTATTCATAGATTCCAACTAATATCATCTCATCCCATCATTTAAGTTATAAATCAAAATCAAATTTTAATTATCAAAAGCTTTCTAAATTATTAATTTTCAAAAAAAATTCGGCGTCTCCTTTGCACGGCTAGATCAGAACAACCACAAATCTTCGTTACGGGCCCAAACCAACAAAAAGAAAACAAAGCCAAGTGGCTCAACCATAAAGCCATCAAATCGAACAACAATATAAACATGTACCTTTTGTCTAGCAACCAACTCATGAAATCAAAAGCATCAAATTAGCTGTTGCTTTTAAATACTTGCATCTTATTTACCAATGATATCTAATCATATAATTCAAAATCATATTATTTTGCATTTTCAATTTCCAACATTTGCTTTATTTAAGTCCATACGATGTATATATATCATTGATACGCAATATCAAATCCGATCGCTCGCTTGATCACACAATTCCACTTCCAAACTAGTATCGTTCACCCGACCACTCTAGTGCGAACTCGTATCTGGTTCCTTAATTAGAAACCATCATTCTCCTTGCATAGCCATACTATGATAGAGAAAATTTGGAATAAATCAAAAATCCATATCCAGTGTTCGCTGTCGAGAATCGAGTGAAAAATTCCCACTCGGATCGATATGAATTATCTTAAAATTCTATGCTTTAATATGGATCAAACCATTATGCAAATAAAGTAATATACGTACAACTTATGTATTTATTTCAATTGATTTCTTAGTTATCCCAAATTCCCTTTCAATTCACATTCACTTCATTCATTTCTTTTATTCACCTTCCATTGATCTTCATTCGATTATTCACATTCACTTATTTACTTAGTATATTCCTATAATACCAATTTCACTTAAGAATTATTCCCTTAAATTTTCTTAAGTCTATTATAAACAAAAAGTTCTTATGTTTATTACCACTTCACAACTTAAGTCCTTATTCACTTCTAACCAAACTCAATTCCATTCTCCAATTTCAACATTTTATTTTATCAATCAACATTCTCAACCATATCTAAATAATTACTAATTTAATTAGCTCATTTCATTAATTTATTTCAAATCTTAATCAATTCAATTTCCAAAAACTATTTCATTTAGCCTAACTTAGGCTAAATTTTTAAAATTCACTTTATTTAACTTCATTTAAGTTAAATTTTATTTCACAATTCAATTTCAAATTTTTACTTTTCTTGCATTCACATTCAATAATTTAAAACATGGCTTTAACTTGCAAATTTACAAATTTATTAAGTTATCAAACTTATTTATCATATTTTCAATAACACTTAATTAAAAATTCCTAGAGTTCAAACACCTTATTCTTATTTATTTCAAATTATTTTGAAATTCTATATATATAAAAAATTCCCTTGGTATATCAAATCATTCCTTTGGATGTTGAAATCCAAACTAGTTTTACCAAAACAAAACTCCAATGGTAGTAATTCCTCTTTTGGAAACTCAAAAATGAATATCGATGATGCTGCAGTCATCACCAAAATTATTTCCCAACGACCGAAGTGAGTTCAGTGCTTTCTATTCCTTTTAAACCCTTTAAATATTTTTATCCAAAAGAATTTCCAAATAAAAATATTATTATTTTTTAAAAATTTGAAAAATTATATTCAAAACCAACGGGATTTAAATTTCAACATTTCCAGCTATTAAATCCTTTATAAATCGTTTTTATAACCCATATTCATATAATATACTTCTGAGATTTTATTTTAATTTATAAATCATATATTTATATGATCTAGTCTTTGGTTGTAACAAATATTTTTACTTGTTAATCTTGCTTTCATTATAATATCAACTTTTATTCGATCACAGCAACAAACTATAATAGTTTAACATTATCATTTCCTAACAACCAAGCATACCATATATTCCATAATAATTTGTGAAAAACTATTCTTTTATATATAAAATAAAGAGGGTAAAATTACCATTTACCTAATTTTAAAACAATACCATGTCGAATTGCTTTGTTCAAGTGTTTAGAGATTCTATCATTAACGTTAATTACTCGTATTGACCAGAATCCATAAGCCACTTAATAGATCATCCAACACAATATAAAACGATTTTTATATCACTAACAAATACGCGCTCATATATATACACACACACTCAAACTCATTCTAGGGTGCTACAGACCCTGCCTCTAAGGAGTACCCCACCAAAGCCAAGGTTCTCGCTTAACCTTTAGCTCTGATACCAAATGTAATGAACCAGATTTTTGGACCCTCGAAAATTGACACTAATGCGTCCGTTATATTTCATGCTAAGAAATCGAATGCCGGAAAACCCGATTGTTAGAAAAAAAGAAAAAGGAAGAAGATAAGAAGAAAATTAAACAACATAGAATCTCACAGCGGAACGAATAAACTATAATATACCACAAATCTTTACACAAAAGAAAAACTGTAATATGTTTATATACAACATCTATCAGAGTATACTAATCCATTTCAGCTTTTACAATTATAACAGCATGTCCTCACAATTGCTAATAACACAATAATGAATATAACATAAAATAACGATCTACGTAAATACGTCTCAGGACCTCCCACTCGTCCCTTCAAGCTTCCAGCGTCCAATCTAATCTATAATATCGTCGATCTGACCCAAGCATTATAATAAAATAATAACTGGGTAAGTCTGGAAAACAGTGTGAGAAAAACACACCCAACTGGATTTTTATAGTTATATAAAATCTTTGAAATCAAAAGGTATCTCATGAGACCACGCCGCACATAAACACGGATGGGTTTTTACCTTACGATAACCAAAACATTTTATATGAAATCTTTTGATATTATAATAGTGTCTAGATACAAATACTTATTAATCTTAGCTAAAGTTATTACATTAATTAAATTCCAACATAATAGGTATACAACTAAGACTGTAAAGGTGCATATTGGAGATTGGATTCGATTGTATGAAAAGGTAAGGGACTACCTTCTGAAGGTACACCTCTAGATAAATGCACCGGGGTCTGACAAGAATATCTTATACCCCAGCCATACAGGACTGGCCTACCACTTGACTAGTAGTACCGAATATGATCACCCTCCATTAAAGGGCCCCGAAGCATACTAATGAGAGATAATAACCGATCTAGATTCGAAATGACCATGCCCTAAATGGAGCGAACCACTTGGCCTTGCTGCATGCTTGATTTTTGTCATTTTTCGGTTGAAGAGGTTTGAGGCTACGTTTTACCTTTTGAATAGCAACTCCACTTGGAATGCTAATACTGGTTTCCAGGCTATAATGCAATGATAGCGTTCATCCATACAAGTTGTTCTGGGCTTAAACAAACCAATCTCTTCAAAGATCATTGTCTTCATTATCCTCAAGATTTCACAATTCATAACGCTCAAATCGGATCGAAGTGGTTTTTGGATAATTAAATCTCATCCCGATCTCTTCGAAATGATCAACGAATTTGGCCAGATTTGACAATCGGTTATTTGATTAATACACACGTAAGCAGTCACTATTCCCATATATTAAATCTTTCAAAACATTTATTTCAGAATATCTTCACAAATATATATATATATATATATATATATTCAAATCTCTTTCCATATTTCAATATTTGAAAACAATTTCGAATACTTATATCCATAACAAGATATTTTCAAACCGTATCAGTACTTAGAAATATTTCCAAATTCAATTTATAACTTATTTTATGAATTCAAGTCATTTTTGAAGTTTTTGAGTCTAACTATTTGGGAAATTTCTTAAGTTTCCAGAAATCTCATTTTAAGATTTCTCTTATAGAATCACATCCTTTCAGTAAAATCCGATTAAAAATATCGATAATATTTATAAATAAATTCCACTTACTTACTTTTAAATTCTATGTAAAATAATAACTATTTTTAAATAATAACAAATTATTTTTAAAACACGTTTTAAGTAATTATTTAAAAAATTAAACCCTTTTAAATAATCAACAATAACTCATTCATAATTAATTTTTATATAAAACCAATCAATTTACAAAGCTTATTATAAAAATAAAAATTCATTTTTAGTAATATTAAATATTTGAAAAACCAACTGCCCAAAATATTTTAATACAGATAACAGCTTTTAAACTACACAGTTTAATAGATAAAAATCACTTTTTGAAACAAACTTAACTTCTCGATAAAAATGTATTTTTCAAATTCCAATATAACCAATTTTATATTTATAAATCTCTCTCCATTCATCACAAATCAATTTACGTTTCCACTTCCATAACCCTTTTCCAAACTCCAAAACAGAATCCCCTATTTCTTTCTAAACTGATTTCCATATCTCATTATAAATTCTCACTGTGAATTTATATTTCCAATTTATCAAATGATAATCATTTCACTTCATTGTTTATAAATTTTATAAACTCAATTCCAGTTTATAACAGGTTTATATTACTAAAATCCATTTATAAACTGATTTCTAATAAAATTCCATTTATGAATTTATTTCTTAAATAATCCAAACTATATTCCAAAGCCATTCAAATCACGATATTGACTTCCATTTCATATTTAAGAATCTCATTTAAAAATCGTTTGTTTAAAAATCTCAATTTAAAATTATCTATTTGAAACCATTCTACGAAATAGCTAAATAAATATCCAAAACCCAAACATTTATTTTATCCAAATCAATTCCTTTTTAAATAATCCCAAAATTCAATATAAATATTTTCATTTTCAAAACCGCCTTTGAATTTCCTTTTTAAATTCCAAAAATATTATCTATGGTATTTATAATACCAAAATTAAGGTTAGTGCTACTATAGCATCCAATAAATTCAAATCACATCATAATCTATAACAGATTATTCAAAACACATCATATATCACTATATATTAAATTAAAATCAATCATTTTTTAGGAATCCAGTTGGATCCCTCCAACCCGTTTTTCCACAACCATAGATATTATATAATCACAAAAATATAACCATCGCTCTGAGGCATGATATCGCAATAAAAAGGGTCATCCGCTATTTTGCGGAGAGCATAGTGTCTTATCCGCTCCAATAGGTGGGAATATTCAATCCAACTAATATAAAAATAGTCATTCATCCAAACAATCATTCAATATTTTTTATCCACTATATATATTATACTAGTTATCCAAAAAGGTGAGTTGAACTCTCCTTTATTCCAGTTATTGCCGGGAGTTCCGATTCCGATCGAATCAACGAAAAATTCAACTAGCTCTATTCATTGCTGAACCAATTTCATATTGAAGTATTTATTGATACGATCCTAACGTGACTAATCACGTTTAATTTGGACCTAAAATGAATTAGATATTAAATTTATAACTATACTAATCAAATAATATAATTAAAACTTAATTACAATCATAATCCCTCCACTATCCTTATTTAAAAATAAAACCCGCTCCTTCAATACAATCTCCCCTGTTCGACTTCGACATACCCATGGGTGATCGAAGAATCGATCGCCTCCTCCACCTAAGGCCATGAACCGCCACCGCAACCTTAACCAAGCAATCCCCCAACTCCACGTACCTCCTGCCACCACCGCGACCCTCCATAGTGCCGCATTAACCACGAACTGATGCGAAATACATTTGCATTCAACCTGATAAATTTCGATGCCATCCTCGACAAAAGCCACCAAACTTCGCCTGCATGTTGCCCTACCTATCCTCTACAATTCTCCTTCAGACCCCTTCGCCCCTCAAACGGCAACGACATCAGAAATTCAATAAAGCCGAAACCCACCACTTCACGTTCAACCAAGATTCTTCGCCTCCATGCCACGATCTGAGGTGATCCAGCTATTGATATGCTTTACCAAGCCGAGACAAACACTTTCCTAGTTGATCATCTCACCTGAAACGACATTAAATGGCCTTGACGAATGTCAGCCGTAGGAGGGAGGATGAATTTGAAGAGAAAAAAAGCAAATGTACTCTCAGGTGGCTCACGATTTATGTGTAAAATAGGTGTAGGTTGTGCGGCTGATGGAATGTATTGTGGCTGATAAAGATGTGTTGTAAAGTTAAATCAAAGAAATTATAATATTTAAAATTCAAGATATCTAGATATTTAATTTCGAACCCTGGTCGAGGCATGCCACCTCGCGTTCCTAATGTTATACTCTTATTCCTAACGCAATGGAACAAGTTTCGGGACCTTATTTGATCGTATGGAGAAGATGGCTTTTTGAACCCAATTATTATATTAAATTTCTAATATTAATTTCAATGCGTTTAGATCTCCCATGACCCAACAATACGTATGATTGCTATGAAATTTGGCATATAATAATTCATCATCACGGAGCCAATGATACTGGTTTCGTCGAAACTCTAGACAGTGCTCCGGAAGGCTATTTTCACTTGTTAATTAAAACGAATTAATTTCAAAATTAGTTATAAATCCATTTTAAAAGTTTTATTACCTTCATTCTTATTAAATAGAATTTAAATAATATTTTAACCATTTTTATCCAACTTAAAAATCCAAGATTCAATTATTTACACAATTTCAATTACTTAATCTAACAATTAAATTATCAAATAAATCGCTATATTTGAAATTCAAATTACTTAGTCTACAAAATTAATTTTTTCAATATTTAAAATCAATTAAATATTCCAAATTCAAATACCTAAAATTCTGGATCGTTACATTAGCGGCGGTTATTTTGGTAAAGAATTTGAAAAGTTGAGGCAACCAATTACAGGTCTACACATGGCAGGTTAGTTAGACAAAAATTTGATTTAAGTGGCATTAATCAACTTTTAATTAGAAAAGAAGGTTCCACCTCTAATAGAAGCACCTTTCGACTCAGAGCTTCCGCCTTTAATCAAGTCGAAACCCCACTAAGCCGAAACCAATATATAAGGTATCACTTAGATGGTACGTAGTGGATTGGAGAAAGAAGTAAGGCTAGGTTTCGAAAGCATAGCTTCTGATGGGGTTGATTCCCTTGTTTGTTTTTAAAACAAGAGAAGCAGCTGCCTTTATTTTATTAAAGCATTCGAAGGAGTCGAAGCATATGTTTTCGAAAGAGGTTTTTAATGGCTTTCGAAGGGGTTGCCATGAATTTATGTTTTAAAGAATAAGCTTTCAAATGGTTTCTTTAAAATAATGTTTTTGAAAGAGGGGGTTCCGAACCTAGTCGAAGCCCTACTGCTGTTCTTTTGCCTTTTGAGTATATTGAAGTCATCAATGCCTTCGAAGGGTTGTTTTGTTTTAAAGATGTTTTAAGCCATCTCCTAAATTATTTCAAAAGGTCCAAGGATTACGAAGGCAATGGCTTCGAAAGGAGGTTTCGATGCTATCCTCAGTATTTTGTTCAAATGATTTGAAACTTTCGAAAGAGATGGTGTCAACGCCATCAAGTTTTCCCCAATGCTTTTATATCATAAAGAATGGTTTCAAAAGAGATACTTTCGATTAAATTCACTCTGACCCAAATGATATTTTTAAGTATAAACCCAATGGTTTCGAAAGAAATTCTTTCAATGGTTTCAGAAGGGATACTTCCAAAAGTTTTGAAAGAAGTACTTTCAATATGTTCGAAAGAGGTACTTTCAATGGTTTCGAAAGGGGTACTTTCAATTGGTTCGAAGTTATGCCTCTAAAGTTAAATGCTAATACTTTAATACATTCGAAAGGTTTCGAAAGAAAGATTTTAAAGTGTTCGAAAAGCAGGAGCCTAATAATTTGAAGATAGATTTATATGCTTTCTAAGGAGGTTATCCAGTGAGGTCGAAAGTAAGGTTTCGAAGGTTTTCGATAGCCTTTGTTTTTCAAAGCAAATAACCCAATCTCATTTCAATTAGAAAACCATGGCATAAATAAATAAAATGCTAAGAAAAAGAGTTTTTGAAGAAGTTTATTTTGATTAAAAGGTTAAAGGGATTAACCAAGTTATTGTGTTTGCTCTTCATATATGTACATATTCACATTGTAATGGACCTATAACTATAATTTGGGGAAGTGTAGAATAACTAGCTAGGTTGACCCAGTAATGAATATAAATTAAGTTAACTCCTGAATGAGTAGAATTGCATCCAGAAGGTCAGGAAGACCATAATATAGGATGCTAAAATATTAAAGAAAGATATTGGCAGGGGCTAATAGGTTTACAGTAAGCCCATGAAAACTATGTATAAGAAAAGGTATTGGCAGGGGCCAATAAGTTCATAGTAAGCCTATGAAAACTTTGTACAAATGAAGATGTCAGAAAGATAGGTTCATAATTTGCCCATGAAAACTATGATTAGATATTGGTAGGGACCAATAGGTTTGTAGTTAGCCCATGAAAACTATATTTGGATTAAGACATTAACAGGTATCAATAGGTTCCTAGTTAGCCTATGAAAACTAGGATATAAGAGTAAAGATATTGGAGTTATCAATAGGTCTCTACCAACCCATGAAAACTAGGATAAGAGTAAAGATATTAGGGTTACCAATAGGTTCTTAGTGATCCCATGAAAACTATGTAACTGGACAGGTAGTCCATAATTATTTTACCGTTTATTAGTCAGCCCATGAAAAATCATAGGTTAGTAGTAATCCTAGAAACTATAATTAAGACGGATAGTCAAAATGAATGGGAATGGGTAATCCAGAATTGGTTTACTTGTTTTGCATATCATTCTATTATATTATACTATTTTGAGATGTTTTAACCATTGTGGATGCAGGAGCATAGTATATGGTTTTATAAAGGTTTTAGGATACTAATAAGAGAAAACCCCATTTCTTTAAGCGGCATGGTCTCACTAGATATCTAAATGATTTGAGATGGTAGATTATTATTCATACAAGGCTTTATGTCTGACTCCAAGTTTATGTTTACCTCTTAAACTCTCGGGTACTCAATTGATTTTAATTAGTTTGAGAGTTGAGATTTTCAGGTACTTCATTATACGAATAAAGCTTTCGGAGACGTGCAGGAGGCATGATAGATATCTAGAGTTCTCTTTTATTTGATTCTGCTATGTTGTTTGTAATGACAAAGTTGTTAAATTGCTTGTATGTACTCTGATCATCCAAGCGGCATCTTCATATGTCGCTCTTGGCATATGTTATAATAAATATATATTTTCTCTAAACATGGTTATGTAATGAATTGGAAATGTTTTGAAATGGAATATGATCTTGTTTGATGTTTTAATTTTTTTCCATATTCATGTGTTTCTGTGTACTAATGTATCTAACATCACCGTATTTGGTCGTCGAGGATTAATAACTGTGGATGGCTACAGTATCCATACCCATTAGTTTTGGACCTCCAAGTAGGGGGATTATACATTGTGGTTATACATGTTCCTTCAATGTGCTTTTATGAAAACAATTAGAAGGCCTTTAAAAAATTCAGCTTACTGGATTAATCAAGCTTAATTTAAAGGTTAGATTTTTTTTATTATTTGTCTTTTCATTTAATTTAAGGTTGAATTTGCTATTTTTATTCTAATTTCTAATTATAAAACTTTGTTTTGAGTTTCTATGCCTAAAGCTCTATTTTCGTCTTCTTCTTTTTTTAGTTTGTATAGTTATAAATATGGTTCCCTCCATTTGTCATGCGAAATTTACTAATTTGAGAATTTATGGAATCTACAAAATCTCATGTTGATTTTAAAAATCTATTACATGTAAAGTCGAACCTTTTGTTTTATTCTTAAGTTTTGTTTCATAGCTTACTTTCATTTGATTTTTGTTTGTTTACTATCATTTTGTATATTATTTACTTTTAATCTTGTTGCTGTAGGTAATTTCAAACTGTTATTAAAAGTTCAATTCTAAATATGTGTTCTTTCAACCTTCTTTATTCAAATGTTTTATGTTGTCTTACAAGGCCTAAACTTATTTTTGTAAAAGGGAAGGACAAACTTTACAGTCAAATTAGTTTCTAGGACACACATCCACATAAATTAATTTCAAAGCCAAAGTCAGCAGAATAATTACTTTTGAGGCAAAGTCAGCAGTCCGATTACTTTCAAGGACAAAATTTCATAGATTTTTAAGCCTTAAAAACCAATTATTTTGCATTTTGTCTTTAAATGTAATTATTTCAATTGTGTGTTCTAGAAACTAATTACACTTGCTAAAGAGGCCATTGTGGCTAATTTCCACTTTGTAAAATCTTATATTAACCATTTTTGTCAACCTTGATCTTGCTACATCTTTTAATAATGTAATTTAATCATCTTTTCCTAAATCTTATTAAGCATCGAGGTGATTATAAATGATTTTTACATAAAGTGGTTTGAAATTATGTTGTTTTTATTTTTTCTAACTTGGAGAAGTTTATCGGAAGGATCATGACAAAAAATATTACCATGAAACTAACAAAAAGAACTATTTGGTACAATTTCATTTAATTTGGATTCATAAAATGTAACATCCTCCGATTTGAGGCCCGCAACTAAGCACTACAGATACTGCAGTCATCTATAGTATTAATTCCCGATGAAAAAAATGAGATTAGTTAATTGAAACTATAGCATCAAGAGTACATGAACAAGAAAAATTTTCAAAACACATTTCATTAATAACTTTCAAATTTATTACATAACCCCATTGAATTCACGTTCAGAGAAAATATAAGAATTATAAATAAATTCCAAGAGCGACATATGATGATGCCCCATTGGATGATCAAAGTCTAACTACTTGACAGTTATAATTCCTGTCATAACATTTATTTAAGCAAAATATGAACTTCAAACAACATAGCGAAAATAACTTCTATTATTAGCTTGCCTTATGCACGTCTCTGAAAGATTATTCGTCCAACCTGAAATGCCTGCTCTTAATGTACTCAAATGAGCATCCAAGAGTTTAAGGGGAAAAACAAAAACTTCGGGCTAGATAAGAAGTCTGGTGTGAATAATAATGTACTATCTCAAATCGTAGTAGATGTCTAGTGAGACCATGCCGTTGAGTGGAACGGGTTTTCGTCTCACTAGTATTTTATCCAAATATGTCAATAATAAATCATACACCTACAACCATAATGGGTAGAATAAAACATAACATGCTCATACTCATGCATGCAACATGGGTAAGTCAGACTAATCTATTGTCCTAGGAATGCACACCTAAGGTTTACACTTCCTGAAAATAGATGATCTGTCTTATCATAGTTTCCCTAGGGTCACTACGAACCTAATAATTGTTCAGGCTAACCAATAACCTATTGGGCCAACTCGTGCCAACTCGGGACAAAACTTTAACCAAATATTCCAAAATCTTCGAATACGGTTAGGAAGAAACTAGACTGGCTATTCGAATCATAGTTTTCCTAAGGTCACTATGAACCTAATAGTTTTGCAGGCCAACCGATAATCTTTTTATGTGATCATATAGAGCGACAAGTTTCTTTCTATGCGTAAACCTCCGTCTTACTAATGACAAGCCCTACGTACTGGAATTGCGGACCTTTACCAATCAAGGGATAATGGCTGAAGCATATGGCACGACCTTATACCAGTCTCATATTTGCACTTATTATCTAGTTTTAAATCCATGAGTCATATTTCTTTTGATTAGTTCAAGGCATCCTAACATAATTGATCTATTTGATCTCTTGGATGTAATTCTACTCACTCAGGAGTTTAGTCTGACCATACTCACTATTGGAACAATCTAACTAGTAATTCTATTCCCAAATCCCAAGATGCAGTTATGGGTAATGCATATGTGAGTATGAAAATGGTAAAAATGTGCAAATTTAACCGATTAAATGATACCAAGAAGGTATATCATCATTCATCAAAATATGTTCAATCAATAGTCACATCCATAGCAAAATTACTTAAGTTTAAGTGATATTTTCCTTTGGAAAATTCATATAAAAATTAAGCTAAACCACCATTTCATGTCCTTAAAAATGTTTATCTTTAAAAATGATAAACCTCTTGAATTATTTCTTTAAAACGAGGTAAACATGATCCAACACTTAGCCAAAATCTTATGCCAAAGCACTACCTTCTTTACGTAACATTTAAGCCATTTGCTATCAAAACGTGGATGCCAACCTTTAGAAAACATGGGCTATCAAGCCCCTAAACAATGCTTTTAAGTTTGCAAAAAATAAGGCTATCGCGCTTTTAGAAAACATAGTTATCGAGCCTATAAACATAGCTATTTAATTTATAAAACATTAGGCTATCGAGCAATTAAAACATTGACGTCAAGTTTGTAAACATAAGGCTATCGAGCCTGTAAAACAAGGTTATCGAGTTTGTAAAGCATGTGTTTTCCAAGCCGCTAGAATATAGTTATCGAATATCTATATAGAAGATATCGAATTTCAACAATGCGTGGGGTGTCGAGTTTCTCAAAAATATGTGGTGCCGACCATTAAACCTCACATTTGCCTAAGGGTTTTAGGGTTATCGACCGCTTTACTTGAGGGTGCCGAGCCCATAAAACTTTAAGGATGCCCATTTTTTAAGAGACATAAGCAAATAAGAGGTGCCGAGCCTCTAAACACTTCGGAAAATGTGAGGTGTCGAATCCTCTAAAACACAAGGTGTCGAATTCATCACATAATAATCCTACAGCTATCCCATGCATTCGCCTTTGTAGTTATCTTATATCCATGACAGTAGGGGTATCGAGCCTCTAGACTACTGAGCCAATGAAATTCTGTAAATACTTTAAAAACTGATTTATTTCCTTCTTAAGCTAAATTTTTTTTACTAACTCTTGCCCCATGTCAAATTATTATTGGATAACAACTTACTTTTCAGTTTTCGTCAGAAATTGCTTATAGGTCTCATTCTACCTTCTCAAATAATTTACAAACCCTTATAATTGAGTGGAAATTGCTACAAGGGCCTCTTTAGCAAGTGCAATTAGTTTCTAGGACACACAACTGAAATAATTACTTTTAAGGACAAAATACAAAATAATTAGTTTCTAAGGCCTAAAAACCTATGAAATTATGTCCTTGAAAGTAATTGGACTGCTGATTTTGTCCTTAAAAGTAATTATTCTGCTGATTTTGGCCATGAAATTAATTTATGTGGATGCGTGTCCTAGAAACTAATTGGACTGCAAAATTTGTGCTTCTAGTGAAATGCCCCATTAATTAATATATTTTATTTATATTAATTAAATACTTTTCTAGAATTATAAATTCATAGAAAATTATAACGATTTGGAAAAAATCCCTAAAAGTGGCCCAAAATCCAAAATTCCTTCTTTTTCATATATTAAAATTTCGGGACCAAAATATTAATTTAATTATTTTTAATAGTTAAAACTTGAAATACACACATTTTCCTCTTAGGGATTTCATACAATATTCATACGAACTTGAAAAATTATAAAATTGAAAACCCATCTTCAAAACAATATTTTACACAACATGTCTAAATTTCAAATCAATAGGAGATCATAAGTTTAGGTTTTACCCTCAAAACCTATTAAAACAATTTCATAAAAATTCCAATAAATCATCATTCAATCCAATAATAACAATCATAAATTAAAGCATGACATATTTTCATAATCAATAGGAAGTCAGTCATAAATCCAAATATAATCATAAATTAATAGGATGTATGCTATTATTCACCTTAAATTGGATAAGGGAGATTGAGATTTGATGTTTATTAATTCCCTTAGTTTTCCTCTTTGATTTCCTCATGCTTTCTTCTTAGTAATGGACAACCTTTATTTAATTTGTTTTGGTTTTGAAATGAAAATGTGAATTAATGAGAGAGATGAAGGGTTTAGGGAATGAATTAAAGGATTATTCCCATTATGTCTATCTCATAAATTCCTTTCTATTTTATGTTTAAAATAATCATCTTAATTGATTAATTAAGGCCTGATCCAAATTAGTTAACAAGTCTCGTTCTCCTTATCACCTCACATTATTCTATTTAATTTCTCCTTATCTCTAATCCTATCTTTTGTCTTCCAAGTACGGTCTTTCCCATTGTCACTCGACTGGACTTTCACTAACTTGACTGTCTTGTTTTTTAATCTGTTCTCGTCTCTTGCTACAACATGGACTGGTTATGTAACAAAAGTCATCTTCGGTTCCACTAATAAATCTTCCAATACGGTCAGTCCAATAGTAGTCTCTGAATCATGCACACACTTCTTGAGATGAGAAATATGAAAAATATTATGGACTTCTGCCAAACTATTCAGTAACTATATTCGATAAGCGGGTTGTCTGATCTTTTCTATGGTAGGAAACAAACCATCATAACTCGGTACCAATTTCCCTAACTTCCCAAACTATATCACACCCTTCATCGATGATACTTTATAGTCTCCAACTGAGAACTCTAGATCCTTATGCCTCTTATCTGCATAATTTTTTTCACCTAGACTGAGCTTCCCTTATCCTTTCTCGGATTGACTCAATCTTTTCTGTAGCTTCTCTCACTATATCTGGACCAAGAACCAACCTGTCTCCTGTCTATGACCAACATGCCAGTGAATTGCATGGCCTTATGTAAAGGACTTCAAAAGGCATCATTCCTATACTAGTTTGATAACTATTATTATATGAAAACTCAACTAAGTGTAAATGGTCTTCCATGACTCTCTAAAGTCTAGTACAAAATATCTAAACAAATCATCAAGAACTTTGTCATCTCTTTCCATTTACCCATCTGTTTGTGAATGGTAAGCGGTACACATCTTTAGCTTGGTACCAGCACTTTTTGCAAAATCTTTCAGAATTTACTAGTGAATAAAGTATCTCTATCACTGACTATGCTATAAGGAATTCTATGCAGTCTTACAATGTTCTTCATAAACAACTTCGCCAAAGTAGGCGTCGTTCTTGTCAGCTTAAGGGGAATAAAGTGCGCATTCTTGCTCAGTCTATAAACCACGACCCAAATGCTTTCATTTCCGGTATTCGACCTTAGAAACCCATCAATAAAATCCACAGGTATAAAATCTCATTTCCAAAGTGGAACTTCTAAAGGTTGAAGCAATTCACTTGGCTTCTAATGCTCATCTTTTACTTGCTGACAATTCAAACATCGTCTCACCCATAAGCCTACATCTCCGTTCATCCCTTTCTAGAAGAAACTTCTTTTCATATCCAAATACATCTAAGTTCCTCCAGGATAAATAGTAAACTTCGATCGATCATATTTCCTAAGAACTTCCTTCCTTATGTCACAAACATCTGGAACACACAACCAACCATTCTTCCTCAACCATCATTTTGGTTAAGACTAAAATCTTTTAAATCATCAATCTTAGTTCCCTCTTTAAGTCTCCTAATCCATTCAGCTAGCAATGGACCATCTCTCTATTTAGAAGCAATTCTTTCGATCATTACCAGTAGAACTTCCAAATAGGATCACATTGCGGTATTTCGACTAGAACTAGCTGTTGACCTTAACTGCATACCACAAGTAGTCAACACCTCCAAATCTTTCCATTCTGCCAACATAGCGAACACCATGCACTAATATTTTCTACTAAGTGCATTCTCAACTTTATTTTCTTTCCCTGGCTTATACTCAGTACCAAAATCATAAGCCGCCAAAAACTCTAGCCACCTTTGTTGTCTCATATTCAACTCCTTCTGAGAGAATAAGTACTTCAAATACTTATGATCCGTAAATAACTTGAATTGTTCTCCCAACAGATAGTGTCCCCATAACTTCAAAGTAAAGATCACCTTTGCTTACTCTAAATCATGAGTTCGATATATAACTATTTGTGATCGAAGAAGTCGAGAAGCAAAGGCAATCACTTTACCATTTTGCATTAAAATAGCTCCTAACCATGTCCCGCATGCAGCATTATGTACCACTTAATCTTGATTTCCTTTTGCAACAACTAAAACAATCACATTAGTCAATAAAGATTTTAGTTTTAGGAACGCTTTATTACATTTACCGGTCCAAGCAAACTTTAGGTCCTTTATTAGTTTAGTCATACGTGCCGCTCTATAAGAGAAATCCTTGATGAATCTCCGATAATAGCCAGCTAACCACAGAAAACTTCTTATCTTGGTTATTTTCTCGGGTCTGTTTCAATTATTAGCAGCTTCAATCTTAGCTGGATCTACTGATAACCGATTTTTTGAAACTACATGTCCAAGAAACTTCACTTTTTTGTTCCAAAAATGACATTTTGAAATTTTCTCTTTTAGTTGATGCTACCTCACATTTCTAGCACTATTATAAGATGAACTTCATGACTTGTTTATTCTTAGAATATATCAGAATGTCACCAATAAACACTAATATGAATCTATCCAAATGCTTCCGGAAGATCCGATTTATCCAATCCGCAAAGAAAGCAAGCACATTGGTAAGTCCAAAGGGCATGACTAACCATTCATATGAACCATATCTTGTTCGAAATGTTATTAATGGAATGCTTTCCTCTGTCATTCTCGATTAGTGGAAACCTATTATGTAACAACCTACATTTTTGATAACTAAAAATATTAAACTAAATAAAATTTTGAAATTTAATATGGTGAGAGATTAAATTTATTATTTATTAATGAGAAGAATAATTAGAATATGATTTAATAATGTTGTTTGAATGTTATAGACAACTATTTTAATGTAATTTCAATCAATTGAAAATTTAATTTGGTTATAATTATAGATAAGGAATAAATTCAATGTTGTACTAATGTTGAAATTATATGTTATAAATTGGAATAGGTTTATTATGGAATATAAAATCAATTATTAATATGTAAACTTATTAGCTTCTGTTAGTAAACAATAAATTCATAAATGTGTTTGAATTACTAATGTGTAATAATTATTTTAATTATTATTTGTTCCATTTGAAATTAATTTGGAAATCTATAAAATTTAATGAAATTGAAATATTACATTTAATATGGTAAAGGATGATAACTGTAGAATATGAATGTGGTAAAATGTAAACAAATCTTTACTACTAATAAAGAAAACTCCATGAAATAATTTACTTGATGTCTTTTTGAAATACCCAAAATGCCCGTTACTTCCTTACAGGCTAAAAAGGTAGATATCATCCTTCAAGTATTATGCATATATGTCATTTATCCTCTCCATATTATTACAATTTTATACAATCTACACAAGCTAACAACTTGCTAATTCATATACACTAACAATTTTGATATTTTCGATGATGTGGGACTATTCTTAATATCTGTGCTAATCCATATCTCTATCTCTATCTCTACTACTAATAAAGAATATTCATTGAACTAACCTACTCGGTGTCTTTTTGAAATTTCGAAAATGCCCTTACCCGTGTGCGAAGCACGGGTCCATACTAGTGTTAATTATATTCATAAGGTAATAGCTGATTTAATAATAAGAGTGTAAATCGAGATAAAAGAATTTGATTAAAATTAAAATGTAATTAACTAGGATTTTATTACAGTTGTAATTGAACGTTGAATTTAGCGAAATATTTTAATACTGGATTTAACATGGAAATGTATTGTAATAGACTATAAATTTCTATGTAATCAAGAATGATAAAATTGTTAAATTTTATATTTGATTTAAAGTGATTAAATGAATTTAATAATAATTTATTTAATTAACGTGGAAAATAGCCATTTTGGCCATTGTCTCGGATTTCGACGAAACCAGTTTCATCGAATTCGTAATAGTAAATTATTATAGGATTTCAAGTTTCGTAGCGATCATACTTGTTGTTTGATCGTGTAAGCTCGAAATGCGTAGAAATCAATAAAAAGAATTTAAATGGATATAATTTGATTTTAAAAGATAACTTCTATAAACAATAGAATTAGGGTTTGAAAATAGTTTTATTGAGTTTAAAAATATCAAAAACCTATATTTTGATATATGGGATGACCACTTACGTTCTGAAAATGAAATGGGCTTTTTCCATCTTTGTTATCGTTTCGACCCAATTCGATATGTCCATTCGTTATTATCCATCAGTCTATATAAATAGTTACTTCTTGAAACCCTAGCAGCTTTCTGATTTCATTTGCTGTATGTACAAATTTATGCTCCTTCTTTCCTTCCCAACGACAGAACCCTAATTTCAATTTCAACCCAAAACTCTAATTCCAATTTCAAATTCAAACTTCAGAATTCAAACTCATCAAACCTCATCAAATTGTATATCGTTGGAAAGCTCTCTATGAGCATAATCTACTTATGTAATTCCTTTTTCAGTTGGAAATACGGTTTGGCCAGAATTTTGGGAAGAAAATTCAACCATCCATCCTAGGGTTTTCAATTTGATGGTGAATCGTCGACCGTTCGACGATCGAGGAGTGGCAGCTTGTGGAGGACGTCGAGCAAAGTGCATCCATGGTGATAGTTCGTGTCATCATGGTTGGGTTTTCCCAGAAATGGTGATATAGATGCTACAGCAACTATTTCTGGCCACCTAAGGCTTGTGTGCGCAGTACATAGGGTCGATGGGAGGTGGTGGCGGCAATAGCGGTCTTGGATTAGGTTGTAAGAGCTTATGGTGGCCGTGATTGTTAATCATAGGGTGGCAGTTGTCGGTTATCTCATGCTGTAGGGTTTGTGTACGCGATGAGTTAGGGTTTCTGAGGTAAGCGATTTTACGAAAATTCCCTTGTCTTATTTTAATTTTTTATTTAAAAATTAAATCGTTCTAACTATCATAACTTGTTCGTACAAGCTTGGATATACACGCGGTTTCTTCCGTTGTGATCATATCGAAATTCCGGACAATATGGAACTGGTTTAGTTGGATTCTAAGACTGTTGGATATTTTAGCTTTATTTGGATTTTTAATCGACTAGAAATCAAAGGTGAGTAATTTAACCCACTCACATATACTAAACATTCTTATGTTAGTAAAATTAAATTTATGATGTGATAAGAAATTTATTGATTGCTATTTGGTATTCTAATCTAAATTTAGTTTGAATTTATATCGAATTAAATTATCATCTAAATTAATACTAAATTTCAATTGTTAGTAAACACCTTATAATGATATCCAGTCAATTGTTATGATTTATTGGCTGATTTGGATATTGATTGTGATGGATGTTTATTTGTTGACATTTTAGATGATTGGATGTTTGCATCCATGTAATTATTATGGGTTGAAATGATACATATCCGAATGATCTTATAGATTAGGAAAAATCGTTATGGATTGAAATGCTAAACCCGAGCGATTTTACTGATTTGTAAATTATTGATTCAGGATACGGGTTGAAATGATATATACCCAGAAATTTTAACTATTTTGGGATTGAAATGGTACATACCCTATCACTTGACCATAGGGTATAAAATAATATATGGACACCATTGTACGGTTTTGAATTATTTTCTAAATGGTAAAGTATATTTGATTTATAAACTTGATTTAATGATTTTATGTAAATAATTATACTTGGAAATAATTTTTTTTTTTATGTGTTAAAGCTTCAAATTATAAGTTAATATATGGTTTTAAATGTAAATTTAAGATTTTAACTTATAATTTTATTTAGTTTTAAAATATATATTTTAAATAGCTTAAAATTTAATTTAATAAAAGATTCAATATAGTTTTAATATATATATTTTAAATTTAATTTAATATAATAAGTATGTTTGATTTAAGAAAATAAATATAAACTCTATAATAACTTTATTAGATAAAAGAGTTTTGTACAAGATTTAAGAATTTTGAAAAAGGATTTTTATAAAAGATTTTTTTAAGAGATTTTATAATGTATTTTATAAAAGGATTTTCATAAAGGGATTTTAAAATGGTTTTATAGAGGAGTTTATAAAGGTTTTTATAAAGGGTGTTATAAAAGAACTTGTATAAAGGGATGTCGAATCATTTAAAAGAATTTGCATGGAAGTTTATGAAAAGGAAAAGAGTTGTAAACTGTTTTGGAATTTATAAATAGCTTTATAAATGGTTTTAAAGCCTATAATAGTTTATAAATGGTTTAAGAGAGACTTATAAATTATTTTCGAAATGGATTGAAAGAAATCTTCCTCGGCATTTATAATTATATTTATACTTTTGGAATAAGTATATGGATATCTTGATATGAAGGTATAAACTATTTTCTGGATTTATTATTACAAATGTTTTATAAAATGACCACGGTGTGAAATAAGCGTTTGGTTGTTACATAGACCGGGGTCGGATATTGTCATACTCTCTGCCAATTTCGAAACCACTTTAACAACTGTGCATGTGGTGGAGAATTCAGAACGAAGTAGTATGATCTGACGAACGCTACTGTATGAGGTATGAACGCAGCCCTGACCCCCTAAAGTCAACTTGATGTGACTAAACAGGAGCTATCCCGGGCCAAGTGAGGTCGCTCCTCCTATCGGACACACTTCTTCGATACCATATCTGTTACTTTGTGATTGATTGGTGGCCACCCCTAGATTTTATTATGGGAGTGTGTTTCGAGGTGGACGATAGTAGCTGCTACGCGTTACCACTAGTGCGGTCATGCAGAATGGTAGAATCCTACCCTAGGCATTGCTTCACGAGCCTTGTCATATACCTTATCGAGCCCACTACGATTTTGTTTTATGTCGTACTTATGGAGTGCTCGCTGATAGCCCATCAATTTGGTGGAGTTTACAATATTGTATAGACAACGGCATTTATAAAATGTGTTAAGGGGGATATGGGTAACGCCTTAACGCTATTTTAATACCTTACTTATAGACACTATATATAGCGTATATTACTACATTTAAATAGTTTAACGGATCCTTAGGAGATGAAAATCTTGAACATCTCTTAAGTTATTGCACGCACATTATAGACTGGAGAGGAGATGTAAAATCTCGTAAACATCTCCGAAGCCGTTACACTCATATTTATTTATGTTGATTTAACCTGCATAAGATCTTTTAGTTCTGACTCGAGTGTTTTGTCTTTTCATTACGCTCGGGTCAGCCTGAGCTTTTCAATGTTGAAGACATTATTTCTGAAGGATGAAGACAGAATTTAGTATTATATTATTATTATTCCACTGTATCATGTTGTTTCCACTGCATTATCCTATTACACTTGCTATATGTATAGTTCTAATTGTATTGCAAAAGTGTAATCGAATGTATTTGTAAATCAACTTCATGAACTGTTTATTTGATTATTATATTTTATCATTCCGTTGTGAGATTCTATGTTATGCTTTTATTTCCTTTCTCTTATTCTCTTATTTACCCCATTAGCAACCCTCCCTTTTGAACGGTTTGAGTTTGACATGTGTGGTTTATTATCGATTTAAACCTGTAAAAAAAGGTGGGCCATTACATGTTGCTAAATCCAATTGGAAAAATAACTTGGCTTCACTCAATCTATCAAACAAATCATCTATTCTCGACAAAGGATACTAGTTTTTTATCGTCTTTTCATTTAACTTACGATAATCAATACACATCCTCAACGACCCATCCGGTTTCTTTACGAATACCATAGCCGCTCCCTATGGCGAACTCTTAGTCTAATGAAATTCTTTCATTCTAAGTCCACCAATTGCACCTCTAACTCTTTTATCATTGTAGGTATCATTCTGCTAGGCAGTCTACCTAGAGGTTCGGCTCTAGGTAAAAGATCTAATTAAAAGTCAATATTTCGTCTCAGTGTTAGTCCTGTAAAAGGCTCAAAAATATCTGCATACTCTCTTATAAAAAAATCAATTCACCTCATCTTCCACTTCCATTGCACCCAATAAAGCACATACATCGAAATTGAATTTTCTACCGAGTATATAATTCGATCATAGCTTTCAGGGTGTCTCAATAATATCTTCCTATCCTGGAAAAACATCCTACCATCATATCTGCTTAATCAATCTATACTTAGAATAATCCCAAAACCTACAGAATCAAACACGTGTAAATTACAGGCAAACACATGGCCTAACAGCTCAAATTCTAAATGGTCACATCTCATCCAAGTGCATAACTTTTTATCGGATTCGCCACCCTAAGGAAGTAATAAGGTATGATGGTTCTAGATTTAACTTATCTACCAAACATTGCGAGATAAAAAATGCGATGTGCCAGTATTAAATAATACTTTAATAAGTATATCATGAATCAAAAACTTACCTCCCATCACAAACTTTCCTTTCTCTTCTACGGTCGGTCCAGAAGCTGATGGTTCCAAAGCAAAAACTTTTTCTTTATCAGCCTTGGCCGATTCTGGACATAGATTCTTGTAATGCCCATCTAGTTGCAATTGTAACACTTTACACCATTCTTTTCCCAACCTTCTTTCCATCACTAGATCAATAGTCATTAGCAAAGTGCCCTTGTTTATCACACTTATAGCCAACAATATTAATATTCCCTTTCTTGGCAGCTCCGCCCTTTCGAGCTCCCTTCTTACTAAAGAACTTCTTTGTCTTGCCTTGAAAACCTTTAGTCTCCATAGGCTTGTCACTTATAAATATCAAAAGCATTTCTTCATTCCTTAACGTCATCTCAACCACCACATCACATGGATCTCTAAGATGCGGCATTATTGCCCTGGTAATCTCGAGCTTCAATCCACGAATGAACTACTCATTCCTTTTGATCACGATCGGTATCAGTAGTAGCATATCCGTATATGGATAACTCATCAAACTTAATTGCATACTCCAGTACATACATCTACCCCTGCTCCAATTCTATGAACTTCTTGAGCAAAGTTGGCTTAGTTATCTCAAACAAAAATCTTTCTTAAACCTCCTTCTAAAATCAGCCTATGTCAAATTCTCCTTTGGTATTCCTACAGTCACACCATTCCGCTAATATAAAGAAGCTTCTTGCAATTATCTAGATGCCAACCTCCTCTTATGCTCATCATTCAAGCCTAAGTCAGCAAAAATCCTTTCATACTGCAACAACCAGTTTTCAACTTCAGTAGCACTTATGGCTTAACTTGGAATAATTATTATAAGCAGCTACCTCGGGATTAGCACCTCCCGCATTATCAATGTTTGCTCTAGTCAAACCATCATCAGCTCCTGCTTGCATCATATTCATGAAGAACTAATTTATAATCCCCATATCTACTGGTGGGGTTCCAGAACTCACATTAACATTTGCATTTGGGTTAGCATTTGCTTATCGACCCAGATTCTTTCTAGTATTGGGTCGAACATTTCTATTAGTTGTGGTGCTTCCTCCGTCTAGATTCACTCTTCCATTTTCTACTTTTATATCTTTCTTTCATGTAATCTAGATATGAGTCTTCGTAAGATACAAAAAAGGGTCAAAGGGAGAGGGGAGAATAGAGATATAATACGTACTTATATATAACAAATAATAAATACGTTACTATAGCATTATCACATACCCCAACCTTATTCTTTGATTTATTTGGATTATGTTTTCAAAATCTTTTGAATTTTTACGTAAACCTATGATCTGATACCAAGTTGTAACATCTTCCATTTTGAGGCCCAAAACTAAGCGCTATGGATGTTGCAGTCATCCATAGTATTGAATTTAGGTGACAAAATGGGATCAGTTAATTGTATCCATAACATCAATAGCACATGATTTTGAAAAAAACTCAAAATCCATTTCATCAATAATTTTCACATTCATTACAAAATTCCATCGAATTCACGTTCAAAGAAAATATAGTAATTACAAATAAATACCAAGAGCAACATATGAAGATGCCCCTTGGATGATCAGGGTCTAACTACTTGACAATTATAATTACTATCATTACATCCATTTAAACAAAACACAGACTTCAAAAAACACAGCGGAAATAACTTCTAATATTAGCTTGCCTCCTGCACATCTCCAGAAGCTTATTTATTTAACCTAAAAATCCCTACTCCTGACCAACTCAAATGAGTACCCTAGAGTTTAAGGGAAAAATAAAAACTTAGAGTCGGAAAAAAAGTCTGGCGTGAATAATAATATACCATCTTGAATTACAATAGATATCTAGCAAGACTACGCCGCTAAGAGGAAGGGGTTTTCCTCTCACCGGTATATTATCCAAATATGTCAATCATAAATCATGCACCTGCAACCAAAATGGTTAGAACAAAACATAACATGATCATATGCATGCGTGGAACATGGGTAAATCTATCATCCTAGGGTAATGCACACCAAGGTTTACACTCCCTAAAAATAGATTGTTTGTCTCCAATTATAATTTTTCTAGGATCACTATAAACCTAATGGTTTTGCAGGCCAACCAGTAACCTATCGGGTTGACTCGGGTCAAAAGTTTAAGTAGATATTCCAAAATCTCCAAATATGGTTAGGAGGAAACTAGACTTACTATCTGAATCATAGTTTTCCTACTGTCACTATGAACCTAATGGTTCTATGGTCCAACCAATAACATTTTTCTATGAGCATATAGAGTTACTAGTTCCTTTTTGTGCATAACATCCTTTAGTCTCACCAATGATAAACCCAACGCATTAGAATCGTGGACCTTTACCAAACGGTGGCTAACAGCTGAAGCATAGGACGTAACCCTACACCATTCTCATTGTTGCACTTATTATTTAGTTTTAAATCCATGAGTCGTATTCCCTTTAATTAGTTCAAGACATCCTAACATAATTGATCTATTTGATCTCCTAGATGCAATTCTACTCACTCAAGAGTTCAGTGTGGCCATACTCGCTACTGGAACTACCTGATTGGCAATTCTATTCCCAATCCTAAGATGCAGTTATGGGTCATTTAGATGTGAGTGTGACAATGTTATAATATGCAAATTTAGCTGATCAAACGATAATAAGAACATATAATATCATTCATCAAAATATGTTCAATCAATAGTCTCATCCATAGCAAAATTACTTAAGTTTAAGTAATATCTTCCTTTGGAAAATTCATATAAAAATCTGACTTAAACACCGTTTCATTTCCTTGAAAACATTTATCTTTAGAAAGGATAAACCTCTTGAAATCATTCTTTAAAACAAGCAAATCATGGTCCAACTCTTAGCCAAAATCTTATGCCAAAGCACTACCTTCTTTACGTAATGTTTAAACCATCTGCTATCAAAACATGGATGTCAAACTTTTAGAAAACATGAGCTATCATGCCTATAAACATTGCTTTAAAGTTTGCAAAACATAAGGCTATCATGCCTTTAGAAAACATGGCTGTCGAGCCTATAAACATAACTATTTAATTTATGAAACATTGGGCTTTTGAGCCATTAAAATAAAGATATCGAGTTTGTAAATATAAGGCTATCAAGCCTCTAAGACAAGGTTATCAAGTTTGTGAAACATGCCGTTTCCAAGCCGCTAGAGTATAGTTATTGAATATCTATATAGAAGATGTCAAGTTCCAATAATGCAATGGGTGTCGAGTTTCTCAAAGACATAAGGTGCCGAACCTCTAAAACATTTAGGGTTATCTATCACTTTACTTGAGAGTTCCAAGCCCATAAAACTTTGAGGATGCCGAGTTTATAAAATACATAAGCAAATAAGAGGTGCTGAGCCTCTAAACACTTAGGCAAATGTGAGGTGTCGAATCCCCTAAAACACAAGGTGTCAAATTCATCACATAGCTAACGTGTAGCTATCCCATGCATTTGCATTTATAGTTATCGTATGTCCATGATAATAATGGTATCGACTCTCTAGGCTCTGAGCCAATGGCATGTCTCATGAATATCATAACCAAAGACGAATGCATGGGATAGATATGCGATAACTATGTATAAAGAGAGAAGAATAAAAAGCCCATAAGATTCATGAAGATCTGCCTACCTACTAGAATGTGATATTTGCATAGAAAAGGTAATCAAAAATGGTGTCAATAATGTTGATGAGCCAGTTACTTTTAATCGAATCATGATTCGTGCAGTTTAGTATAATGAACATATTATAAAGGAATACCATAATTGAAAAGTTTATGTGTGGTGGTTATAAGGTACATTTTAATTTTTTATTGATAAAGTTTTATCGTATGTCCATAATTTGGGACAAAAATAGGTATCATATTTTTCTCCTATTTATTGGTTTGAATTTACCTTGAAATAGCATATGTGCTAAATAAATATTTTTCACTCATTAATTGATTCTCCATGTTTGGGAAGTGAGTTCCATCATAAGTTTTTCACATTTTTTATTGTTGTTGTCATGTTATCCACATAAGTGTAAATTTACATACTACACCTAATTTGATTTGTGATGGGCACAGGGTAAGTTTTAACTTTTATCTACATACAGTTCTTCTCATATCCATATTTTGTGTTAAATGTAAATATCGTATTAGTTTGTAATATTTTGATTTGAAAATTGTTTTAAAAGCTAAAGCGACTTATCATGTGCACTAAATAAATTCATTCCATGCTTGAATTCATTATTTCTTACTATTTGTGATATATTAGTAATGCATAAATTCTTATTGGAATTTAATTTAGATATGATATACCTTTTGTATATAAAATAGTAATGTTTTTATCTTCCTAATTTTATCCGTTGTTCAATTCTAACCTTTTTTGTATCATTATGCTTTTTCATTTATCATCAATTTTCTTTATATAGAACCATACATACTTTGAGCATTTGTACTAAATAAGGAACAATTCAAGTTTGAAATTCGTATCAGACATTGCTTGGTTTAGAAAACAATATTTAATCAAATGGAATAGTGCCTACATTAGTTTACTTTCACTTTATTTTTGAGTATAATTATACATAATGTAGAATAATTGACTATTTGTATTCTTACTCCACGATCATTCTTAGTTCTTCTACACAATTCTCCTTGATTTAGAGAGACATTTTGCATTTAAATATTTAACATATCTATCTTTTTAACCTTCTTGCATTGATAAATAGGAAATAATGATGATCCTACTTTTTTGACTTCTATAACGGTTTCCTTCCTTTTCTTAACTAACCTTATTTGCTTTATTAAGTTACTTAACCATGCTCAATAATTTGGATGCATCAAGCTCTATTTAAATAAATAGATCCATCGTTATCTCTCAGATCCAAATCTCAGACATTCAAAAATTAACTCTCTCAACTAAACCACTCATTTCAATTCCATTCATTAATTATAATTCATCATATTCTCCCTACTTTTGAAACCTTAGCCATAATTACATTGGTTCTTAATCAGTATTCAAGTATCCAATCATTTCAATTAGAAAAGGTATGTTGTAACGACCCAGAATTTCTGCTAATTAAAATTTGAATATTTAATTAATTTTAAATATTAATAAGTGAAATTTATAAGTCGAATAAATTTATTTCGAATAATTAGATTTAATTGGATAATTAAATCGATAATTTAATATGTGAAAATACAGAAATAATTGAAAATTGGGTTAAATATGATTGAAATTGATTTGTAAAATTTTATTTTAACCATATTGGAGTTAGAACGATATTTTAGAACTTTTAAAATTGAATTTAAAGTAAATTTGTGAAAATTGAATATTTTAATATTTAAATCGACTACTGAAATTAGCCATTTTTCGAACAGTCTCAGAATTGGATGAAACTTGTTCCATTGGATCCGTAATAGTTTGTTATTATCGGATTTCAATTTTCGTATCAATTGGAGTTTTCGTTTAACCGTGGCAGCTCGAAACGCATCGAAATTGTTTTTAATATTTATTTGGCGAGTTAAAATAGCCATTTTTCAAACAGTCTCGGATTTCGACGAAACCAGTTTCATCGGATCCGTAATGTTATATTATTATATGGTTACAAATTTCATGTCCATCGGAATTACCGTTTGGCCGGTGCAAGCTAAAACGTCTAGAAATTAGTTTAAACCGATTTAATTTAAAATCGAACGTTTATTGCCATAACTCGCACAGATGACCGAATTAGCTCCCGAAACACGTTCCATTGTGTTCGAAATGCGGGATAAACCTTAGAAACGCCAACCGGCACGCTTCCTTTGGAATTCGGAAAATCCGGGATGAATAGTGTCGCGTATTTTTTCTATAAAAGCCCCTAACTAATTCACTTGTGCAAAAATTAAAAACCCTAGGGTTTCCATTCAGGAGCCGGCCGCCTCTTAATTAATCAATGGCCGAAAAATACTTTCCTTCTCCCTCTGATTTCTCCAAATCTATTCAGTTTCATCAAAAATGTTTAACTACAAAGTCGTAGATGACGACGAGCTCGTCAAATCCAACGGTGGTGATTGGATAATTCACAACATGGAGGAAGTTATCGTGACCGATAGGGCTTGCGTTCACATGCGTTTCTACGCGCAGGGGGAAGGCCGAGTGCCATGTTCTTCTGGCTGAGCATGGAGTTCGTTATGGGCTTCAAAACGGCACTAACTGATCGTGGTGGAAGTGTGTGTGGTGGTCGCGTTAATTGAATCAAGGGGGAGGCTAGTTTTGGGTTCGGTGCAATGTTTACTGGGAGGGGAGGAAGAAAGGAAGAGGACGGTGGTGATTGCAGGTTGTAGGATCTAACGGCAGAGATCTAATTAGGTTTAGAAAATAATAATATATGTTGTAAATTTTATATTAAAAAATTCGTGTAAACTTCGTAATATCATATCTTTTTCATACGAGGTCGAAAACATACGAAACCAGTTGCGTTGGGTTCGTATGGACGAGCATAACGCTATGGAATTGGATTGGAGTCATTTGGAGCTAGCGAAAATTTCAGGTAAAATTAAACGTCCGTTTAATTTTATTCGAAATTAAAGCTGAAAACGAAATTGAAATCAAGGTGATAACTTCTCACTCAATCGAATCGGTTTCGATTTTAATTTTAAATAGTTATATTTAAAATTCTTGATTGTATGTTTGAATGATGATTGTTATCTATTGATTGTTAAAATAGACATTATACGCCGTTAGTAAGCGGAGGTTATTTATTAAAAACATATACCGCGAATATTTCACAGTACAGTGAAATTGGTATTATTTATGTACTTGGAGTTGATTTCCCGCATTATATAGCGGATGAGACCCTATTACGCCGTCTATTAAGCGGATAATATTTTAAACCCCATATACCGCGATAATTCCGTACTGGAACGGAATTGGTATTGTGCTAACATCTTTGGATGCAGGAAAATAGGTTGGAGGGATTCAACTAGATTCCTCAACAGTATTTATTTGATTTCAGATATTTTGATATTTGATTAATTATCATATCGATATATGATGTCGTTGTTGTCGTGATTGACTATTTGGTGTGTAGCATCATTTGGGCCAATTTTGAAATTTTAAAAGGATTTTTTTAAGTGATTTTTGAAAGTATATGTTTATAAAATATTTTTGGAATTGATTCATTTTAAATAAATAAACGTTATAATGTTAATGTTATAAAAATTATGATTTTTGAGAAAATATAGTTAAAAGTTGATTTTTGAAAATATGGGATAAATGATTTTATAAAATAGTTTCAATTGGGATTTTTGAACTGATTGTAAAAAATTTAAAATATAGGTTTGATTATTTTATAAATCAAAGAAAATGGTGAAATTATAAAGGAGTTTAAAGATGTTTTAAAAATAATAGTATAAATTGATTTATATAAAGGAATTATGAATTGATATTTATAAATTAAAATATTTGAATTATAAAATGAGTCTTTATAAGTGTTAGAATGAAGTGTAAATGAATTTCATAAATGAATGAAATTTATAGAATTATAAACGGTGAAGTTATAAATGAAATTTTATAAGCAGTAGGTTTATAAAATTTGTAAAGTTATCAAAAGAATAGATTTGGGTAAATAAATGAATCTTATAAGTTATAAGATTTATAATTTGGGAAGTTTAAAAGAACAATTTTGTAAACAAATAAATTATAAGTATTTAACTTATAATGTGAACTTTTGGTGTATAATTGAGTTATAAATTGAAATAGCTTTATAAAGGAGATTTATAAAAGGAAGTTGTTATAAAATAAATGGAAATGGAAATTATAAACATTGTTTTATAAATCCGCAAAACGGCTTATTTTGATAAGCAAATTGTTATAACTTATTAGTGGAGTTATATTCACGTTTTAGACAGTGAATAATCCTTTAAAATAAAATGTATAAAAATGATGAAATTGGTTAACGAAGTATATTCACGTTTTTTTTGAATAGTGAATAATATATTAAAGAAATTATTTTGGATATGATGTTTTAAATAGAATTAAAACGATCTAACGATGTTTTTAAAATGTGTTAAGATTCGAAACCATAGATTTCAACATTCATTGTTGAAATAGACGTTTTCGAGAAATAGAAGGAAATGGTGAACTATAACACTGTTGTTATAGTAAATGATTTCCGAAAGGAAATGTTTTATTTAGTATTGGGATTTATATATCTATTTTAATTTCGAATCCCTATACTAGTGATTTTGGGTTGTCGTAACGATGTTTTACGCAACATTCGTTTTGGCCCAAACAAATGTGTTTAAGCGCACGTTTTCCTTAAAAATGAAATATATACTAAATTTCGATTTAAGTATATTGAATATTTTCCAAATGTTGAAAATAAATAGATTTGTGAATTACTTATAAATAACTAAGTATGGAAATGTTTTTCCAATGTGAAATGAAACGTTTTGAGAATTTATCTTTTTGAAGATAAATTGAAAATGAATAATTGAAATCGTATATTCATAAATATTTTGGAATATAAATTCACTATGGAATTTATAATAAATGAAAGGGGAAATTGTTTAAAAATAAATATTGATTTATTTTTGAAGTGTGAGAATAAATTTACGGACTTGGAGCGTAATTATATAGTAAATCGTTAAGGATTTATTTAATTGGTTTAAATGAACCATGTTGAAATGAAAGTATTTCCGCGTAAGGAAAAATGTTTGAAATTTGTTTTCAAAAGCGGTAAAGGTGAAAAGTGATTTAAAAATTGTTTTCAAATGGTTGAAGTGGGGAAATTTTATATTTGTAAAGATTTTTTGGAAAATAAATAATTTGGAAAATTATTTGGAATCTGGTGATGTTGTGCATATCCATTGATAGTTCAATAACCGACTATCAATATTTACCTTTAAATAGGTATTTGTTGTGATTTGCTTGAATTTGAATGCCACACTTATTTTTGAATAAGCGCTCACTATTCGGGTTAACCGGGAAAGGACCTTGGGGTCGTACAACCCATTCAGAATATGTGATACGTCGTTATGAATTGCATTTGAAGACCGGTGTTGAAGACCGGATATTTTTGAAAACGGAAGGATTACCGTCGAATGTTTCTGCACCGAATGGCCCTGGTATAGAAATTCCATATGTGATGGGAAGTCCGAACGTGACTAGTGAATATCTGGATTGCAAGGACTTCTTTGTAAGTGCCTTCGGTTCTGTTCGATCCTGGAACAGACTTGTATGGATAGTATGTCTGACATTACAAATTGAGATACAAAGCTGATTTCTTTCAAATATATTTCTGTTAGTGGCGGAGAATTTATTCTCTTAGCTTAACACCCTTCTCTGAGACGTACGAGCTCAGAGGTTATGTAGTTGATGGTTATCAGCGATATATTCCCAATTTGGTAGTGTGACATGCTGAGTGTTGCTGTGAAATGATCATTGTTTGATCATTTGCGATAGGATCATTTGTTTGATCATTTATCTTTGTGATCATTACTTTGATCATTTGTTGACCCAAAGCATTGCTTTGTACCAAAGTGTGGCTTTGTGGACGAGACTTCGTCGGACCTCACACCCCGGAAATGGTCAAAACAGGAAGGATGCAGCAAGGTTATTAGGGGTAGCGCCCTTTAGTGTATGTAATTCCTTCTGGATAGAGGTGGTATCATGGTATGGAGCCCAGATACTTAACCTATGTTGTTGCTGCAAACTTATTACTTTGTGGTTGTTGGAAATCGAGGATCCTCGGATGTAGATCGGTTACGATCGGGGGATGGCATATTCGTGTCAGTAGTTACCCAGTTAGGGGTAACCCGGCCTTGTGTTGGCAGAGATCCGGTTTGGTTCTCGGGTTGTCTTTCCAGAGGCGTACCCATATGGCGATGGGAAGTTCCTTGGCCTGACCATTTGTTGGAAATCCAAAAAAACAATACGATCTTGTACGGTTTTAGTTGTATAACCTGCCATGGAATATGGCGGTAACCTGCTATTGAACATGGTAGCTATAGTAGGCATACGATAATGGTCGTATGTTGGCTAAGATCTATATCTTTACTTTCGAAATGATTTACCTACACTATGCACTAGTGATAATATCAAATGTTTCTTTTTAATGCGTATCAAGCATCTTTGACTATCATAAGGAGAAATCTCCTCCGATTATGCGTTTTCATTGTGTGTGTGTGCGGGAGGCCTTATGGTAGTCTCATTTTTAAAAGCATTGCGAATTGACTTTAAAAATATTCCTCTATTTTATTTTTGAAGATAAAAATAAATTGTTTTAGTTCTCACGCCAGTCACATGACTGACTCGGAGTTTATTGTTTTCCTTCCTAAACTCTGGGTGCCCACCAATTTCTACACGGGCAGTCAGGAGTTAAGGTTTATCAGGATATTCTGGAATTCAGGAGTTGCTGGAGGCAAGATGGACGGCATGGCGTATTACATGTATATAGTTTTTCTTTTCCGTTGTTTGCTGTTTGTTGTTGTTTGATAGTTGTACACTCTGCTGATATAATGCAATGTAATGTGATGTAATGTAATAACTGATATAGTTCTTGGTTTAAGGATTATTCATTTATCTATTATATGTTGTTCCGCTGCGATTGTGAGATTCTAATATTGTTCTTTTTTTTCTGTTCTGTTCTATCTTTTCTCTCTTCTTCTACCTCTTTCTTTCGTTTTCTTTTTCTTAAAACCCTGAGAATTCGTATTTCCGTTCATCTTGAGTTAATCAATGGAGATTAGTGTCTATTCAAGGAGTACGGATTTGCGGGTCCTCACATATGTGGCATGTGAGGCTATTAGAACTAAATTATGCTTAAAAGGTAGGATATTTTTACATTGATTCTTAATCAGTATTCAAGTATCCTGATTATTTCAATTAGAAAAGGTAGGTGGCAGGCTATTAGAACTAAATTATGCTTAAAAGGTAGGATATTTGAATTATTATTTTTTGGATTTATGCAGGCATGATCCTTTTCTTATTATGATCTTCATTATATCTCGCTTCATTTATTAAAATAATTCATCTATTTCAATTTTATTTAACAAAATAATTGTTATAAACATTTAAATCTAGGGAGAGTGAAAATGAAAAAGCCTATGAGTTCATGAGGATTGTCTTTAGGCCTATAAATGGTCAGATACAGATTCAAATAGTGACGTATCCATATTCGTATTTGAAATCTTTTTTGGATACTGCATATCTGTACTCATAGATGCAGATGAATATCATATATTTATCGAATATTGTTCGACCAGTTTGCACTAATATATCTACGAAAAATAAATATAAAATGTTGATTCGTTATAAATACATTTAGGTACTAAAAATATAACGAATATGCTAAGAAAAATAATTTTAATCAGCAAATATTTATTTTTATACACTTAATAAATTTTTTACGTAGATAAAATAGTAAATGACAATCGTTATATACTAAAATGCATAAAAAACAACAACGATCATGATAGAAACTGGATGGATAATTATTGGTTGTGATTGTGGCCATTTCCGCATCTGTATCCATTTTTCAAATATTATACAATTTTTCATATTTCAGATACGGATATAGATGAATTTCAGATTTTTCGAGTACTCATTTATAGTCCTATGCATTCTTGCAAGAAATGTGGCATTTGCAAAGAAAAGATAAACAAAAAAGGTATCAACTATGTGGATGTGAGCCCAATTACTTTTGATCGAACCATGATTCATGCAGTTTTATATTTATGGTCTGAGAATGACCTTGATATTTTAGTTACATTAGCACTTAGTAGTAGGATGAGACATATTATGAAGGAATACTACAAATGAAAATTTTATATGTGGTGGTCATAAAGGTACATTTTAATTTGTTCTTTATCGATGTCATCTGGAGTTTTGTCTTATGTCCATAAATTTAGACAAAAATAGGTATCATATTTTTCACCTAATTATTGGTTTGAAATTGTATTTAAATAACATGCGTGTTAAATCACTTCTTTGTATAGGTCACTTATTAATTGATTTTCGGCAAGTGAATTCCTTCCCAAGTTTTCCATAAAAAAAATTGTTTTCATGTTATCCACATAGGTGTAAAGTTACATGCTACATCCTAATTTGATGCATGACGGTAACAAGGTAAGTTTTAATTTTTCATCTATGTAAATACTTATATCCATACTTTATGTCAGACATAAATATTATAGTATTTTGCAATATTTTGGCTTAAAAATTGTTCTGAAAACTAAAGAGACTTATTGTTTGCAGTAAATAAATTAATTATTTCTTACTACTTGTGATACATTAGCAATACAGAAATTCTTATCGAAATTTAATTAACTATGTTATAATTTCTGTATAAATAGCAATATTTTTATTATCCCGATTTTATCTGTTGTTTAATCTCCCACAAAGGTCACTTTTCTTTTAGTTGCCTACATGTTTTTCATTATTCAACAAGGCATACCAGCATTAACTTATGAATAAATGGTATCTCATCTTAATTATGTAATAGATGAAGTTCCAAAAAAATCTCTTATGCATATTAAATTCTTTGGATAAACTTATAATCATTATTCCTTTATAATCTGATAAAGGTTCTTTTCCTTTTCCACTTTTCCAGCTTCGTATGCACACTACAATTCATAAACAAAATTCGTAGTTTGAATCGAATTAAAGATCTATATAAATAATTTTTAATCAGTCACTTTAGTTTTTTTATTAATAACTGATAGTTTATGTTATTGTTTGTTGTATAAATACCATTGGATCTAGAATATTGATTATATTTTGTATGCTTCGAGATGATTTAAGTGCATTTAACAATAGATATTTGTACGTACTATGTAAGAAAGAGCTAATTTAAAAAATAACAATCCACAAACATGCGTTTTCAACTTCATATAATTGAAAAAATATGAAAACACACCCAATTAAATTATATGAAGAACTCTACGTGCGTGCCACAGGTTCACACTAGTATTTATTAAAAGTTGTATAATGAGTATACATAATAATATCAACCAACATTTCAAAAACTCATTAAGGGAAAGAACATAATCTAACCAAATAAAAGTCGAGTCAACTTCAATAATAGATAAACCAAAACAAACATAATCCAATATCTGAAAAATGTATAATACAGAAATAAACTGGAAAAGAAATTTTAGGTTGCCTCAAGCATTCATCACGGTCAAAACTTGTTAAATAGTAACATAGATAATTAGTGTGATTGCATTGTATGCACAAAGCATGTCGTAGTCGTTTCCATTGCCTTAGAAGGAAACACCGCATGTTATATGAGATTGGACAGAACAAATTCCATTACAGAGCAGTGTAACACAAACTAGATTAACAATCACAGATAGCTAAAGAGTAGTGCACAGTCCAAATAAAGATAAAATGCGTAAAAGAGCTTATCAAATGTATCATTTTTTTGTTCAAAAACTTATTGAATTTTTGTATTTTAATTTTTGAATGCAATAAGCATATAAATTTATTGCATTATATAAACTACTTCAAAATAAATTAACCATAAATACGCTTTGAATATACGGGTTTTAATGCCAATAACTGAAGACTACTAATAAATATTTTGATTAAATTGAAAGTAACATTTGAAGAACAATGTAATAAATCATTCATCAATCTATATTAATCGAAAAATGACATATTTACAATTTTTTTACCTTTCATTACAATCACAAAAAACTAATGCCTAATATAACCTTTCAACATGAATATTAAGCCTAAACAAAGACATTTTTAAAAATTAGGAAGCACGCATCTACAATACAAATACTATAAAATGGTTTTTTTTGTATATTCGACAAAGCATGTTTATATGCTTTCTAAATGAAGTTTGGTTTTGTAGGAAACTTGCATTGTTGCCCAAGCTTTCAACTAAGTCCATATTATGAATACAAATTACGTTTTTAGTTTAAGAGATTACAATCGGGAGAATATTATTAACTTAATTAGGAAAATTAACTAACAGTAAGAGTTTTATGCAATTTCAGTAATTTTGTGTGATTTATTCGAAAAGTAAGACCAAAAGCCTCCAAGTGTAAGTTGAGCTAAAAATTTCACACTTTTCCTCCACTAAAGCTTCCCCCGTGAATCATTCTACAGTAAAATTGCTAAATAATAATGATTGTACCGTACGATTATTCATTTCCAATACCCCATTAATCATTATGCTTAGTTGGCAATAATAAAATTAATACATGTTACTTTAACGATATTATTATAAATATTCTTATTAACTATAGATTATAGCTATGAAAACAGATATATCACAAATAATCTTTTAGGAAAATTCTATTTCAACACTGATAATTACTTAGCAACCCCTCTAAAATAAATAAAATTTTAAAGACTTAAATACCCTTAGAAAGTTGCGTACTTTCTTTCTTCTCAATTCCATTATCTTCTTACGTCAGTTTTTTACTGTTTTAACCACCACTTCTTCAAAATCCTAGTTTCAAATTTAGAGAAGAAAAAATTCAAGTTTTTCAATACTATGTTATTTTTTGGGTTTACAGACTTTTTTAATTGTAATTTTGAAGAAAATATGAACTGGGTTTCTAAAGTAGTAAAGAAAAAATTCAATTTTTCACTATTAAGTTATTTTTTGGGTTTACAGAATTTAGTAAGAAAAAATTCAATTTTCACTGCTAAGTTTCTAAATCAGTGAAGAAAAAATTCCAACCCTAATTTCTAAATTAGTGGAGAAAAAATTCATTTTTTCATGTTTTACGTGATGGGAAGGGTAGTTTTGAGAATGGCGGGAGGCTACTAAGTTATTTTTTGGATTTACATACTATTTTTAATTTTTGGAGGGCTACTAAGTAAATACTTGGGTTGAAATAGAATTTGCCTAGTCTATAATATAATTACCAATAATGGATCGACTTAGAACTAAACAGCATAACATCTTATGGTGCTATGTTTGTGAACATTTTTAAAATTTGTAGTAATATGTATGTTTTAGTTTGCAACTCTAAGGATATGCTGAAATGAAATAAAAAGACATAGTTCATGTTTGTACAGATGAAATCCAAATTTAACCCCAATCAATCACAAATCCAACAAGTGGAGAAATGGAAGTTGTTAAATGTTTCGAAAGAAATAAAATTTGGATAACGGAGCATGGTTGCTTTTACAAAGCTTCAATTTTACTTTCATCATCCAGAACTATGCTAAATTCTATAGTAAAATTTCTAAATAATAACGATCGTACAATTATTCATTACCAATACCTCATTAATCATTATGCTTGGTTGGCAACAATAAAATTAATATACTTTATTTTAACTATATAACCGTAAATATTCCTATCAATTATAGGCTACAGCTATGGAAACAGATATATATCATAAATAATCTTTAATATAATTATCAATAATGGGTCAAATTGGAAAAAAAGGGCAAAACATCTTATAATGCTATGTTTGTGAACATTTTTAAAATTTGTACTAAAATGTATCTTTTAGGTTGCAACTTTAATGATCTGCTGAAATGAAATAAAAAGATTTAGTTCATGTTTACACTGACAAAGTTCAAAATTAAACCTAATTAATCATAAATCAATTTTTAGGTAGAGAAATGGAAGTTGTTAAATGCTTGGAAAGAACTAAAAATTGAATCATGAGGCATGGATGATTTTATAAAGCTTCAATTTTACTTTCGAAATCCAAAACTATGTTAATTAATGAAATCGATGTATTCCATCCAAATCAAGCCTTAATTATAGAAATTGAATTTCTTTGTGTTATACATAAAAGAAAATATGTGACCTTTAATATACTCTCTCTCCATATTTCTTCTCATCTTACATACTTCTCAGTAATTTGAGGAATTACTTACATTCTCACCCTTTTAATTTTATTTTCTCACATCTCAGATCTAATGGTTCTATTAACATACATGAAAAAAATTAATGATTTCATTAATGCATTTAGCATAATCAACGTTTCTTATATATTATATAATTATATAAAAAATTCAATCTTTGACTATTTATATTCTTATTTCCATCTACATTAATCCTTCATTCACTCATTATTTTTGTTTTTTCCATTCCAGTTCCATAAGTAAGCTAAAATTCGAAAACAGTTCCGCTCTTAATGTTAATCAAATTAAAGATGTTTTCTTAATAATCAACCCCTTTAATTCCTTCTAACTGAATTAGATTTTGAGTGAATTCATTAATAGCTCTTCATTTCGTATTCATCCTAAATTATATATGATTTTATTCATGTTTTGCAACGATTATGTTTATACCCATTCCTTCACTGTTATCGTTTTCATAGAAAAAAATACGAAGGTCTTCAAATAAATATAGCTTACTGGGTCAATCAAGCTTGATTTAAAGGAGATTTATTATTATTATTTTCATTTAATTTAAGGTTGAATTTGTTATCTTTATTATAGTTTTCGATTTTAAATCTTTGTTTCGAGTTTTTGTGTCTAAAGCTCTATTTTCATCTTCTTTTTTCAATTTGTATGGTTATAAATATGGTTCCCTCCATTTGTCTTGCGACAGTTACTAATTTGCAAATATATGGAATCAACCGATCTCTTGTTGATTTGTAAAAACTATTACATGTAAAGTTGAACATTTTTTTTGTTCTTAAGTTTTTTTTCAAAGTTTACTTTCATTTGATTTTTTTTATTTAGCATCATTTTGTATTTCATTTATTCTATTTTTGCAAGGCTGGTGGGGTTAAATGGACCCCTCCATTTTATTAAATACCAAAAAATAGATTATAAGAGAACAAGGCAAAGTAGAAAAAATACAAGAAAAAAACAAGATAGAAACAAGAACAAAACAACACAAAGGATTACTAGAAGGAAGATGCAAAGAATTGCTGAACAGACGCATAGCAACAGCCAATGATCTATCGTTTGAGTTTAGAATTAAACTATTAGACTTCATCCTAATTTGCCTATATATATCCACCATGTAGACATGCAAAGTTATCTCTTTATTTGTGCTTTTCCCAATGAAGACCCAAAAATTTCTCTCTTTCCCGACTTCATAAATCACTTTCTTCAAAGCAAGCAAACAACAGCCGGATTTAAAACTTTTCCATCTCATAGGTTTGAAAATAAGGAACCATTCATCATCAGACTTGCGCTCAACCTAGTATCAAAGGTAGCAAGAACTTTTTCCCATATATAATAAGAATAATCACATTCGAAAAAAGAGAATGGGCAGCAATTTCCTCTTCTTTATGACACAACAGACATGTTATATCAAAGATAATCCCTCTATAATAAGGTTCATAATTCTGTTTATCGTTTCCATTCAGTCATTGGTAATTTTAAAATTTCCGGTTTTGTGCCGGAAATTTCGGAAGTTCCATTTTACTTTTGATTTTCTAAATTCGGTACTTTCTTTGCTTTAATTTGCTATATACGATAATAAATATACAATACTATCATTTATAGTACATTTTTTACATCACATATAATATACACACTGATACCTAGAGGTTTGACCAGGCAACTAAGGACTCAGCAATCTCGTTCGGCAAGATCAGGCTGTTCGGCACCTATGGTCGGTCGGTAATGAAGGCCGTTCGGCATGACAAAATGGTTCGGCATTTAGGAGCGTTCAGCATTAGAAGAACGCTCGGCATAAAGGAACGCCCGGCATTTAGGAGCGTTCGGCATTAGAAGAACGCTCGGCATAAAGGAACGCTCGGCATTTAGGAGCGTTCGGCATTAGAAAGTGCGCGGCTTCTAGAGTTGTCCGACACTTATGATTCGTTCGACACTCAAGTTCGTCCAGCATCTATAGAACATTCTGCATGCAAGAGTGTTCGGCATGCGAGGGCATTGGGCATTGAGAGACGTTTGGTATTGAATATCGATCGGCATCTATGGATGTTCGGCATGGCAGAGTCATTTGGCACTCCATACTGTTCGGCATCACTTCGTTCGGCATGAGAACATCGTTCGGCACAAATGCCTCGTTCGGCATTCAGGTTGTTCGGCGTCACTTCGTTCGGCATAAGAACATCGTTCGGCACAAATGTCTCGTTCGGCATTCAGGTTGTTCGGCATCACTTCGTTCGGCATGAGAACATCGTTCGGCATTTATGCCTTGCTCGGCATTTTACCGTTCGACATCTCTGGTTCGGCACACAGAGATCACTCTTTTTGGGCCGAGATACCAAGCTGCTAGGCCCACTAGGGAAGTCCAACATACCTTCGTCTATAAATAGAGAGGCAGGGGCACAGTGAAAGGGACCTTTGTTCGAGAACACCGGGAAGACTCTGCCGCATTCAAGACTCATTCAAGACTTATCTTTTTGCTTAAGCAATTGTATTCAATATAGTTGTATATGGATTGTATCTGTAATTGATATCGAGAAAAGCAATAAAGATTATTCACCTGAAAGTGAACGTAGGGAATTACGTCGAACCACTATAAATCTGGTGTTCATACTTTCTGCATTTAAATATGCATATTATCCTCTGTTTAATTTACTTTCTTCATTAATCTCCCTACACAAACTCTCTTTAGGGTGTTAGTGACCAATTCTGGTGCTAACATTTTGGTGCTTCCACTGATAATCGAATTCTCAGGACGATAGGATCTACTTTGCAACTACTGGATTGAAAAATCCCCTGAAGGAGATCCAAATCATTCGCAAGACATCTGTAGATTCTACTTAGAGTTACAACCAACAACTCTACCATGGGGAGACCACAAACTAGATCGGCCTCTCACAACGCAGATGTCCACGAAACTGCTAGTGTACAACAGATAGGACCTAGCATCCAACCAGCAATTCAAGGCGCAGGAACCTCCACCCAGAACCAAGCGGAGGTCGTTTCCCGAACAGAGTTCAATGGCTTAGTAAGAGAACTCAAGGAAAGTAGAAGGAAACTTGCTGAGCAGATTCAAGCCAATACTAATCTCATGACTCGGCTTGCCCAGCAGCAGCATCAGAATGCTGGAAGTAGTCCTGCTCCTTATTTTGAATCTGATAGCTCAACCTCGGCTGATGAACCTCCTAGGCATGGACGTCGTAAGGATGAAGCTGCACAAGCATATGCCACCAATCGATCTGCCAGGGATCAGGCACGTGATGAGACTAGACGTCCGAATCACCAAGACCCAAATCAAGCGGGACACCAATCTGCACGGTCATGTGGAACGGAACCCAACCTCCCACCCTCCATACAAACTCTGGATTTATCGTCCATGGTCAGGCAGTTGATGAGAGAGAACCAAGGCCTGACCAACGAGGATTGGGGAGTGTCCAGAAGTCATACTCCCTTCACAGATGTTATCCTACAGGCTGAGTATCCCAAAAAATTCAATATGACGACTATCCTAGCCTACGAATGGAAAACTGACCCTAGGCAACACGTGATGAGGTACGAATGGATGATGGATTCGGCAAGGGAAAACGACGCAACTAAGTGTAGGTGTTTCCCAATCACTCTGTCCGGAATCACCACTATGTGGTTTACTCGGCTTCCTCCGCAATCTGTATCCAACTTCGATGAGTTAGCAATTAAATTTGTTCAGGATACATGCTACCCGTCCAAAGGACATAATGTCTTTATCAAGCATAATCCAGGCTCTAGGAGAGTTTTTGAAAGCATAATTATAGAGGTTTCATGTTTCCGCCACTGAAGTTAGCAATCCTAACAACCACGCAATTTTAATGGCGGTAATGCGAGGTGCAGATCCAGACTCGGAGTTTGGAGATTGGTTGGTGGGAAAGCCCCCAGCTATATTGGAACGGTTATATTCCAAAGCTCATCAGTTCATACGGAGGGAGGAGGCTCGATGGACGAGATGAGATAAAGCACCAGGGCCTGTTCAGGAGACTGTGAAAAGTAACATCGCCGTAAAGCAGTCCGACGATAGTTCGGAAAAAGTTCAAGTCAACGTCCAGAATAAGCCTGGGCAGTCCAAAGGATCCAGAGGTGGAAATCCCGGAAAGAAAAGAGAAGTTGGGAAATGGAAGTCAAGGATTCCGACCTACAATGAATACACCCCGCTGAATACTTCTCTCGAAAACATTTATCTATCTACCTGTAACACCTTTGAATACAGAAAGCCACACCCAAAGGAGCCCATTGAAGAACAGAAACGAACAGGGAAGTACTGTCGCTTCCATGGAACCTGTGGGCACAATACCGAGGAGTGTAGACACCTCCATGATGCCATAGAAAAGTAAATCAGGCAGAAAAAATTGCAGGAATTTGTCAAAAACCCGCAAGATGGAAGGCAAGGAAGGTCAGACCCTGGACGCGGGCCGGCTCCATGCCAATCGGAACAATATGCTCGGACTGTGGGTAGATTGATTATAAATACTATTGTTGGAGGACCTTATCCTGCAGACAAGAATTGGCAGGAGACGGAATAATATGCTACCTCCTTAAGGCATGCGGATTACGAATGTTGCTCGAATGTGGAAGATGGAACCCCCGCAAAGCAATAACGCATGATGACCGACGATATAGTGTTTAGGAGTCGAGACGCGGACCAGGTGGAGGCTCCTACTATTGACCCGATGGTTATACCTGCAACAATCGAGACAGCTTACGTGAAAAGAATCCTGATTGATTGCGGGAGCTCCGTTAACATCATCTTCTAGAAAGCCTATGACCAGATGAAGATGGAAACGAAAGATTTGAAACCATGCAAAGCCCGTATCCACGGCTTTCACGGTGCTGCAACCGACGCGATGGGGTATATAGAGCTACCAGTTGAACTGGGGGAAGGTGAGCGTAGGAGAGTACGAGTCCTACCATTCATAGTAATGGATGTTGACTCTCCATACAATGTCTTTTTGGGTCGTCCAGCCTTGGCAGAATTTAGGGCTACTTTGGCCCCATGGTGTTTGACTTTAAAATTTTCGATAGACAAATGAGTCGATGTTGTACATGGCGATCAGGCGACCGGCCGCACATGTTATGTGGCGGAATTAAGAGAAGCTCAGCGGAGAGAGAAGGGAAAGGTTGCGGACAACTCCGTCCACATCCTAAAGACTGATGATTGACAAGTAGTGCCCGAGCCCTGGCTCGGGCAACATTCTCGGATCCTTAGAAACATTGATCCGAGAGATGATGATGGAGAACCCAGGGAAACGAATGCAGCACCTGCTGAGCTAACGATCGACATCCCAGTCAGTCGGGATGACCCATCATGAGTTCTTAAGATTGGATCACAACTCGACCCCTCAGTGGCCAAGGATCTTACTGATTTCCTCCAGACGAATCTGGACGTTTTCGCTTGGACACACTCTGATATGTGCGGAATTTCTCCAGCAATTGCGAGTCATATGTTGAACATAGACCCACAATACGTTCTCGTAAAACAGAAAAGGAGAGGTGTGGACCCGGAGAGGTCTGCGGCTCTCAAAGAGGAGGTGGACAAACTCAAAGCCAATGGGTTCATCCGCGACGCCCTCTACCCTGAATGGGTATCTAACCCAGTGCTAGTGAGGAAAGCAAATGGAAAGTGGAGAACTTGTGTTGATTACTCCGATCTGACTAAAGCATGCCCGAAGGATAGTTTCTCCTTACCTAGAATCGACCTGCTCGTCGACTCTACCACCGGACACGAATTATTGTCATTCATGGATGCGTATTCAGGATACAATCAGATCTCGATGCATATTCCAGACCAAGAGCACACCAGCTTTGTCACGAATATCGGGCTATATTGCTATGTAGTAATGCCCTTTGGATTGAAAAACGCGGGAGAAACTTATTAGTGTCTGGTGAATCGAATGTTTAAAGACCGGACCGATAAGACGATGGAAGTCTATGTGGATGACATGCTCGTGAAGTCACGGCAGTCAAACGACCACATTCGAGACTTGGCAGAAATGTTTGATATACTCAGACATTATAGTATGAAGATCAACCCCTTGAAGTGCTCTTTTGGTGTGGCATCAGGAAAGTTCTTGGGTTTCATTGTGAATGCACGTGGAATTGAAGCTAACCCGAAAAAGATTCAGGCTATTCGGGACATACAAGTGCCCAGAACTATAAAGAAAGTACAAAGCTTGAACGGAAAGGTGGCAGCGCTGAGCCGATTCATATCCAGAGCCACGGATAAATGCATTCCCTTCTTCAACGTGATAAAGAAGGGAAAAAGGAATTTCGAGTGGACATCCGACCGTGAGGAAGCATTTCGAGCTTTGGTAAGGCATATGGAGAGGCCCCCGGTGCTATCGAAACCAATCGACCATGAAATGCTGTATGTATACTTGGTAGTATCCCAGCACGCTATCAGTACGGCTCTGGTTCGCGAGGAGGACCGAGTTCAAAATCCAGTATATTATGTCAGTAAACGCTTGACGGGGGCAGAAAGAAATTATCCCAAGATCGAGAAATTAGCTTATTGCTTAGTGATTGCATCACGCAAGCTTCGTCCATACTTCCAGGCACACTCAATCAGTGTTTATACTGATCAACCCCTGCGACAGGTACTCCAACGACCAGAAACTTTCGGAAGGATGTTAAAGTGGAATATCGAATTAAGTCAATTCGATATTACTTACCTACCGCGAAAGGCCATACAAGGACAAGCACTAGCGGATTTCATCGTTGAATTCACCATGACAAACGAATCAAATGGCCGCGATGTCATACCTCCCATCCGATGGAAGATGTACACCGATGGGGCATCTAACGACCATTGTTCGGGGGTTGGCATAGTTCTGGTAACTCCTGAAAACCGATCAGTTTGCTACGCTTTGAAGCTCGAATTCACAGCAGCAAATAATAAGCCGAGGATGAAGCATTGATTGTCGGCTTAAGACTCGTCAAAGAACTGGGAATAAGATCGGTTTAAATCTTTTGGACTCGCAACTGGTGGTGTACCAAGTGCATGGAGACTACCAAGCAAGGCGGCAGAGACTTGCCCCATATTTGGCCCAAGTTCAGGAGCTGCTAGCGAATCTCGAATATTATAATATTTCACATGTCCCTCACGAACAGAATAGGGCAGCTGATTCATTAGCAAAATTTACAAGCAACGGCGATGCGCAGCAGATGATATTGTTTCCCATTGAAACCTTACATGTTCTAAGCGTAAATATGATGGAGGTGGGTTTCATGTTAGAAACAGAAATCGAGAAGGAGTCACGGATGACCCCATTCAAGCAGTACTTGTTACACGGGGTCGTGCCCGAAAGAAGGAGTGAAAGACGACAAGTCATTCGTAAGGTTTCTCGTTATGTAATGCAGGATGGAATAATGTATCGAAGGGGATTCTCGACCCTATTACTTCGATGCATTTCCCATGATGAGATAAAACGAGTCCTGAAGGAAGTCCATGAAAGTGAATGTGGCGACCATACCGGAGGGTAGACGTTAGCAAAGAAAACCCTCCGCTATGGATATTATTGGCCAACTGTAAATCGGGATGCCGCAGACTCCGTGAGAAGATGTGAAAAATGTCAGAAGTATTCAAAAATCCCAAGAGCTACGCCGACGGAACTCACACAAATGGTTAGTCCTTGGCCATTTGCAATATGGGAATCGACATAGTCAGTTTCTTGCCTCTATCCAAAAGTGGTGCAAAATACGCAATTGTTGCGGTCGATTACTTTACCAAGTGGGCAGAAGAAGAATCTTTGGCCACTATCACCACCAAAAAGGTCATTAACTTCGTTGTACGAAATATTATATGTCGTTTTGGCCTTCCACGAACCATCGTCACAGACAACGGAACTTAATTTGAAAGCAAAGAGTTCAAAGAGTTCTGCCAAAAATATGGTATTGAGAAAAAGTTTGCAGCAGTTGCTCATCCGAAAGCTAATGGACAAGTGGAGGCTGTAAATAAGATAATCAAATCCATATTGAAAAAACGTTTGGAAAAGGCTAGAGGCAAGTGGGTGGATGAGCTTCCAACAGCACTTTGGGCTTACAGAACCACCCACAAGTCCGCGACTGGTCACACTCCGTTCGCATTAACATATGGCATGGAAGCTGTCATACCCGTGGAACTTAAAGTCCCATCACATTGGGTAACTTATTATGACCCACAGTCAAACCAAGATCTCTTGCTGGAATCTTTGGACTTCATCGATGAAAAATGCGAAGAAGCTAATTTAAGAGCGGCCACGCACAGGCACCGAGTGGCTCGATATTATAATGAAAAAGTCCGATCAAGAATCTTTGGAGTAGGAGATATCATTTTGAAATGAGTTTTCTCAGTTCCGTCACACATGATCCCCACATGGGAAGGTCCATAGGTCATTGAACGAAAGCTTGGAGAAGGAACTTTAAAGCTAGCGACCGTTGATGGCGCGACACTCCCCCGAGCATGGAATAGTGAACATTTGCGGCACTATTACACTTAGTTCATTTCTATCATATTTTAGTTGGAAATCCAGCAAGTTTTTAGTCTTAGTTTACGGCATGTGAAAAGACAATTTAGCTTATTTACATTAATAAAGGCTTGAAGCCATTTTCTTTTCCCACTAATTGTCGATGTTTCTGTGTATGATAACATTGTAATAAATGACTAAGAGATACATTACTTTGTCTGACGTACGAACGCGCATAAATAATTCAAAACCTCCAAGTCCCCAGACTGCAGACTGGAGTACTCTAAGTCCACAGAGCGTGGAGTCGAGTATAAACGACTCAAAACCTCTGAGTCCCCGGAGTGCGGACTATAGTACTCTAAGTCCCCAAAGTGCGGACTCGAGTATAAACGACTCGAAACCTCTAAGTCCCCGGAGCGCGGACTGGAGTACTCTAAGTCTCCAGAGCGTGGACTCGAATATAAACGATTCAAAACCTCCAAGTCCTCGGAGCGCGGACGGGAATACTCTAAGTCCCCAGAGTGCGGACTCGAGTATAAACGATTCAAAACCTCCAATTCCTTGGAGTGCGGACTGGAGTACTCTAAATCTAAGTCCCAAGAGCGTGGACTTGAGTACAAAAGATTCAAAACCTCCAAGTCTAGGAGTGCGGACTGGAGTACTCTAAGTCCCCAAATTGTGGACTCGAGTATAAACAATTCAAAACCTCCAAGTCCCCAGAGTGTGGACTGGAGTACTCTAAGTCCCCGGAATGCAGACTCGAGTATAAACGATTCAAAACCTCCAAGTCCCCGGAGTGCAGACTGGAGTACTCTAAGTCCTCAGAGTGCGGACTCGAGTATAAATAATTCAAGACCTCCAAATCCTCGGAGTGCGGACTGGAGTACTCTAAGTCCCCAGAGTGCGGACTCGAGTATAAACAATTCGAAACCTCCAAGTCCCCGAAGTGCGGACTGGAGTACTCTAAGTCCCCAGAGTGCGGACTCGAGTATAAACGGTTCAAAACCTCCAAGTCCTCGGAATACGGACTGGAGTACTCTAAGTTCCCAGAGTGCGGACTCGAGTATAAACAATTCAAAACCTCTAAGTCCCTGGAGTGCAGACTGGAGTACTCTAAGTCCCTAGAGTGCGGACTCGAGTATATACGATTCAAAACCTCCAAGTCCCCGGAGCACGGACTGGAGTACTCCAAGTCCCCAGAGCGCAGACTCGAGTATAAATAATTCAAAACCTCCAAGTCCCAGGAGTGCGGACTGGAGTACTCTAAGTCCCCAGAATGCAGACTCGAGTATAAACGATTCAAAACCTCCAAGTCCCCAGAGTGAGGACTGGAGTACTCTAAGTCCCCAGAGTGCGGACTCGAGTATAAACAATTCAAAACCTCCAAGTCCCCGAAGTGCGGACTGGAGTACTCTAAGTCCCTGGAGTGCAGATTCGAGTATAAACGATTCAAAACCTCCAAGTCCCCGGAGTGCGGACTGGAGTACTCTAAGTCCCCAGACTGGGGACTCGAGTATAAACGATTCAAAACCTCCAAGTCCTCGGCGTGCGGACCGGAGTACTCTAAGTCCCCAGAGTGTGGACTCGAGAACAAATGACTCAAAACCTCCAAGTCCCCGGAGTGCGGATTGGAGTACTCTAAGTCCCTAGAGCGCGGACTCGAGTATAAACGATTTAAATAACCAAGTCCCCTGAAGGCGGACCAGACATAAGATGACTTGAAGTCATCGAGCCCTTGGCGTACGGACTAGAAAATATTCTAAGTACCCGAAGCGTGGAATAAAAAATGTGTAATGCCAAAAGATTATCAAAAGACGAATTGAGAAGCTGATGTAACTCGCAATAGTTTGGGTTCCGACCATGATTATACAGAAAACCGGACAACGGAAATCTTCCGAAAGGCAAAAGGAACTAAGTTTTATTCATCAAAAATAAGTTTCTACTACAACTCCTCCGAAGCTCGGATTCAAAAGTTTATTTACATAAACCACGAAAACAAAAATATTTACATAATCTAAATTAGCTCTTGTTGAACGAGAGCGAAATCTACTTATTTGACTTCTTCGAATTTTTGCCCGATGACTCCTCCCCGGTACGTTTACCCTTGACGGTTTTCTTTGAAGGGGGAGTGACAGTCAAAGAAGTATGAGGAACATCCATGGGTTTGGACCCGCCTGGAAGAATGACCTTCAATGGCTTGTTCAAAGGATCGTCCGGGTCCATAGCTTGAGGTTCGACCTTGATCTTGGTCGTCTTTTCCTTCTCTTTATCACGCTGCTCCTTCATGCTCAATTCGGATGTGTGCTCGAAGACGCCTGTAATTTTGTAACGACCCGTAGATTTTAATAGTTTTAAATGGTTTTATTTAATGTAATTAATTGAAACTTTTGAGAAATTTTATATAATAATATTTTGAAATAAAAATTTAATATTTGGATTACGTCCAATTAAATATAGCAGAATTTAAATTTTCAATTTATTTTATCAAAGTTTGAAACGTATAAAATACTATACGTTATTTCGCATTCATTGATTTCTTTTATTTCTTTCTTTCTTTCTTTACGTTTTCATTCCAATCTGGTTTATAACCTTCTTTGTTCCATTTTAAATATTATTGCCTTTCCAAACTTATTACGTATTATCCAAACAAACAAAAAAGTTATTGCTTTAAATGTAGCTAAATCAACTCATGACCGTTGCCATTTCAAAGTTTGAAACGTATAAAATTTCTATACGTTACTTCGCATTCACTTATTTCTTTTATTATTTTCTTTACTTTTTCATTCCTCTTCTGCCATTTTCTTATTCAAAATTTAACTGTTGCCTTTTCCCATCCCAAGCTGTTACGTTTCTCTTGCTTCATATAAAAGAAAATTTTAATAACAAACTTACGTTGTATTCTTTGCATTGCTTCCAAAGTGAAACCACTGACACTTTGTTTTCTCTCCTCTTTCCTTCTCCCCCCTCTCCTTCTTCCCTGTCCTTTTATTTGAAAAAAAAAGAGAGAGAAGAAACCATCTGTTTTGAACTCGTCGGCCTCCCCTCCATCGCCTCCGCATTGCGACCTACACCACCCTACCCTAACTCATGCACCCCGTGCGCATTTTTCACCAGTACCTAGACAAGCCAGCCTCTCTGTTGTTTTAAGGTAAGTGGTGTTCATATAGCAAAATAAATTCTTATATTTTGGGTTGGTAATCTATATCTATACAATACGTTAACATATGTATTAGTTTCTACGTATTGTTATGTAAAGTATAAATTTTAAATTATAATCAAAAGGTTTACATATACATATTTCGGTTATAATATAAGAAGTTGTACCTGTATAATATATTATGCATATATAGTATGGGTTGCGTTAGTTATATATAGTATTTCATGCTTGTTAGTTTATTTGTATTTGTTGGATATGTATATATAAGTAATACATGTTGTACATATTATATTCATGGTATGTATATAAGTGTGTTGCGTGAAAAGAAAAAAATATATATTGTTTTACTTTTGGTTGCGTGAGTTATAAATATATGAACGTTTGCTTAATTAAGTTTTTATCATCTTTAATATATATTCAAAGCTGGTGATATATGTAAACACGTTACAGCAACTTTTGGTTAAACTAGGATATAATATAGGTAATACATAAGAGGTCTACAGCTGGATTCCTTGGTGCTGAAGTTTTCTTATTTATAGGATTATATAAATATACTAGTTTATAAAAGTTATAAAATATCTGTTAATATATATTTGTATTTTAATATAGTGTGTGTTTTGATTTGTTGTAGAGTATATAAAGATGCATATGCTGCTACAGTATGCTATATTTTAGGCGTACTATATATATATATATATATGATATTTTGGATGAATATTTACATATAATACTGTTTACAGTTTTGGTATAAGTTGTATTATTTATACATAGTGGTTTGGTCAGGGAAGGTTTTAGGCTCTGTTTAGTCTTGTAGTCGTATGCATAGTAGTGTATATTTAGTCTGTATATTTTAGGCTATGTCTGCATGCTTCCCTGTTTAGCGCATGCATTTTATAGTATATAGCGATATTTTGGGAAAGATTTTTTTATTATTTTTATAATAGTTATGGTTATTAAAGCATATTTATGTTAGATATAAAGTTACAGTGTGAAGTACATAGGAAATTTGTCTTATCCATAGGCGTTATTTTATATTAAAGATAAATTTTTGACTTGAAAATAATTATATATGTTTTAATTTAAAATACATTTAAATTTAGAATATGGTTTTATAAAAAAAAATTCTTATAAACTGTACTGCATATATACTCTTTAAAAAAAGGAGTAAGTTAACAATGTATTATAAAGAATATTATTTATCTGCATATATATGTGCATAAGTTTGTTTGATTTCCTGCTGGATATTTTGAAAAGGAAAGTACTAAACTGTAATAATTATATATATATATATATAAATAAGTATTCATTTCAAAAGATATTATATATGTGTGTGTTGATCTTTAATATATGTCTTTTATGTTAGAACATTGATTTTTAACTATACATATATATTATTTTAATATTGCTTTAAAATGAATATTTATTACACGGAAACGACAACCATAAAATGAATATACTATATATGTGACATTTTGAATAATTATATATTTGTTATTTAACATTAATATGAAATGAAAGCGTTTTAAAGTTATATGGTTTTCATGGGTGTGCATATATATATATATATATATATATATATATATATATATATTCCATTTTTGAAAATGTGTGTTTTGATTTAACGTTCATTTTGAAAGAAAGTAATAAATTAATCATATAATCTTCGTTTCAATTTTATCAAGCAAATTTGATCCGTTCTCATCAATTTCTATCTATCAGCTTTTCCGTCGAAATCGTACCGTCTAACTTTGCTTTGGAAGTCGTGCTTGCAATTCTTAACTCAACTTCATTGTCTATCTCTCTAACCTCGAAAGGTGAGCAATCACTCACGATTAACATTTTTTTATTCATTAAAATTGATTTCAATTGAAACGACAATTGAAATATGCTGCTGTAGTTATTTAAATTTGTTATATATGCTATTATCTGCAACTGTTCACCTGTGGGATATGAAACCATATCCTATTGTTTATATTATATTGTTATTGATGATATATGCCTGTTATTTTATTGTATTTTTTGTTATCACTCTGCAAGTTCTCTGTAGTTTAGAAATTACTATGGGTTGAAATGATACATACCCGAACAGACTTTAGAATAGGAGAAAATCGTTATGGGTTGAAATGATAAACCCAAGCGATTTTCATTTAATTTGGGATTACGGGTTGAAATGATATCCACCCGTATATATTTAGTATACGGATTGAAATGATAAATATCTGTAGCACTTGACTATATGATAGGAAATATATACAGACACCGCTGGGCCATATAAATATTTTGAAAATAATTTCTATAATTTTGGAAAGAAATATATGGTTTAATAAATTGATTCTTAAGATATTATATAAATGAAAATTGTATATATAGATTTAGTAGTAATATTTGATTTAAATTAGATTGATTTAATGCATATAATACGGTTAAGTATTTATGTAAATCTATATTTCAAATAGATTCTCTTGTAATAAATTGAATAATTAAGATTGGAAGATAAATTTGGGTTTATAAAATGGTATTTAAATAAGGACTTATTTTATTAAATCGATTTGAAATTTTTGAATGTGAAATTTAAAGGGTATGATTTTATAACTGGATTTTTTATTTAAGTGATTTAATGAATATTTCACGTTTAAAAAAATTAAAGAAAATATTGAGTAAAATATAATTTAAAGTTACTTAAATGATATTGAATCTAATAAGGGAGTATTTCAGGACTAAATAATAATGAGGTTAAATCGAGATCTATATGAAACTGTTATATAGAACATTTAAATATTAAAGCCTTGAACTATATTGGAATTTAAATGGTTTATGTTGAGGTTCGGATCTGTATTTGAAATCAACGTAGTTGAATTTGTTATTTAGCAACTAAATTGAATTAAAATGGAAATTTAAGTTGAACTAAATTTGAATTTATTATTTAGAAAACTAAATTGAATGAAAATTTAGATGAAACGTTGAATACTTAAAGTTTTGAAATATATAGAAATATAAAGGGGTATATGTGATTATAAATCCGAATTTGAGATCGATAAAATTTAAGTGGTTATTTTAGAAATTGAGTTGAATTTAAATTGATAAATTGAGATTGAATTTAATTTGAATGGGAAGGTCGGGTTAATGTTGGAACGATTTGTTAAGTTGAGGAAATTGAAAATACTTTACTGTATAAATTATTTAATATATATAAATACTATTTTGGGAAATATAGAGATATTTGAAGTGAAAATGTGATTTGGTTTTGAAGTATAAATTAAGCTGAAATGACCACGGTGGTATAATGTATATTTCTACCATGTAGAAAGTTACATGGACCCTTAGAGGATGGTTATCCCAAACATCCTTTAAGTTATTTGTATTTCAGTTGATATTTCACTTGAGTTGGATTTATTGATATAAGAATGTTAATCCTGACTCGAGTGTTTTATGTTTTGCTTTACGCTCGGGTCAGACTGAGTGATACAACATTTGAGACTCACCTTTGGAGTTTGGAGCTTCATTTGGAAATCCAACTATCGATTCAGATTCCAGCCTTTTGTGAGGACCCGCAAATCCGTACTCCTTGAATAGACACCAATCTCCATTGATTAACTCAAGATGAACGGAAATACGAATTCTCAGGGTTTTAAGAAAAGGAAAAAAAGAAAAAGATAGAAGAAGAGAGAAAAGATAGAACAAAACAGAAAGAAAACAACAGAACAATATCAGAATCTCATAGTCGCAGCGGAACAATATATAATAGATAAACGAATAATCTTTAAACAAAGAACTATATCAGTTATTACATTACATTACATTTCATTTCATTACATCATCAGAGTGTACAACCATCAATACAACAACAAACAGTGGAAAAGAAATACTATATACTAGTGAATACGCCATGCCATCCATCTTGCCTCCAGCAACTCCTGAATTCCAGAATATCCTGATAAACCTTAACTCTTGACTGCCCGTGTGGAAATTGGTGGGCACCCAGAGTTTAGGAAGGAAAACAATAAACTCCGAGTCAGTCATGTGACCGGTGTAAGAACTGAAACAGTTTATTTTTAAAACAAAGAATAGGATAATTTTAGAATAGATTCGCAATGCTTTTAAAAATGAGACTACCATAAGGCCTCCCGCACACACACACAATGCAAACGCAGAATCGGAGGAGATTTCTCATTATGATAGTCAAAGATGCTTGATACGCATTAAAAAGAAATATTTGATATTATTATTAGTGCATAATGTAGAGGAAATCATTTCGAAAATAAAGATATAAATCTTAGCCAACATACGACCATTATCGTATGCCTACTATAGCTACCATCCAAACAGTGGGGCGCCACCATAAGTGAATGATAGGTTCTACAACTAAAACCGTACAAGGCTCGTATTGTTTCTTTGGATTTCCAACAAATGGTCAGGCCAAGAAACTTCCCATCGCCACATGGAAACGCCTCTGGAATGACGTCCCGAGAACCAAACCGGATCTCTGCCAACACAAGGCCGGGTTACCCCTAACTGGGTAACTACTGACACGAAGATGTCATCCCCCGATCGTAACCGATCTACATCCGAGGATCCTCGATTTCCAACAACCACAAAGTAATAAGTTTGCAGCAACAACATAGGTTAAGTATCTGGGCTCCATACCATGATACCACCTCTATCCAGAAGGAATGACATACACTAAAGGGCGCTACCCTTAATAACCTTGCTGCATCCTTCCTGTTTTGACCATTTCCGGGGTGTGAGGTCCGACGAAGTCTCGTCCACAAAGCCATGCTTTGGTACAAAGTCATGCTTTGGGTCAACAAATGATCAAACAAATGATCACATCACAAATGATCAAACAATGATCATTTCACAGCAACACTCAGCATGTCACATTACCAAATTGGGAACATATCGTTGATAACCATCAACTACATAACCTTTGAGCTCGTACGTCTCAGAGAAGGGTGTTAAGCTAAAAGAATATATTCTCCGCCACCAACAGAAATATATTTGAAAGAAATCTGCTTTATATCTAAAAAATGTAATGTCAGACACGTAACCATACAAGTCTGTTCCGGAATCGAACAGAACCGAAGGCACTTACAAAGAAGTCCTTGCAATCCGGATATTCACTAATCACGTCCGGACTTCCCATCACATATGGAATTTCTATACTGGGGCCATTCAGTGCAGAAACATTCGACGGTAATCCTTCCGTTTTCAAAAATATCTGATCTTCAACACCGGTCTTCGAATGCAATTCATAACGACGTAGCACATATTCGGAATGGGTTATACGACCCCAAGGTCCTTTCCCGGTTAACCCGAATAGTGAGCGCTTATTCAAAAATAAGTGTGGCATTCAAATTCAAGCAAATCACAAAAAATACCTATTTAAAGGTAAATATTGATAGTCGGTTATTGAACTATCAATGGATATGCACAACATCACCAGATTCCAAATAATTTTCCAAATTATTTATTTTCCAAAAATATCTTTATAAGATATATAATTTTCACACTTCAACCATTTGAAAACAATTTTCGAATCACTTTTCATCTTTACCACTTTTGAAAACAAATTTCAAACATTTTCCTTATGCGAAAATACTTTCATTTCAACATGGTTCATTTAAACCAATTAAATAAATCCTTAACAATTTACTTTATATTTACGTTTCAAATCTGTAAATTAATTCCCACACTTCAAAAATGAATCAACGTTTATTTTTTTAAACAAATTCCCCTTCTCATTTATAAATTCCATAGTGAATTTATATTCCAAAATATTTATGAATATATGATTTCAATTATTCATTTTCAATTTATCTTCAAAAAGATAAATTCTCAAAAAACGTTTCATTTCACATTGGAAAAACATTTCCATACTTATTTAATAATACGTAATTCACAAATCCATTTAATTTCAACACTTGGAAAATATTCTATATACTTAAATTGAAATTTAGTATATATTTCATTTTTAAGGAAAACATTCTCTTAAAACACGTTTATTTGGGCCAAAACGAATGTTGCGTAAAACATCGTTACGACAACCCAAAATCGCTAGTATAGGGATTCAAAATAAAGATAGATATATAAATCCCAATACTATACAAAACATTTCCTTTTGGAAGTCATTTACTATAACAACAGTGTTATAGTCCACCATTTCCTTCTATTTCTCGAAAACGTCTATTTCAACAATGAGTGTAGAAATCTATGGTTTCGAATCTTAACACATTTTAAAAACATCGTTCGATAGTTTTAATTCTATTTAAAACATCACATCCAAAACATTTTCTTTAACATATTATTCACTATTCAAAACGTTAATATACTTCGTTAACCAATTTCATCATTTCTGTACATTTTATTTTAAAGGACTATTCACTGTCTAAAACGTGAATATAACACCATTAATAAGTTATAACAATTTACTTGTCAAAATAAGTCGTTTGCGGATTTCTAAAACAATGTTTATAAATTCCATTTCTATTTATTTTATAACAACTTCCTTTTATAGTTCTCCTTTATTAACCTATTTCAATTTATAAGTCAATTATATACCAAAAGTTCATATTATAAGTTAAATACTTATAATTTATTTGTTTACAAATCGTTCTTTTTAAACTTCCCAAATTATAGATCTTATACTTATAAGATTCATTTATTTACCCCAAAACTATTTTTTAATAACTTTATAAATTTTATAAACCTACTGCTTATAAAATTCCATTTATAACTTCACCGTTTATAATTCTATGAATTTCATTCATTTATGAAATTCATTTACAATTCACTCTAACGCTTATAAAAACTCGTTTTATAATTCAAATATTTTTAATTTATAAATATCAATTTATAAATCCTTTATATAAATCAATTTATACTATTATTTTAAAACGTCTTTAAACTCCTTTACAATTTCACCATTTTCTTTGATTTATAAAATAATCAAATTTCATAAATCCTAAATTTTAACTTTTTATAATAAATTCAAAAATCCCAATTTAAACTATTTTATAAAATCATTAACCTCATATTTTCAAAAATCAACTTTTAACTATATTTCTCAAAAATCATAATTTTTATAACATTAACATCATAACGTTTATTTATTTAAAATGAATCGATTCCAAAAATATTTTATAAACGTATACTTTCAAAAATCATTTTAAAAATCCTTTTAAAATTCCAAAATTGGCCCAATGATGCTACACACCAAATAGTCAATCACGACAACAACGACATGATAATCAACGAATATCAAAATATCCATAATCAAATAAATACTGTTGAGGAATCCAGTTGGATCCCTCCAACCTGTTTTCCTGCATCCAAAGATGTTAGCACAATACCAATTCCGTTCCAGTACGGAATTATCGCGGTATATGAGATTTAAAATATTATCCGCTTAATAGACGGCGCAATAAGATCTCGTCCGCTATATGATGCGGGAAATCAACTCCAAGTACATAAATAATACCAATTTCACTGTAATGTGAAATATTCGCGGTATATTTTTTAATAAATAACCTCCGCTTACTAACGGCGTATAATGTCTATTTTAACAATCAATAGATAACAATCATCATTCAAACATACATTCAAGTATTTTAAATCTAACTATTTAAAATTAAATTCGAAACCGATTCGATTGAGTGAGAAGTTCTCACCTTGATTTCAATTTCGTTTTCAGCTTTTATTTCGAATAAAATTAAACGCGCGTTTAATTTTACCCGAAATTTTCGCTAGCTCCAAACGACTCCAATCCAGTTCCATAGCATAGTGCTCGTCCATACGATTCCAACGCAACTTGTTTCGCGCATTTTTGACCTCGTATGAAAAAGATATGAATTTACGAAGTTTACACAATTTTTAATATATAAATTTACAACTTTATTTTATATTTTTAAACCTAAATTAATCAGGGCCGTGTGATTTCGTGGCCTGCAAATCTTGGCCGCTTATTCCTTTATCTTCTTCTCCCAGGTTGCACGCGTGAAGTCGAACCCAACTCCATGCCAAACCCTAATACACGCATCCCCTTCTATTGACTTCCACCACGATCAGCTGACTTCATTCGAAAGCCCACGTCCACATTGACCTTCAGCCGGAACCCCATTGAACTCGGTCCCCCCATCTTCAAGAAAACCGTGCGTGACTATAAGACGTTTGAGCTCGATTTGACAATGATCCGCCGCGTCATTTTCGATCATAGCCGTTGAAGTTGTAGTTCGTGATGTGCTCTACAATTTTGTAGTTGAAGGTTTGTTGAATAGATTGACGGATTTGAAGAAATTAGAGGAGGAACGATGATGTTTTCTGGCCTTCAAAACCATATACGGCGGCTAGGGTTTGCCATTAGGGTTTTGATGTAAATTTGTGAATTATGTGGCCTTTTATAGAAAAATTCCGTGCACTATTCACCCGAAATTTTTCCGAACTCCAAACGAAGCGTGCCGGTTGGCATTCCTAAGGTTTACCCCGCATTTCGAACACAATGGAACGTGTTTCGGGAGCTAATTCGATCATCTGTGCGAGTTATGGCAATAAACGTTCGATTTAAAATTAAATCGGTAAATCAAATTTCTAGGCATTTTAGCTTGCACCGGACAAACGGTAAATCCGATTGACACGAAATTTGAAACCATACAATAATATAACATTACGTATCCGATGAAACTAGTTTCATCAAAATCCGAGACTGTTTGAAAAATGGCTATTTTAACTCGCCAAATTAATATTAAAACAATTTCGATGCGTTTCGAGCTGCCACGGTCAAACGAAAACTCCAATTACTACGAAAATTGAAATTCGATAATAACAAACTATTATGGATCAAATGGAACTAGTTTCGTCCAATTCTGAGACTGTTCGAAAATTGACTAATTTCACTAGTCGATTTAAATATTAAAATATTCATTTTTCACAAATTAACTTTTAATTCGATTTTAAAAGTTCTAAAATATCGTTATAACTCCTATATGATATAATAAAATTTTACAAATCATTTTCAATCATATTTAACCCAATTTCAATTATTTCTGTAATTTCAACCATTAAATTATCGATTTAATTATCCAATTAAATCCAATTATTCGAAATAAAATTTATTCGACTTATGAATTTCACTTATTAATATTCAAAATTAATTAAATATACAAATTTTAATTAATATAAATTCTGGGTCGTTACAGACTCCCCCCTTAAAAGAATTTCGTCCTCGAAATTACCAAGTAAGAAAAATTACAGAATCTATTAACTTTCTCAATATCCATAGTTAAACTTCTTACAATAACTTTACTAAGTTTTCAAATCATACCTAGTTATCTTTTCAAAACAACTACTATTGTTTAACTTTCAACTCCAAATCAAATTTTAGTTTTCAAAATTTTCCAATAATTCCCAAATTTTTCTAACGCCTTAAATTTTCGGAAAAATTCGCCATAGCTCCTTTGCGTGGCTCGATCCGAAAAAAAAATGGCAGTACATATATCACAAATATACATCTCATCAAGTGATGAGGCATCCCGCAGGGAAAAAAGTGTAAAAGTACGATATTTAATCCGAGATATGTACCTTATATTTTATTAGCGAGCATATACGGCTAATATAGCGCGAAAGCGAGCTCCAAATGCGAAGCAAACGCCATCTGCACCTACTAAACACTCAACACACAAATGAGAACATGTATATAGACAATAGTATCGATATACAACATATAGCAACATAATAACTATATATGCCAACATGGCAAATGCAGTAAAAGCAATATATTCAACCATCAACCAACTATCATCCAACTAACAATCATATAACAACCAATGTATATTAATTACAACCAAATTCCTTTGCTTTCAATTGGTTTAATTAAATTGATTTTCATTCAATCTTTCAACTTCCAATAACATTAGATTTTAATGAATTACACTTACATTCATTATTTCTTATCAATTATTTACATTTAATTGATTAACTCAATCCATTCATTCAATTCAATTACTAAAGTTGAATTTCATTTATATAACTCAAGTTCACATTTATCACTTAACTTTATTAATTTACTTTGATACCAAAGTCAACTTCATTCAACATCTCTTAAGTTATATTCCGTTTCAACATTATTTAGCTTTACTTAACTTAAATTCCCACTTATAAATCCAATTCAGATTCCAATTCTAAAGTAAATTTCCATTTTAACTTTAAATTCATTTTTATTTACAACTCATATTAATAAATATATTCATATAGTTTCACTTCTTATATATAAGTTTATTTCACAATTGTAAATCACTTTAATTATAATTCCATACTTATAATTCCTTAATTTAGATTATTCAAACAACTTTTAATTAACTTATATATATTCTTACATTTTCAATCAACCAAACAATCAACTTATATACACTTTAATAATTCTGAAAAATTATCCCTTTATATATAAAATATACACAAGGTAAAATTATTTCATTTGCCCAATTTAAAACAATATCGTGTCGGTTTATCTTATTTAAGAGTTTAGAAATCCCTATTTACCATAGTTAGCTAGACTACATCGACCGGAATCTATAAACAATCAACCGATAAGTCAACACAATACAAAACAATTTATATTCACTAACAAATACGCACTCATAGCTATTATTACACTCAGACTCGTTCTAGAGTACTACTGACTCTATCTCTAATGAGTAATACCCAACAGAGCCATGGTTGTCGCTTAACCATATGCTCTGATACCAGATGTAAGGACCCGCAAATCCGTACTCCTTGAATAGACACTAATCTCCATTGATTAACTCAAGATGAACGGAAATATGAATTCTCAGGGTTTTAAGAAAAAGAAAAAAAGAAAAAGATAGAAGAAGAGAGAAAAGATAGAACAGAACAGAAAGAAAACAGCAGAACAATATCAGAATCTCACAGTCGCAGCGGAACAACATATAATAGATAAATGAATAATCTTTAAACAAAGAACTATATCAGTTATTACATTACATTACATTTCATTTCATTACATCATCAGAGTGTACAACCATCAATACAACAACAAACAGTGGAAAAGAAATACTATATACTAGTGAATACGCCATGCCATCCATCTTGCCTCCAGCAACTCCTGAATTCCAGAATATCTTGATAAACCTTAACTCTTGACTGCCCGTGTGGAAATTAATTAAATATAAAAAATTTAATTAATATAAATTCTGGGTCGTTACACCTTTCCAGTTGATTGGTTCAGAGAAGTCATCTGTTGCATTGGAGACTTCACTACATTTGAACTATTCGGTTGTATTTTTCTAACTCTGATGCATATAGTAGCTTCATGAACTACTATTCTTTATCTATTCCGCTGCATTATATTACTCTGTTATCTGTGATTGATTTATTTACTGTATATTTTAAGTTTTGCCAAATTTTAATTAACAATTCGGTATTTCGAATTATTCAAGTCGGATATGTATGGTTTTATTGTCGATATGAATTGTCCAAAATAGCGGGTCGTTACAGTTGGTATCAGAGCTTTGGCTCTAGGCAAAAGTTAGCATATATGGTAAATTTATTTACAGAATCACTTTCGCTCGAGTTGAATCTCTTCCTTTTGAATCGATTTCCTTCGAATTTTGGAATGTCCCTCGTTTCCGAAATTCATTCTTGCCTCTCCCTATTTATATTCGTTCGATTCTGGAGTATCCCATGACTCCACTGAATGATTTGTAAAGGGGATGAAACTCCTTTACAATTGGCATTGATTCACCGGAGATTTATGTATCCCTCGATTTAGATGCTACTATCTCCTGTTATTCCGAATTCTATCTATAGCGATCGAATGTCGATTTGCCTTAGAATTCTGCATCCATTATATTGCTAAATTCACGGTTGATCCGGTTAAGGTCACCCGCGATTTATAGAAGTATATCCATCTTCTATTTTGTAATTTAATTATCACATCTTCGATCAAGTCTATCTTCGAATCAGAATTCTATTGATTTGAGTTCCTCTAATTCAAATATCTATCTTTGTTTTAAAATCCATTCTTAAAATTATCCACTAAAAATCGGGTATGTTTGCATTTTTGAAATTGTTTTATATATCGAAATTATTATTTTGATAACTATGATTTTATTCTATATATAAAAGTGAAAATGTTTTCGATAAGGATTATATACCTATATATAAAACAAATAAGAAATGTTATTCTATATAAAAGGGTTTTGAAAGGATTTGAAATTTTGAAAAAATATAAGAAATTGATTTATATAAAAATGATTTATAACTGAAAAGTTAAATTTGAAATTCGAGAATTGAATTCCGGTATTTTGAAATTGGTTTTAAGATTTTGGAAAATATATAAAAATAATACGATTTAAAAGTATTTTTCCGAATAAGAAATGTTTCAAATGAGTTCAAATGAATTCCAATAATTTTGAAGAAATTTCAAAGAAGTTTTCAAGAAAATAGAAGTCCAGAACTCACTTATGTCGCTGGAAAATAATTTTGGTGATGAGTGCACGCATCGTCGACATTGATTTTCAAGTTTCAGAGTGAGGGAGAGGCCACTTTAATAGCTTCACTATGCAAGTGATTTTGTAAAACCGTTTTTGATTTCAAATTCCAAAGTATAATTTGATATTTTAGAAAGATATAAGTATATATTTGAAACAATTTAAAATGAGACCAGTGTTCAGTCCTCGAGTTTCAAATTTAATAATTGATTTATTGATTTATTGTTGATTTTCAACTCTTGAATTGAAAATTTGATTTCCCTAACTATTTTGAATGTTCGAGCACTTCCAAATCGAGATTAAATTTTCAAAGCTAAGAAATTTCAAAGAGTATAAAATGTTTGATAAAGAATATAAATTTAGTTTTGAAATGTTTTGAAAAAAATAGTTTTGAATAATGGTTTTCAGAAAGGTAAATTGGATATTTCAAATAGAAATAGATAGTTTAAAAGTTTTAAAGGGATAATTATAAATTTGGAAACCATTTTAAGTATAATTGATTTTGAGAAAATATTTGGTTTTGAAAATTAAATTGAAATTAAAAACCAGTGCTTATATGGTGATTTTGGAAATGAATTTGTTTGACTTGAATTATTTTAATTTGGAAACTGGGATAATTTTCTAAACTTATTATTTTTGGAACTTTGAAATTTAGATATTTAATTTGGAAGAAAATTTGGTGAAATCATATATGATTTTGAAACTGAATTGATATTGAAATGATTTGAAATTTGAGAACCTTATATTATTAAGCACTTGATATGGGAGTGGTCGAACTTATATAAAATGGATTGTATAGGTATGAAGTTGATTTGAAATCTATTGATTTGAAAGGTACTCAATTTGGAAAGAGATTTTATATAATCGAAGTCTATATAAGTATGATTTGATCTACTATTGATTTTGGAAAGTATTTGATTTGGGAAAAATGGAATCCTATATATATGGACTTTATATAAGTACGATATTTGAAAGTGATTTGAAAAGGTACTATATGATATATATTTTCGAAGTAAAGATATGGAAAGTCCTTCTGCTTGATATCCGCTTTATGGCCACATTGTGGATTCATTCTATCGATATTATTCTCTTTGATTTTTGGTTTTCCGGATGTAATACTCGAGTGTTCCCACCATGGCGTAACCCATGGTTTTTTTTCTCTCGCGACTACATAGCGCAATTGCCTGGCTGAGTCTGGCCTAGGGGTATGGATTGTTTCCTGGGGGATCCAGGCGTAACCATTGTGTATCCTGCAATCTGTGTAGGTCGCGAATAGTAGCGAAACTGCCTGGCTGAGATAGTCTAGGGGTACGTATTGTTTCCTGAGGGACCCAGGCATAACCATTGTGTATCCTGCACTCTACTAGTCATCATGGCGTAACTCGCAGGGCTGAGAAAGCTTACGGATACGGATTGTTTCCTGGGGGATCCAGGCGTAACCATTGTGTATCAGCGAAACATGGTCGGACAAAGGTTTTGGTTTGGTTGTTTTGTTTGGATTGTACTTTCCATATCTGTTTTAAAGGTTTTTCAAGTATTTTCATTGGGTGTTGAAACAAGTCTACTAAGTACTTGAAGAATTCTAGCTTTGCGTCTGATCAACGCATGGCCAAAGTCTGCAAGAACGAGGATAAACTTGTTGAAACATCGAGTTATAAAGGTATTTTCGAAAGGAATATCTATTTCGATATAATAGTATTTTATTGTAAAAGTATTATTATAAAGGTATTTATTATAAAAGTATTTTTCCCAACAAAGAAATTTTGAATTAATATTTGAAATTTAAATTCTTGTGGTTCTAGATTAATTATTCGTGCCCGATACTATTCCTTGCATCTACCTTATTTGCTCTGTTTAGTTATTCACCTTGATTCTCTTTTCCAAATCTACCTTCCTTCCTTGTTGGATATATCCTTTTTAAATATTGCTTATTTGTATACCACATGGTTTAATAGAAATTTTAGTGTTATAAATATTTTAGAAGTTATTTATCTAAAATAAAACATATTTTAAAAAAATATGATTTATGATCTAATAATGATATTTGGAAGGTATCTTGAAACAAAATAAAAATTTATGAATTTTGGATTTAATATTTCAATAGCCTCTTTGTAAATATAAGTAATAATGTAAATAGTTGTTTTCAAAGGAGTTTGAAAAGTATTAAAGTATTAAAGAAAATTAAATTTCAAATGAAGTTATCAAATAAATATTTCAAATAAAATTTATATAGTTTTAAATTAATTGTTTATCTTGTCTTTCAATCTATTTTATTTCTGGTTGTTCTATTCTCCTACCTCCTACCTTTTCGGGGACGAAAAGTTTTGAATGGGGGAGAGTGTAACGACTCGTAGATTTTAATAGTTTTAAATGGTTTTATTTAACGTAATTAATTGAAACTTTTGAGGAATTTTATATAATAATATTTTGAAATAAAAATTTAATATTTGGATTACGTCCAATTAAACATAGCAGATTTTAAATTTTCAATTTATTTTATCAAAGTTTGAAACGTATAAAATACTATACGTTATTTCGCATTCATTGATTTCTTTTATTTCTTTCTTTCTTTCTTTATGTTTTCATTCCAATCTGGTTTATAACCTTCTTTGTTCCATTTTAAATATCATTGCCTTTCCAAACTTATTACTACTATCCAAACAAACGAAAAAGTTATTGCTTTAAATGTAGCTAAATCAACTCATGACTGTTGCCTTTTCAAAGTTTGAAACGTGTAAAATTTCTATACGTTACTTCGCATTCACTTATTTCTTTTATTATTTTCTTTACGTTTTCATTCCTCTTCTGCCATTTTCTTATTCAAAATTTAACTGTTGTCTTTTCCCATCCCAAGCTGATACGTTTCTTGCTTCATATAAAAGAAAATTTTAATAACAAACTTACGTTGTATTCTTTGCATTGCTTCCAAAGTGAAACCACTGTCATTTTTTTCTCTCCTCTTTCCTTCTCCCCCCCCCCCCCCCCCCTCTCCTTCTTCCCTGTCCTTTTATTTGAAAAAAAAAAGAGAAGAAACCATCTGTTTGGAACTCGTTGGCCTCCCCTCCATCGCCTCCGCACTGCGATCTACACCACCCTACCCTAACTCATGCACCCCGTGCGCATTTTTCACCAGTACCTAGACGAGCCAGCCTCTCTGTTGTTTTAAGGTAAGTGGTGTTCATATAGCACAATAAATTCTTATATTTTGGGTTAGTAATCTATATCTATACAATACGTTAATATATGTATTAGTTTCTATGTACTGTTATGTAAAGTATGAGTTTTAAATTATAATCAAAAGGTTTACATATACATATTTCGGTTATAATATAAGAAGTTGTACCTGTATAATATATTATGCATATATAGTATGAGTTGCATTAGTTATATATAGTATTTCATGCCTGTTAGTTTATTTGTATTTGTTGGATATGTATATATAAGTAATACATGTTGTACATATTATATTCATGGTATGTATATAAGTGTGTTGCGTGAAAAGAAAAAAATATATATTGTTTTATTTTTGGTTGCGTGAGTTATAAATATATGAATGTTTGCTTAATTAAGTTTATATCATCTTTTATATATATTCAAAGCTGGTGATATATGTAAACACGTTACAGCAACTTTTGTTAAACTAGTATATAATATAGGTAATACATAAGAGGTCTACAGCTGGATTCCTTGGTGCTGAAGTTTTCTTATTTATAGGATTATATAAATATACTAGTTTATAAAAGTTATAAAATATCAATTAATATATATTTGTATTTTAATATAGCGTGTGTTTTGATTTGTTGTTGAGTATATAAAGATGCATATGCTGCTACAGTATGCTATATTTTAGGTGTACTGTATATATATGATATTTTGGATGAATATTTACATATAATACTGTTTACAGTTTTGGTATAAGTTGTATTATTTATACATAGTGGTTTGGTCAGGGAAGGTTTTAGGCTCTGTTTAGTCTTGTAGCCGTATGCATAGTAGTGTATATTTAGTCTGTATATTTTAGGCTATGTCTGCATGCTTCCCTGTTTAGCGCATGCATTTTATAGTATATAGCGATATTTTGGGAAAGATTTTTTTATTAGTTTTATAATAGTTATGGTTATTAAAGCATATTTATGTTAGATATAAAGTTACAGTGTGAAGTACATAGGAAATTTGTCTTATCCATAGGCGTTATTTTATATTAAAGATAAATTTTTGACTTGAAAATAATTATGTATGTTTTAATTTAAAATACATTTAAATTTAGAATATGGTTTTATAAAAAAAAAATTCTTATAAACTGTACTGCATATATACTCTTTAAAAAAAAGGGAAAAAAAGGAGTAAGTTAACAATGTATTATAAAGAATATTGTTTATCTGCATATATATGTGCATAAGTTTGTTTGATTTCCTACTGGATATTTTGAAAAGGAAAGTAATAAACTATAATAATTATATATATACACATAAGTATTCATTTCAAAGATATTATATATGTGTGTGTTGATCTTTAATATATGTATTTTATGTTAGAACAATGATTTTTAACTATACATATATATTATTTTAATATTGGTTTAATATGAATATTTATTGCATGGAAACGACAACCATAAAATGAATATACTATATATGTGACATTTTGAATAATTATATATTTGTTATTTAACATTAATATGAAATGGAAGCATTTTAAAGTTATATGGTTTTCATGGGTGTGCATATATATATATATATATATATATATATATATATATTTCATTTTTTAAATGCGTGTTTTGATTTAACGTTCATTTTGAATGAAAGTAATAAATTAATCATATAATCTTCGTTTCAATTTTATCAAGCTAATTTGATCCGTTCTCATCAATTTCTATCTATCAACTTTTCCGTCGAAATCGTACCATCTAACTTTGCTTTGGAAGTCGCGCTTGCAATTTGTAACTCAACTTCATTGTCTATCTCTCTAACCTCGAAAGGTGAGCAATCACTCACGATTAACATTTTTTTATTCATTAAATTTGATTTCAATTGAAACGACAATTGAAATATGCTGCTGTAGTTATTTAAATTTGTTATATATGCTATTATCTGTAACTGTTCACCTGCGGGATATGACACCATATCCTGTTGTTTATATTATATTGTTATTGATGATATATGCCTGTTATTTTATAGTATTTTCTGTTATCACTCTGCAAGTTCCATGTAGTTTAGAAATCACAATGGGTTGAAATGATACATACCCGAACAGACTTTAGAATAGGAGAAAATCGTTATGGGTTGAAATGATAAACCCAAGCGATTTTCATTTAATTGAATTTGGGATTACGGGTTGAAATGATATCCACCCGTATATATTTAGTATACGGATTGAAATGGTAAATATCCGTAGCACTTGATTATATGATAGGAAATATATACAGACACCATTGGTCCATATAAATATTTTGAATAATTTCTATAATTTTGGAAAGAAATATATGGTTTAATAAATTTGATTCTTAAGATATTATATAAATGAAAACTGTATATATAGATTTAGTAGTAATATTTGATTTAAATTAGATTGATTTAATGCATATAATACGGTTAAGTATTTATGTAAATCTATATTTCAAATAGATTCTCTTGTAATAAATTGAATAATTAAGATTGGGAGATAAATTTGGGTTTATAAAATGGTATTTAAATAAGGACATATTTAATTAAATCGATTTGAAATTTTTGAATGGGAAATGTAAAGGGTATGATTTTATAACTGGATTTTTGATTTAAATGATTTAATGAATATTTCATGTTTAAAAAATTAAAGAAAATATTGAGTAAAATATAATTTAAGGTTACTTAAATGATATTGAATCTAATAAGGGAGTATTTCAGGACTAAATAATAATGAGGTTAAATCGAGATCTATATGAAACTGTTATATAGAACATTTAAATATTAAAGCCTTGAACTATATTGGAATTTAAATGGTTTATGTTGAGATTCGGATCTATATTTGAAATCAACGTAGTTGAATTTGTTATTTAGCAACTAAATTGAATTAAAATGGAAATTTAGGTTGAACTAAATTTGAATTTATTATTTAGAAAACTAAATTGAATGAAAATTTAGATGAAACGTTGAATACTTAAAGTTTTGAAATATATGGAAATATAAAGGGATATTTGTGATTATAAATCCGAATTTGAGATCGATAAAATTTAAGTGGTTATTTTAGAAATTGAGTTGAATTTAAATTGATAAATTGAGATTGAATTTAATTTGAATGGGAAGGTCGGGTTGATGTTGGAACGATTTGTTAAGTTGAGGAAATTGAAAATACTTTAGTGTATAAATTATTTAATATATATAAATACTATTTTGGGAAATATATAGATATTTGAAGTGAAAATGAGATTTGGTTTTGAAGTATAAATTAAGCTGAAATGACCACGGTGCTATAATGTATATTTCTACCTTGTAGAAAGTTCCATGGACCCTTAGAGGATGGTTATCCCAAACATCCTTTAAGTTATTTGTATTTTAGTTGATATTTCACTTGATTTGGATTTATTTATATAAGAATGTTAATCCTGACTCGAGTGTTTTGTGTTTTGCTTTACGCTCGGGTCAGACTGAGTGATACAGCATTTGAGACTCACCTTTGGAGTTTGGAGCTTCATTTGGAAATCCAACTATCGATTCAGATTCCAGCCTTTCCAGTTGATTGGTTCAGAGAAGTCATCTGTTGCATTGGAGACTTCACTGCATTTGAACTATTCGGTTGTATTTTTCTAACTCTGATGCATATAGTAGCTTCATGAACTACCATTCTTTATCTATTCCGCTGCATTATATTACTCTGTAATCTGTGATTGATTTATTTACTGTATATTTTAAGTTTTGCCAAATTTTAATTAACAATTCGGTATTTTGAATTATTCAAGTCGGATATTTATGGTTTTATTGTCGATTTGAATGGTCCAAAATAGCGGGTCATTACAAATTTCAACTTCATAACTCCCATCGATGGGGGAGGAAGTCTCAGATTTGTCCTCGTCAAGCGCTCCGATCACCTGAGCATCGGGACCAGAAGCCTCTCCTGCATGAGTAGCTTCACTCATTTTTTTCCTAACCTCCTTGGTGACATCGCTGCTCGGAGTGGGCTCAAGATCAGAATGGCCTGCATAAAATCACGAAAAGCAAGTATTAGAATACGATAGCTTCTGGTGAAAAACGAAAGCTCAGGGAATGTTAAAGCAAAAGAGTTGCCTACCAGGTTCCGGCTGGCTCTCAATCGTCAGGAGGTCTCGCCCTCTGGGATAGGTGACAAAACATGAACTCCAAGGCCGGGGTCCTCTGGATCATAGCCGATGTTCTGTTCAAAAGGATCGAGTATCAGTCGACTGGTCGGCTGGATAGGCACATGAGCTGGAGACTCAATCCCAGATGGACCGGCGATAACTTCTTTCCCTTTTGTTGAAGGGGAGCCTTTGCAATAAATAGCTTTAGCCGCTGGTAGGTCCGAAGGCTCATTTCCCTTGAGGAATTCTTTTATCAAGGCCCCCTCATCAACCTCCTCAATACCGTGTTCGGCCTTTTTGATTTCAATTAAAGTGTCCTATGCCTCAGCCAAAGATTCGAGATAGCCCTCGCCCAAAAAAGTTAAGTCTCGGTGCATGAGAACGCGGGCATTGAAATCGGCAATAAGCGGGTCGAACCTGGTTTTGATTTCTTCTCTACCCTCCTTCTTGGCCGCCTCAAGACGGAAGTCGATCTCCGCAGAGGCTATCTTTTTGCCCTCTTCGCGGGCTTCATTATTCAGTGCCTCAACTTTAGAAAGCTCGCCCTCAAGTTTCGTCTTAAGGAGTCGCGTTGCAACAATCTTGTCACAATACCGTTGCGACTCTTCTTGGGCAGCAACATTCTTCTCTTGTTCTTTGCGGAGTCGCTCCTCAAGTTCTTTAATCCGGAGGCAGAATGCATCCCTCTCTTTTTGCACCGAATCTTTTTCCAAAGACAAAGCCCCACAGCGTTGTACCGCCTCACCGAGTTCTTTTTTGTGAGTCGACTCCAGACGAGTTACGGCTTCGGTGGTATCCTTGGCGCTCTGCCGGGCGGCCTCAAGCTCAGACTTGTAAGTCGCAATCTCTTCGTCCTGAACTTTAATGATATCTTTGTCATGGAGAGCCTCAAGCTTCAGGCGATCGATCTCATGTTGGCGCTCCATGGAGACTTCTGAAAGTTTTTCAGCCAAATGAACAAATGCGTCATGTTGAACATAGATGTCGTTGGTGCAGGCGATGGCGCTCTGTTTAACATCTCCAGGTATATGGTGGATCGCCGGGAGGAACTTTAGAACATCAAAGTAGATCTTTGGAAATTTAGCTTTAAGCTCGGCCAGCCTCTCCGATACTGTTGGATCTGTTGCGGGAACAGGTGGAGACGGCTTTAAACGTTCAGCTCTCCTGTAAGAATCCCAAGATTGTTGTGTGGAAGAGGAATTGGAGTGTTGGTCTCGGGGGACATTGGATTGTGGCCCCTTATAGCCGTGCTTATCTTTGCTTTGTTCCGAGTGAGAAACGGGATGTTGGTGATACTTGGGCTGACAATATGTTTTCTTCCAAGGTGATGAGTCCCGGGAATGATAATCCCTATCGCCATCACCGTCTCTATCCCAATGTCTCCCGAAACCTGAGTCACGTCCACAGTGATGGAAAGCAGATGAACCGCGGAGGCGATCAATGCTGTGTGTACGCCCCATATTACCTGCTAGAATTTAAATAATAACAAATTAGCAAAGAGTAGTGTGACGATGAAAATTTAAGTGCGAGGCAAAGTGTATGTATTTATGTGTGTCCTAGTGTTTCCCCCCGACGGACTAGTTTCTTTACTAATGGGAGTTTTCTCTCCCTGAGCGTGGGCTTGAATGCCTGCATTGCCTCTGATGGGTGAGTGAAGTTTAAGTGCCTCCTGATCATCAAAATAATAATTAAGTAAATCATTAGGAATGGAGAGGTTTGAGAGACCCTTTAGAGAACTTTCTAAGCATTGAGAGGAAGCCTCTTTCCTTGTTGGGATAAGAGTAACTTTAGAGGTTGCGCCAATTTTTTCCCTTCTTATCTTGTACGTCAGTTTCTTTTTCTTCTTCGAAGGGGAGGATGACGTTTCGATGTCATGAACCTCAACTGGCAGGTCCTGAGTAGGCCCAACGTTCTCATCTTGTGCTTCGGGTGTTTCATTTTCTTTGATTTCTCCTTCTTCTAATGCGCCAGGAGCGCCGCGTGCTGAAGAATTAGCTTGTTTTTTCCCTTTACCGGAGGCAGGCCTGGGTATGGAAACACCCTCAAGAAGGCTTATCCGACGACCTTCTGCTAACAGTCCAAACCACGATAGTGATTCATTAGAAATGAGAGTTCGAATGTCCCGTTCGTCGGCAGGAAAGGCCCTAATGGCTTCGACGGCTTCAGAATACCCGCGACTGTCAGGATGTGGATTGATACCTGAAAAGATGGAAAAACAAATTAGAAGAGGCATGGCTTTGACCAAGTATGAATATCAATCCAGAGAAAAAACTTACTTCCTTCCACCCATCTCCTTGCGAAACCAGGAGGGCAACGCACATAGTACCATTCCTATTTATACAGGGCGAACTTGCTGCATGCTCCAGTCAAGATTTGGCATTTGTGGTGCGGCTCAAGAAACAAGAAAGAGGGGCTATCTCTCCGCTTCTTGATCATATATATATATATATATATATATATATATATATATATATATATATATATATATATCTGATGTCACCCGGGGTTGGAGGCCTGGAGAGAATGGTCATGAAAAGGATGTAGGTACCGTAGGTGAAGGCATGACCGTTCGGGTGCAATTGTGATGGGGTAATGTCGATGTATTGCAGCACGTCCGGAAGAAATAAGTTAAACAGTGGCACACTGCCGACCCAGCACATAAACTTATTACAGGCAGTATATCTAACTGAGGGCAGGTGTGGACGATCCTGCCCCGATGGAACTAATACACCATCGAAGGGGATTCCGTGGTCGGAGTATATCCGATGCAGTGCGCTTTCATTGATCTTCGAAGCCTGTGAATCGACCGAGTTGTCCAAGAAAATTGATACCTCCAGGGGTCGGAAGCTAAGTTATGAGCAGGGGAAGTCTACGGGTTAGAAGTATCTGCGACCCCTTGTTTAGAAGACGGCCCAGGCCTATCTGAGATTGTGGCGGAGCTAGATTTCTTAGACATCTTTGATAGAAATTGAATCCAGCAGAGTAACTGACTGAACTATACTTGAAAATCAATCGACGTCAGACTAACAACACAAGTATTCCCCCCGTGTGATGTGTGAACTAGTGTGATAATTCAAGTATAAGTGCTGAAAAATTATATGTCACAGAGTTGATGGTATAAGTTGAACTTTGAACTGTCGTCTTCGAAGACCGTCATCGCTGACCGTCTTCGAAAACCAGCCTTGCAATGTTTTCAATTTTGGACTCGGATATTGACATTGTATGCCAAAAGCTTTTATCTGTTTTCATCGACTCTGGTTCAAGCTTATGATAGTTGGAACTAGGAAGTTATTAGTCCAGATTAGTTCAATTTTCCAGTTTGATAAGGTCTATGTCTTTTTTCTTATGTTTAGGCAAGGTGAAGTGTTGTTCGGCCTAGGTACCATTCGGTTAAAATGTTGTCCGGCCTAAGGATTATTCGGCCAAACTATCGTTCGGCCTAAGTATCGTTCGGCCGAAATATTGTTCGGCCAAACTATCGTTCGGTTGAAACATTGTTCGTCCTAGGTATCGTTCGGCCAAAGCATTGTTTGGCCTAGGGTTCGTTCAATCAAAATATCATTCGGCCTAAGTGCTGTTCGACAGAGGTATCAATCGGCACTCTATCCAATTCGTGCTTCCTTCCTGTCCTTCCACTCCACTGCTTGGCATGTGATGAATCATGCCGAACCAAAGTTACGTCGAGTCCCAACGCTCGGCACTCCATCCTTAACAACGATTTCGTCTTTTTCCTCCATCCATGCCGAACGATGTGAACGAGCCGTTCGACAAATCATACCGAACTGTATTGTTCGGCATTCTAACCAATTTCTGCTCCTCCTCTATTCTTCCTTCCAACATCGCTCGGCATTAAAGGATCACGCCGAGCCACTGCAATGCATCTTCCACCTTCCTCTTCTCCAATCCATCTACCTCAAGGTCATCTGAAAGCATACTAAGTTTCAACCTTAGAGCGCGCCGGACCTCAATTCATCAATAATGAGTGATACTTCCTATTCTAAGAGAGTGATCAGAAAGTTCTTACCTAAGAGTACGATAGGGACTAGGGGGTCTGTAAATTTAGGATTGGGGGTTGATCGAGCTTAACTTGAAAGGGCGTGATGGATACCAACTAGGAAAGAAAGATCAGAGGAGTGAATGAAACTCAAGGGAAGTAGTTTGTGTGTTCTTGGAAAGTCATGGAGGTAAAAAGTGAAAAAGTGGAGGAGAAGGGAAAAGATGGCTTTTACAAGGAAGAAGAAGAAGTTGAAGAGGCAATGACCGGTAGAATCGGTCAAAACAATATCGTTCGGTATACATGGAGCATTCGGCTTCGGCTGTACGTTCGGCACTTGCATACCGTTTGGAACACACCACCTCAACTAGTGATCAAAGGAAGTCACCATCGAGGAAACTGAGCCACATCTCGAAGAAAAGGCAGTGGACTTATGGTTCAAAGCACATCACGTTTGACCACGTGATGCACTTTGGGGGGCAAGTGTTACCTGGAGGTTTGACCAGGCAACTAAGGACTCAGCAATCTCGTTCAGCAAGATCAGGCCGTTCGACACCTGTGGTCGGTCGGCATTGAAGGATGTTCGGCACGACAAAATGGTTCGGCATTTAGGAGCATTCGGCATTAGAAGAACGCTCGGCATTTAGGAGCGTTCAGCATTAGAAGAATGCTCGACAAAAAGGAACGCTCGGCATTTAGGAGCGTTCGGCATTAGAAAGTGCTCGGCTTCTAGAGTCGTCCGGCATACATGATTCATTCGACACTCAAGTTCATCCGACATCTATAGGACGTTCGGCATGCGAGAGTGCTCGGCATGCAAGGGCGTTCGGCATGCGAGGGCGTTCGGCATTGAGAGACGTTAAGTATTGAATATCGATCGGCATCTATGGATGTTCGGCATGGCAGAGTCATTTGGCACTCCATACTGTTCAGCATCACTTCGTTCGGCATGAGAACATCGTTCGACACAAATGCCTCGTTCGGCATTCAGGTTGTTTGGCATCACTTCGTTCGGCATGAGAACATCGTTCGGCACAAATGCCTCGTTCGGCATTCAGGTTGTTCGGCATGAGAACATCGTTCGGCATTTATGCCTTGCTCGGCATTTTACCGTTCGGCGTCTCTGGTTCGGCACATAGAGATCACTCTTTTTGGCCGAGATACCAAGCTGTTAGGCCCACCAGGGAAATCCAACCTACCTTCATCTATAAATAGAGAGGCAGGGCACAGTGAAAGGGACCTTTTTTCGAGAACACCGGGAAGACTCTGCCGCATTCAAGGCTCATTGAAGACTTATCTTTTTGCTTAAGCAATTGTATTCAATATAGTTGGTATGTGGATTGTATCTGTAAACGATTATCGAGAAAAGCAATAAAGATTAACCTCAAAGTGGACGTAGGCAATTACGCCGAACCACTATAAATCTGGTATTCGTACTTTCTGCATTTGAATCTGCATATTATCCTCTGTTTAATTTACTTTCTTCATTAATCTCTCTACACAAACTCTATTTAGGGCACACACTTTATTTGAAATCCCATTTTGTAAGATTCTATATTGTTTATTTGAAAACTTAAAACTTTGATCAATTTTGAAAATTTTGAATTTTTTACTATGAATCGATCTAAATTAACAAAAGTATAACAACTTTTTTTATGAAACTATATGATTTCTTCTCCATTTATCTATTGTCCCGATTAATTTGTTAATTTTTTTAATTATTATACATTGGTTGTATTTTTTAATTTTTTATAAGTTTTTTCAATATTTGAAAAGCAAATCCAGAATTTAGACCGGAACCGGAATTTTGATCGGATTCTATTCCGGTTATGAGCGGAACCGGAACAGAATCACCGAAATAACCAGAATTCCATTGGAATTTCGAACCATGCTCTATAGTACAAACCAGATTTGGTATAGTTGAATTCCTCAAAATTTTCCATATTAAAAAATGTTCTTAGGAATATTATAACTAATCTAAACCCTAGAATTCCAAAGAAAATAAACAACGGTAGGATCAACAAAGATAAGCATGTAAACATTTTTAATAGATTGATTTTTACCACCCCAAAGCAATATATCACAATCAGAACTGTTAAAAAATAGAGATTAAACCTCATTCCATATCTCCGTTATTACAACACTACTTGAATGAGGAAGATACACATGGCCATTACACAAATATCTACCTATAGTGATAGTTAGAGGAATAGTAGTCTGATCTATTAGACTAGGAGATAATACTTTGGAGAGAATCAATCCTTGTCTATCCTAAGGATCTTGCCAAAAACTTAATTTGGAATTAACGGCAGGAATAAATTGAATAAAATGAGTAAGCACTAATTTTGATTTTAGGAGAGATCTAAACATCCAGCGGTAGTTATTAGGAAATTGCAATATCCAAAAATTATTACTTTTAATATAATGGTTATTAATCCATTGAGCCATAGGCTATTTCCTTCTTCAACCAAGACATAAATGAGGGAAGACATATTTTCTAGGGTATTACAACTTCTTAAAAGCAATAGGAATCATTTCCTAAATTATAATCATCATACCACAACAAATGTTTCATTGCTTTGGCTATCATATGCAGCTGTTTCATTGGGAGATTAAACATTCTAACCCATTATATGTGCATGGAAAAAAAGGAATTTCAATTAAAAGTCTTTCTAGCTTAGGATAATAAGTTTTAAGGACAATACTTTTGAAAAATTAGTTTTAAAGACGATTTATAGAGAAAAAAAAGATAAATGAAATTATCATTTTTAGTTACATAGAAAAAATGATATATGAATTTATCAGTTTTCTGTAAAAAGATAAATGAATTTATCATTTTTCCTTGAAGCTAATTATTCAGAAGTGCTGTCCTTAAAACTTATTATTCTACAATGAGAAGCCCTCCAACCTAATTTCCACTGGAAAAAATTATAGCATTAATAATAGTGAGATTTCCTACTGGACTGAGATTTTTATTTTTCCAAACATTTAATCTAGCGGTAATTTTTCAAACATAGGCAAGAAATGAGTAGATTGAGTCTGGAAGAAATTGAAGGAATTCCCAAGTAAATGGTAACTTCAGCTAGCTTGTTCATCCCAAAATTTCCAATCAAATCATTGGCAAATTCATCTAAGACCCCTGCCACAGCCATTTGGGATTTAGATGGATTAATTGACAGACTTGTAATTTCTTTAAAAGTCTTCAAGTCATTGTGAATATAATCTATAAAAGATTGTATAGGCTTTGTAAACATAATCAAGTCATCAACAAAAAGAATTAAAGTAAAAATAGGTCTCTTATAATAAGGATGAAGAATGAATTTCTTATTTCTAACAGAAATATTTAAAGTTGGGTTAAAACTTCCATAATAATAACAAAAAGAGAAGGTGAGATTGGATCTCCCTGCCTAAGCCCTCTTTTTGGTAAAATACCCACAATTTTGGCCATTAATACCAATTGAAAAATATGCTAAAGATATACAAATCTTTATCCACTCAAAAAAAATTGATGGAAGATTAATTTTTTATAGAATAAGGAGGATAGATCCCTAATGAACAGAATCAAAGGCCTTCTTCAAGTTTATCTTCATTAGACATCTTCTTGATATATTAGCTCTAGTGTAACCTCTAAAAAACTCATGAGATAGCATGATATTATCCTGAATATTTCTACCATGAATAAAACCATTTTGATTATTAGAGATTAAAGTAGGCAGTATAGATTTCATCTTATTAGTAATAATTTTTGAAATGCATTTGCATATCACATTACAACATGCAATTGGCCTAAAATAACTAACAGATGATCGGTTATCCTTCTTTGAAATTAAGCATAGATTAGTAGCATTAATTCCTGACATAAGCTTATTAGTTTTGAAAAAAATTCTAATAGCTTTGAAGTAATCTGATTTAATTATACACCAAGCTTTTTTGAAAAAATACTACCAAATCCATCCAGGCCATATGAGCTTTTGGAGTTGGTAGAGAAGAGAGCATTAGTCATTTCATCATCAAAGATATCTATAGTGAGATTAAGAGCTTGATCCTTACTAATCTTAGGCGAAGATAAGTCATTTAATAAAAGTAAGTTACAGTCCTTCTGATCATTACCTAAGAGATTATTGTAATAATCTAAAAAGCATTTAATAATATCATCATGCTGATATATGAGATACCATTAATGTTAGTAATTTTAAGAATGTTTTTTAAAAGTTTTTACACTTTAAGGACTTGTGGAAGAATGCAAAATTCTTATCTCCTAAGTTGTCCCACTTATCCCTAGATTTTTGTGTTGTTATATTTAGCTCAGCGACCAAAGCCTTGTTTAATTGTGAAGTAAGCTCCCGTGCCTTTGTATGCATTACTTGATCATAATGGTCTATAAATAGTCTCTGGTGAATAATGAATAGTTCTTTCCTCAAGTTCTCAGAAGCCAAGGTACCAAAACTAAACTTGTCTTTGCTCCAAGCATTAAGAGCAAGTGTAGTTGCCTTAAGCTTTTGTTGAAGCACATATGTGTGATTCCCTATAATATGATCATTCCAGGAAGATTCAACAAGAGGCAGAAAGTCATCAAAATCTGTCCAGGCATCACAAAGTTAGGACCAGAATATGGAACAAGAATTAAGTTAGCAGATGATATTGCTTCATTTTGAGGTTGAACATCATTAATGGATAAAGCCTTTCCTCCAATTCTTTTAGTAGAGTTCATCATGTATGTAAAATCACCAAGCACTAACCATGGATCTGAAGATTCTAAAGAAGGCAATTATTGAAGAATTAATTTCCTACTAGCATGAAGATTATCTTCATACATAAAGGAGCGTTGGAAGTTGGTATCAGTTTGCATATGTTTGAAATTATAGTGAATAAATTGCCTGTCATTCATAAGAGGAGTAACAGAGAATATACTTAGATTCCAAAGGACCAGTAACCTACCATATTTAAGTTATGATCCATACTCCAGGAAGGAGCAATTAGTTTATGAGCTAAAGAAGTAATTTTATTGTTGAGTTTAGTTTCTACAATACAAATATGATGGTTTTTTTCTCTATGGATCAAATTCCTTATATCTACTTGCTTTGATAAGAGGTAAGCTCTTCTTATATTCCAATAACTTATTTTATCTATCATTAGAGGACTTATTTTTATTCTTGAGCTTCTGTGACCTAGTTGATGGTGAAGAATAAGGTTTGGATGGATCAGGAATAGAACTTCCAACTAGCACCACGCTTTCCTTATCATATTGGACACCTTTGTCCACGTCATTAAATGAATTGTCGCCTTTAGGCAGAGGAGAAACTTTATCAGGAGAAGACATGGTATTTTCAAGAATAGGGATCACATTATACAAAACATTAGAAGCATCAGCCATAGGGGTAGAAAGATCTTTTGAATGAGAGATACCCTTTATACTATTAGTATTAGAAAAGACAATATTGTCTATTAAACCATTATAAAGAGAATTATCATCAATGGGATTTAAGGAAGAATTAGTTGAATTATTATTACTTAGCTGTTGTTCTTATTTAAAGACAGAATTAATTTGATGATCAAGAATAATTGAGTCAACTTGAAGATCCTTACCATCTATCACCACCTCAATGTCACACAACACCACTTCAATATTATCGCTTTTTTCATTAATAGAAGACGAGACATTAAAAGCATTCTTTTTCTCAATATCATCACCTACCTTCTCTTAACCTTTAGATACCTTCATATTGTGTTTCACTTCTACCCATTTATTATTAGATTTAACCACTAGAAATTACTTAGTCCTACCATGTATTATACCTTGATCCAAATTTATGTTTTTTTGGTTAGTAGCTAGAGGACTTCTTTGGGTTTGGTACTATTAGTTCCATTAAGATTACATATGTCTTTCAAATGTCCAAACACCTTGCAAGCAGTACAAATATCAGGTTTCCAGAAGTAAGAAACATCCAAAAACACTTTAATTAGAAATAGGATCAATAACAACCTCAATTTTATTAGGTAGCATTTTAATATGGGAAAATTCAACCAGGGCTCTAGAATACACAAATATTTCTTTTCTTTTAGTAGACTCATCAAAGTAAATAAGATTACTTATCTCACTGCATATCCAGTTTATTCCTATGAGAGACTGGTAAATTGATGGAATGTTAGTTAACTGAACATGTATAGGAGCAGATTGAATGTTGGCTTGATGATTGATGATACTTGCATCCTATTTAGTAATGATTAAAATCTTTCCTTTTATCACAACCAAATCAGATTCCAACACCATAATCTTATCTTGTTCGCTAGAAAATTCGAAGTAAAATAAGTGATTGTCATATTTCATTTTCCATCAGTTTCCACCATTTTTTAGGATGAAAAAAAACACTTGAGTAAGATAAGTTTTTGTCCAAGAAAAAACCTACCAAATGGTTTTTCTAGTTAGAGTTTCTTTAGTTACTACTTCCTTAAGAGGAAGAAGAGCAATTCTATGCATATTCAATGCGAATGATGTAGGGACATAAACTCCAGCGTTTTTCGTCTTTGACTTAAATAGAGATGACAGAATAGAATTTTCCATAGGTGGAGAAGAACCAAAAACAGAAGGATTATACATACTTACAGAGGAAGGAAGCTTAGGAGAGGAGAGGATGTGAGAATAAGGGATTAATAGTGGTGTATTTGGTAGGGGAGGAGGAGGGAAGTGGTAAATTTTGGCGACACTATATGAAGAATTGTAGAGGTCGGAATTAGCTTCGTAATGGAGAAAACGGTTTGCAAATCGGAGTTCGGAGGTGGAAGTTATAATTGAAAAGGTGAAGTGGGCTGAATTGACAGCGACAGACATCTGAGGAAAAATTCAGACATCTGGCGCTTTGGCAAATTTGCACCAGACCTGTTCCAGAGAGTTAGGTCAGACGTCTGTGGTCATACGTCTGAGTCTATGTAGAATTTCTTCCAGAGGCTTAAGTCAGACGTCTGGTCAGACGTCTGAGCCTGTAGAGAACTTTTTCCAGAAATTTAAGTCAGACGTCTGACCATTTTGGACTGAGGCGACATCCGTCTGTTTTACATGTGTGGACTTGGCATGAAGATATGTGATATCTACAGAGCCAATTTCGAACATTGTCTAGGGTTTCTATTCTCTTATATAAGCTAGCTTCAGGTTCCACAACTAGGGTGTGGGAAAGCAATAGAAAGCGACTGCAAGGGTTTAGCCTCTATAAATTAAGATTTATCAAAACCTAATTTTCTTCAATTCTCTTCTCTACAAATCAATTTCTAATTAGAATTGTGATTATTGTAATCAATCTCTTGTACTCTTCTCATCAATATTAATAAAAGCACTCTCTCTCTCTCTCTTAAAGTGGATGTATACTAACACAACGTTAGTAGAACCACTATAAATCGCTGTGTGGTTTATTTTTTCATTATTGCTTTGATTTCTAAATTGCTTTTTTGGAATTGTGATTGTTTTTGGATTGATTGAGATTGGAATTGAGTTATTGATCGGTTATTTGTAAACTTTTTACCATGATCCCATCTTCCGCTGTGCTTGTGGGGTTTCAATTGGAGTGGTCTCCAGTTGGAATCTTGTCCCAACATTTGGTATCAGAGTATTGGTGTTGGTAGTTGGTTGTAGAAATGCTGGAATCATATAGTACTTCAAGTAGTTCCTCAGCGGGTAATCTAAGTGGTGCAGCACCGTATGTATGTGGTTCGTACGCAGCTTCAGGATCATAATTGATAATAGACAATTGAAATGGCAACAATGGTTTTGAAAAAGGAAAATGAAAGATGAAAGTGGTTCTAAGGAGGAATCATATGCATCGGGTAGTGTTTGATACACATTTATTGCTAACAGACATCTCAGATGTTAAGAGAGAGGAGATGGAAGAGTGAGCATTCACTACACTTTAACTTGCTATGGAAGAGAATATTATCTCTGAAAGTAGTGATGAGACAACCGTTAAGGTTATTTGGAACAAATTGGAGGAGTTGTATATGAAGAAGTCACCGACAAATCATTTGATCTTATTGCGAACGTTCTTCACCTATAAGATGAAGGAAGGTACTTCACTAAACGCGCACTTAAATACTTTTGATGATTTGCTAATGAAGATAAAGGCGGTAGATTTGAAGATTGAGGAAGAGCAAAAGACGATGATATTGTTGTGTTTGTTACCGACCGCTATACAGGTTTCTCAAATAGTTTGATCTATAGCCGGGATGCATTGACTCTTTATTATGTCAAGATGGGTCTTCTTAGCAAGAAGTTGCGGGATCAAATGAAGGAGTTAGGTGATGGAAGCAGTTGTGCTAGTAATGGTCATGGGTTATTTATGGAGAAGGAGAGGTATGTGAAGAAGGAGAACCAGGCACATTTTAAATCAAAGAATCCCGGTTGGAGAGGAAAGTCGAAGGAAAGAAAAGACAAGTGCTATATTTGCAAGAAGCCCAGTCATTGGAAGAATGAGTGTCCGGAAAAGGAGAAGACAATGAAGGAAGTAGCATCTTCATCAATAGCAGTGGAGAGTGGAGTTGATGAGGGAGATGCGGATGTTTTGCCGACGGTAGCATCGGACGTTTCGGGTAGCGAATGGATGCTCGATTCAAGGGCGTCTTATCATATGACGCCAAATATGAATTGTTTTCTTCTTACATCCACAAAGAAGGAAATTCAATTGTTATGGAAAATGGTGCTATTTGTAAGTTGAAAAGCGTTGGTTCCGTGCAAATTTGAATGTTTTACAGAGTGATTCGTACTCTCACTAATGTACACTATGTTCTGGGACTTCGAAAGTCTCTTATCTCTTTGGGGAAGCAAGATTCTTTAGGTTGTAAGATCACTATTGAGAGTGATAGCTTGCGGGTTTCTAAGGGGCACTTGTGGTGATGAAGGGTGCTAGGAGTCATCGTATTCATTTGCTTCAAGGAGTGACTGTAGAAGGCGAAACTTGTATAGGAGTTGATAGTTCTCGTGGCTTGGATGCGACTAGGTTGTAACATTTGAGGTTAGGTCATGTCTTAGAGAGGAGTTTTGATGTTCTTCGAAAGAGGGAGATGGTCGATGGAGAAAGTTTCAACACGAAGAATGATTATGTGGAAGCAAACAAAAGTTTCATTCGGTAAGGGAAAGCATAATTCGAGAAGGGTTCTTCAGCATGTTCACACGGATATTTGGGGACCGGCACCTGTAGCTTCTTTAAGTGGAGCTCGCTATTATATTTCTTTTATATATGACTTCTCTGGGAAAGTTTGGCTGTATGTAATGAAGGCCAAGTCGGAGGCATTTGCAAAGTTCAAAGCACGGAAGGCTCTTATTGAGAATGAGAGTGGCAAGTCTTTGATAGTTCTAAGATCCGAAAATGGCGGAGAGTATATTTCCGGCGATTTTTTGGAGTTTTGCAAGAATCATGGTATTCGGAGGCATTTTACTACACCTGGAGATCTATAGTCGAATGGTGTTGAGGAGAGGATGAAACTACTCTACTTGAGAAAGCTCAATGCTTGAGATTGGCATCCGGTTTGGTGAAGGGATTTGGGCTGAAGCTTTGTCAACTGCAGTGCATTTTATTAATCGAATTCCATGCTCAGCTATTGGTAACAAATTTTCGGAGGAAGTGTGGAAGGGAAAGAGCATTTACTTGAGTTATCTTCATGTGTTTTGTAGTCCTGTTTGTGTGCATGATCCGGGAAATGATAAGCCTGAACCTAGAGCTTTTAAGGGGATTTTGCTTGGTTATACAGATGGAGTAAAAAGGCTATCGGATTTGGAATCCGAAAACAAAGAAGGTAGTGAATTCTCATCATGTTACTTTTGATGAGTCGGCGATATTCAAGGAGAGAGAAAGCTCATCGGATGTTCCGTACTTGGTTCATGATGAATCAAAGGAGAAGGAATTTTTTTCATATTTTGTTTAAGGAATAGAGAGAGTAGAGTAGTTGGAGATGCTTGTGAGGAAGTAGCGGTTGATGTTTAGTCCACAGGGTTCCTCTAGTATTATTGGTGATGTGCATGATTCTAAAAAAGATTCGGTTCAGGGTGGAGCCGAAGGGAGTTTGGTTGATGGTATTGCTACACGGGTTGATCGTCGCACTATAAGACCACCCAAAAGATACGGTGATTGGAACTATCTTAACTTTTGTGATAATATGGACTATGCTCTTCATCTACTCCAAGATGAGCCGATGGACCTTGATGACATCATGGAGTCGAGTGATAGCTCGAAATGGATTTGTGCCATGGAGGAAGAGATGCAATCATTGTTGAAGAATCAAACTTTGAATGTGGTTCCATTTTCTAAAGGAAACCATGCTATTGGGTGCAAATGGATATATAAGGTGAAGGGCGATGGAAGGTACAAAGTTGGGCTAGTGGCTAAGGGATTTGCACAATGGAAGGGAAAGGAGTATGATGAGGTATTCGCATCGGTTGGGCGCCATAGTTCTATCCAGATATTACTTGCTATAGTTGTTATTCACGACTTGGAGTTGGAGCAACTTGATGTGAAAACCGCCTTCTTGCATGGTGATTTGGATGAAGACATCTACGTGGAGCAACCGAAGGTTTTGTTATGGATGGTAAATCAAATTTGGTTTGCAAGATGAAGAAATCACTATATGGTTTGAAGCAATCACCTAGACAATGGTACAAGAGATTTGATTATTTTATGCTTGAAAATGGTTTGATAGAAGCATCAAGGATGCTTGTGTTTATTTCAAGAAGTTGAGAAATGATTATTGGGTGTATTTACTCTTGTATGTGGACGACATGCTCATTGCTTTTAAGGATAAGAATGAAATCAGCAAGCTAAAACTGAAATTGGAATCGGAGTTCGAAATGAAGGATCTTGGAGAAGCAAATAGGATATTGGGCATGGAAATTGTAAGGAATTGAAAGCATTTTGAGTTGAAACTAACTCAAGAGGAGTACATTGAGAAAATGCTTTGCCGGTTTAGCATGGAGAATGCAAAAGCGTCAATACACCTTTACCTTTGCATATGAAGCTTTCGAGTAAAGGATCGCCTATCTTGGAGGAAGACAAGGCTTATATGGCAAAGGTGCCATATGCTTGTGCAGTTGGAAGTCTAATGTATGCTATGGTGTGTACAAGGCCCGATATTGCAAATGTCATTGAGATGGTTAGTCGATACATGGCTAATCTGAGGAAATCACATTGGGAAGCTGTGAAGCTTATATTGAGATACCTTAGAAGTACATCATCTCATGGTCTTATTTTTGGTGGTAGTAAGGCGATGGATTGCAAGTTGGTTGGTTATTGTGATTCAGGCTATGTGATTTGGACTACACCGATGATAGAGATCGAAGAAAATCTACTTCAAGATATGTCCTCATACTTGGGGATACAGCCATAAGTTGGAGATCTAAATTGCAAACCGTGGTTGCTTTATCCACTATGGAGGCGGAGTTAGTAGCCATGGTGGAGGCGGCAAAGGAGGCATTTTATTTGAAGCGATTGTTGTGTGACTTGGGATTCGGGCATGGTAGTATTGATGCTCAATGTGATTGCCAGAGTGTTATTCACTTGGTAGAGAATTTGGCGTTTAGCTTACAGACTAAGCATATTGAGGTAAGAGAGTCATTTCTAGTAGCCAAGGATAAGGATAAGCAATGAGATCTTCGAAAAGTGCACACAAATGATAATGAGGCGGACATATTCACTAAGGCATTGCCGATTGGGAAGTTCGAGCATTGCTCGAACTTGATTCGCTTGGAGAAGTGCTAGTGCTAGGTGCCACGGGGTGGCACGGTTAAGGGATAGCTTGGTAGTAGATGAGGAGGAGTATCGATAAGAGATTGAGGTTCTATCTTCTTGGTAAGTTCTAGTTTTCAGTGAGATAGCTTAGGATTTAGATGTTTTCAACATTTCATTAGCGGGCGGGGGTTTTGCCTGAGCTCATTGGTGGAGTGCAATGGGCGGGCTTTGCCAAAGCTCATTGGAAAAGCATTCATGTTTGGTTGAAGGTAGAAGAAGTGATAGTTGGTGCTATCTGTTGTCGTTGATGGTAATGTACTATTGGAATTGGAGATATATATAGTGTCAAGGTGAAGTGCTAAATTTTGGCGACATTATATGGAGAAAACAGTTCAAAAATCGGAGTTCAGAGGTGAAAGTTATAAGGAAAAAGGTGAAGTGGGCTGAATTGACAGCGACAAACATCTGAGGAAAAATTCAGACGTCTGATGCTTTAGCAAATTTGCTCCAAACCTATTCTAGAGAGTTAGGTCAGAAGTCTGACCAAATGGTCAGACGTCTGAGTCTGTGCAGAATTTCTTCCAGAGGCTTAAGTCAGACGTCTGAGCAAATGGTCAAACGTCTGAGCCTGTAGAGAACTTTTTCCAGATAATTAGGTCAGACGTTTGACCATTTTGGACAGATGTCTGAGGCGACTTTTGCCTATTTTTCACGTGTGGACATGGCGTGAAGATTTATGATATCTGCAGAGGCAATTTTGGAACATTGCCTAGGGTTTCTATTCTCCTATATAAGCTAGCTTCGGTTTCCAGATCTAGGGTGTGGGCAAGCAAAAGAAAGCGATTGCAAGGGATTAGCCTCCATAAATTAGGGTTTATCAAAATCTAATTTTCTTCAACTCTCTTCTCCACAAATCAGTTTCTACTTAGAATTGTCATCATTGTAATCAATCTCTTGTACTCTTCTCGTTGATATTAATAAAAGCTCTCTCTCTCTCTTAAAGTGAATGTACACTAACACAACGTTAGTGGAACCACTATAAATCATTGTGTGATTTATTTTTTTCATTATTGTTCTAATTTCTGAATTGCTTGTTTGGAATTTTTATTGTTTTTGGATTGATTGATATTGGAATTGAGTTATTGATTGGATGTTTTTACACTTCTTACCACGATCCCGTCTTCCGCTGTGCTTATGGGGTTTCGATTTGAGTGGTTTCCAATTGAAATCTCATCCCAACAGGAAGAAGAGGATGGCACCGTGGCAACAACAACTGTAGGGGAAGTGAAAGGTAAGGTTGGAACATGAGAAGTGACAGAAGGTATGGCCGTCATAAACGTACATTTGAAAAAAGCAAAGAAAAAGAAACAAAATATGAGCTTGTTGCAACAGTATATTATTTATTTTTAATCTTGCTACTGTAGGTAATTTTGAAATGTTGTTAAAAGTTCAATCCTAAATATGTGTTATTTCAACCTTTTTATTCTAATGTTTTATGTTGTCTTACAAGGCTTAAACTTATTTTTGTAAGATCTTATATTAACCATTTTTTCAACCTTGATCTTGTTACATCTTCTAATAGTGTTGTTTAATCATCTTTTTCTAGATCTTATTGAGCATTGAGGTAATTATGAATGATTTTTTTCATAAAGTTGGTTTGAAATTATGTTGTTTTTATTTTTTCTAACCTAGATAATTTTATAGAAAGGATCATATCAAATAATATTATCATGCAGCTAATAAAAGGAATTATTTGGTACAATTTCATTTAATTTGGATTCATAGAATTAATTATGATTAGCTCTCTTTAGTGCTAATCAATTTGAGTCCACCTTCAGCTTAATATAACATTTTATTCTATGTTGGATCAAGGTAGATTTTTATTTTTACTTAAAATATGTTATCAAATGCACCAATATCAAATCGTGTTATATAGTCCTATTCATATTATTTGCACAATTTTTGACAAGGATTGTGCTCAAGAAGTTTGAATCATCAAAGTTGGAAGATGCATAATTGAAGAGTCGAGGTTTTTGGGAATCCAATATAGTGAAAATGATGTAATGTGTACTATATATACAAATAATTATTAGTTTACGTAACTTATTATATAATTTATAAACTTAAATGACATTAGTAGCAAAAGTTAAAAGGTCGAGTGGCGAAACTATTGATTTTCAATTGTATTTTCAATTGTATTTTCAATTTAATTTTTTCAAAAGTTGATAGATTAAGTTCTTTTATACTTTCACTTTTAAAAATAAATTCCTAGATTAAAAAGATTACTTTTTGTAAATTCATAAAAGTAAACGCATAATTTAGTTAGCGTCAAAGAGAATTAAATTGAGTATTAATATGTTTAATTCTCTAATTTAAATATTAAACTAAAAATATTTAGTTCTTTAATTTAAAAGTTGAAATAAAATAAAATAAAATAAAAGATATAAATTGGAATTAATTGAAACAGTTGGAATTAGCTATAAATTGGAATTTGAGTCTTATTAATCCAAATTCCCATCTATCCTTAATTCGAGCATTTTTTTCATATTTTGGCACCTTAATATTTACCCTATACACCCCTATCCTAATCCAAAATAAATTCACCAATTAACATTGAATCGTTATCATTCCTAAATCTTTTTCACCTACTGGTTAATCTTACCATCAAGCTTATTCATGTTTTTTTATCATCCTACTCAATTCTTTATACATATGAAGTTCAATAAATTAATTTCAATTGTTTTAAATCTCATTTAATCTCTATTCAAATTATATTATGTAAGAAATTTAATGAATTTTTTTCTTCTCCCATTCAATTTCAATCCAAATGCTCATTTATGCTTAATTCTATCATTTTTCATATTTTGAACCATCAAATTTTATCTTTTTAACTCTTCCATTAGAAATGATGTAGTGATAAAATCCGGAATCATCGATATTTATTTCGTGCCTAATTTATGTCTAAAAGGTTTTATGCATTCTTAGTTAAACTAAACTTACTTTTTGTCAAATCTATTATTATCTACCTCAATTAACAAAAGTTTTATATATTTTTCAAGGACGTTATTAATAGACCATGAAATATTCATAAGGAAAATAGATATTTCCGTTTGTGTGCATGGCTGCAACTAAATACTTTCGGACCTTACGCAATAGTGAGGGATCTTATATTTTTGGTTTTTAAATATTGTTTCATCTTATGTTGCATTAAATATTTTTGCAGTTTGGATAATCTTTGTAAATGATTATAGGCTATGCTTTTATTCTTAGTATTTATAAGTAAAGGTAGATAGAGAAGGTTATATGGTATATAATATTACCATGCAACCAATAAAAGGAATTATCATAAATGATTTAAATGCCATTGACCTATTTATTTTAACTTAAAACAACCTAAGATCAAATTACAATTAATTATTTTTTACTGGAAACAATTAAATAAGATAGTTAATTGCTTTTAGTTTCATATTAATGCTAATTAGTAAAGAAAATTGTAACATCGCCTATCTTGAGGCCCAAACCTAAGCGCTACAGGTGTTGCAATCATCTACAGTATTAACTTTCAGTGACAAATTACGGTAATGTTAATGGTATCCATAATATCAGAAGCACATGAATATGAAAAAAATCACAGATTTCAAAAACAACTTTTCTCATTACATTTCACAAAATCATGTTTCATATCCAACTACATGATCCCAACATTTCCCAAGCATTGATTAAATATAATTATTACAAAATACGCCAAGAGCGACATATGAAGATGTCCCCTTAGATGATCAGAGTACTAACTATCATAATACATGATAATGGAAATAAGAACATAACAACTCCTAAATAGCTAACATCAGCCTCCTGCTCGTCTCCAAAAGTTTTATTCATCCACCTGCTTAAACCTGTAAATCCTCAACTTTCAACCAACTCAAATCAAATTTTGAGTACCCGAGAATTTAACGGAAAAAACATAAACTTCGAGTCAGACGTAAAGCCTGGTGTGAATAATATTATCCATCTCGGTTATCTGATATTAAGTAAGACCACGTCGCTTAAAGGAACGGGTTTCCCCTTGCTAATATCCTTTTAAAAACATACCTTTTGCAAATCAAAATCCTGCAACTAAACTGGTTAAAGCAATAATATTAATATCATTTAAGCATATAAATCAGGTAATCAATGGACTATTTGTCCAAACGTTATAGTTTTGTTTGGCTAACTACTAACCTTTGGCTAACTTGGGCCTATCAGACAAAATAAGTAAATAATCTAACTTCTGTTAGATACTCTTCTGGACGGTCTATCCCTAACTTACTCCTCTTAGTGTCAATTGATACTAATGGTTTTGCAGACTCACCAATAACTTATCTCTACTTTGAATATTCCTTTCTATGTGTAACATCATTTTAGTCATACCTGTGATAAAGCCATACAAACTGGAATTTTGGACTTACATTAGCTAGGGGCTACTAGCTAAAGTATAGGGCACGACCCCATATTAGTCCCATCTAGTATTCTAATATTTGAGTCATTTACTTAGGGTCAACTACCCCATCAAATTTTCCTTAAAAACATTTCTTTCAAATTGATTTAACTTTTTAAATCATACTTAAAAAAAGAAAATATGCCCTATGCTTTACTCAAATCACTTTTCCATGTTATATATACTTTACACGAAACATTGTTGATGAACACAATCGAAACCCTTTTTAAAAAGCTTTAAATAACCCTTTTTGAAACTTTTGAAAGTACCCCTTCCGAAACCATTGAAAGTACTCCTTTTGAAACCAGTAAACTACTTTACTTTATAGCCTTAGATTGAAAGAGCAAAACATACCTTTCGAAACCATTTTCCATAGGTCTTTCGAAAACATTGAAAACATCTCTTTCGAAAGCTTTTTAAAACCTTATACATCCTCTTTTCAAAACACTTTAAACATGCCTTTAGAAAACATTTAAAATCTTACATTTAAAATCTTTTGAAAGCATTAGGGAACCACCCCTTCAAAACCTTTATCTTATACCTTTCGTAAGCATTAAGTCCTTTACATATATCAAACCTTTCGAAAGCATTGGGTCCAAGCAAAAATATGTGGAACAACCTTTCAAAACCATTCAAAACAACTCCTTTCGAACCTTTGGCTTTATCTTTCAATACAACAAAGGGTCTTAAAAGAACTAAGTTTAAAGTAACTCTTTCGAAAGCAATTTCCTAAGTAAAGAAGTGGATGGTGTCGAAACCTATACCTTTGATAGATTGGAGAAGCGTCTCTTATTTTTTAAAACAAAGGGACCCTTTCGATAGCATTGCTTCGAAAGGTAGGATGCGACAACAAAGGGGTTTCAACCCCTTCAAAAGCATTTTCTCAAAACAAAGGCGCAACCTCTTTCAAACCCATTCCTTAAAACATTTGGCTAAGTCGAAAGCTATTTTGTTCGAAAGCATTCTTTTTGAAAGCAAAGCAGGAGCATTTCCTTTTGAAAGTAAAACAAGGTCTTGACCCCTTCGGAACCCCTGTTTCGACTATATACCTTTTGCCTATGTCAAATCCACTACGTACCAAGTCTTTGATACCATGTGTATTGGTTTTGACTAAGGTTGGAGGTGGAAGGATGAAGTCGAAAGGTAGGTGCCAAAAGTAGCAAAACAAAAAAGTCTTATAAAAACTGATTTTTAACTTGAAAAGGTAATTTCTTTTTAACTAACCAGCTTTGTTTGTCAACATATGATTGGTTGCTAATTTCTTTTCTAAAATATTTTCAGAAAGTACCATCGAATTTCAAAGATAAACAATTTAAAATATTTACAAATTGTCCCTTCTCCTTTTATAAATATATAAAACATTTAAGTCTCATACCTTAAATAATTTTATATACTTACTATAACACTTACAAAAATTCCCATAAATCGTTTTTAATATGTTTTCTAACATATTTAAATATCTGACCTAAAACATATATAAAATAGCCGTAATTAATTTTAAACCCAATTAACTATTTTCTTCACTAGTGATTAAGCCACATTAATTCAGTAAATTATGAAATTTGAAAACCATCTCCAAAATATTATTTCTAACCTTATATAAAAATCATAAGGCATTTGGATGTCATTTAATAGGATTTTCACATTAAAACTTATCATAAAATCCATATGAAATAGCATAATTCATCAGTAAGCATATATATTCATTTTAACAATAAAAATATGGAAAACATTTCCAAAATAATTCCGATCTCAATCTAAAATCAAAAAAAAAAAGAAAACATGATATGTAACCTGTTATTCACCTATAGCTTGTGATTAAGGAGATGGCATTTGATCTTGGATTAAGCTGCTTAAGCTTCCTTCTTTTAGATTATTGCTTATCGTATTCTTTCTTTTCCCTTAATGGTGGCCGGCCTTTCTAGTATTTGGTTTTGTTTTGAACGTGAAAATGAACGTGTATGAAGGTTTAGGTATAAGGATATGACTTATCCTTACTTTGTCCCTTCATTTACTACCTTAACTTATTTCATTTCATTTTCCCTTAGTTCATTTGTTTAAGTTGGCATGACTATCCCTTATATACACAAATCTCAATCCCTTAATCATTTACATTATTTCATTTAATTTAGCTAATTAAACGTTCTAATTAATGTTAATCAAAATTAGGGCCAATACAGACTCCCCTTCTTAGAGAATTTCTTCCTCGAAATTACGATAAGATACACAACAAATCAATCGTAACGGTAAAACATACCATAAAACAAATCGGGATAAGCGTCTCTAGTCCTGCTCTCAGTTTTCCAGGTATAGTTTCTCTCATCATCGCTCCACTGGACTTTAACTAATCTGACTGTCTTATTCCTTAGCCTCTTCTCATCTCTCGCGAATATACGAACTAGCTTCCTAACTGTAGTCAAATTCGGCTCCACTACTAAGTCATTTGACTCAATCGGTGCTATGGTAGTCTCCGGATTTCGAATACACTTCCTTACACGAGAAACATGATAAACATCGTGGAATCCTGCCAAACTGTTCAGTAACTGTACCCAATATGCGAATTTCCCGATCCTTTCTACAATAGGAAAGGATCCAACAAACCGCGATGCCAATTTTCCTGATCACACAAATCAAATTACACCTTTCATCGGTGATACCTTCACGAAAATATGATCTCCAACTAAGAACTCTAAGTCGTTCCGTCTCTTATCAGCATAACTCTTCTGTCTTAACCGAGCGCCGTTCATTTTAGCTCTAATTAAATCAATCTTCTTTGCAGTTTCTTTGACTAAATCTGGACGAAGAACCAACCTACTCTCGGTTTCTAACTAACAAACGTGAGATTTGCACGACCTTCCATACAAAGCTTCAAACGGTGCCATCCTCATACTCGCCTGGTAACTGTTGTTATACGAAAAGTCGACTAAGTGTAGATGGTCTTCTCACGATCCCCCAAAATCTAGCACATTAGCTCATAACAAATCTTCTAAGAATTCGTTAACTCTTTCCATTTGCCATCGGCCTATGGATGGAAAGTGGTACTCGTCTTGAGCTTGGTACCCAAAATCTTCTGTAGAGTCTTCCATAACTCGCCAATGAATAAGGAATCTCTGTCACTTATTATACTACTAGGAATTCCATGCAGTCTAACTACAGTCTTCATAAATAACTTAGCTAAAACAGATGTCGTCCTGGTTGATTTAACTGGAATGAAATGGACACTCTTGGTCAACCTATCCACTATGACCCATGTGCTTTCATTTCCTCTATTAGATATTGGCAACCCGTCTATAAAATCCATTGAGATCAAATCCCACTTCCAAATTGGAATTTCCAAAGGCTAAAGTAACCCACTTAGTTTCTGATGTTCGGCTTTCACCTGTTGACAGTTCAGGCACTGCTTCACCCATAAGCCTACATCTCTCTTCATACCTTCTCAGAAGAAACTCCTCTTCATATCCTGATACATCTTAGTTCCTCCTGATGAATAGTAAACTTCGAACGACGGCATTCTCAAGAACTTCCTTCCTTATGTCTTCCACATTCGGAACACATAATCTCCCTTTCTTCCTTAACCACACATTCTGGTCAAGCCTAAAATCTTTCATATCATTGCTCTCCATCCCACTCCTTAACTTTCTGATCCGTTCAACTAATAATGGATCCTCATTTTGCTTTGAAGCAATTTTTCAATCATCACCGGTCGGACTTCTAAACATGACACCATAGTAGTATCCTTACGAGACCTAGCATCAGATCTCCACTATACTTTGAATGTCGTCAATGCTTCCAAATCCTTCCACTCAGCTATCATCACCAACACTGCAATCTGGTGTTTTCTGCTAATTGCATCCTTTTCCTAGCGTGTACTCAATACCAAATTCATAAGCGGATATAAACTCTAACCACCTTGATGTCTCATATTTAACTTCTCCTGAGAGAATAAATAATTCACAACTCATGATCCATATACAGCTCAAATCTTTCTCCCAAAAGGTAATGTCTTCATACCTTCAACGCAAAAATTACCGCCACTAATTCCAGATTATGCATTGGATATTTAACCACATGCGATCTAAGCTATCGAGATGCATAGGCAATCACTTTACCTATTTTACATTAACACGGCTCCTAACCCAGTTCCACATGCATCTATATACAATACTAAATCCTAATTCCCCTTGGAAAAACTAAAATAGTGTTTGATGTGAATTTTTGTTTGATGATAACAAACATATATATATATATATATATATATATATATATATCAATATGTGTTTGCAGATTGTACTATATACATATAGGAATAAATATTCATATTGAATAATAATACTATTGCACAGAATTTATATAATTCAATCAGTATTTTTATTCAATATAATATTTTACAAAGTTTTCATCTCTCTCTATATACATATACTTGTTTATACATTTCATATTCATATTTTCTCTCACTACAACACATAACACTATACATTTTACAAAACCATTAATCTACATCTATCTGCATTGTCCAGCTCCAGTTCTAGTCCTGTCTCCTGTGTACCTGTATAATTAGCAACTACAGCAGTAATCTGAAGATAAACAAATTTGAATGTGCAAAAATATAAATTTGTTTTTATTGGTGCCTCAGTTATTTGGGTTGTGTGTCATCATTCACATTTGAATTCACCACACACAAAGTCGTGCACATAGATATATACACTTGTATTCCTATCAGGGACAGGTAAACATAAGTGGATGCAATACACACGTGTACATTCATACACGTGTGCACTGCCTCGCCAACTCGTGTGCGCAGCCAACAAAAGCAAGCATGCAAACGGAAAAACCAGAGCACGACCAAGTATGGAAGTGACTCAAAACATAAAGCACAATGTGAAGACAACAAGTAAAGCTGAAATGCAAAATTATATCAATCAGTTACTCAATGCATGCAACATGAATGCATCCAGACGACACAATGCTCAAAGACAAAGTACACATATGACACAAGACTGCAAACAAGTATTGAAACTAGCAATATGGAAAAAGGGCAGTGGACAGGTACAAGGCCATCAGACCAAATGAAAGACCAAAGTGCAACAGACACACATGAATGAGGAGACCAAGTTCAAATACAACAATGTGTAGCAGCAATTACAAGGAACCAAATACTCAAGACAACATGAAGTGGACAGCACTGACTCAAATACACAACTACAAGGCTTAGCAACTGCATAGAAACTGCAACGAGACACAACAATGAAGACTACAGCCCAATGAACCAGAGACAACAACAGAGCACAATGCACCAAGTAAGTAACAGCAAGCAACATGGTCAGACACACATACTTCAATAATGCACCAACCAGAAATTCAAGGCAACAAAGACCAAGCAATGAACAACATGAATACTGAAACAACCAAGGGCCGAGCAACTGATATATGCAAACGAATGGAATGCAACTCCAGTGATCAAATAGACTGCAAGAAGTATGCAAGTGCAGAATCAAGGTGAAAAATGTACCAGTGAAGCAAGTACGGGTTAAACCAACCAGAGGAGATGGCCAGAGTCGAAGCTCACAGGCCAGAAAATCAAAGCAATAATTCACAGTGAAGTAATAAACAAGCTATGTTCGAAATCATGGAAGCATACAGTAGTCAACAAGGAGATTCATGTGAACAAAAATCAAATACGTATCTTTGAAAAAGTCAAAAATCAAAAGAGGAAAGTCTCTGCCGTATGACTCAAGGCAATTGAACGCTTCAAAATCAAATCCGTGTGAATCAAGTAAGTCAAGCAACCGAGAATTAGGAAAGTGATGAGTTGATACAAGGGTCTCGGATCCATATAAAAACCCACAATCATCATCGGCACTAATGATTGAATCGAATTCAACCCTAATTTCATAGAGTGATCAAGAGAAGCAGCCGAGCTCAATTCAAAGAGACATCGATCGACAGAGCAAGGCGCAAAATCGAACGATCAATATAAGTCGACAGAGCCGCATTTTTTTTCCAAAGAAATTGAAGAAAGCAACGGCCGCCATTTTTCACAAAGGAAAAAATAAAAGAGGGTCGGCCTTGTAAAAGGGGATTAGGGTTTAAGAATCCTTGTTTTATTATAAAGGGTTTTAGTTTTTGTTTGGGTTTATTTTAAAAGGGTTTTTTTTGTTTAATTTGTTTTTAAGTTTGTTTTAATTTTTTTTTTAAAGGTTCAAGTCTTGGTAAATCACCACCTAGGTTGTATGTAGTGTCAGATTGTCTAGTTAGAATTAGTTCAGTGAGCAAGGTGTGCGAGTTTGCAAAACTCTATAGGCGGTAGCAGGGTGTGCGAGTCTGTTAGAGTGTTTATAAGCGGGAGACTGTTTAATTCTAATAGAAATCTGGGAATGCAGCAGTAGGCAAGGGTTGCCGAAACTGGGTAAATTTTGTGTGTGATTTACTTTTCAGCATATTTATTTCTCTGCAGTTTGTTTTTGTGGTTAATTCGAGAAAATTTGCTATAACCCTATTCACACCCCCTCCTCTAGGGTTAATCTAGATCCTACAAGTGGTATCAAAGTGAGTTATTTTCTTTAACTCTAGAGTCATGAATCCACCAAATAATGCCTTTTCTGAGGGGCAATCTATTGCTAGGCCACCCATGTTTAATGGGAATGATTATGCTTATTGGAAAGTTAGGATGGGTATTTATCTTAGTTCTATTGATTATGATGTTTGGGACATTATTGAAACTGGCTATAAATCTCCCACTATAACTGTTGGTGATACTAAGATTCCTAAACCTAAGGATAGGTGGGATGCTAACGATAAGAGATTAAAAACTAAAAATGCTAAAGCCACGAATGCTTTGATCTGTGCTCTTGATAAAACTGAATTTAATAGAATTTCTCATTGTAAAACTGCACAGGAAATTTGGCATACCTTGGAGGTGACACATGAAGGAACTTCTCAAGTCAAGGAGTCTCGTCTAGCCCTATTCAACAATGAATATGAGAACTTTGTGATGGACAAAGGCGAGAGCATAAAGGATATGTTTGGACGCTTTTCAACTTTGGTGTACAACGCTAGAGCGCTTGGGAAGGTATTCACTGAGGTAGAGCTTGTGAGGAAGGTGCTACGAGTCTTACCGATGAACTTCGAGGCAAAAGTCACGGTAATAAGAATCGAAAGATCTAAGTAAACTAAGTATGGAGGAGTTGATCGGCAACTTGATGACATATGAGCTTGAGCTAAAAGCAAAGGAGGAACGCAACAACTCCGAACCAAAGAAGAAGACGATTGCCTTAAAGAGCAAAGAAGAGAGCGATGAAGAAGAAGAAGATCCAATTGAAGAGCTTGCAATGGCTGTCAATAAACTTAGAAAATGGTCAAGATTCAAGCCATGCAAGAAGAAAACAAGTGGTAATAGGTCAAAAGATTCTGACAATTCCGAAAATGAACTGACATGCTTTAACTGCAACAAGCCTGGCCACTTCAAACAACAATGCCCACTTCTCAAAAACAACAAAGGAAAGAAAAAGAAGAAGAAGAAGGCCTTTGCAGCAACTTGGGATGATGAAGAAGGAGAGAAAGTTTCGAATAATAGCTCAGAGGAGGCTAACTTGTGTCTTATGGCAAAAACAGATTCAGAAGCAAGTTCAGAGGAATCTAGTGAGGTAGGTCACTATTCTTATAAAGAACTTGTTTTTATGTGTTGTGATCTTACTAAAGTAGTTGATACTCTTGAGTCTAAAATTGAAAAACTGAAATCTGATAGGAGAGAACTTGCTCGCGAAAATTTTAGGCTAGAAACTGAACTTGAAAATATTCAAAGCCTAGGCTGTAAAAAAATGTAAAATTTTTGATTCAGAATTATCAAGACTTAAGAATAGTGTTGAGAATCTTGAAAAAGAAAACTTGAGTCTTAAGGAAACCATTGACACTAGGAAAAAGGATTTTATAAATAGATGCACCTCACTTGTAACTGAAAACACAACACTAAAAACCAAAGTCCAAAATCTTGAGAAATCTTTGAATAACTTTTCAAGAGGAGAAAAATCATTCAACATGTTATTGGGAAATCAAATTTTTGCTAACAACAGAAAAGGACTAGGCTTTGGGAAAACACAAGTTGATGATAGTGCAAAAGGTAAAAATGTCTTTGCTAGATGTGAAAAAATTGGACATCGTGTTGAAAATTGTAGTCATAGGAACAAGAATACAAAATTTTTAAAAGTTTGGGCTCCTAAGAATTCTACAAACAAATTTCATGTCTATTGGAACAAGAATAAAAGGACAAAACAAGTTTGGGTTCCAAAGGGACTGTTTATTCACAATGCTTCAGTCACTAATATCATTGTACCTAAGAGATTCTCTAGGTCATCCTCCTCTCTCTCTATGTAGGTCTGTTGGCGGGATAAGGAACAACAAGAATGGTTTCTAGATTCAGGTTGTTCTAGACATATGACAGGTGATAAATCGAAGTTCCTTAGCCTAGAGAATTTTAAAGGTGGAAATGTGATCACGAGGAACAATAGCAAGTGTACGATTATTGGTAAAGGTGAAGTAGGTAACGGTATTTTTTCCTTGACTAATGTTTTATACGTTGATAATTTGCGCCACAATCTCATTTCTATTAGCCAACTATGTGACAAAGTATGAATGTGGTTTTTGATAGTGATACTTGCAAAATCATTGATAAATCCTCTAATAACATTGTTTTTATGGGCAAAAGAAAAGGAAATGTCTACTCACTTTCATTTGATAATCTAAATCTTTCTAGATGTTTGGTAGTCACTAACGAAGAGGCATTTTTATGGCATAGGAGACTTGGACATGCTAGCATGAGCCTCTTAGAAAAACTTGAAACGAAAGAATTAGTCAGAGGGTTAGCACATCAGAAATTTAAAAATAATAAAGTGTGTAAAGCATGCTCCTTGGGCAAGCTTAGTCGGTCATCATTTCGCCCTAAAAACATTGTTAGCACATCAAGGGTCCTTGAATTGATTCACATGGACTTTTTTGGACCAAATGAAATTGCAAGCTTGAATGGAAAACGTTATTGTTATGTATTGGTTGATGATTATTCTAGATTTACATGGGTTTATTTCTTAGCCAAAAAGTCTGAATCTTTTGATTATTTTTCAAAATTTGCAAAACTTGTTCAAAATGAAAAGGAAGTTTCAATTAAAATCTTGAGAAGTGATCATGGAGGCGAATTTGAAAACTTGGAATTTGAAAGCTTTTGTGAAGAAAATGGTTTAAAACATGAATTTTCTGCTCCACGAACACCTCAACAAAATGGGGTGGTTGAAAGGAAAAAATCGTACATTACAGGAATTGGCTAGATCCATGTTGAGTGAGTATAAACTACCTCTAACCTTTTGGGCAGAGGCAGTGAATACTTCGTGCTATGTAATAAATAGAGTAATGATTAAACCAATACTTGACAAAACGTCTTATGAATTGTGGCATGAAAGGAAACCTAATATTTCTTATTTTCGTGTATTTGGATGTCCTTATTTCATTCTTATCACAGGTGATCAACTTGGAAAATTTGAATCAAAGGCTGATGAGGGAATTTTCATGGGCTATTCAACAAGGAGCAAGGCTTACAGGATATGCAACAAACGAACAAAAACATTTGTTGAATCAATCAATGTGAAATTTGATGAATCTGATCTGGAAAGGACGACTGAAAAGACGGTTGACGATGGGGTAGATCATGAAGGCATTGAAGAAGGAACATCTAGTGAGAAAGCTGAAAGTAGGACTGTTGATGCTGGTAGATTGAAGTTCAAATCCAATGATCCTCCTGAATTGGTTATAGGTGATCCTACGGAAGGTATACGCACTTGCTCGTCATTTGATAAAAATTTATGTGCGATTTGTTGCCACAGTGGTTTTATTTCCGAGATTGAACCTGATTCTATTGAAATGGCTCTTAATGATGAAAGTTGGGTTTTAGCAATGCAAGATGAACTTAATCAATTTGAGAGAAATAAAGTTTGGAAATTAGTTCCTAGGCCTAATGACTATCCAATTGTTGGAACTAAATGGGTGTTCAAAAATATGCTTGATGAATCAGGAAATGTAATTAGAAACAAAGCTAGGTTGGTCGCAAAAGGATATAACCAAATAGAAGGTATAGATTTTGATGAAACATTTGCTCCAGTGGCTAGGTTAGAAGCCATCAGGATTTTGCTAAGTTTTGCATGTTATAAGGGTTTCTAACTTAAACAAATGGATGTAAAAAGTGCCTTTCTAAATGGTGATTTGAAAGAAGAAGTTTTTGTTGAACAACCCCTCGGTTTTGAAAATCATGATTTTCCAAATCATGTGTATAAACTAGAAAAAGCATTATATGGTCTTAAGCAAGCTCCTAGAGCTTGGTATGACTGCCTTTGCACATATCCTTTGGAAAATGGCTTTAAAAAGGGGAGTGCTGACACGGCACTGTTTCTATTACATAATGGAAGTGAATTTTTGATTGTTCAGATTTATGTGGATGATATTATTTATGGTACTACTAATGAACTCTTATGCGAGAAATTTGAACAAGTCATGCAGGCTAAATTCGAGATGAGCTTGGTTGGAGAATTGAAATATTTTCTTGGATTCCAAATCAAGCAAAGCAGTGATGGTACTTTTATTTCACAATCCAATTATGTGTTGGAACTGTTGAAGAAATTTGGAGTTGAGAACTCCAAACCATTGAGAACTCCTATGAGCCCAACAACAAAGTTGGACAAAGACGAGAAAGGAATTGCTGTTGATCAGAAAAAATATCGAGGGATAATTGGTTCACTTCTCTATCTTACTGCTTCTAGACCTGATATTATGTTTTCTGTGTGTTTGTGTGCATGTTTTCAATCTAATCCTAAAGAATCTCATTTGAAAGCCACTAAACGAATTTTGAGATATCTTTCACACACACACAAATTTGGATTATGGTACCCTTCTTGTGAAAATTTTGTTTAGTTGGCTATTCTGATGCTGATTATGCTGGTTCATTGGTTGACAGGAATAGCACTAGTGGGACATGTTTCATGCTAGGACATTCATTAGTTTCATGGTCAAGTCGAAAACAGAATTTTGTTGCATTATCCACCACTGAAGCAGAATATATTGCTTTAGGAAGTTGTTGTGCTCAAATTTTATGGATGATGCAAACTCTTTCTGATTTTGGCTTAGTTTATAAACAAGTTCCATTAAAATGTGATAGTAAAAGTGCAATAGACTTGTCAAATAATCCTGTTCATCATTCATGCACAAAACACAATGATGTGAGACACCACTTTCTTAGAGATCACATTGCTAAGGAGGACATTTGCATTGAATATATTTCAACTGAGGCTTAACTTGCTGATATTTTCACAAAACCCCTCCCCGAAGACAGATTTTCCAGATTACGTTTGGATTTGGGGATTATAGAAATTGACTAATCATTTTCCATTTTTTAGTTGAAATATTCTTGGATATATACTTTCAACTTCAATTTCTAGGATTCAAACCAGTTTTGGATATTATCCAAAGATTGATTCGAATATGGTATTCAGTATTGGATATTACATAATATAATTAACTTGGTAACTTATTCCACAATCATTTCTATTTCTACCAACTTTCTATCGTTCATAATGGTTTTGTAAAATGAGAAGAGTGGATTATTATTTTTAAATTTTTTTAATAATGATAATAACTCTCATGCATCCATTCTCATTTAAAAGTCCTTATGGTTATGCATGGATGGAGCATGTGAGTGAATTATTTTTATCACTACTCCATTCTCATTTAAAAGTCCTTATGGTTATGCATGGATGGAGTATGGTAACTAAGTATTCTGGTCTCACTTAAAAGTCCGGATGCTTAGACTAATAAGTAACTGCTAATCCCATTTAAAAGTCCTTATGGTTATGCGTGGTTAGTAAGTGCTTATTTTTGTGCTTAAATGTCAAATTAATATTAAAATATCTCTCTTCTTATTATACAAAAACCGAATCATCGATCGATTCTCTACAATGTGAAAATTGTTATCTCGTTTTGATATATTATTTTTTTCCTACTGTTCCATTGTTTTTTGTCAGTCTTTTGATAATGACAAAAGGGGGAGAAGAACAAGATTTTGATAAGGAAGTAAATATTTTTTGGAATATTTCAACAAATTTATTAAATGTTGTTAGTTAATTTTCTTTAGTTCTTTTATTCTTCTGTAATTTTTTAAATCTTCTAAATAGGGAGTGGTCTCAGTTGTAGGGGGAGCATTCATATAGGGGGAGCTAAATATTTCATGCTCAAACACATTTATTAGAATTCCAAAATCTTTAATATATATGTTTGTCATCATCAAAAGGGGGAGATTGTTTGATGTGAATTTTTGTTTAATGATAACAAACATATATATATATATATATATATCAATATGTGTTTGCAGATTGTACTATATACATATAGGAATAAATATTCATATTGAATAATAATACTATTGCACAGAATTTATATAATTCAATCAGTATTTTTATTCAATATAATATTTTACAAAGTTTTCAGCTCTCTCTATATACATATACTTGTTTACACATTTCATATTCATATTTTCTCTCACTACAACACACAACACTGTACATTTTACAAAACCATTAATCTGCATCTATCTGCATTGTCCAGCTCCAGTTCTAGTCCTGTCTCCTGTGTACCTGTATAATTAGCAACTACAGCAGTAATCTGAAGATAAACAAATTTGAATGTGCAAAAATATAAATTTGTTTTTATTGGTGCCTCAGTTATTTGGGTTGTGTGTCATCATTCACATTTGAATTCACCACACACAAAGTCGTGCACATAGATATATACACTTGTATTCCTATCAGGGACAGGTAAACATAAGTGGCTGCAATACACACGTGTACATTCATACACGTGTGCACTGCCTCGACAACTCGTGTGCGTAGCCAACAAAAGCAAGCATGCAAGCGGAAAAACCAGAGCACGACCAAGTATGGAAGTGACTCAAAACATAAAGCACAATGTGAAGACAACAAGTAAAGCTGAAATGCAAAATTATATCAATCAGTTACTCAATGCATGCAACATGAATGCATCCAGATGACACAATGCTCAAAGACACAGTACACATATGATACAAGACTGCAAACAAGTATTGAAACTAGCAATATGGAAAAAGGGCAGTGGACAGGTACAAGGCCATCAGACCAAATGAAAGACCAAAGTGCAACAGACACACATGAATGAGGAGACCAAGTTCAAATACAACAATGTGTAGCAGCAATTACAAGGAACCAAATACTCAAGACAACATGAAGTGGACAACACTGACTCAAATACACAACTACAAGGCTTAGCAACTGCATAGCAACTGCAACGAGACACAACAATGAAGACTACAGCCCAATGAACCAGAGACAACAACAGAGCACAATGCACCAAGTAAGTAACAGCAAGCAACATGGTCAGACACACATACTTCAATAATGCACCAACCAGAAATTCAAGGCAACAAAGACCAAGCAATGAACAACATGAATACTGAAACAACCAAGGGCCGAGCAACTGATATATGCAAACGAATGGAATGCAACTACAGTGATCAAATAGACTGCAAGAAGTATGCAAGAGCAGAATCAAGGTGAAAAATGTACCAGTGAAGCAAGTACAGGTTAAACCAACCAGAGGAGATGGCCAGAGTCGAAGCTCACAGGCCAGAAAATCAAAGCAATAATTCACAGTGAAGTAATAAACAAGCTATGTTCGAAATCATGGAAGCATACAGTAGTCAACAGGGAGATTCATGTGAAAAAAAATCAAATACGTATCTTTGAAAAAGTCAAAAATAAAAAGAGGAAAGTCTCTGCCGTATGACTCAAGGCAATCGAACGCTTCAAAATCAAATCCGTGTGAATCAAGTAAGTCAAGCAACCGAGAATTAGGAAAGTGACGAGTTGATACAAGGGTCTCGGAATCCATATAAAGACCCACAATCATCATCGGCACTAATGATTGAATCGAATTCAACCCTAATTTCACAGAGTGATCAAGAGAAGCAGCCGAGTGAAATTCAAAGAGCCATCGATCGACAGAGCAAGGCGCAAAATCAAACGATCAATATAAGTCGACGGAGCCGCATTTTTTTTCCAGAGAAATTGAAGAAAGCAACGGCCGCCATTTTTCACAAAGGAAAAAATAAAAGAGGGCCGGCCTTGTAAAAGGGGATTAGGGTTTAAGAATCCTTGTTTTATTATAAAGGGTTTTAGTTTTTGTTTGGGTTTATTTTAAAAGGGGTTTTTTTGTTTAATTTGTTTTTAAGTTTGTTTTAAATTTTGTTTTAAAGGTTCAAGTCTTGGTAAATCACCACCTAGGTTGTAGGTAGTGTCAGATTGTCTAGTTAGAATTAGTTCAGTGAGCAGGGTGTGCGAGTTTGCAAAACTCTATAGGCGGTAGCAGGGTGTGCGAGTCTGTTAGAGTGTTTGTAAGCGGGAGACTGTTTAATTCTAATAGAAATTTGGGAATGCAGCAGTAGGCAGGGGTTGCCGAAGCTGGGTAAATTTTGTGTGTGATTTACTTTTCAGCATATTTATTTCATTGCAGTTTGTTTTTGTGGTTAATTCGAGAAAAATTGCTCTAACCCTATTCACCCCCCCAGGGTTAATCTAGATCCTACACATAGGTGCATTCGTCAATAAGTGTTTCAGCTTCTGGAATGCATCCTCACACTTATCAATCTAGACAAATTTCCCATCCTTTCGCGTTAGCTTGTCATCGGTGTCGCTATCCATGAAAAATCCTTTATGAATCTCCGATAATACCTAGCTAATCCAAGAAAACTCTTTATCTCAGTCACTATCTCGGGCCTCTTCCAATTATTCACTGCCTCGATCTTAGCTGGATCTACAGACAACCTTTTCTCAGAGACTACATGACTGAGAAACTTCACTTTCTTCTTCCAGAAATGACACTTCAAAATTTTCGCCTTCAGCTGATGCTGCCTCAACGTCTCAAACACTGCTCTAAGATGAACTCCATGCTCTCTTTCATCTTTAGAGTATATCAAAATATCATCTATGAATACCAACATAAACCTATCCAAGTGCTCTCGAAAAACTCAGTTCATCAAATCCACAAAGAATGTTAATGCATTAATTAGTCCGAACGGCATTACTAACCATTGGTACGATCCATATCTGGTCCAAAAACTATCAAAGAAATACTATCCTCTACACTCTAAGCTGATGGAATCTTGTTGCTAAATGAAATTGGGAAAATACTTTGGCTTCACTCAACTAATCGAACAAATCATCAATTCTAGGTAACAGGTATCAGTCTTTTATCGTCTGCTCATTCAACTTACGATAATCGATACATAACCTTAATGATCTGTCCGACTTCTTAGCAAATACTACGGCTGCTCTCCAAGGCGAACTGCTTGGTCTGATAAAATTCTTGCCTTCTAATTCCACCAATTGCACCTTTAGCTCTCTCATCTCGGTGGGTGTCATCCTACTTGGCGGTCTACTCAACAGTTCTGCTCCGAGTACTAAATCTATCCGAATCTCAATGGCTCGTTTCGGATGCAATCCTACGACAGGTTCAAAGACATCTACGAATTATCTAACAACAAAAACTCAATTCAACTTTTCATCTACCTCTGCAACACCCAACAAAGCATTAACCTCAAAACTAGGGTTTTCTATGGAGTATACAATCCAATCGCTACAATCAGGGTGTCTAAGTGATATTTTTCTATCATGGCAAAATATCCTAGCATCGTATTTAATTAACCAATCCATATCCAAAATAATTGCGAACCCTACGAAATCAAACACATGCAAACTGCAAACAAAGGCATGACCTAATAAATCAAAATCTAAGTGGTCACACTTCACCCCAAGAGTCGTATAAACTCCTATCGGATTTGCAACCTTTAAGGGAGTAACTAGGTATGAGGGTTCTAAGTTAAGCTTATCTGCCAAACAATGAGATATAAAAGAATGCGATGACTAGTATCAAACAGAATGATAACTGACATACCACGAACCAAAAGCGTACCTCCCAACACAGCTTTTCCTTTTTCCTCTGCTGTTAGCCTCGAGGCAGCTGGCTCTAATGCAAATAGTTTGCCTTTTCCATCCTTGGCTGGCTCCTTGCACTGGTTCTTATAATGTCCAATTTGATCGCAGCTGAAGCACATAATATTTTTCTTCCTAATCACCTTATTTCCATCTCCCGAGCGACATTCATTTGCAAAATTCCCTTTCTTGTCACATTTATAGCAAACAACCTCTGCCTTTCCCTTCTTGGTAGCACCACCCTTCTGAGCTCACTTTTTATGAAAAAACTTTCTTTTCTGACTCTGCCCCACATGGACTTCCTTTGCCTTATGCCTTTCCAGAAAAGAAAGCATTTCCTCATGCCTCAAAGCCATTTCCACTTCAACATCATAAGGATCCCTGATATGCGGTAATGTGGCCTTAGCAAGCTCAGGCTTCAACCCCTAAATGAACTTCTCATTCTTCTTAATCACAGTATCAACAGTAGCATAGCCATATCTCGCTAGCTCCTCAAACCTCGTTGCATACTCAAGCACTGTCATATCTCCCACCACCAACTCAGCAAACTTCCTGAGTAGAGTAGACTATGCAATCTCCAACATAAACCTCTTTAGCAAACTTCCTGAGCAGAGTAGACTATGCAATCTCCAATATAAACCTCTCCTCAAATCTTCTTTTAAACTCAGCCCATGTCATAGCCTCCTCAATAACTCCGATGGTAACACTGTTCCACCAGTACAGCGCTGCTCCTTGTAACTATTTAGAACCAAGCCTTTTCTTCTGCTCATCATTGAGCCCTAAGTCAGCGAAAATCCTTTCGCGATGAAGTTGCCAATTCTCTACTTCGGCTGTGTCCTCTGTACCAACAAACGACTTTCCTCCCAGCCGAGCATAATCCCTACTCAAAACATAGTTATTCACCACCAGAGTTTCTTGATGTCCTCCTACTACTCCAGCAGCAACTCCCGCTTGCATCATGTTTACAAAGAACTGATACATGGCTCCCATGTCTACTAGTAGGACTCCAGCACCCAACTTGTGCCCGACCTTGATTTTTCTTGGTATTTGGTCTGGCATTTCCATTTGTTGTGGTGCTTCCACACCAACGTTAACTCTTCCACTTCTAGCATCCATATCCCCATCGAGCCTTCAGATACAAAAGAATATCTTAAGAGAGATGGGAGAATACAGATATAGTGTATACTTATATATAGCAAATACAAGTACGTTACTATAGCGTTATCCCATATCCCGATCTTTTCTCTAATTCCTTAAGATTATATTTTCAAAATCATTTTATGTTTAAAGTTTTTCATAAACCTATGCTCTGATATCAAGTTGTAACATCCCCTACCTTGAGACCTAAAGCTAAGTGCTACAGAAGCTGCAGTCATTTATAGTATTAACTTTCAACGACAAAATACGGCAATGTTAATGGGATCCATAATATCAAAAGCACATGAATATGAAAAAAATCACAGATTTCAAAAAAAAACTTTTTTCATTACACTTCACAAAATCATGTTTCATATCCAAGTACATAATCCCAATGTTTCCGAGGCATTGGTAAAATATATTTATTACAAAATACGCCAAGAGCGACATATGAAGGTCCCCTCTTGGATGATCAAAGTACTAAATAGACAAAAACTGTCTCAATACATCACAGCAGAAACAAAACCATAACAACTCCTAAATAGCTAACATCATCCTCCTGCTCATCTTTGGAAATTTTATTCATCCACCTACTTAAACCTATAAATTCTCAACTTTCAACCTACTCAAATCATATTTTTAGCATCCGAGAGTTTAAGGGAAAAACAAAAACTTTGAGTCAGGCATACAGCCTAGTGTGAATAATATTATACATCTCGGTTATCTGATATCAAACGAGATCACGCCGCTTAACGAAATGGGCTTCCCCTCACTAATATCCTTTCAAAAACATAACTTTTGCAAATCAAAATCATGTCAAACTAGTTAATGTAATAATATCAAAATCATGTAAGTATATAAATTAGGTAATCAATGGACTATCTATCCAAAAATTATAGTTTTGTTTAGCTAGCTACTAACCTTTGGCTGACTCAGGCCTACCAGACAAAATAAACAAATAATTTAACTTATGTTAGATACTCTTTTGGATGGTCTGTCGTTAACTTACTAATCCTAGGGTTAACTGATCATGATGGTTTTGCGGGATCACCAATAACCTATCTCCACTCCGAATATTCCTTTTTGCGTGTAACATCTTTTTAGTCTTACCTGTGACAAAGCCCTGCACACTGGAATTTTGAACTTATATTAGCTAGCGGCCACTAGCTAAAGTATAGGGCGTGACCCCATACCAGGCTTATCTCTTATTCCAATATTAGAGTCATTTACTTATGGTCAACTACCCCATCAAATTTTCCTTAAAACATTTCTTTCAAATTGATTTAACCTTTTAAATCATACTTAAACAAGAAAAACTACAATGCTTTACTCAAATCAATTTGCTATGTTATATATACTTTACGCAAAACATTGTTGATGAGCACATTCAAAACCCTTATTTAAAAGCTTTAAACATCCCCTTTCAAAATCTTTGAAAGTACCCCCTTCGAAACCACTGAAAGTACCATTCTCGAAAACAATAAACTTTACTTTATAACCTTAGGCCGAAAGGCCGAAACATACATTTTGAAACCATTTTCCACAGACCTTTCGAAAACATTGAAAATGTCTCTTTCGAAAGCTTTTTAAAACCATAGACATATTCTTTTCAAAATGTTGAATATGCAAGTATATGATTTTTGTTTGATGATAATAAACAGATATATATATATATATATATTCAATTAAATGTATTTGTTAATGTACTATTTTATTTTTCACACAATTAATAAATATTTGCTGAATAAAATAAATAACATAGAATTTAAATTCAAACGGATATTTTATTCAAACAAATATCTATTAAAATTTTGAATAGTACAAATTTGAACTCTCACCATATACACAATTTTCAAACAATATAATTTTGATTACATAATTATCATTTACATAAGCACCTCACTACATTTCACTCATTCACTCGTATTTGATCTTCAACTGTATTCCATATTGAATCCAGCATCTGAGCTATCTGCAAAAATACACACTGACACAGTAAAATTGAAAATGAAATATTTTTGCAGTGAAAAATAAAAAGTATTTTTGAAAATATTATTTGCCTCAGTTATTTGGGTTGTTCGTCATCATTTATTTTGAATTCATGAAACGCGAACAACTTGTGATATGCATAGTGTATCAGTGTACATGCCACAAGACTGTGCACGCCTATATACACTTGACAAAATTACACAGACAGGTGAGCAGAAGGTCAAACTCAATCAAAAGCTGGGTTCAACTCAAGTGAAATAAATATTAAGTTGCAATATTGAGCACAAGGTCAAACCTAAGCTATAAGCTGGATTCAACACAGGTGCAAATCCAAATGAAATGGTCAAGACATATAAATAAAGCCTCGACTAAAGCTCAAGTCGTACACATGAAAACAGAGGCTAAACAGTCCAACCAGACTTAAACTTCAATCTGGTCGCAGTGGTGCACCAACAACAGTTCAAGTATGAACACAATTGTGCCTAAACAACTGATTACAAAACCAAACTGCAAATATCAAAGAAAATGAATGCAACCAGACTACAGTTACAAAGCCATAGTTCAAACAGTAAAGAGCTGCAACCAGTGCAAGTGCAGAATAATGAACATGTTACAACCATACTATGAAGGCAAGGATTAAATCCAGACTTCAAGATGAGCACAAATGCAATGACCAGAATAAACTTCAAATGGAAATATACAGTGCACATTGGAGGATGCAAGACAAATTCTAAAATCATCAACACAGTGAAGTATAGGAATGCAGTAAGCATGTACACAAGCATCGGGTCGAAAATGCATTCAAGTACAAAAGAAAGTACAAAAGGTCAAGGAAATGGATATGAAACTTCAAGTCTGAAAACATGAAACCAGAGGCAACAACAAGGCTATAACTTTAATCATGTATACAGTAAACAACAAGCTCCAGATGGTATGTATCAAAACAACAAATGCAGTGACTATATACATGTACTCGAGACAATGTCAATAAGACCACATACAAGTCTAGAATTAAGATAACAGTGACACAGTGCAAAAGTGTTCAACAACACAATGGATCGGTTCAAAGTTCCAGTGAACCAAATAAAGCAGTGGATATAAAGAACTAACGAATGGAACCGAATACAAGTGAAGGCCTTAACATCAAATAACAAACAAACTCAGTGCAAACATGTACAGCAAGGCTACCAAGTTCAACAACAAAATGCAGTGCAACAAGAAAATAGCAGCAATATAGACCTGGCAATAATGATGAACCAACAGACTTCAAATCGTGGAACAGCAGTTACTTAAATAGTGTAACAAATTCGAATGAAGTCATAATCATGAATCTACCCGTGGGTCAGTAACCGGCATAAGCAGGTCAACAGCAGTTTCAAACCAAAGTAAGAGACGTGATGACCAAGGAGTCGAACAAAGCGCTGATAATCAAGTAACCAGAAATTATACGAAATTGAAGAAGTCATAAATCATCTCAAGCATTCAAGCATAATCAAGTGGCCAAGAAAAATATCAGTCGAATGAAATATTAAGGCATTAAACCCTATTTAACCCAAATCATCATTGGCCTAAAATATCATAGAGTTCAAGCAAGCTAATCAGCAAAGCAAAAAGAATAAATCACATACCATTTTAATCAAACTCGATCGAATTGAAGCAGCTGTGTGAGAATCAAAGAAACGGTCGATTGTCAAAGCAAAGCAGAGCAATACCTATTGTAATTGACCAACATTCATTCGGTGGCTTCAAGTTTCACAAAGCCTTAGTTTTCGCATAGAGGAACGAATGACCAAAGGAAGAAGAAATCATTTTTTTTACAGAAGCAAAGCAGGCCGAAGAGATATAGAAAGAAAACAAAAGGGATTTATCACTTAGTCTTTTAGGACGACTTCTTTTAAATTCATATTGGACTTTAAATTTTAAAACTAGGCTTTCATTATTTTATAATTGTTTTTATTGTATTTTACTTTTAAACCTTTGTAATTTCTAGTCGTGTGACTAGGGGATGAACTACGGTGGTGTTTTTCGAATATTTGCAACTCAGTGGCTAAGTTGTGGTAGGGTTTTGAGCATAGAGTTAGGTTAGTCGATAGCGGGTGTCGCGAGTTTACGTATGTAAGCATCTGACTATTTAGTTTCTAGTAGAAACCTTGGGGGCAGCACGTAGGCAGGGTTTTGCCGAAGCTGGGTAAACCTATGTGTTTTATTTTCTGCTTTTTAATATTCTGCAATTGTCCATGCTGCTATTATTCTGTTATTATCTGTGTTGAAATTGTTTTTTATAATTAATAGTATCACTCTATTCACCCTTTTCTAGGGTGAAATCGATCCTACAAGTGGTGTCAAAGCTAGGAAAAAAAGCCATTTTTGTTTTAAAATTTTAAATTTTCAGAAACCAATTTTTGTTTTAAAAATTTGAACTTTTAAAATGGCTTCTTTTAGTAATGCTTTTTCTGAGGGTCAATACATACTTAGACCACCAATGTTCAATGGTGAATATGCTTACTGGAAAAATAGAATGAATTTTTTTCTAAAAATCATTGATGCTTGGAATATAGTTGAGATAGGTTATAGAGCACCAACTATAGTGGTAAATAATTAGGAAATAGGTAAACCAATAGATGAATGGGCAGATCTAGAAAGAAAATACATTACAGAATGCTAATGCTAAAGCTATGAATTCTATTATTTGTTCATTGGATCAAATTTAATTTAATCGTGTCTCATATTGTCCAACTGCACAGGAAATATGGCATACACTTAAAGTGACTCACGAAGGAACATCTCAAGTCAAGGAATCTCGCCTTGCAATGCTTAGTAGCGAATACGAGAACCTCATAATGGCTAAGGATGAGAATGTTAAAGAGATGTAGGGACATCTTTTTAATCACGTATACAAATCAAAAGCTCTTGGAAAATCATACATAGAATTGGAAATAGTCCGAAACATCCTCAGAGTCATTCCACGAAGTTTTGAAGCAAAAGTGACTGCCATTCAAGAATTGAAAGATTTGAGATCAAAGTTGAAAAACTCATCAGAAATCTCACCACTTATGAGCTAGAAATGAAACTCAAGGAAGATCGTGAAGGAAGGGAAACTCAAAAGAAATCAATAGCTCGTAAAGAAACAACTGAAAGTGATGATGACGACGATAATGATGGAGCAGCTGAGCTGGCACTATTAATGAAGAAATTCAAAAAGTGGAATCACAAATATGGAAATCCAACTCTAAATTAACAATTGAAAAGCGGAATAATCAAAGCACTAGACAACTCAGAAGAGCAGAAAATCATTTGTCACAAGTGCAATAAACCTGGTCATATCAAGCCCAATTGTCCTCAGAGTCGACTCGGCTAAGAAAAGAATTCGAAAAGGAGAAGTTTTGCAGCCACATGGAATAAAAGTGATGATGACAATAAAATCACTAGTAGTGAGAGTGAGAAAGCAGAACTGTGCCTTCAAGGTGATATAACTGATAGCGATGATGACGAGCCAAGCGAGGTATCAAAACTTACTCACTCAGAATTATTTATATATTTCCACGAAGGAAATGGCGGTTTGGAATGACTTAGGGAGAAGTACGCTAAACTTGAATCACAAAAATATTCTTTGATAGATTTAAATAAACATCTCAATCAGTTGGTTAAAAACTATCAAAGTAAGAGCCCTAAGTGTGATAAGTTTCCATTATTCGAAGAAGAAATTAAAAAATCAGAAATCAAAATTAAATCACTTGAAATTGAAATTCTGATTTTGAAATAAAGTGAAGATACAATGAGATAAAATTCCATTAAATAGTGTACACAATTATTGGATGAAAATGAATCTCTGAAAACACAAGTCCAACAATTATCTACAACTTTAGAAAAGTTTTCCAAAGGTGAAAGATCATTGAATATGTTATTAGGGAAACAAACTGTTAATACAGTTAGACAAGGACTTGGATATAATCAATCTGAAAACGTTAGAAACGAAATTAATCAAGTCAATTCCATGTGCACAATTTGTATAAAATTTGGACACAATCAAAATAAATGTTGGTATAGACCCAAACACGTGAAAACTATTCCAATTTGGGTTCCAAAAGGCACGAATATAAAACCCCTCAAAGTCAACAAATATGGATGTTGAAAGGAACATATATAAATAGTTTTGGGTCTCCACAAACTTACTTTTCAAAATCCATTACCACCAACAACCATGGACCTATAAAAACAAATAGGTCATAAAAATATTTTCTCGTGTAGGTGTAGTAGCTGGCTAAGGAACAACAATGGTGTTACCTGGATTCTGGCTGTTCCAGACACACAACGGGAGAAAAATCAAAGTTCATTAGCCTAGTATAAAGGAGGAAGAATCACAATGGGCAACAACGAAGTATTATCATAAAGGTAAAATAGGTAAAGGTACATCTATCTTTAACAATATATTAAATGTGATAATCTGCACCATAATGTGAATTAAATCGGCCAGTTATGTGATAAAGAAATGAATGATGATATTGATTTTGACTTTTTCAAAAATTTTGGTCAATTATCTTTTTATGCCAAGAACACTAAAATCCTTGAAATACTTCATATAGATTTGTTTGGTTTACTGATGGTGTTTTATTTATTGATGATTACTCTTGATACACGTGGATATATTTGCTATGTTCACTATTTGTTTATTTGCACGACTTCGATTCAATTTCATTTAAAAGCTATTAAAAATGATTTTAAGATATATTGCTGTACACTTCATGGTCTGATCTATGATATCAAACTAATGACAATATTGAGTCAACAAGAAATTCAGATGTAGATCACACTGGTAATCTAGTTGATAGAAAAATTACCGATGGAACATGATTTATGTTGAGACATTCATTAGCTGCGTCGCATTTTTCAAAGAAAATATCTGCATATTTTTCACTTGAAATAATTTTTCAAATAGGAGACATTTTTCTTATAAAACCCTTTCAAGAAAATCATTTTTGTTGACCTTATTTCAGACTAGTCATTTTTGAAAAATGGATTTTATAATTATTTTTGGATTTGATTTTAAATGACTATATTGACTAGTCTGACTCCCTACCGATTATCGAAAAGATAAATAGTGGTTTAAAAAGTGATGAGTGTTGATATTAATCATATATTATAACTTGAGACAGTATATTTAGTAAATTTCTTTAGAAATTTAAACAAGAGTTATAAAAACTTTTTGTTGGTAAAAATTCCATGACCAATTCTAATTCTATCATATTTCTATCAACCATCATTTATCAAAATCCAATATAGTATGTCGATATGTGGTATTTTAAATGGTAAATTATTCGTTCTTCATTTTATTAAATTTTTTAGAAATAAAAAACATCCGAAGTATTCTCTTTCATTTAAAAGTCCTCACGGTTATGCATGCGTGAATTACTCGGGATTTTTGATTATGTGCTTCCATGCTCATTTAAAAGTTCTAATGGTTATGCATGTATGGAACACATATCAAAATTGATTGATTAAATAGACAAGTTGATTCTAATCCCATTTAAAAGTCCTCACGGTTATGCGTGGTTAGAAGATACTTGAATTCATTTTTTATAAAAAAAATTGTAAATACTACTAATCTCATTTAAAAGTCCTAACGGTTATGCATGGTAGTAGATGTTCAAACTCCTGATATAAATATACCACAAATAGACACAACTATATTGTTTTATATGATGACATCAACCCTATCATTCTAAAGTGGAATATGCGTCAAACAAAGTATTTATGATTTTTATTTGATTTTTTATTGAAATTTATATTTATACTCGATTGGGTATTAATTTGTATTAATGTTTATCACTTTATCTCTATTTTTCTAACACTATTACTCTTTTGATGATAACAAAAGGGAGAGAGATAAGTTAAGATTTTGGCAAATAAAGGTCAAATATTCTATTTCTATTTGCATCTAGGTTCATTTGCATATTTTTATTCATTTCGATACATATATGAAGGAGGAGCTTTATGTAGAGATGGAGCATTCAAATAGAGGAAGCAAATCGAATGATCAAATACATTTAATAAATTCAAAATCTTAAATATATGGTTGTTATCATCAGAAGGGAGAGATTATAGAATATGCAAATATATGATTTTTTTGATGATAATAAACATATATACTCAAGTTAATGTACTATTTTATTTTTCACATAATCAATAAATATTTGATGAATAAAATAAATAACACAGAATTTAAATTCAAACAGATATTTTATTCATACAAATATTTATTACAATTTTGATTAGTACAAATTTGAACTCTCACTATATACACAATTTTCAAATAATACAATTTTGATTACACAATTATCATTTACATAGGCACCTCACTACATTTCACTCATTCACTCGTACTTGATCTTCAATTGTATTTCAGATTGAATCCAGCATCTGAGCTATCTACAAAAATACAGACTGATGTAGTAAAATTGAAAATGAAATAATTTTGCAGTGAAAAAAAATGTATTTTAGAAAACATTATCTGCCTCGGTTATTTGGGTTGTTCGTCATCATTTACTTTGAATTCATTAAACACGAACAACTTGTGACGTGCATAGTGTATCACTGCACATGCCAAAAGACCATGCACACCGATATACACTTGATAAAATTATAGGGATAAGTGAGCACAAGGTCAAACCCAATCAAAAGCTGGGTTCAACTCAATTGAAATAAATATTAAGTCACGATATTGAGCACAAGGTCAAACCCGAGCTATAAGCTGGATTCAACACAGGTGCCAATCCAAATGAAACAGTCAAGACACGTAAATCAAGCCTCGACCAAATTTCAAGTTGTACACATGAAAACAGAGGCTAGACAGTCCAACCAGACCTATACTTCAATCTGGTCGAAGTGCTGCACCAACAACAGTTCAAGTATGAACACAGTTATGCCTAAACAACTGATTACAAAACCAAACTGCAAATATCAAAGGGAAAAATGAATGCAACCATACTACAATTACAAAACCACAGTTCAAACAGTAAAGAGCTACAACCAGTGCAAGTGAAGACTAATGAACACGCTACAACCATACCATAGAGGCAAAGATTAAATCTAGACTTCAAGATGAACACAAATGAAGTGACCAGAATAAACTTCAAATGGAAATATGCAATGCACACTGGAGGATGCAAGACAAATTCTAAAATCATCAACACGGTGAAGTACAAGGATGCAGTAAGCATGTACACAAGCATCAGGTCGAAAATGCATTCAAGTATAAAAGAAAGTACAAAAGGTCAAGGAAATGGATATGAAACTTAAGGTTTGAAAACATAAAACCAGAGGCAACAACAAGGCTGTAACTTTAATCATGTAAACAGTAAACAACAAGCTCCAGATGGTATGTATTAAAACAACAAATGCGGTAACTACATACATGTACTCAAGACAATGTCAACAAGACCACATACAAATCCAGAATCAAGATAACAGTGACATAGTGCAAAAGTGTTCAACAACATAATGGATCAGTTCAAAGTTCAGGTGAACCAAATAAAGCAGTGGACACAAAGAATTAACGAATGCAATTGAATATAAGTGAAGACCTTAACATCAAATAACAAATAAACTCAGTGCAAATACGTACATCAAGGCTAACAAGTTCAACAACAAAATGCAATGCAACAAGAACATAGCAACAATGCAGACCTGGCAACAATGATGAACCAATAGACTTCAAATCATGGAACAATAGTTACTAAAATAGTGTAACAAATTCGAATGAAGTCATAATCCTGAGTCAAACCGTCGATCAGGAACCGGCTTAAGCAGGTCAACAGCAGTTTCAAACCAAAGTCAAAGACGTGAGGGCCAAGGAGTCGAACAAAGCCATGATAATTAAGTAACCAGAAATTATATGAAATTGAAGAAGTCGGAAATCATCTCAAGCATTCAAGCATAATCAAGTGGCCAAGCAAAATATCAGACGAACGAAAATTTAAGGCATTAAACCCTATTTAACCCGAATCATCATTAGCCTAAAAAATCATCGAGTTCAAGCAAGCTAATCAGCAAAGAAAAAAGATAAATCACATACCATTTTAATCAAACTCGATCGAATTGAAGCAGCTGTGTGAGAATCAAAGAAGCGGTCGATTGCCGAAGCAAAACAGAGCAATACCTATTGTAATTGACCAACATTCAGTCAGTGGCTTCAAGTTTCACAAAGCCCTAGTTTTCACACAGAGGAATGAATGAGCAAAGGAAGAAGAAATCATTTTTTTTATAGAAGCAAAGCGGGCCGAAGAGATATAGAAAGAAAACAAAGGGATTTATCACTTAGTCTTTTTGGGCCGACTTCTTTTAAACTCATATTGGGCTTTAAATTTTAAAACTAGGGTTACATTATTTTTTAATTTTTTTTATTGTATTTTACTTTTAAACCTTTGTAATTTCTAGTCGTGTGACTAGGGGACGAACTATAGTGGTGTATTTCGAGAATTTGCAACTCAGTGGCTAAGTTGTGGCAGAGTTTTGAGCATAGAGTTAGGTTAATCGATAGTCGGGTGTCGCGAGTTTACGTGTAAGCGTCTGACTACTTAATTTCTAGTAGAAACCTTGGGGCAGCACGCAGGTAGGGTTTTGTTGAAGCTAGTAAACCTGTGTGTTCTATTTTCTACCTTTTAATATTCTGCAATTACCATGCTGCTATTATTCTACTATTATCTGTGTTGAAATTATTTTATATACTTCCACATTGATTTTTTATAATTAATAGTATCACCCTATTCACCCCCCTCTAGGGTGAAATCGATCCTACACAAAACACTTTAAACATGCCTTTCAAAAACATTGGAAATCTTCCATTTAAAATCTTTTGAAAACATTGGGGAATCACCCCTTCGAAACCTTTATCTTATACTTTTCGAAAGCATTAAGTATTTTACATAAATCAAACCTTCCGAAAGCATTGGGTACAAGTAAAAATATGTAGAATAACCTTTCGAAACCATTCAAAACAATTCCTTTCGAAACCTTTGGGTTTATTTATTCAGTAGAACAACGGGTCTTAAAAGGATCTCAATTGATAGCAACTCTTTTGAAAGCAATTCCCTAACTGAAGAAGTGGATAGTGTCGAAACCTATCCCTTCGAAATTATTGGAGTAGCGGCTCTTATTTTTTAAAACAAAGGTACCCTTTCGATAGCATTGCTTCGAAAGGTAGGATGTCGTAGCAAGGGGTTTCGACCCCTTTGAAAGAATTTTCTTAAAATAAAGGCGCGACCTCTTTCGAAACCATTCTTTAAAACATTTAACTAAGCCGAAAGCTATTTGTTCGAAAGCATTCTTTTCGAAAGCAAAGCAGGCGCATTTTCTTTTGAAAGCAAAACAAGGTCTCGACCCCTTCGGAACCCCTGTTTCGACTTTATACCTTTCGCCTATATCCAATCCGCTACATACCAATTCTTTGATACCATGTGTATTGGTTTCGATTAAGGTTGGAGGCGGAAGGATGAAGTCGAAAGGTAGGTGCCAAAAGTGGCGAAACAGCAAAGTCATATAAAAACTGATTTTTAACTTGAAAAAGTAATTTCTTTTCAACTAATCAGCTTTATTAGTGAACACATGATTGGTTGGTAATTTATGTTCTAAAATATTTTCTTAAAGTATTGTCAATTGCAGAGATAAACAATTTAAAATATTTACAAAACATCCCTTCTTCTTTTATAAATATATAAAACATTTAAGTCCCATACCTTAAATAATTTTATATACTTATTAAAACACTTAGGAAAATTCTACAAAAATTTCCATAAATTGTTTTTGATATGTTTTGTAACATATTTAAATTTCTAACCCAAAGCATACGTAAAATAACTATAATTAATTATAAACCCAATTAACTATTTTCTTCACTAGAAAATTAATAATTAATCCACATTGATTCAATAAATTATGAAATTTGAAACCCATCTCTAAAATATTATTTCTGACCTTATATAAAAATCACAAGGCATTTGGATATCATTTGTGTGACGCCCCACCTCTATACCCACGCTAGCCAAGAACACTACGGTATAGTGCTTTCGACTAGCATGGAGAATAAGGCTGTTGAGGAGCGACCATCCGCGTAATTGCTTTGGGCGAGCACCGATATGCCAGATAGTAAAAACGTGCATTTCATTTCAGGAGGAAATCCGACATGCCGATGCAAACTCAAAGCTACTACACAGTGGCTATAATAGTCTAGGACAAAATATAAAATAATAACACAGATAATATAAATGCGGAACACAGATGAAACAGAAAGTCCCATATATATATATAATAACCGATGCCAGTTACGATACATTTGACACGGTACATGTGATACAACTACAACAGTCGACTCAGGAAGTTACATATATACAAGTACATTATCGACTAATATACATGAATACATATCAACCTATACTATGACACGACAACTCCAAAAGATATGAAAAGTCTTCATAGCTCAAGCAGCAACCTGAAGCTAAAAATCTACAACCTGTAAATACTCGGTCTGACCCGAGTATTAAATTCAAAAGAAAATAATACTCGGGTCAGTCTAATTCAAACTCAGTTACTAGTGCACAGAAGCAATAATAATTAAATAATGAATAGACGACAGTCACAGAAATAAATTTACCTATCCGATTCTTAAATAAGAAATCGGATAACGGTAAATATAACGCGAACCAATTCAAAACAATTGGAACATCAATTAAAAGGTCAACACGAGTAGGGCTGCAGTATACGCACGCGTATACTGCCTCGCCACTACTACATATGGAATACGAAATAGATCCATAAATCAAAAGCAAAAGAAATAACAATGAAAGCAGTACCGTGTGGCTGCAGTTCACGCTTGCGTGCACTGCCTTGCCACTACAGTGATGACGTGCCCAATGAATACCGTGTGGCTACATGCTGGTCGTCGGAGCCACCAGGCATCAAACCGACATCATCAAAGACCTGAGAAGCCAAACTACAGACCCCAGAAACCTTCATAGAACAATCGCCCTCCACACCAAGATAGGCAGCAACTTAGGAAGCAAAAGAGGGAGCTCATCGACGGCGTCAAGTCTAGGAGGGGCCACTGGCATACTACGGCAGCTAAAATTCTGGCACCACAGCACACAACCAATTAAATACAATGGGCCAAATGCAAATGAATACAAGGCATTAATGCAATGTATCAAACTCGAGCACTAACAAAGGCGATATAATTCCAACTACGCAAACTGGCAACTATCAAATGGTTTTAACTGGGCCTTAAATGAAGTTATGACCAAAACAGTAACTACTCATAAATACAGAAAATTCAATGTGCACAGAGAAATGTACACAGGGGTGTACATCAATCAACTACCCTGTTCTAAACTCAATACAGAAACTATGTGATGAATGGGTAGGCAAGTGAATGCATTTTGAACCAAATGAGGCACCAGTAATCAAATACAGGAAACTGGATAATGCAAGCATCACAACCAAAAACAAAGCACATTGCCGAAGCAACAACAAAGGCCAGCAACTAACAGAGCACGAGGCGATAACAACATAAAATGAGGACCAGGCTACAATATACTCAAGTGAAGTCAACAGCATCCGGGTGAATGTAAGTCAATGATCGAACAAATCGAACCAGTTATACTCATGAATGAACACTGGTGGTAAACGAGGTAAAGACAGACAGAATTCGAAACAAAGTTCAGTGCTATGCAAGTGCAAACCCGAAATAACAAGAAATCGAACCAAACCAGATCAAAGAGTCGAACAAGTCAAGCCAAAATCAAAAGCAGAACCAAAATCAACTCAAGGCAGAAAAGCATCAACACGAACAAATATCAAATCGAAGTCGAAACAACCACGAAAACAAATTAAGCATACAAAGTCAATCAGTTTCGAATTAGAAGTGAGTAATGTAAATTACTCACCTTTGCTATGAAAGTGAAGACGGCTCGACCAATTTTGAAGTTGCCGTTCGAATTGGGGGATCGATTGCCGAAGCCCTAGCTGCTGAAGACGTGCGAAGGCTCCATGCTCCATCGAAGATGAACTCGATTGAATTGAAGACGACGCCCCTGACTTTGAAACGCCCTAATTATCGAAGAGAACGAAAGGAACGACCGCCATTATTTTCGTGATTTTGTTAGGGTTGGTGAACGAATGAAAAATGGATAAAGGGGGATCGGGTTTTATGCTTTGAGAATTAACACGGCCCAATATAAAAACATGGACCGCTATTTAATTTCAAAGCCCAGAATTTGTTTTAACAATTTATAAAAGAATTTTAGTTCAAATTTAAAAACCCCAAATGGAATCTTGCAACAATATTTATCGTCTAAATGTCGATTATTAATTGATGCAATTACCGGGTTGTTACAGACTCCCCTCCTTAAAGAAATTGCGTCCTCGCAATCATAAGAGATGAATGGACAAAAGGTAACAACCATAAAAGCATATCATCACAAGATAAAGAAATTTGAAATAGAAAGTTCACCATATAGAGCATGAAAGAGAAAGCCTGATCGTGTTTGCTCGATGAATTCTCTGGATTCCAAAGTGAAATTCATAGGATTTGAGAACCACTGAACTTTCACGAGAAGAACATCTTTATTTCGAAGGTGCTGAACCCCCGAAACATTGATGTGAATAGAATGTTGCTCAAAGTCAAATCTGGTGAAACTTCAATTTCTTCAATAATACCAGGCTCAAGAATAAAATCGGAATCCCTAAGGCATTTCCGTAGAAGGAAGGACGCGTGAAACACGTCATGAATAACAGAAAATTGAGCCGGTAATAAGAGGCGATAAGCCAAGAAACCAATACGTTCAGTGATAGGAAATGGCCCAATATTTCGAGGCACTAACTTCCCCGACCGACTGAAACGCACAACACCTATCATAGGTGAAACACGAATAATTTGGAACAACAACGTAGTACAATAACGATACGCCAGATGAATCAAAGCTTCATTAATTCGGAACGCCGACGTAGTACAAAACGGTACGTCCAATGAACTGATCAACATAAAAGAACATCGGACGTAAGTCCATAAAAGGAATGAGACGAAGCTCAATAAAATGAAGTACATCGAAACGTCTGATGAACTTGGTAAAAAAAGATGATTCCATCCGGACATCATCAAAGAAACAACCACTTGTTGCCTACGACAAGTGCATCGGTAACAAGATTTCCCCCCTCCGGGAGTGTAAAGAATATCAAGATCATAAGATATAGGGAACTTGAGTCAACGTGGTTGACATAAATTAAGTTCCTTATGAGAAAATAAATATTCCCAAGATTCATGATCAGGGTAGAGAACAAATTTCTCACCCAAAAATAATGGTGCCAAATTTTGAAGAACGAAATCAATAGCCAAGAGCACTAGATCATGAGTAGCATATCTAGTCTCAATAGGCATTAATGATTTAGAAACACAAGAGACAGCACGTTCTCTTCTGCAAGAGAATGGTATGCAAACCAACACGATTAGCATTGGTACAAACGATAAAGTCTTGGTTCCCTCGGGAATTACAAGGATAGAAGTATCGAAAAAGAGTTGTTTTAAATAATATTCTTACCCAAAAAGCTAAAGCTTTCGAAATTTACAATTTACTTTATGTAATTATCTTTTTAGAAAAATTTACATTTTATAACTTAATTTATTGTGTCTGATTGTCTCATCAAAGCGTCTAGGAGATTCCTATCGATAACGTTGATCAAGCGCATCGACCAGAATTCTTAAAGCACTCGATGGGCAATACAAGCACAAAATCATCTTCTAAAAATGGATGAAATAAACTGAATAAATGCAATTATCAGTAATATTCAATTATCACAAACGATAATCAAATTTCAAATCAACAAGATTATCAGAAAAACGATAATCGAAAATTTCAAATCACAAATATTTAATTATCCCAAACGGTAATTAAACCTCAAATATCTGATTATCACAAGCGATAATCAGAAAATACAAAATGAGTATGAAAACTCAAACGGGAGTATGAAAACTCCAGCAGGAGTATGTCATAGAATAAAAGATATGGCATAACATAAAATATCCATAATGACATACTACTATAAGTATGTAAATAATGGTCAACAGGAGATCAACCGATAAGAGGTATGGCATAAATATGAAATATCCATACTGACATACGACTATAAGTATGTAAATAATGATCAACAGGAGATCAACCGATAAGAGATAATCAATATCACAAGAATCTTCTCAAAGATGGAAAGGGGTATCATACCCTAGACTTGTATTCATAACAAGTCAATAACAAACGAATTCACCAATGCACAAGAATTGATAAAACTTATCAATAGAAATCACAAAAATTGGTGAAGCACAAATTCCAGAAGACTACACAAGAAATCCAGAAAATCACAAGATGAGAGTATGAAAACTCAAACGGGAGTATTAGAACTCGAACGGAGTATGAAAACTCGAAGGAGAGTATGAAAACTCGAACGGAGTATGAAAACTCGAAGGAGAGTATGAAAACTCGAACGGAGTATGAAAACTCGAACGGAGTATGAAAACTCGAAGGAGAGTATGAAAACTCGAACGGAGTATGAAAACTCGAAGGAGAGTATGAAAACTCGAACGGAGTATGAAAACTCGAACGGAGTATGAAAACTCGAAGGAGAGTAAGAAAACTCGAACGGAGTATGAAAACTCGAACGGAGAGTATGAAAACTCACCTACACGCGAGCATGAAAACTCATCAACACATGTAACGCATAACGAGAACGGGAGCACGAAAACTCACCTACACGCGAGCATGAAAACTCATCAGCACATGTAACGCAAAGCGAGAACGGGAGCACGAAAACTCACCTACATGCGAGCATGAAAATTCATCAGCACGTGCAACGCATAACGAGAACGGGAGCACGAAAACTCACCTACATGCGAGCATGAAAACTCACCAACACGTGCAATGCAAAGCGAGAACGGGAGCACGGAATCTCACCTACACGTGAGCATGATAATCACCAACACGTGCAACGCATAGCGAGAACGGGAGCACAGAATCTCACCTACACGTGAGCATGAAAATCACCAACACGTGCAACGCAAAGCGAGAACGGGAGCACGGAATCTCACCTGCACGCGAGCATGAAAAATCATCAACACGTGCAACGCATAACGAGACGCTATCTCATGGTTGCAAGCCATTAATTTTGACACACTAATGGCCCGAAGACCGTGGGGCTCTACCCCACATGTGTGAGTCCGAATCACACAGATTGAGGTCTAGACTAACCAAAAATCAAAAAGGTATGTGTGAGTGGAATCACACAAGTGGTGTCTAGTCTAACCTCGCAAACAAAAGAAAAGTATGTGTGAGTGGAATCACACAAGTGGTGTCTAGGCTAACCGAAAAGGTATGTGTGAATGGAATCACACAAGTGGTGTCTAGCCTAACCAAAAAGAGACATCGCACAATTGCTAGTCATAAGAATGATCATCATGATCAACGAGTAGTGTCAATTACACTAAGTTAGTGAATATAAAAGTTTAGCTTCATGTCCCATAACCACTTGCTTAACTTAAATATTTACGAACAAACTGTAAATCTTCACTAATAAAATTGTCACAAGAGGTTCAATCGAATAAGTCCAAGAATTAACCGACGAAGCAAACGCAAGCGTTTCATACCACTTGTTTTACTAAGCCGCTTAATTAGATTTCTCATCCGAGTGAGGTAAAGGCTTGTATATACTAGTAGATTGAAGAAAAAAAACGGTTTAGGAAAAGAGTTTGATATTGAAAATAGAGTTGAAAACATTTTGATAAAAGAGTTTTGATATTTACTACTAGTATTAAACCCTTTATATTTTTTAAAGTGACACATCACAAAAATGATTGTAGAAACAATCAATCACAAGAATTCACATACGAAGACGTGAATAGAATCCAAAGAAATCGATGTCGAATTCATCGAAAGGTATGTTCACCAAAAACCCGAAGAAAAGGTCATCAAAGATGCTAATAAATAATAGCAACAAATCGGGAAATAATCAAGAATCGATTAAATTCGAAAACCAAATCAATTCACTAAGATTCACATTCGAAGACGTGAATAAAATCCGAAGAATACGATTCCAATCCATCAAAGTAGGAATACCCAAAAATTCCTGAAATAGAAGTTATCAAAGTCGACAAAAGTGATAACAACTAATCCGAAAAGAAGAATCGATCAACAATTGGAAAAACAAAGCAGAACGAGCATAAATGCTTGAATGACTTTAGCAAAAGTAAAAGTCAAGTCAATGTCGATATCGACAAGGCAAAGTCCAAGACAATTTCTTTTATACCAAAGAAATTTTAAAACTATCAGAGAGAGGCACATGAAAACCAACAAACCATGGATAAACAGACAGAGTCGACAATTGAAATGCAATTTGTCTCAAAAATTGATACCCAAAACCCAATTGCATGGAGACTGCATTAAGTACACGAATCAGAGACAAGAATGCATATATACAGCAGTTAGAATAAACAATGCGAGTTCTAATCGAAGTGGATACGAGTTGCAGCAATATGCAACTTGGTAGAGCATATACACAATGATACTTAGAAGTGTAAACTCAAATGAGCAAGTGCGACAGAGAATAGCAACAATGCTCATAAATAAGCGTTAGGAATTCATACCTAACAATCAAAGATGATCTTAGATAAAGATGTGAGACAAAACATCGACAAATAATTGTAGCACATGTTCCATCTAGTTATGTTTTATATTCGTCTTAAACCCCAGGCTCTGATACCAAGCTGTGACGCCCCACCTCTATACCCACGCTAGCCAAGAACACTACGGTGTAGTGTTGTCGACTAGCATGGAGAATAAGGCTGTTGAGGAGCGACCATCCGCGTAATTGCTTTGGGCGAGCACCGATATGCCAGATAGTAAAAACGTGCATTTCATTTCAGGAGGAAATCCGACATGCCGATGCAAACTCAAAGCTACTACACAGTGGCTATAATAGTCTAGGACAAAATATAAAATAATAACACAGATAATATAAATGCGGAACACAGATGAATCAGAAAGTCCAATATATAAATATATATAATAACTGATGCCAGTTACGATACATTTGACACGGTACATGTGATACAACTACAACAGTTGACTCAGGAAGTTACATATATACAAGTACATTATCGACTAATATACATGAATACATATCAACCTATACTATGACACGACAACTCCAAAAGATATGAAAAGTCTTCATAGCTCAAGCAGCAACCTGAAGCTAAAAATCTACAACCTGTAAATACTCGGTCTGACCCGAGTATTAAATTCAAAAGAAAATAATACTCGGGTCAGTCTAATTCAAACTCAGTTACTAGTGCACAGAAGCAATAATAATTAAATAATGAATAGACGACAGTCACAGAAATAAATTTACCTATCCGATTTTAAATAAGAAATCGGATAACGGTAAATATAACGCGAACCAATTCAAAACAATTTGAACATCAATTAAAAGGTCAACATGAGTAGGGCTGCAGTATACGCACGCGTATACTGCCTCGCCACTACTACATATGGAATACGAAATAGATCCATAAATCAAAAGCAAAAGAAAAACAATGAAAGCAGTACCGTGTGGCTGCAGTTCACGCTTGCGTGCACTGCCTTGCCACTACAGTGATGACGTGCCCAATGAATACCGTGTGGCTGCATGCTGGTCGTCGGAGCCACCAGGCATCAAACCGACATCATCAAAGACCTGAGAAGCCAAACTACAGACCCCAGAAACCTTCATAGAACAATCGCCCTCCACACCAAGATAGGCAGCAACTTAGGAAGCAGAAGAGGGAGCTCATCGACGGCGTCAAGTCTAGGAGGGGCCACTGGCATACTACGGCAGCTAAAATTCTGGCACCACAGCACACAACCAATTAAATACAATGGGCCAAATGCAAATGAATACAAGGCATTAATGCAATGTATCAAACTCGAGCACTAACAAAGGCGATATAATTCCAACTACGCAAACTGGCAACTATCAAATGGTTTTAACTGGGCCTTAAATGAAGTTATGACCAAAACAGTAACTACTCATAAATACAGAAAATTCAATGTGCACAGAGAAATGTACACAGGGGTGTACATCAATCAACTACCCTGTTCTAAACTCAATACAGAAACTATGTGATGAATGGGTAGGCAAGTGAATGCATTTTGAACCAAATGAGGCACCAGTAATCAAATACAGGAAACTGGATAATGCAAGCATCACAACCAAAAACAAAGCACATTGCCGAAGCAACAACAAAGGCCAGCAACTAACATAGCACGAGGCGATAACAACATAAAATGAGGACCAGGCTACAATATACTCAAATGAAGTCAACAGCATCCGGGTGAATGTAAGTCAATGATCGAACAAATCGAACCAGTTATACTCATGAATGAACACTGGTGGTAAACGAGGTAAAGACAGACAGAATTCGAAACAAAGTTCAGTGCTATGCAAGTGCAAACCCGAAATAACAAGAAATCGAACCAAACCAGATCAAAGAGTCGAACAAGTCAAGCCAAAATCAAAAGCAGACCCAAAATCAACTCAAGGCAGAAAAGCATCAACACGAACAAATATCAAATCGAAGTCGAAACAACCACGAAAACAAATTAAGCATACAAAGTCAATCAGTTTCGAATTAGAAGTAAGTAATGTAAATTACTCACCTTTGCTATGAAAGTGAAGACGGCTCGACCAATTTTGAAGTTGCCGTTCGAATTGGGGGATCGATTGCCGAAGCCCTAGCTGCTGAAGACGTGCGAAGGCTCCATGCTCCATCGAAGATGAACTCGATTGAATTGAAGACGACGCCCCTGACTTTGAAACACCCTAATTATCGAAGAGAACGAAAGGAACGACCGCCATTATTTTCGTGATTTGGTTAGGGTTGGTGAACGAATGAAAAATGGATAAAGGGGGATCGGGTTTTATGCTTTGAGAATTAACACGGCCCAATACAAAAACATGGACCACTATTTAATTTCAAAGCCCAGAATTTGTTTTAACAATTTATAAAAGAATTTTAGTTCAAATTTAAAAACCCCAAATGGAATCTTGCAACAATATTTATCGTCTAAATGTCGATTAACAATTGATGCAATTACCGGGTTGTTACAATTTGATAGGGTTTTCATATTAAAAATTTATGGTACCGCCGAGTTCTTACTTTTTCTTACTCTTAGAGCGGCAGGAGACTTTGGTTTATGCCATAACATACAAATTGGAAAATTATCTAATCAACATAATCAAAATTTTCTATTGGTATAAATGCTAAAATAGATCTGCTGCTCTGATCTTTCTTTCATATTAAAACTTATCATAAAATCCATATGACAACAAGCATATATATCCATTTTGACAATCGAAACATGGCAAACATTTGCAAAATAATTTGGATCTCAATCTAAAATCGAAAATAAGAAAACATGGTATGTAATATATTATTCACCTTTAGCTTGTGATTAAGGAGTTGAGATTTGATATTGAATTAAGTTGCTTAAGCTTCATTCTTTTAGATTCTTGCTTATCTTCTTCTTACTTTTCCTTTAATGGTGGCCGGTTTATCTAGTATTTGATTTATTTTTGAACATGAAAATGAATGTGTATGAGGGTTTAAGGTATAAGGATATGATTTATACCGACTTTGCTCCTTCCTCTACTACCCTAACTTATTTTATTTCATTTTCCCTTAGTTCATTTGTTTAAGTTGGCACGACTATCCTTTATTTACATAAATATCAATCCCTTAACCCCTTACATTATTCATTTAATTTAGCTAATTAAATGTCCAAAATAGTATTAATAAAAACTAGGGTTGTTACAAAAATATCATGTAATAAATCTTCATACTTATTATGAGTTTTAACTTTATGAGCAAACATTCAAGCAAATTTCATGAAAGCTTTCTTATTGTAAAAAATAATGAATCAAAGTAGTGGATTTAAGATTCACTACATGTTTTTAGCGAGTGTTTTGCTTTTTTTTAAACAAAATTACCAAAAAAATAACATAACCAAGAATATAAACATACATAGATAATTTTATTCAAATCTCGTATGATAATCATATAGGGTAACTTTTGTTTATGCTTTTAATATAATACTGAAGGAAATATTGTAAATATGATTATAATTTTTGTCTAACATGCATAATAATCGTATTTGATTATAACTATACATTTAGCTGGTGCGAGATATATAAACAGAAAATATTACAAATATTTGTATAATGTTGGATTTAAACCTTGATAAAATTCACAGTATACAACTGTTTGGTACTCGAGAGATATCTCACGGTCGGTGATTGGTGCTATGATGTCATGTGAGACTATAAAGTAGTGAATGTTAATTATGAAAAAAAAGACAAGGCAAAAGTGAAAAATTACTGAATAAAGAGGTAAATTTAATTAAAAAATATGTTTGAATGCAAAGTTAGGTATAAATAAAATAAAATTGTAATGATGTCTTTGTTGAAAGATGAGCGACGTGAAAGACATTTCCACCATATTAATACTTTAAAGAACTTGCAGGGTGATAATGAAGATTTTGTTGAGCATAATTGATAGACAAATATTTGTCTTTGATTTTTTGTGTAAAAAATGTATAACCTATCACCAAGTAATTTATGGTTTTTTAAATTTAGTTCATAATAAATGAACTAACTTTTGCTACAAATTTTATTTCATTTCTTTCAGTTGAATATTTTTTGCTTTTGTGCATATTGCATATTATTTTATAAAGTTTTGTTATTCTCAGTAATATAACTAATTTGGTTACTTTAAGGAGTCGATATGTATAGAAATTGTTAGACTTGCTATTATTTTAGTCCACGATAATTTTGTTTTGATAACAATAATAATAAATTTCCATAGTTTACTTTGTTGCTGTATTTTCTTATGTCTTATAGTCTTATTGTCACCGTTCATAATATGTCACCCAAAAAATAATAATGTTTATCCACTGTTATTTTGTGTTATGGTGATTGCTTATTTAACATTGAATCAGTGCCGGCCCAACATGTTTAGTTGCCATAACCGAGAATTGAAAGAAAAACAGAGGGGAACAATTTTAGTGGTAAAAAATGCAGAAGATGAGCATTAATCTTGCACCAACCAGTCCAACATAAGGCAGTAACCACTTGGACAATATATACATTTAAAAAATGTTGCACTGTCTATTATAATATAAACGGTTCCTCCTCAACAGTTGCCCCTCTTTCCGACTTCTAATTGTGTAATCTTAGGCCAATGTCTCGCCCGCCTTACCTTTGGGCCGGGCCTGCATTGAATTATGTTAATTATTGTATTATTTCAATTATTGTTATCACATGAATATGTTAAGTAAAGATAAAAATTATTTGGTTGTTCCAGAAATTAAATTTCGTAATGTTAATATTTATGTAGTTTTGTCTCATCGTATATAATGATATTTGTAAATATAATGCTTCAAAGCTGCTGAAGTATTGTCAAATTCTATTAGTATTGGATACTGTCAAAAATGGACCTTGAAAATGTTGGAATATTATTTGTGTGAACCAAATTTTGAAACACTATTTCCCCCTAGTATAACTCGGTACAAGGTTTCAAACATTGCTGCCATAAAAACTATACATATTTTTATATTTAAATATAGGATAAACCCATGTTGAAACGATGCATTTCTTATATTTGAAAATTAATGTGCAAGCTTGGTGATGGAAATGAAAAATACTTGGGAGTTTTATAGTTAAATCAAGTATTTTTTATATTTTACCCCTTATTTTTTCTCCCTCTCAACAGTATCCTATTCCAATAAAAATTCACCAATTACCATTCATTAATGTTTAAAAGTTACCACCCCTAAATCTTTTTCACCTACCTTTTAAATTATTGTAAATAGGATTCATGCTTCTTTTTCATCATTATCAACTTTATTTTATATAAAGTCCATATAATTAATAGTTCTTTTATTTAATCTCAAATCAATCTATATTATTATATTAAAATTTTAATATAAAGTTAATATTTATCTCTCTTCTCCTTTAATCTTTAAATGCTTAATTGTCACAATCTGTAACTCATATTTTACAATAAAGTCCACTTTTAAAATTTATTGAATATTTACACTAACTCCGTTCTTATTTATAAAATACGGCGTAACAGAATAATGTCATACATTTTCTACTCCCACCCAACATTACGTACAACGCATTTCCTCCTAACACTACACCTTTTTATAACTTCAACATTTTCAGTTAAAATTTTCAACTTTAAGAATATTATAATTGTTACACATGATTTTATTCCTTACATAGTCCAATCGATTAGAAATTCGAGTTTTCACAATTTCTTTTCCATTAAATATCAATCCTGATGCTCATTGCTCCTTAATTCACGCTTTTTTTTAATATTTTGACTATATTTTTTGCCTTCATAACAATAGCTATTCCAATAACTTCACCAATTCATGTTCAAAAGTTACCAGCTATCCTTTTCACTTACCAACTCTGTTCCAATATAAATTCACCAATTAATGTTTAAACGTGTCCATTTTTATATATTTTTACCTTAGTGTTGAAATTGTTGCCAGTCACATTTATTCTAATTATATATAAATGATTTAGCCACTCATAGTTTTATTTTCATTAAATATCAATCCAAAGATATGTGTGTAAATATATATATTACCCTCTTATTTATTCTCTCCCTCTCATCAGTGTTGCATTCAAATAAAAATTCATTACTTGTTGTCCATTGACGATCAAATCATACTATCCCCAAATATTTTTCACCTAAATTAGTACCATTTGCATTCATATTTCTTTGTAATCCTGATCAGTTTTACTTTAGGGAAATTTAGTTTAAAGTTCAATAGAATTTATTTTAATTGTTTAATTTAATCTCAAATCAAATCTTTTTTATTATATAGGAAGTTTAATATGAAAGCAACATTTATCTCTCATCTTTTTTAATCTTTAAATTCTTAATTGTCCTAAATTGTAACTCATATTTCTCAAATAAAAAAGCCTCAAACTTCACCCTTAAAGGTGATGCAACGACTTTTGAAGATTCAATGGTTTAAGGTATACAATATTATATATAGTTATTTCACAATAAGAACCTACCTAACCAACCTTATTAAAACTTTAAACCAACTGTAACAAAACAAACCATCTTTGACATTTTAATATACTGATGGAACTAAAACTCTATATTTGGAATCACATAAACTTAAATCATAGTTCATATTCAAATAAGTATGATAGTTTTAATATGCATATATAAAGATATTACAAAATTTAACTAGGGTAAGTTTGGCTACCTCATCTAAAAATAGTTTAAAATATGTAAAACTATTTTTTCAATGAAAGCTATCAAATACGTCCATATTCTCATCAAAAAGGAAAAAATGAGCTATTGAAAACATGTAATTCCACTATTTTCCTTAATTGGGTTCTTCTTTACATATACTAACTAAATGCAACAAAACTAAAATAAAACATTAAATTAACCAAAAATTTGTAGCTAATTCTATTGACACACCATCTTCTTCCTGTCATACCCTAACATTTCAAAAAAAATAGTGCACACTCCACTTATTTCTTTTCATACCCTAGTTTGTTCCAAAAATACGCTTACCTTATTTTATTTCCCTATTTTTTAGTTATATTTTCTTCCACCATAAAAACATTAACAATTTTTCAAAGCATTTTCCACTTCAATGAAGGAGGTATAGATCTAAACACAAATAAGATAATTTCCACTTTTATTCTGTTTTATCGCTTTATTTCCCTTGACTATTTTTTAGTTATTCTTGATTGTAGCACATTTGATTTGATTTGTAAATTGAACAAAAAAAAAACCTAACTCGGTTATTAAAGTTTTCTATGTTTACAGGAATAGTAAAAGATAAGCAAAAAAGAGAATATGAAAATAAAAAATTAACATCATCCTAATAATTAAAGGGTAAATTAGTCAATTATTTTAAATTCATTGGGTGGAAAAGGAAGAAAACAGTATGTTAATAGGAATATCAAAAATCTATATAGCTTTGTAAATATTTGCATTAATGTAAATATTTGTTATGTTAATATTCATTATAAATAAACTGTAAATATTTTTAGAAACGTAAATAATAAATATTTGAAGTTTGTAAATTTCTTGAAAACAAATTCAGATTTATGAATGCAACGTACAAAGCCATTTTAGTGGAATAAATTTTGTAAATGATCATAGAAGCATAATTGGATGAGGTTTTGGCCCATTAACTTAGCTTAGCCCATCAATGGATACCTAAAATATCGAAATCTGTCTACATCCGTATTTGAAATGTGGATAAATATCTGATATCCGGTAAAAGAGATAGGGATGTTGATACAAAGGTATCCACAATTATATCCGCATCCGAAAATTATCCATTAGTTTTTTGTCAAGATTATAGTTAATAATTTGTGTATTTCAGTACAATAGTAGACGATGAGATTGAAATTCTTTTATAGTTAACTATTTATTATCATACTATTTGTTTATTTTTCACACTTTTATAATCAATGGGTCTTGTTAACCCACCTTTTAGCATGGCAACGTACATGTAGGTTTAACCTAATCGGCTACACAGCTGGCAAGGCTGGAATATGACAGGTTTGATTCGACTGGATGGACGAACAATCAATCACGGATGACAAACATGATCATGAAGCCAGGATTCGGCATAATCGATGGATAAAAGGTGCGGGATGCTTGAAATACGGGTTTCAACAAAAGTCGAGTCGTTTCAGATTGCTTGGAGTTTGCTTCAAGTCATCATTGGAGTTACTTTAGGTTTCCAAGCTGCCCGCTTCGAGTCATTTGCAAGGCTGCTTCAAGTCACTCGGGTCGGCATTGAATGATTGGTTGGATTGGCATGTTTTGGTTTACTCCGGGTCGGTGCCTCTTCTACTTCGGATCGACACATGAAGATGGGATCAGAACATGGAGATGGGATCGGCATATGGAGATGGGATCGACACATGGGAAAGGGATTGGCAATCATTTGGAGATGGGGTCGGCGTGAAAGGGACTGAATTGCGTCGGCGTCGAGGAGTGCTTTAGTTTAGCACGTTTATAACTCCGGGTCGGCACTAAACTATACTCGGGTTGACATTTGGAAAGCAGGTCGGCATTCTAGGGGATCAACATCTTTGGTTTGCTCCGGGTCGGTGAGTATCATACTTCAGATCGACAGCTTGGTTTTGGGATCGATAAGTATAGGGTCGGCATAATTAAGTATGAGTTGTTTACTTTGGGTCGACACTAGCATATCCCCGGGTTGGCATAAGAAAGCAGGTCGGCAGCACTATGGGCCAGCGTATTGAAGAAAAGGGATCGGTATATTAAAGGCCTGGATCAGCATCGTCTTACTCCGAGATCTAATCTAGCTTACTTCGAGTCACGAGTAAGCGTGCTTCGGGTCATCCCCAGGAAATACCAGGTCGGCGTATTCTGAACTCGGGGTCGGTCGTAATGATGGATTTAGGGTCGGCTATGGTCTTGATGGGCCTGGATCATTCAGGAAGCCTAGTAACTCGGATTTTGCCTATAAATATAGCAGCTAGGGCTTCGGAAAAGGGATCTTCATTTTGTTTCCCTACATCTTCTTTATTAAGGCTACTCTGCCATTATTGTTTAAAAAAACTTCAGATTGTAACTGTAATTGATTCTAACATCAATAAAAAGGAAATTTATGGAGTGGACGTAGGCCAGAGTCAGCCGAATAAATCCTATATTGTTACTACTTTCTTTTTAATTTTGATTGTTTTTCATATTTATACTCTCCACATACACTCTATCTATTATCTGTGACTGTGAATTGGTGCTTTTAACGGTGTTCAGGTGTTAGTGACCAATTTTGGAGCTAACATTCTGATGGTTTTACTGAGAAAGCTGCACTTAGGAATTTTGAAGCTTGGATTTTCGATTTAAATGCTTAGGAACCCCATATTCTGAAAACTACGGCAAGACAATCAACCAGGAGACAGAGAATGGAGATGAGTCAACAGGAAAGGAGTCAAGAGGCTTCATCAGGAGCTAATCAGGTTCAATCTACATTACCAGAGACGAGATGTAAACGATGCTGAAAAGATATGAGGACATGATACAGAACCTACTCCGACAGGTTGGACAAGCTGGAGTGCAAGGTCAAGGGAATGGAATTGCAGGGGATGTCGGAAATGAGGATCACGAAGCTGGAGCAACGGGAATGGAGGCAATCCAGACCAAAATCGGGGAATCGGAACAACCAGGATTCAGGACAGAGTGGGACCATCAGGAACAACCCCTGAATTGGGGAGTTCGCCTCCTTCATTTTGGCTCCTTTCCAAGCAGGATACCAGGCGGTGCAGTGCAATTTGGTGTCGGTAGAAGAATGAGACGTATGATGGAAGAACGGATCCAGCTGTTCATCTGACAAGGTATATGAGGCACATGGAAGTACCGAGGGCATCGAAGGAGGTCATGACCCGGTGTTTTCCTGTGTACTTGATGGATATAGCAGCATTATGGTTCAGGCAATTGGAAAGCGGCTCCATTGGAACGTGGACCGAGTTGATAGAGAGGTTTATGAGACTGTTTCGAGTTCATACCTCAAGGCCTAATAACGTGATGAGTTTGACAACACTGAAACAAAAAGACCACGGAGTCTCTAAGGAATTTTTTGACCTGATTTAATGCAGCGACGGTATCGGTGGATCGCCCAGATCCGTCCGTGGTTCTGATGGAAGCCGTATCTGGCATTGCTGATGGCACATAATTCAAGAATTCGTTAACAAGAGATCCCCTTATGGATCTAGAAGAGTTTTACCATGAGGCAGAAATGTTTATGTGATAGGAAGACGCAAAAGATGAAAGAGAGAAAGGAGATGAAGTTGAAGTTTATGCAGTCAAAAGCGAAGATCTGCTCATGAAAAAGATAAAGAGAAGTGAAAAACAGAGAGTGGCCTTGATGAACCGAGGCGGCCCCGAAAGGAACCGAGATTCACTTCTTATTTAGGGTTGAGCGAGGCTTTAGAGCGAATATACCAAGGCACTATAGGGCAGGTTGCCCATCGAAGGCTAATCAGGAGAGAGCCAACCAATGATGAAAGGAAGTCAGACAAATACTGCATATATCACGAGCTAGGCTGTCATAGTACAAACGACTGCAAGCGCTTGAGGGATGAGATTGAAGGACACATTCGGAACGACATGCTGTTACAGTACGTGAAAAGACGAGAGGCAACGGTGGAACAGGAGCAGCCGCCATCTGCATTAAATGACAGCCCTAGATCGAGGCGTCGTCTTATCATCAATTGATTGGAATAATGAAGAATGAATAATATACTCCATAATGAAATGGTTAAGTCGCTTATACATGTACGGCCCTCAGACATGCTCTGAGATAACTATAAACCGCCACTATGGAGATGTTTTCATTTTAATGTTTTATTTTTGCTTTTGTTTTCTTTTCTTTATATCTAGACTTGATTTTGTTAGTTGAACATTTCAATTATAAGACCCATTTGAATGTAAAGTCTGATATTCACAATTCGCCTCGAATGGCACCCAACCTCGAGCGATCGCAATTCACCTCGAACGAAACCCGACCTCGAACGGTCCAAATCCGCCTTGATCGGCACCCGATCTCGAACGGTCACAATTCGCCTCGAATGACACCCGACCTTGAATGATCACATCTCGCCTCGAACGGCATACGATCTCGAGCGATCGCTATTCACAATTAGGTAAGATCATTGATCTCTTCACAGGTCATCCTCAGATTCTGAACGTCAGGTTTGAGACGCTACAAAACATACCTTCCTATCGCAAGACATGTTTTGGGGGGCAAAGTGTTAACCCGCCTTTTGGCAAGGTAGTGTACAAGCGGATTTAACCCAATCGGCTGCACATTTGTCGGGGCCGGAATATGATGGGGTTGATTCGACTGGATGGACAAACGATCAATCACAGATGATAAACATGATTATGAAGCCGGGATTCGGCATAGTCGATGGATAAAAGGCGCTGGATACTTGAAATTCGAGTTTCTACAAAAGTTGAGTCGTTTCAGATTGCTTGGAGTTTGCTTCGAGTCATTATTGGAGTTGCTTCAAGTTTTCAAGCTGCCTATTTCGAGTCATTTGCAAGGCTGCTTCGAGTCACTCGGGTCGGCATTGAATGAGTGGGTCGGATCGGCGTGTTTTGGTTTACTCTAGGTCAGTGCCTCTTCTACTTCGGATCGACACGTGGAGATGGGATCGGCACATGGAGATGGGATCGTCAAGCATTTGGAGATGTGATCGACATGAAAGGGACTGGATCGGGTCGGCATCGTGGAGTGCTTCAGGTTGGCACGTTTATAACTCCGAGTAGGCACTCAACTATACTCAGGTCGGCATTTGGAAAGCAGGTCGGCATTCTAGGGGATCTGCATCTTTGGTTTGCTCCGGGTTGGTGAGTATCATACTTCAGGTCGCCAGCTTGGTTTTGGGATCGATAAGTGTAGGGTCGGCATAATTGAGTGTGAGTTGTTGACTTTGGGTCAACACTAGCACATCCCCAGGTCGGCATTCTTAAGCAGGTCGGTAGCATTATGGGTCGTCGTATTGAAGAAAAGGGGATCAGTGTATTAAAGGCCTGGATCGACATCGTCTTGCTCCGAGTTCCAGTCTAGCTTACTTCAAGTCACGAGTAGGCATGCTTCGGGTCATCCCCAGGAAATATCTGGTCAACATATTCTGAACCGAGGGTCGGTCGTAATGATGGATTAGGGGTCGGCTATGGTCTTGATGGGTCCAGATCATTCAGGAAGCCCAGTAACTCGGATTTGACCTATAAATACAGCAGGTAGGGCTTAAGAAAATGAGATTTTCATTTTGTTTCCGTTCATCTTCTTCACTAAGGCTACTTTGCCATTATTGTTTTAAAATCTCTGGATTGTACATCAATAAAAAGAAAATTCCTATAGTGGACGTAGGCCAGATTCAGCCGAGCCACTACAAATCCTCTATTATTACTACTTTCTTTTTAAATTTTATTGTTTTTCATATTTATACTCTTGACATACATTCTATCTGTTATCTGTGACTGTGAATTAGTGATTTCAACGGCGTTTGAGTGTTGGTGGCCAATTTTGATGCTTACAGGTCTGAAAAGACTTATGTTAAACTAAAATTTTCTATTTATATCTTTCAATTTAAAAGTATAGGTTTGCATTCTTTAGATATCCACAATTAATTTAATGCTATATAAGTAGGATATAGACGCATGCGCTGACCTAAACAAGGTTCACTGAATCCAGATTTAACTTTTATTCACGAAATCACGAAATCAAAGGACATATTTGTCATTTTATAGGATACAATAATGAATCAAGTACTACCGGTCTAACATTATTCTATCTATTTTCTTTCGATTACACAGAATTGTGTTAAACAAAATAATGGAAATAAGATCGTCTGCCTCAATTTTCTACAGCAGATGATTTATCTTAGATTCGTTTGGTTTCATGGTTCGTATAGGTAATGATTCTACCACTGATTTTATTTACGAATTAAACTGCTGCTGATTCGACGAAGTCTAAGCGATTATTTTATGATTTGAATGAAATTTGTGTTGGATATTAAGTTAATTAAGTCTTACGGTGTTGAATTAGTTAGTATTGCTATAATACTTGTCAATAAAGCTAGAAGAGCTGGGTTTTTACCGGGATTTGAAAAACAGTCCAATGACGCTCTGAAATCAAGTATTTGGATCCAATGACCATATCCATTCCCTATCATTGCTGACGTCTCTTTTTTGTGGCTCTCTAGCACAGTTCTATATTTATTACAGGTTTTAAGCTGGGATGAGAATAGGTATAAGTTTAATATTTTTGACCGACTCAGTTTATGGTGGTTAAGTATTTATTTCCCGTGATTTTACCTGATATTTGTAATTCTTGGATTGTAGTAGACTATTGGTTGCTCCATTGCTCCCACCATTTCCTTGAACTTATGTTAACATGTGAACTTTTCCAGCTAGAGTATTAGTAAATTGAACGTTTTTACAAAATTGAAAGAAACACAACAAAGTTTACAACCTCTATTCACGTAAATTATTATACGGTATGGACATATGTTGACAATAAGTTGGACTAATGCTGCTGGATACTGGTTTTCCACTACTATCAATCTGACCTGTCTCTTCATTCAGATCTAATGATTCAGACCTCACCGTATCTTTCTTTGTGTATCCTATCTACATCTTCTTTGACCTTTTTATTTTTTATATGCATGTTCACAAACTTGCTGGCCCTCTGCTTATCTTTTCCAGTATTGCCGCATATCCAAATATGACACTATTACTCTACAAACATTCATTTTATGCTCGAGTCTTTGTGGTTGTGCAGTGCAGTATCATATAATAAAGTAGGCTTAAGTGTCATAAGTACGTCAAAGAACCATGAGGACAAAAATCTTTTTGCTAATTATTCGAAATCTGTTTTGCGGGATCCATGTATACTCCCCTAGGAGTTTCCGAGCATTTTCTGATTCACCCATGCTTGCATTAGAAAAAATACAGTAAAATTTACCTTTAATCTAATGATGCTCCTCAACAGCATGTCACTCTTGTCGAACTCTTCTATTTTACGAATTTCCTTACTTTGAAAACCACCGTCTTTATTCATCACCAATGTGCTTCAGGTTACTTAAAATGCTCACTGTTCATCACCTTAAAAAGTTTAATGAGCATTGTATGTTGTCATACCCTATGCAGCTCTTCTACTAGTCCTTTGAGGATTGTTTTCAAGTTAGCGGCAACTGAATTTTGCAAGTAGGAGCATCTCCAATATAAAGTCTTAGCTCAAGCTTGCCATTTAAACAAGTGATCGATCAAGTTTCAACTTTCGACAATCCACAACATGGGATACTTTTTTGGAATTATTTTAGGCATGTGCTAGTACTATTGTGTCATACTCTAGATGTCATTAATATTTATGTCTGATATCAACAACCAATGTTACTTGGCACGTGCATGGACTTGGAGAGCTTCACACAAGACTTCATATTTGGAGCCTTGCGATGCAATTATGTCTATTATTATTGTACAATCATTCTTTCATAATTGAATTTCTGTTTTCCAGAATATTGATGTAGAAAGAGATTGCAAGTTGGTTTAAATATAACCAAATCAACCTTCAAATAAGTCACCATGGAGCAACATCTTGCAATGATAGAAAACAGGTTTGGAGGTGATAGTTCAGATTTTGATGTAGAAGACATGAGGTGCGAAAATCTAACTGAGAATGATGTCAGCGATGAAGAAATAGAAGCTGAAGAGTTAGCAAGAAGAATGTGGAAAGATCGAGTCAAACTCAAGAGGATTAAAGAGCAGCAAAAGGTTGCCGCCCAACAAGAATCCAACAAACTGAAACCGAAACAAACATCTGATCAAGCTCTAAGGAAGAAGATGTCCAGAGCTCAAGATGGGATTTTGAAGTATATGCTAAAACTAATGCAAGTCTGCAATGCTCGTGGCTTTGTATATGGTATAATACCCGAGAAAGGAAAACCAATGAGTGGTGCTTCAGATAATATAAGAGAATGGTGGAAGGAGAAGGTGAAGTTTGATAAGAACGGGCCTGCTGCACTAGCAAAATACGAAGCAGATAATTTTGCTGCTGAAAATGCAAAAAGTAACAGTGCCAAGAATACATATACTCTTATGGATCTTCAAGATGCTACACTGGGATCTTTACTCTCATCTTTAATGCAACATTGCAAACCTCCACAGCGCAAGTTTCCTCTTGAAAAAGGGGTTCCACCTCCTTGGTGGCCTTCAGGAAATGAACAATGGTGGCTAGATTTAGGGTTACCACATGGTCAGATTCCGCCTTATAGAAAGCCTCATGATTTGAAGAAAGTATGGAAAGTTGGTGTATTAACCGGTGTGATTAAGCATATGTCTCCTAACATTGAAAAAATCAGAACCCACGTGCGAAAATCGAAATGCTTGCAAGATAAGATGACTGCAAAAGAGAGTTCCATCTGGCTGGGCGTTCTAAACAAAGAGGAAACGATAACTCAACATCGAACCGAAAATGCATTATCTGATGTCACTGAAAATTTGAACAATAATCAAAGGTTGAGAAGAGAGGATACAAATAGTAGTAACAGTAGGGATATGTACGATGTAGATGGTGCTCTCGATGCAAATAATTCAGTTTCGTCAAAATCCTTAAAACGACCAGTGGTAACTGCTACTCCTGCTAAAGCTAAGGAGAAACCAAAGAGAATAAGAACCCGAGATAGTTTGTTGATTGCTGATAGAGAAGCTTCAGTGCCTCAAAACAATCATACAAATGAGGAATCAAGAAGCTATATTCCTGACATGAATATCACAGATACAGCAGTAATGAATTACCAAGTCGAAAATACTAACAGGGAGAATTATACGAATCCTTCTTTGAACCCTCATGAAAATCATTATATAGAAACCCATCCTAGCGATACCAATAATTTACTGACCATTTCTCAAGCTGATCAGTCATTACTGTTCCCAAATGTTATGAATAATGAGACCCATTTTGGTGGCATACCACTGCAGGTAGGGTATGAGATTCATCATAGCAATATGGAGCAGTTGCCTCAGCCTATTTTGGACCATCATATGAGGGTAGAGAGCAATGATAATATTACTGCTACCGACATGCATCTACTGGATATGAATGGAAATGGAAGTTCAGGCTCAATTGATGGAAATAACCATCATTTAGTTGAAGGTTCATTCCAGAATGATCTGAATCATATCTTGGGCAGTCCGTTTGATAGCTTATCTTTCAATTTTGGTGGGTTAGGAAGTCCTCTAGGCGATATTGATGATTACTTTGTCGATGAAAATGATCTGATGGGTTATTTGGGAACATAAGTGAGTATCCATTCATTTATGGTTTTATATATCTGTGTAGTAAATGATACTATTTTTCCTGAGTAGTTTATTTTAATTACACATTGTATGCTTCAGGGGAATCCTATTTCAACATGAAGCTACTTGCAGGTTTGGCTGGGACATGAAGTTATCAATTGATCACTAGTAAATTGTCTGTACTTGTCAACTTTTGTTTGTTTATTCTGGATTTTGATGTTCAGAGATCGTAGTGATTAAATAGACCAGGTAGTTTGAAGATTTTTTTTTCTTTGTTATTTAAAAAAGAAAAAAAAAAAAGAACAACGAAGTACGTATTAAGGAGTTGGCCATTACGAGGTTTGTAAAGAATATATCTTTTTTATGCAAGGAGTTTTCCAGTTGGTTGTGTTGATTGTACAAGGAGTTCAGTTATTTGATTTTTATCCTATATCTACTAGCAATGCAGATTGTTTGAATAATGTCCATCATTTCAGGATATGAAATACTGCTATGAGTTGTGATTAGATGGAGTAAATCAGTAATTAGACATGCCTTGCTTCTTCAAATTAGAAAGAGAGAATGCACTTACAGCTGCCAGTCAACACATTCAACTATTTAGAAACACCCAATGTAAGTTCAGCAGTTGTATATAAATTAGTAAAACCATAAGCGTCTAATACTGACTTAGGTTGTGTTTTGTTTGTAACAAAGCATTTGTTTGAGTGGTGTTTTTGGGTGAAAGCAGAACGCATTTTTTTGTTATGAATGAGATATTTGAATGGTATTCATGGAAGGGCCAAAAATTGAATTTATGTTTTAGTAATTACTTAATTTATATTTTTTAGTTATTTGTATTTAAATTGAGATTAAACGTGAAGGTTCATTAATTGATATAAAAAAAATTGAAAAATATCGAAGGAAAAAAACTTATAAAAAATGTCAATTTGAAAAAATCCTAAATTACAAGAGAGTACTATCATATTCGTTGGCATCAATGCATCATCCTCGAGTGTTAGAAACGCATGGTACTAGCACTGTCAAACTGACTGGTCTGGTATAAACGAGTGGACTGAAAATTAACCCAATCCATTTAAACAAAAGCGGACCCAACCCATTAAATAAATGGGCTAATCCAACTCAACCCCAACCAAACTCAGGAACCCATTTTCGACAGAACTGTAGCAAAAAACAAAGCAAAACAAACCGCACAAAATTATCGGCAGCAGCAATAAACAGGGAACTTACATAGTTAATTCACAGAATTATCAACAACAGCAGTATACAACAAGATATAATGCGAATAGAACAAGATCACTTAATTTACTTAATTTACCACTTGAACCGTAAGCTACAACATTGTTTATGCTCTCAAAAATTCACACTGAAGAAAAATGTTCAGTATAGTTGGAGATTTAGCACTCAACAAGCAGAAAAGACATATTGAAATGACCCAGTATACTAGTAGAGTAAGAGAGAGAAAAAAGGCCACAGATTGTTAACTTAAAAGACACTTTTATTGTCATAGTATAATAGTTATAAGTAAACTGGTAGCCATTAACATAGAAGAATGCTCTTTTGATAGCTTTCTCGTGAGCTCAGAAACCGTGAAGTTTGATCTTCTCCTTCTTGATGCCGGCCTGCGTTGAGTAACAATTAGTAAAAAATACAATTCCAGCTTTACCTAGGAAGAAACAAGGCTTCCGCTGCTCCTTACAGTTTAAGGAAGAAAAGCAAAGTCTTGAAGACATGGAAAACAGACAGGTACTTCTCTATTCCATAATTCCTGCTTTACCTACTATTACAGAAATATTAGAATTATTTGTAAATATGTCTTTATACTTAATAGGTACGGTAGAAATTTTTGTTGAAATGTTCTTGTAATTATCCCAACTCAACCCCCTCTTTAAAATGGCTATCCTATGTTTCGTTTAAAATATAAAAAAAATATTTTAGTTTAAAATTGGTATCAGAACAAGGTGTCTCAAAACTAGAAAAAATAGGATTACAAGATTTTTAAGTAAAATAGTAATTTTTTTTATTTTAAACTAAAATATTCATGTTTTAAACGAGCAAAACATAGGATAGCCTTTTTTTAAAGAGGGGGTTGAGTTGAAACAGTTACAAGAACATTTCAACAAAAATCTCTATTGTACCTATTAAATATAAAAACATATTTACAAATAATTCTAATATTTCTGTAATAACAGGTAAAGCAGGAATTATGGAACAGAGAAGTACCCGTCTGCTTTCCATCGTCTTCGAAACTTTGCTTTTCTTCCTTGAACTGTAAGGACTCGTTTGTTCTTTGAGTCTTGCTTTTTCTTCCTAGTTGGAGGAACGGAGGTTCAAGGTTTTTGTTTTTCGCTCTCTCAAAGTAAAATAAAGAAGCTTGACAGAGAAATGAGAATAAGTATCTTTAAGTTTATTTAAACAACGGGGTCTTGAATAAAGGTTAGTATCAAATACAATTGTACCAAACTCTTATTTCCTGATTACTCTCATTGGTTCGCAATGCAATTTTTCTTTGTCTTCATAACATACTCGATCAATTAAGGCATCTCAAAGAACGTTCACAACTATGCTCTATTACGCACAAATGTTCATCGTATAAAAATGGAAAGTAATAACAACAGAATAATTGCAACATAGTTATTGCTAATATCACTGCAGCCCCTAACTTTCCGTTATTGTCTAGTATTGCATGACCGCAAAAGTAGGTATAGCATTTGAAATAAAGTAAAAATCAAAGCTTCAAATCGCATGTCACCATTTTGCCATTTCAAATAAAGTAAAAGTACAAAATTTTCGCGGGTTTTCCTTAGCTTAAAACATTGAAGTTTCACCACGGGAAAAGTGAAACTTGGAAACTCCATGTTAATTTTATAGTGTTAAATATATGATTGGTTATAACACGTGGTAATGAAAATATGATGAAATTTTTCTAAAGAAAATTGATCATTCAGCTCGATACTCGACGTTAACAACTAGTACCATGTCTACATTCCTAATGGAATTTACATAGATCAGATGTTAATGAATCCTACGTTTACGGGATAAACGTCCACATCTTCTTTTTTGATTCTTACTACAAACAAAAATGACAGAAGGTACAATTTTTATTTTTTGTGTCCAAAACGAGTAAAATAAAGATCCTCATTTTCTTTATTGCAGTGCCTTATTCAATTATAGTACACAAAGATTCACATGGATCATTAACGTTCATCTTTCGCTCTTTTGATTTCTGCTTTTGGATTATGCCACGTGCCGATCATTTGTCTTACTTATTTGGCGTACATGGATTGCTGACGTAGTCTTCAGTAGGAAACTTTGATTTGGGTCGACAGATTTTGAACCTAGGCGAGAATCTTGAAATTGAAGTGGAAAATCAAATTTGAATAAGTCATGACTTGGTATGAGCTTTTTTATCTGTTAAGACTGCAGAGGTTGAACAATATTGGTCTTTCTTCGTTAATCTTTGTTCCTATGAGGGCGAAGCCGCAATCAGGATTATTTCTAGAACAGCCTAGGCTGGGTTTTGGTGATGTGGCTACGCTTTAAAATGGTGGCACGATCTTGTTTTTTGAGTTGTACATTTTGACTTTAATTACTCTTATCGTTGTGCTTTGTTGTTGTAATGGATGAAGCAGTGCAGTACGACTTCGAGAGTGTTAGTGCAGTCCGAATGCTGTATGACATTGCTCTCTTATGTGATTATGAAGGTGCATCTTCAATAATCCATTTTTGATAGCCAAGTTCTGGAGTGCTTACAACCATGCAGTCCTTCTACGTTTAGGGCAGCTTCTTAAGGTGGCTTTGTCTATGTACGTGGGTGGTTTGTTGCTACATTTCTCCTTTTGAATCTTTGCATTTGTTGGGTAGTATTTCTTTGGAATTGCAGTGCTGTTCTGTTACTTCAATGTCAAATCAGGATGACGGTGCATCCTTATTGCTTCAATGTTAGTATAAGATTGCGGTGCAACCCTGCCACTTTATTGTTAATTTAAATTTGTGAGGCATCCCTATTACATATAGTTGCTTTAAGGATTGTGGTACAGTTCTATGTCATTGGTATTGTTTTTAGAGATGCAGCACAAACTCTACATCTTGGTGTTATTTAAAGATTATGCTGTATTTCCAATTTATTAAAGTAAGTGTTGGGATTGCAGATTAGGCCCTATACTTTTGTGGCTATCTCAGGTATCGATAGAGTGCAATAGTGCTGAAGTTATGCTCAATGGAAAGAAGCAGTCCTCATGTTTTGCCACTGTCCTAGGACTTTGGTGCAATACTATCTGAACTTAGCTCTCACTTCCTTTCCATAGTCCGACTCCCACTGTGGTATCAGTTCTCTTGGCACGGTGCTTGCAGCAATTTGCCTTTGACAACATTTGAAAAATATAGGTGTAACACTTGCCTCCTAAGTTTGCAGCGATCATAGATTGGTGTTGACTTGTTTCGACTTTCATATTTTTTATATAACCCATCACTTCTTGTTTTTCTTCTTCTTCTTTTCAAAAAAAGGAGTCTTTATTGTCGTTTTGCATTTAATGACCAAGTACAAGTGTCAATTTTCTATTGGCCAATTTTTTTGAAAATGTTGTTTCTTTAGTCTTTTCATTTCTATGAAAATCTGTATGGGTTCTTGTGTTAATATCTCTTGTCATTAATCAATCGATATTTTGGGGTTCTTTCATTATTTCAATTTCGTGGTTGAGATTCAAATCGAGGTGAATATATATTCTTTTCCTTCTTTTTACTCCTTTATGTGCTCTCGAACACTCTAGTTACAAGTCTCATTTTTTCCATTAAACTATTTCTCTTTCAAACAAAAGTAAGCGTATTTTTTTGCTTCTTGTTCATTCCTCTATATCTTAGCGGTAGTTGGTAACCAATCCAGTATTTTTGTTATGAAATCTGTTCCTATCGAGGGGACAACTTCCTTCTTATCTATGCTATCTAGAATGATAAATTAGGAGAAATAGAGGGTATTTTGGATCATTTTGAGTTCGAGGGTTACGTAGGTAGGGCGATTGAATCTCATAAACATATCCATACGCCCCCGAACGACATTATTTCTATTACTTCAGAACATATTCGATTTGGCCTTTATCTTCCCCCTAATCAAATTCTTCGCAAATGGTTATCTGCCATTCAGATTGCCCTTATTCAATTTGCACTCAATTCAATTGCTACTTTCATTCTTTATGCAGAGAATCGCTCTCCTCCTACCTATGAGGAAGTTCAATTCCTATTCGATATTCATAAGTGTAACATCCCCTATCTTGAGGCCCGAAACTAAGTACTACAGATGCTGCAGTCATCAATAGTATTAACTTCCATTGAAAAACTACGGTAATGTTAATGATATCCATAATATCAGAAGCACATGAATATGACTCAAAATCACATGTTACAAAAACAATTTTTCCAATTACATTTCAAATCCATGTTCCATATTCCATTACACAATGCCAAACAATTCCCAGGTTTTGATCAAATATAATTATTAGAATCTACGCCAAGAACGACATATAAAGAAGCCCCATTGGATGATTATAGTACTTAATAGATATATCAATCTTAATACATTGCAGCAGAAATAAAACTAATTACTCCTAAATAGCTAACTTTTGCCTCCTGACCGTCTCCCGAAGCTTATTTGTCCACCTATCAAACCTTTAGAACCTTAACTCTCAATCTACTCGAATTAATTTTGAGCACCCAAGAGTTTAAAGGGAAACAATTAAACTTCGAGTCAGACCTAAAGCCTGACATGAATAATACTATTACATCTCAGTTTACTGATATTAAAGGAGACCACGCTGCTTAGTGGAATGGGTTTTCCCTCACTAATATCCTTTTTTAAAACATATCTTTTTGCAAATCAAAATCCTGCAATCAAATTGATTAAAGCAACAATATCAGTATCATATATGAACATAAATCATGTAATAAATGGACCATCTGTTCGAACAATATAGTTTTGTTTGGTTAAGTACTAAACATTGGCTGACTCGTACAAAATAAATAATTTAACTGTTGCTAGACACAGTTCTGGACGGTCTGTCCTTAACTTACTTCTCCCAAGGTCAACTGATCCCAATGGTTTTGTGGGCTCACCAATAACCTATCATTCTCTGTATATTCCTTTTTATATATAACATCATTTAAATCTTACCTGTGACTAAGCCATACACACTGGAATTTTGGACTTATTTTAGCTAGGGGCTATAGCTAAAGTATAGGCCGCGATCCTACCATTCCCATTGGTATTCTAATATCCGAGTCATTTACTTAGGGTTAACCACCCCATCAAATTTTCCTTGAAAACATTTCTTTCAAATTGATTTAACCCTTTAAATCATATTTAAACAAGGAAAATATACTTTTTGCTTTACTCAAACATCTTTGCCATGATATATGCTTTACACAAAACAATATTGCTAAAAACCTTCAAAACCCTTGTTTAAAAATTTTGAACAGTCCCTTTTGAACCCATTGAAAGTACCCCATTCAAAATAAGTTAGCTATTTTACCTTGAAACACTAGATCGAAAGGTCAAAGCATACCTTTTGAAACCTTCTAAAAGCAGACCTTTCAAAATCATTGAAAGTGCCCATTCGAAAGCTTTATAAAACCTTAGACATTCTCTTTTCAAAAATACTTCAAACTTGCCTTTCAAAAGCATTGAAATCTTCCACTTAAATACTTAAAAAAAAACTTTTCAAAAACAATGGGGAATCTCCCCTTCGAACCCTTCATCATATATCTTTTAAAAGCATTAAAGTCCTTTGCTTAAAGAAAACCTTTCGAAAGCATTGGGCTAAGTAAAAGTTTGTGGAACATAGCTTCGAAATCATTAAAAACCATTCCTTTAGAAACCTTTGGCTTTAACTTTCAACATATCTAAAGGTCTTAAAAGAACTGGGGCGAAAGCATTACTTTTGAAAGCATTACTTTCGAAAGAATCATTCCTAAGTAAAAGAAAGTGGATGGTTTCGAAACCAACCCTTTCGAAAGCATGGAGAAGTGGCTTTGAAGTTTAAAGCATAAGAACTCTTTTGAAAGCTTTGGTCTGAAAGGTTGAATGCGACGGCAAGGGTTCGACCCCTTTGAAATCTTATTTTAAAAACAAAAGGCGGCAACTCATTCGAAAGCCATCTTTTTATATAAACGGAAGCAATGGTTAAGTCGAAAGCTCCAACCCCTTCGAAAGTCTTATTTGTAACCAAAATAGTTTCAAGTTTAAAATAGCTGACTCTATAGCTTCTGCCTAACTCCAATCTACTATGTACATGAGCATTGCTACCATGTGTATTGGTTTCGACTTGGTTGGAGGTGGCAGTATAGGGTCGAAAGGTGGTCGCTATAAGTGGTGAAGCAGTAGTCCTTTACTAAACTGATTTTTAACCTTTTAAAGTAATATCTTTCCAACAAACTTGGCTTATTTGTCAACATATAATTAGTTTCCAATTCTTTTACAAATTTTTTTTCTACAAGTGCTGCCGAATTCAGTAATTCATAATTATAAAACATTTAACAAATTGCCCATTCTCCTTTTATAAACATATAAAACATTTAAGTCCCATACTTTAAATAATTTTATATCCTTAATAAAATACTTAGGAAAATTCTCTAAAATTCTCATAAATCACTTTTAAGATCTTTTCTTACATATTTAAATTTCTGACCCAAAGCTAATATATAATAGCTGAAAATAATTTAAATCCAATTTAACCATTTTCTTTACTAGAAAATTCATAATAATTCCACATTAACATAGAAAAATATGAAACTTGAAACCCCCTCTAAATAATGTTTTTGACCTTATATAGAAAACGCAAGCCATTTGGATGTCATTTAATAGGTTTTTCAAATCAATTCTTATTATAAAATCTATATGAAATAACAAAAATCATCAATAATCATATATATATATATATATATATGTTTAACAATCAAAACATGCATTTTACTTTGCAAAATATATTCGAATCTTATCCAAAAACCGAAAACAATAAAAATGAGATGTAATCTATTATTCACCTTAGCTTGTTGTTAAGGAATTTGAGATTTGACATTGAACTAATTTGATTAAGCTTCCTTCTTGAATTCTTGCTTATCTTCCCCCTTTTCCCCCTAATGGTGGCCGGTCAGCTTAGGTTTAGTTTTTTTTGCAAAGGTTGTAAATTGAAATGGAATAAGGGTTTAGGGTATGAGAATATAACCCATTTCTATTTTGCCCTTATCTTATTCCTCTTACCTCTTTCATTTTATTTCTTTTTGGTTCATTGATTAATTAGGCATGGGTACCTTATAGTCACACAAATCTCAACCCCTTAACCATTTACATTATTTCATTTAATGTATCTAATTAAATGCCCTAAATAACGTTAATCAAAATTAGGGTCGTTACAGAGTCCTTTCCTTAAAGAATTTTGTCCTCGAAATTACGATAAGGTACTCATAAAATCAATCATAAAGGTAAAACATACCACAAAACAAGCTAGATTAAGTATCTCTAATACTATTCTCAGTTTTCCAAGTACAGTCTCACTCATCATCTCTCCACTAGATGTTGACTAATCTGGCTGTCTTGTTCCTTAGTCTGTTCTCATCTCTTGCGACTATACGAATTGATTTTCTAATTATAGTCAAATTCGGTTCCACTACTAAGTCATCTAACACAGTCAATGCTATAGTAGTCTTTGGATCTCGAATACACTTTCTTAGATGAGAAATATGAAATACATTGTGGACTCCTGCCAAGCTACTTGGTAACTCCACTCTATACGCGAGTTTCCTACCTTTCTTAATAGGAAATGGTCCAACGAATCTCGGCGCTAATTTTCCTGATTTTCCAAACCTAATTACACCTTTCATCGGTGATATCTTGATGAAAACATGATTTTCAACTGAGAACTCTAAGTCTTTCTGTCTTATATCAGTATAGCTCTTCTGCCTAGACCGAGCTTCCTTCATTTTGGCTCGAATGAACTCAATCTTTTCTACAACATCTATAATCACATCTGGACCAAAAACTAACCTATCTCTAGTCTCTAACCAACAAACGGGAGATTTACATGGTCTTCCATACAAAGCTTCAGATGGTGCCATCCCTATACTAGCTTGATAACTGTTGTTATATGAAAACTCGACTAAATGTATATGGTCTTTCCATGATTCTCCAAAGTCTAGCACATAGGTTATTAAAAAATCTTCTAAGACTTTGTTAACTCTCTATGTTTGCCCATCTGTATGCGGATGGTAAGCAGTACTCATCTTAAGCTTGATAACCAAAGTCTCCTATAGACTCTTTCAGAACTTGCCAGTGAATGAGGAATCTCTATCGCTTACTATACTACTAAGAATTTTATATAGTCTAACTGTATTCTTCATAAATAACTTAGCTAAAACAGGTGTCGTCCTGGTTGACTTAACTGGGATAAAATGGAAACTCTTGGTCGACCTCTCGACTATGACCCATACACTTTTATTTCCTTTATTTGATCTTGGCAACCCATCTATAAAGTCCATTGAGATAGAATCCCATTTAGATATTGGAATATCTAAAGGATGAAGTAACCCACTTGGCTTCTGATGTTCAACTTTTATCCGTTGATAGTTCAAGCACTGTTTCACCCAAAAACCTACATCTCTCTTCATGCCTTCCCAGAAGAATCTTCTTTTCACATCTTGATACATCTTATTCTCCTGGATAAATAGTGAACTTTGAACAATAGTATTCTCCAAGAACTTCCTTCCTAATGTTTCCCACATTCGGAGCACACGGTCTTGCTTTCTTCCTTAACCATCCATTCCGGTCAAGGCTGAAATCTTTCAAGTCATCGCTCTTTGTTCCAACCCTTAATTTTTTGATCCGTTCAGCTAATAATGGATCCTACTTCTACTTAGAAGCGGTTTTCGATCATCACCTGTCGAACTTCTAAACATGACATCATATTTCCTTATTAGATCTATCCTCGGATCTCCACTGTATTCTGCATGCAGTCAATGCTTCTAAATCTTTCCACTCGGCTATCATTGTCAATACTACATTCTGATTTTTTTGCTAAGTGCATCCGCAACCTTTTCCTTTTCCTAGTGTGTACTCGATACTAAGTCATAAGCGGCTAAAAACTCTAGCCACCTTTACTGTCTCATATTCAACTCCTTTTGAGAGAATAAATAGCTCATTGACTTATGATCCGTATACAACTCGAATCTTTCTCTCAAAAGGTAACGTCTCCCCACCTTTAATACAAAAATTACCATAGCTAATTCCAAATCATGAGTTAGACATCTAACCTCATGCGGTCTAAGCCATCGAGAAGCATAAGCAATCACTTTACCACTTTGCATTAACAAAGCTTCTAATCCTATTCCATACGCCTCCGTATACACTACTAAACCCTGATTCCCTTCTGGAACAACTAATGCAGGTGCATTAGTTAATAAGTGTTTCAATCTCTGGCACGCTTCCTTAAACTTATCGGTCCAAAGGAACTTTACATCTTCCCGCGTTAGCTTGGTCATTGGTGTCGCTATCCGTGAAAAATTCTTAATGAATCTTCGATAATACCCAGCTAATCCAAGAAAAATATTTATCTCAGCCAGTGTCTCGGGTCTCTTTCAATTATTCACTGCCTCGATCTTAGCCGGATCTATAGACAACCCTTTCTCTGAGACTACATGACTAAGAAACTTCACTTCCTTCTTTCAGAAATGACACTTTGAAAATTTTCCTTTTAGTTGATGCCGCCTCAACATTTCAAGCACCATTCTAAGATGGACATCATGCTCTCTTTCATTTTTAGAGTATATCAAAATGTCATTTATGAATACCAATACGAACCAATCCAAGTTCTCTCGAAAAACTCGGTTCGTCAAATTTACAAAGAATGCTGGTGCATTAGTTAGTCCGAACGACATCACTAACCATTCATACGATCCATATCTGGTTCTAAACACCGTCAAAGGAATACTATCCTTTGCCACTCTAAGCTGATGGAACCTTATCGCTAAATCCAAATGGGAAAATATTTTGGCTCCACTCAACTGGTAGAATAAATGGTCAATTATTGGTAACAGATAACGATTCTTTATCGTCTTCTTATTCAACTTACGATAATCGATACATAACCTTAACGACCCGTCTAGTTTCTTTGCAGACACTATGCCTACTCCTCAAGGCGAACTGCATGGTCTAATAAATTCTTACCTTCTAAATCCACCAACCGCACCTTTGGCTCCCTCATCTCGGTAGGCGTCATCCTGCTTGGCGGTCCACTCAATGGTTCTGCCACTGATACTAAGTCTATACAAAATCCATAGCTCGTTTCGATGGCAATCCAACTTCAGATTCAAAGATATTTGTGAATTCTCTAACGATGAAAACTCGATTCAACTCGTCTTCATCTCCATAACACCCTACAAAGCATTAACCTCAAAACTAGGGTTTTCTGCGGAGTATATTATCTGATCACTACAGTCAGGATATTTAAGTGATATTTTCCTATCATGGCAAAATATCCTAACATCATATTTACTTAACTAGTCCATACCCAAAATAATTCCGAACCCTATGAAATCAAACATGTAAACTGCAAACATGTATGATCTAATAATTCAAACTCTAGATTGTCACACTTCATCCCAAGTATGATGTATCCTCCTATTGGATTCACAACCCTTATGGAAGTAACTAAGTATGAGGTTTCTAGGTTAAGCTTATCTACCAAACAATGAGATATAAAAGAATGTGATGAACCAGTATTAAATAGAACTCTAACCGATATACCATGGATCAAAAGCATACCTCCCAACACAGCTTTTCCCTTATCCTCTACTGTTGGTCTTGAGGTAGCTAGTTCTAATGCAAACATCTTGCCTTTTCCATCTTTGGTTGGCTCCTTGTACTGGTTCTTATAGTGTCCAATTTGATCACAATTGAAGCATCTCACTCCTTTCTTGTCAGCAGTTTTCTTTCCTTTGCCCGTCCGACACTCATGAGCATAGTGTCCCTTCTTATCACACTTGTAGCAGATAACTTCCACCTTTCCCTTCTTGGCAGTTCCACTCTTCTGAGCTCCGTTCTTATGCCAAAACTTCCTCTTTTGGTTCTGCCCTCCTTGAGCTTCCCTTACCTTGTTTTCCTCAAGAAAAGCAAGCATCTCTTCCTATCTCAAAGCCATCTCAACAACTACATGTCATGGATCTCTAATATATGGTAATGAAGCCTTAGAAGCTCAAGATTCAACCCACGAATGAACTTCTCATTCCTTTTAATGACAGTATCAACCGTAGCATATCAATACCTCGATAGCTTCTCAAATCTAGTTGGATACTCAAGCACCGTCATGTCTTCCTGCTCCAACTCAGCAAACTTCCTGAGCAGAGTTGACTTAGTAATCTCCGACATATATTTTTCTTCAAACCTCCTCCTGAACTCAGCCCAAGTCAAAGTCTCCTCATTGACTCCAACTGTAACACTGTTCTACTAGTACAGTGCTGCTCCCTGTAACTGCCTAGAAGCGAGTCTCCTTTTCTGCTCATCATTGAGCCCTAAATCAGCAAAATCCTCTCACATGAAGTAAACAATTATCCACTTCAATTTCGTCCTTAGTCCCGATGAACGACTTTCCTCCCAACCTAGCATAATCTCTACTCAATACAACATAGTTATTGATCACTGGAGCTTCCTGATTTCCTCCATCAACATTTCCCCCAACTAACCCCATAGTAACTCCTGCCTGCATTATGTTAACGAAGAACTGATACATTACACCCATACCGACTTGCAGCATTCCAGCACCCACATTAGCAGCTTGTACCTGACCAGGATTCCTTTTAGTATTTGGTTTGACATTCCCATTGGTTGTGGTGCTTCCCCTACCAATGTTAACTCTTCCACCTATAGCATCCATATCTTAGGACCATAAAATATGTGTTTGAGTCTTTGTAAGGTACAAATGAATAGCCTAAGAGAGATGGGAGAATAGAGATAAAGCGTATACTTATATATAGCAAATACAAGTACATTACTATAACATTATCCCATACCCCATTCTTTCTCTAATTTCTTAGGATTATGTTTTCTAAGTCATTTTAAGTTTGAAATTTCTTTTAAGTTTCATAAACCTAGGCTCTGATACCAAGCTGTAACATCTCTTATGTTGAGGCTCGAAGTTAAGCGCTACAGACACTGTAGTCATCTTAATATTAACTTCCGATGATAAATTACAATAATGTTAATGTTGTCCATAATATCAAAAGAACATGGATATGAAACAAAATCACAGGTTACAAAAACAATTTTTTTGATTACAGTTAAAATTCATGTTTCATACGTTACACAATCCCAAACGATTCCTAGGTTTTGATCAAATATAATTATTAAAATTTACGCCAAGAGCGACATATGAAGATGCCCCTTTGGATGATCAGAGCATTCAATAGACATATCAATCTTAATGCATCGCAGTGGAAATAAAACTAATTACTCCTAAATAGCTAACTTTTGCCTCCTGCTCATCTCTGGAAGCTTATTCGTCCACCTACTAAACCTTAAATCTCAATCTACTTAAACTAATTTTGAGCACCCAAGAGTTTAAGGGAAAAACATAAACTTTGAGTTAGATATAAAGCCTAGTGTGAATAATACTGTTACATCTCAGTTTACTGATATTAAGTGAGACCATTCCGCTTAGCGGAACGGGTTTCCCCTCACTAATATCCCTTTTTAAAACATATCTTTTTGCGAATCAGAATCGTACAATCAAACTGACTAAAACAATAATATCAATATCATATATGCACATAAATTAGGTAATATATGGACTATCTATCCAAAAAATATAGTTTTGTTTAGCTAAATACTAACCATTGGCTGACTCGGGCCTACCAGAAAAAATGAATAATCTAACTTCTATTAGACACTGTTCTGGATGGCCTGTCCTTAACTTACTTCTTCCAAGGTCAACTGATCATAATGGTTTTGCGGGCTCACCAGTAACTTATCCTTCTCTGTATATTCCTTTCCGTCCATAACATCATTTAAGTCTTACCTGTGACTAACCCCTACACACTGGAATTTTGTACTTATTTTAGCTAGGGGCTATAGCTAAAGTATAGGGCACGACCCTATACCAGTCCCATCTGGTATTCTACCGAGTCGTTTACTTAGGGTTAACTACCCCATAAAATTTTCCTCGAAAACATTTCTTTCAAATTTATTTAACCCTTTAAATCATACTTAAACAAGGAAAATATACTTTTTGACTTACTCAAACATCTTTGCCATGATATATGCTTTATAAAAAACAATGTTAATGAAAACCTTCAAAATCCTTGTTTAAAAACGTTAAACGGTCCCTTTCGAATCCATTGAAAGTACCCCTTTAAAAATAAGTTAGCTACTTTACCTTGAAACACTAGGCCGAAAGCTCAACACATACCTTTCGAAACCTTCTAAAAATAGACCCTTTTGAAATCATTGAAAGTGCCCCTTCAAAAGCTTTATAAAACCTTAGACACTATATTTTCAAAAACACTTCAAACTTGCCTTTCGAAAGCATTGGAAATCTTCTACTTAAGTACTTAAAGTAAACCTTTCAAAAAAATTAGGGAGTCTCCCCTTTGAATCCTTCATTATATATCTTTTAAAAGCATTAAAGTCTTTTTCTTAAAAACAAACCTTTCGAAAGCATTGGGTCAAGTAAAAGTTTATGGAACATAGCCTTGAAACCGTTTAAAACCATTCCTTTCGAAACCTTTTGCTTTAACTTTCAATATATCTAAGGGTCTTAAAAGAATTTGGACAAAGCATTACTTTCGAAAGCAATATTTCTAAGTAAAAGAAAGTGGATGGTTTTGAAACCAACCCTTTCAGAAGCATGGAGAAGCAGCTTCGAGGTTTAAAGCAAAAGAACACTTTTGAAAGCTTTGGTTCAAAGGTTGAATGCGGCAGCAGGGGTTTTGACCCCTTCGAAATCTTATTTTAAAAACAAAAGGTGACAACCCATTCAAAAGCCCTTTCTTTATGTAAATGGAAGCAATTTGGTTAAGTCGAAAGCTCCAACCCCTTCGAAAGTCTTACTTGTAACCAAAATAGTTCCAAGTTTAAAAGAGCTACTTCTACCCCTTTGAAAGCCTGTTTCGACTCTATACCTTCTGCTTAACTCCAATCCACTACGTACCAAGACATTGATACCATGAGTATTGGTTTTGACTTGGTTAAAGGCGATGGTATAGAGTCGAAAGGTGGCTGTTATAAGTGGCAAAGTAGTAATCCTTTACTAAACTGATTTTTAACCTTCTAAAGTAATATATTTCCGACAAACTTGGCTTATTTGTCAACGTATAATTGGTTGCCAATCCTTTTACAAAACCTTTTTCGAAAAGTGCCGTCGAATTCAGTAATTCATAATTTTAAAGCATTTAACAAATATCCTCTTCTCCTTTTATAAACATATGAAATATTTAAGTCTCACACCTTAAATAATTTTATATCCTCAATAAAATACTTAGGAAAATTTTCCGAAAATTCCCATAAATCACTTTTAATATGTTTTCTAATATATTTAAATTTCTGACACAAAGCTAATATATATTAGCTAAAAATAATTTAAACTCAATTTAACCATTTTCTTTACTAGAAAATTTATAATAAATCCACATTAATTTATAAAATTATGAAACTTTAAACTCATCTCTAAAATAATGTTTTTGACCTTACATAAAAACGTAAGCCATTTGAATGTCATTTGATAGGTTTTTCAAACAATTATTATCATAAAATCTATGTGAAATAACAAAAATCATCAACAAGCATATATATCCATTTAACAAACAAAATATGGCATTTTACTTTGCAAAATATATTTAGATCTTATCTAGAAACCGAAAACAATAAAAATGAGACGTAATTTTTTATTCACCTTAGCTTGTTGTTAAGTAGTTTGAGATTTGCCATTGAATTGATTTGATTAACTTCCTTCCTGAATTCTTTCTTATCTTCCATTTGATTTCCCCTAATGGTGGGTGGCCAAGCTTAGTTTTAGTTTTGTTTACGAATGTTGTAAATTGAAATGGAATAAGGGTTTAGGGTATAAGAATATAACCTACTCCTATTTTCCCTTATCTTATTCCTCTTACCTCTTTCAATTTATTTCTTTTTGGTTCGTTGATTAATTAGGCACGACTACCTTATAATCACACAATTCTCAATGCCTTAACCATTTGCATTATTTCATTTATTTTATCTAATTAAATGTTTATTCTCCTTTTAGAGGTGACTTTGGGTTATATTACGCCTAGGAAAAGAAGTCAATTCTCACTTATGTTCCTCGAAAGACCTAAAAATGGAATGATCAATAATTATTCATTTCGAATTTAGAAACCCTTTTTTCTTCTTCTTTCCAACCACTTCCTAATCGTCCTATCTTTTTTGAACAAGCCACTAGGTCATTTATATCTCATAGGAAAGACATCTTGGGTTTGAGTGCAAATGAGAAGAACACAAAGTTATTTTTACTAAGTTGTTACTGTGCAAGTACGATTTTTTGCATATTAGCCGAAACTTGTCTCGCTCTATCTTTAATTTCTCCTTAGTTACAGATAAATATAGGGGTATAATTTGATAAGATGGACGATGAAATTATATTTCTTAGTTTTTTACAAAGATAATTATCGATCACTGCTAGCACCAAAATTGGTCACTAACACCCTTGAGTAGAGTTATGTAGAGAGATTAATGAAGAGAGTGAGTTAGAACTGAAAAATAGTGTAATTCAATGCAAGAAGAATAACAGAAACGAGAACACCAGATTTATAGTGGTTCGGCGTAATTGCCTACATCCACTTTGAGTTTAATCTTTATTGATTTCTCAATAACTTGGATACAGATACAATCCATAAATCAATCACTTGAATACAAGGGTGAATTAAAAAGAGGAGGAGAGTAAAGAAAATGGCAGAGTCTCCCCAGTGTTCCCCGGAAAAAAGGTCCATTTCACTGTGCCCCTACCCCTCTATTTATAGACGAAGGTGGGTTGGACTTTCCTGGTGGGCCTAGTAGCTGAATAACTCGGTCCAAATGGAGTAAGCCTCGTGTGTCGACCCAAATAGGCCGAACGATCAAATGCCGAACCTTCATCTTTATGCCGAACGAAGTGAGGCCGGATGCTCTGCATGCCGCATGAGATTTGTGCCGAACGGTGCAAGGTGTTGAGTGAGGGGTGTAGGCCGAACGAGGCTGGTAATGCTGAACAGTCCAGGAATGCCGAGTGTAGCATGAATGCCGAGCGCTTTAGAAGTCGAACGCTCTTAAATACGATTTGATCCATACGTGCCGAACGTACCTTGTATGCCGAACGTTCATGGATGCCGAACGTTCCTGGTATGCCAAACGTTCATGGATGCCGAACGTTCCTTGTATGCCGAACGTTCATGGATGCCGAACGTTCCTGGTATGCCGAACGTTCATGGATGCCGAACGTTCCTTGTACGCCGAACGTTCATGGATGCCGAACGTTCCTTGTACGCCGAACGTTCATGGATGCCAAACGTTCCTTGTACGCCGAACGTTCATGGATGCCGAACATTCTTTAGGTGCCGTTCGATATTCAATACCGAACGTCCCTTTATGCCGAACGTCGTTCTAATGGGCCTGACAACTTGCTAACACCTCCAGGCTCTTCGAGGTCAGAATCCTGTCTGGTGCTGATAATAGTGTCTCCCACTGTCGTTTTGTAACCGGGCCAAGATGCCGGCTAACATTTACCCCCCAAAGTGTGTCGTGTGAAGCAACACAACACGCTTTGAATCAGTGAGTATTCCTCGTCTTCAGAAAGAAATCCATCATGTTTCTTGAATAGTCATTGTCCTCCAATTTATCCTCCGAAGGTGTTGCATTCTTCTTTGGTCATCGTGATGTTTGGTCGATTCCCAATATTATGAATCCTAGGTTGTAGCTCATCAGTGGCCATCCGTGTCTGATTCTACAGAGCTAGTAAGCTTCGGCTATCTGATCTAGTCTTTTCTTAATAATCCTTAGTGAGAATTCAATTTCTGTTGATTTCAAGAAGTCGGACTTGTTCGGATGTACACATGCACGTTTGGTTACATGTTCTTTCCATTGGCTCTCGAATGCGTTTTATATGCTCATAAGTCGTCGCCAACTCCGTCCAGTTTAATTGCAATTCAATTGCGACTCCTTGATTGTATTTTCTGTGAAATAAGGGTTGCAATCAGCCACTTGAGGAGTTTTCCGAACCCCTCTTCAGTAAAAACTCTATGATTTTGTTCACAACTTCAACCTGTCCATTTGCAGGTATAATGGATCATTGAAGGTCATAAGGACAGATGACGTTATGGATAAAGAAGTTGATTATTTTCTTCATCGTGGTCGTGGTTAAGAGTTCTTTATCTGCCCATTCGGTGAAGTAATCAATTACTATGATGGTGCATTTCGTTCTACCTTTAGGATTGGTAAGAAGAGGACGTCAATGCCCCCCAGTGGGAAACGGCTGTGGACTAACCATTTGAGTAATTTCCATCGGTGGGGTTCCTGGATTTTTGCAAACATCTTGCACTTTTCGCATTGTCTAGCATGATCGACCGTATCTAGATTGATAATTGGCCAATAATACCTGTAGCAGAGTATCTTCTTTATCAAGGTTTTCCCCCTGATGCTATTACCGCATTCTTCTTCATAGAATTTGCTCAAGATGTCATCATGGGCGATGCGCCGAAGCATGGGGATGGATAAACTCATTTTGACACACGACTTATTCTTATATGATTTGGCATGAAGATTCGAGGAGGATCTGTCGTTTTCCATTCCTCCGTTCAGTAAGAATTCCTCATTGTAGATAGTCTTCGACAGGAATCAACCATGACACCTTTTCATTTTGTTCGCTGAGTACGTGTGTAATGATGTAATACGTGAAGTCGGTTAGTGGCTCTTGGGCTTGGCCGAGATAAGGAGCAAGACAATGCCCCCTAGCAAGATCAACTTCCTTAAATTTGTATACAACCAATCTAGAATCACAAAAGATATGTAAAGTTTTCACTTCAAATCCTCTAGCAAGCTTGAGGCTGGCAGTCAAGGCTTCATACTAAGCAGCGTTGTTTGTTATAAGTAAATCGAGTTTCAAGACGTAGCAGATTGATCGTTCCTCAAGAGTCATTATCATGACTCGAGTCATTATCATGACTCCTATGCCATAATACTGATAACTAGATGCTCCATCCGCGTACATTTTCCATCTTATGGTTGGTTCTCTACTACTCTTCAAGTAGTCATCTGAGGTAGTGAATTTGGGTGTGAAGTCCGCTAATTTCCGTCCTTGGATAGCCCTTCGAGGGAAATAAGTGATATCGAATTAGCTTAGTTCAATATTCTGTTTAAGTAGTCTTTCAGACGTCTCAGGTCATTGTATGCCCTGTCGCAACGGCTGGTAAGCATAGATGCTGATGGAGTGAGCCTAAAAGTAAGAGTGGAACTTTCATGATGAAATCAATAGACATTGTGCTAGCTTTTGTAGCTTCGGGTTGATATCCAATGCATGGCTCGCGATAGTCAATGAAATCACATATGCTTGTCAGAATGGGTCCAAGGGAACATATCATCATTTATTCAGAAAATCCCACTAATTCTTTTATCATCACTACACTGAGTTGTGATCCGATATTCAGCACCCGAAAAGGGTCGCCATGGCTGAGTGTAATGTCGACCGTCACCTTAGCAGGTGCCATCCCAGATTCTTTGAGTATAGATGTACTTATTTTGCATAACATTCAATGTGAAATATGATTGGGACGACCAATAATGATGGTTGCTCTAGTTGAACCCTAGAGTCTTGTCATGAGTTTTTAAGTCTAATAGCGAAGGACTCTGAATGCTCTAATAGATTATCAACAAATGGCCAAAGATCAGGCTTAAAAGCGCATTGAAGGAAATGTCGAGTGGGGGTCGGCCTCGAGTGGCGTGCAACTGTATAGCTGGATCTTGCTATGAGTTTGAATTTGCTTGTATATTCGAGTAATGCACTTTCTATTCAATGCATTCATGATCCTTTACCCGTCCTTCGGGTTGGAGTGAAAGTCAATTGCTCATGAGCTAAGGTGTCAATTCAATGATTCAATCTCTAGGCATCCTTTCGGTCGTCTCCTTGAGCAACTGTAAGCACTATATATAAGTTTTAATACTGAGCTATCGTAGCCAGTTTTATGATGACCATGCGTCTTCTCCCAGTCTCGGGTTGATAAATGTACTGCATGGACGGTTGAATAGCCGTTCTAGCCATATCTATGTTCTCACCTAAATTCCAAAGACATAGAGGTGATCGGTGAATAGTCGGTTCACATTCATCCTGCTTCTCGCTCGTGCCCCCAGGTCTGGGCATACATCGATAAGTAGGAAGGCCAGCCACGCCCACTTTAGCTTTACTCCCTTTCCCGTTGAATCGTGGGATCATGTCAATCGATGGGAGACTAGGTCTCACCTATCTCGGATTTTACCGTGGTTTTTCATTCCAAGAGGAATACTTCGATGCCACGTCAGTTTCAGGGTGTAATTTGGACAGTGGATGGTCATCTACGTCCACTTTGGTTCATGCTCTGTAATCAGTTCTCGGGGTAAAGTTGGCTACAAATGCAGTCGGGTTATGCTCATCCAGTTTCATACTCCTCCTGACGAATCGAATGAGGGTGCTGGAGAATTTTTGACCAAGTATTCATGGTTTACCCTCCTTTCCACACTCTGGAGGTCATAGTTTTTCAAGAAACATCCGAGTCACATTCGTATGTGCTTGGTGCGTATCGGTATTGACCCTCGATCTGAGGTATGATATAGTCGATTGCTCGTAGCTTTGGATGCCATTTCGATTGGTTTTGTATTGAGGCTTCCCCGCAGTCGTTGGTTCAAGTTATAAAGAACGCCATGCTAGAGCTATAGTAAGCTGTCGTATTCAGCTTTTTAGTGATTTGTACCCATGCTCCCAGCATTGATTTGGCCAGGCCACTAGTTGGACGGTCGAACTCCATCCTTAGCGGGTTAATAATCCTTTGATCGATTCCATGCCGAAGTTTGCGTAATAGAGAATGGTCGGAATCCACTCGTCTATTTATCGATGTTTATACACCACTCTGCATTCTGGTGACTTAGTGTTATTCTCCCCTTGGTTGATTCGCGCCCAATTTGTACTCATGCTTCGGTCCATGCTCCGGGGACTTAGAGATTTGTCAAACGGTTTATGCTTTAGTCCACAGTTCGAGACGCAGGGATTTTTGTCAACTCGTTTATACTCCAGTCCGCATTCTGGGATTTTAGAGTAATCTAGTCCGCTTCTGGGATTTGGAGATTCTTCTCAAGTCTTCTATAATCTAGTCCGTGCTCTGGGGACTGAGAGTACCGTAGTCCGCACTCTGGGGATGTAGAGGTTTTAAGGTCGTTTATACTCTAGTCCGCACTCAGGGGACTAGGAGCACTTTAGTCTGCACTCTGGGGACATAGAGGTTTCTGAGTCATTTATACTCGAGTCCGCACTCTGGGGACTTAGAGTACTCCAGTCCGCACTCTGGGGACTTGGAGGTTTAAGTCGTTCATATTCTAGTCCGCACTCTGGGGACTTAGCGTACTACAGTCCGCACTCTGGGGACTTGGAGGTTTAAGTCGTTTATACTCTAGTCCGCACTCTGGGGACTTAGAGTACTCCCGTCCGTGCTCCGGGGATGTAGAAGTTCTTAGGTCGTTTATACTCTAGTCCGCACTCAGGGGACTTAGAGTACTCCCGTCCGCGCTCAGGTGATTGGGGCGCTTGATGAAGACAAGTCCGGAACCTCCTCCTATACCGACGGGGGTTATGAAATAGAAATTACAGGCGCCTCTAATCACACATCCGAATTGAGCATGAAGGAGCGGCTCGAGAAAGAGAAGGTCAGGGTCAAGGTCGAGCCCCGAGTTGTGGACTTGGGCGATCCTTTGAACAAGCCGTTGAAGGTCATCCTTCCTGGCGGGTCCAAGCCTATGGAAGTTCTCCGTACTTCTTCAGTTGCTACCCCTCTATCAAAGAAGAGTACCAAGGGTAAATGCTATGGAGAGGAGCCGTCCGGAAAGGAGTTGAAGAAGTACAAGAAGTGATTACTATCCTCGTTCAACGAGAGTTAGTTTAAGTCATGTAATTATTTTCATCTATTTCCTTAGTCCTTGTAAATAGAATGTCGACTCCGAACTTTGGAGGGGTTGTAATAGGAACTCATTTCTCATTAAAGTTTAGTTCCTTTTTCCGTCTTACAAAAGACTCTTATTGTTCAGTTTACTTTGTGATTGTGATGTTGATCCAAGCAGTTGTGAGTAACATAGACTTCTCGGTCCATCTTCATATAACTCGGAAACACTTCGGGAGTTGTTGAACTTCCATTCTGTGCTTCGAGCACTTAGAATACATTCTAGCCCGTATGTCAGGGATTTGACAAATTCAAGTCATCTGTGTCATAGTTCATATTCAGGGAACTAGGAGATCCGAATTGCTTATATTCGAGTCCGCACTCTGGGGACTTAGAGTACTCCAGTCCGCACTCTGGAGACTTGGAGGTTCAAGTCATTCATACTCTAGTCCACGCTCTGGGGACTTAGAGTACTCCAGTCCGCGCTCTAGGGACTTGGAGGTTTAAGTCATTTATACTCTAGTCCGCGCTCTGGGGACTTAGAGTACTCCAGTCCGCGCTCTGGGGAGTTGGAGGTTTAAGTCATTTATACTCCAGTTCGCGCTCTGGAGACTTAGAGTACTCCAGTCTGCGCTCTGGGGAGTTAGAGGTTTAAGTCATTTATACTCCAGTCCGCGCTCTGGGGACTTAGAGTACTCCAGTCCACACTCTGGGGACTTGGAGGTTTAAGTCATTTATACTCTAGTCCGCGCTCTGGGGACTTAGAGTACTCCAGTCCGCGCTCTGGGGACTTGGAGGTTTAAGTCGTTTATACTCCAGTCCGCGCTCTGGGGACTTAGAGTACTCCAGTCCACACTCTGGGGACTTGGAGGTTTAAGTCATTTATACTCTAGTCCGCGCTCTGGGGACTTAGAGTACTCCAATCCGCACTCTGCGGACTTGGAGGTTTAAGTCGTTTATACTCGAGTCCACACTCCGGAGACTTAGAGTACTCCAGTCCGCACTCTGGGGACTTGGAGGTTTAAGTCGTTTATACTCTAGTCCGCGCTCTGGGGACTTAGAGTACTCCAGTCCACGCTCTGGGCACTTGGAGGTTTAAGTCGTTTATACTCGAGTCCGCACTCCGGGGACTTAGAGTACTCCAGTCCACGCTCTGGGGACTTGGAGGTTTAAGTCGTTTATACTCGAGTCCGCACTCCGGGGACTTAGAGTACTCCAGTCCACGCTCTGGGGACTTGGAGGTTTAAGTCGTTTATACTCGAGTTCACACTCCGGGGACTTAGAGTACTCCAGTCCGCACTCTGGGGACTTGGAGGTTTAAGTCGTTTATACTCTAGTCCGCGCTCTGGGGACTTAGAGTACTCCAGTCCACGCTTTGGGGACTTGGAGGTTTAAGTCGTTTATACTCTAGTCCGCGCTCTGGGGACTTAGAGTACTCCAGTCCACGCTCTGAGGACTTGGAGGTTTAAGTCGAGAGCAGTTGTATTTCCACTCTTTAATTTGTATTCATCTACCGTTTGTCGAACGAACAATCGAACCACGTTTGCTCATGGGATGGGATTCTGCCCCCAACATGAGGGATGAAATTCGAAAGATGGACGATCAATTCTCATCCGCTTGGTGATTATAGCTCTTCCAATCAAGTCAAGGAAGGAGGAATATGACAGACGGGTGGATCACATCCATGTTGGGTTAGATAGCCAAATCTCTTACAATTTGCTCCGTATCTCCTTCTAGAAAACAAGGATAATAGATTGTTGAGTAGACAAAGCAAGTTGCATATGTTCTAAGGTGCAATCGTGCCTATGCATTGAGAGCGATGGTTAATGAGTAGGCAGTCCACCACAGCTATTTCAAATCGGGCCTTCGAACAACCTTTTGTGTTGAAGGTAGGATTTGATGTGTAGATGATTAAAACACGTCAACTCTAGACAGATCACGGCGTCACTGAGCTTAGGAGGGGCATCTGTATTTTATCGCACTTCGTTCCGTGACTCGATTTGAGTGATGATCGAGGCATACTCATTCCAAACCTTGCTTGGTCCCCAATCAAATGTGGAGGTCGATGAATGTAAGGTCAGACCTGCTCACTTTGTATTGGTCTCTGATCGTGATGAGCTTTTCAATATCTAGTCCATAGCCCCAAATCAAAGGCACATGATTGATGATAAGCGATTGAATTATTCTCATCTAGATGTACTCCACACGTCCGATCATGGTCTGCGTGGATTGGTTGGTGACCAAATCTGAGTATCCAATCTCCTGTATCGTTTTGAAAGTAGTTTAGTTAAAGTTAGTCGTAGTTCATAGAACAATTGAAATAGAAATGGAAATGGAAATGATTCAAATAAGATTATGATAAATCTCATTGATAGATGAAGTAGCATCGTGTGCTCGCTATTCGACTTTGCCCCTGGCTCCTTTCAAAGAGACGTCAGCCGTCCAATTGATAATCATAGCCCTTTATTAATAGGCATCGGATGTTTGCTGCCCGCCATTCTCAGGACTTGTACATATTATTAAAGCTTTCCTTTCCAGATCAGCTTTTCGATCACACCTCGGAGGTGTTTGTCATCGCCCGTGTTAGGATCGGTGAGCATCTTGGAATATACAACATTCTCCCTATTTTCTTTAGACTTTTGGTGTAATCTCTCGAGGTTGGTTTCCAGTACCACTCCGAGTCGTGAGTCTTCAAGTACAGGTTGTCAATTGAATCTTTCAAAGAGCATATGAGCCGAATTTTAAGGTCTTGTTTCGGCTACTAGGATCTACATCCTTAGCCAACGGGCCTTCATTGTTATTTTTCTTAGTCTGTTCCGCTCCTCCACACTTTGGTATAGATTCATTTTTATCATAGAAACGATCCATGGTTGTAGGAGGCTCTCCAGGTAGCTGGCTTCCAGAATATATATGGAGGTCGATTCTCCTCAAAGGTGATCAGTATGGTATCCCTTTGAGTGTATCGTTTGAGTAGCGGTAGTATGTCCGTTCCCTTGTTGTCGTTTAGAAGCTGTCGCTAGATCCTCTATGCCCTGGCCGACCAGGGGATGTAAGGGAAGTAGATAGGATGTTCCTTTATTAAGTTGAGTTTTGAATTCAATATTTGGAGGTACCCGATTTTTTTTTTTTGAAAATAGGGGTCATTCGGCATTAGAGAGCGCTCGGCATTTAGAGAGCGTTCGGCCTTAGAGAGCGCTCGACATTTAGGAGCATTCGGCATCGGTTCTGTTCGGCCTAAATTTCTATTCGGCCTTCTTTCTGTTCGGCCAAATTTCTACTCGGCCAAATTTCTGCTCGGCCTAATTTCTACTCGGCCAAATTTCTGTTCGGCCAAATTTCTGTTCGGCCTTCTTTCTGTTCGGCCAAATTTATGTTCGGCCAAATTTCTGTTCGGCCTTCTTTCTGTTCGGCCTAGAGGTATGGTCGGCATTCGGATGTATGGATCAGCCTGGAGTGTTCGCATACGCCTTTTCTTGAGCGATCGGCATACGCCGTTTTTGGAGTGTTCGGCTGAATTGCCTTTGGAGGAGGGTCGGCCTTTATTCAACTCGAGTGCAAACTTCAACGTCCAATCCTTAGATCTTGCGTACATCAGTGAATCTAATCCTTTCACATGAACACTTGATTAACTTACGGCTGTCAGCTTCCTTTAGATTTCTTTCAAATCTGAGTAGAATAGGAAGTTTTCTAGTAAACAACTGGATCTATCTCGCGAATATGGAAATCCACTAGTAGATGATGAGATCCAATCAAGCTGAGAAAATCAATTCTCAGTGAAAGCACCAAAATGTTAGCACCAAAATTGGTCACTAACACCCTTGAGTAGAGTTATGTAGGGAGATTAATGAAGAGAGTGAGTTAGAACTGAAAAATAGTGTAATTCAATGCAAGAAGAATAACAGAAACGAGAACACCAGATTTATAGTGGTTCGGCGTAATTGCCTACATCCACTTTGAGTTTAATCTTTATTGCTTTCTCAATTACTTGGATACAGATACAATCCGTAAATCAATCACTTGAATACAAGTGTGAATTAAAAAGAGGAGGAGAGTAAAGAAAATGGTAGAGTCTCCCCAGTGTTCCCTGGAAAAAAGGTCCATTTCACTGTGCCCCTGCCCCTCTATTTATAGACGAAGGTGGGTTGGACTTTCCTGGTGGGCCTAGTAGCTGAATAACTCGGTCCAAATGGAGTAAGCCTCGTGTGTCGACCCAAATAGGCCGAACGATCAAACGCCGAACCTTCATCTTTATGCCGAACGAAGTGAGGTCGGATGCTCTGCATGCCGCATGAGATTTGTGCCGAACGGTGCAAGGTGTTGAGTGAGGGGTGTAGGCCGAATGAGGCTGGTAATGCTGAACAGTCCAGGAATGCCGAGTGTAGCATGAATGCCGAGCGCTCTAGAAGTCGAACGCTCTTAAATACGATTTGATCCATACGTGCCGAACGTACCTTGTATGCCGAACGTTCATGGATGCCGAACATTCCTGGTATGCCGAACGTTCATGGATGCCGAACGTTCCTTGTATGCCGAACGTTCATGGATGCCGAACGTTCCTGGTATGCCGAACGTTCATGGATGCCGAACGTTCCTTGTATGCCGAACGTTCATGGATGCCGAACGTTCCTTGTATGCCGAACGTTCATGGATGCCGAACGTTCCTTGTATGCCGAACGTTCATGGATGCCGAACATTCTTTAGGTGCCGTTCGATATTCAATACCGAACGTCCCTTTATGCCGAACGTCCTTCCAATGGGCCTGACAACTTGCTAACACCTCCAGGCTCTTCTAGGTCAGAATCCTGTCTGGTGCTGATAATAGTGTCTCCCACTGTCGTTTTGTAACCGGGCCAAGATGCCGGTTAACAATCACAATCCCATTTAACGCAGGAAAAATGATCGATGGTCTTTCTAATGTGTTTCTTGATGATTTACCATCAAAGAAATTGGAGACATCGAAGAAGAAGAGTGGAGAGAAGGGGAGAAAGTTGGTACCAAATTCTTTGACCAACCTATCAAGAAATCTCATATGTCTCCTTCTTCTTGTCTTCCTTCCTCAGAAGTACTTTCCATCTCACCTCAGCAGTCCTTTCAAGGCCTAAGAATTTGCTTCTTGCCCTTACCCGAAGGTACCATCACTAATCTTGCTAAGAGGGTAAGGCGTATGCTTTGGATGGTTTATCCCACATCACCCTTTGCTCCACAATCTTATCTCATTTCTCTTCCATTTCCTACACTCTCCTTCCTCGAGTTTGCTATTGAGCTTGAAAGAATTTGGTCCTATATAAGCGCCTTCTTTCCTTTCCTTCCTTAATGATGATTTGTGTTGCAAATTCTTATATTGTTTATATCTGCTTTACAACAAACGGGGGCTTTGGCATCTGAGGCTGAAAAGGGGTCGTGGATCACCAATTTATCTACTACTTGGATCGCTAAGCTTGAGGTGCACCTTGTTATGGCAGCCTTTGAGAAAACCAGAGTAGACAAAGAGTTTATGGCTCAATGGGAGAAAGCAGAAAGGGCAGAAGGGGCGGCGAAGTTAGTGGGGGAGGCCTTGAAGTTGAAGGGTCGAGAGTTGGAATTGAAGGATAAAGAATTAGGGAGAAGGAGCTAGTGAAGTCTAAGGATAATCTCGAGCAAACTACCTATCAGATTCTTTTCAATACATACGTCACGATTAAGCGTCAACTTTTGCCGACCGCTTGGATGATACTACTACTAAGGTTTACCTCAGCTTCTTGGAGGGACTCTGCAAGAATCAAAGATGCCATAGCCTATTGTAAGGTCAAGTGGGCTAAGGAAATGGCCAAGGATAATTCTTTCCCTTTGCCTCCCAAGACACCTCGCTATAGTAGAATGACGAGAATGCACTTCATGCAATCAGTCGACCTTTTGTAAATAATTTCACTATTTCTTTTGTTTTGCAAACCTTTCAATATGTAATCAAATGAATTTATTTTTCGATTTTGTTATGATCAATTTCTTTTAATTGCCCTACTGTTTTGCTATTGCATTACAAATGCCCATGTTGTTTTCTTACTCTGTTCTTTATAGTCTTTTAAGGAAGTAACCTTACTAAACTCCTAATGGACTTCAAACTCAAATCGTAAATCGCCATTGTCTTTGTGAAATAGCGATTTGTAGGCGGGAGGAAGAGTTAGATGAGCCATTCATGCAACTTAGATGAGAAACACAAGGTAGCTTTAAAATATTGATCGAGTAGTTAAAGAAAAGGAAGCACTTAGTGATTTTGTGTAATGATCCGGATTTTCGAGCACTCCATATTTAAATACCTAAATTATTTAAATATATTTGAATCTTGGATTAAATGTTATTAAAATGATTTATTAAGCTTTTTAAACCCCCTTTTATATCATAACTAATGATGATAAACTTTTTTTTGAAAAATGTTTGAAAATATATATTCTTCGAAGAGAAATCGATAATGTGACCGAAAATTGGTTTATCGGTAAATAGCTTTTCGATCGATATAAGTTGTTTGAACTCTTGAGCACTTGCCTAATGATCAAATGAACACATTAGCAACTAATTAAAACGCATCTCTTAATAAATCTTGGAAGGTTCCAAAAGCTTCCTTTAGGATAAGAGATATCATCAGGGTAATACTATAATGGAATTAACATTAATGAGAAGTGACTTAAAAGAGAAGTGATGGGAGGTAAGCCTTTCATGGCATAAAGTTCTTTTGAGGGGGGGGGGGGGGTGAAAGCAAGCTTAAAGAGAACCATTTTCATCCTATAAAAGGAAGGGCACACTCTTATGAATAATTCACAAAATCACAAATGAAAAATCAATTTTCTTTAATGGTTTCTTCATCTTCTTCCTCTTTAAATGTTCTAAATGAAATAGGTTCAAATCAACTCCAAATCACTTCAAACTTAACCAAAAGCCTTAATACAATAATTGGACACCTTCCACCGTACCAAATTTGAAGAAGTGTATTCAAGCGCTCCCCTCATTCGATGGTCGTGAGCAAAGGAGTTCTTATTGCGCAGGGAACAAGTGAAAGCAATGAGGAAGGAGAAGGACGAAGGTGGTTGCAAGGCTGAGTTGGGCTTAGGTGCCTAGATCTTGGTTTTCTGTTAGATTAAAGGTGAGTTAGCACCTCACTTTGAATGGAAAATATAACGTATATATGTTATGTTTGATTGTGTTTATGTTGCCTGGATTATTTTTGACATATGTTAAAACATTGGTTTGAAGCCTTGCTTTAAAAGTAAGCGACACATGTGATCCATGTATATGAACTTGAATGAACTTGGAATGGATTTGAATGGACTTGTATAATGTAGACTAGACCTAGAATAAAGCACATAGGTTATAGGTGTACTTTAGTTTAGACTGGACTCGGATTTGAAAGTGCACTTATAGCGATAGTCGCTACAGATGCAGTTCAGGATTGCCTTGTTTTCAGCAATTTCTATGAAACTTTATAGAGAGATCCTTAGGGGAATTTTATTATATTTATAACGTTTTATATATGTGTTTATTTCTGTTAAAGGCTTGAATAGTAAAAAGTTAAGTAACATCTCGAAAAGTGGCTAAAACTTTACTTGTGCAAAACTGCCCCATTTAGCCTTGATTTTGGACTTTAAAAGTTTGAAAAGATATTTAAATTTAAGTATTTTGTTTCATTCCTTTTGCAAGTATTTACTAACTCATATTAAATTATTTCAAAAGTGGTTTGAGATATTCATGATTTTAAGAATTAGTTGTGAATTTTCAAGTTTAAAGGAAAATTGTAAAGTTGTATATTTCAAATAATATTTGGAGTAAATGTTTTAAAATCTATTATATGTATATGGTGTTTTAAAATCATTTTTAAGTATATATATTTTTTGGAAAATATGTTGACTATTTTGTCTTATGTAATAAACATCTTCTAAAATAGTTTGTTTAGTGTCTAGTTTTATTAATAAATTACTATACATATATATCGTTTTAAAAAGGGTTTTAAAGCACAAACAAAAGGTTACAAAAGGGTTATAATTACTTAATGGTAAAATGGTTAATTTTTAAATTACTTGCTTGAAAAGTAATTAACCACGCTTAACACTAAAAGCCGATGAAGTAAGCTTATCTATTTATGAGAGTTAAGATTGATATCGAGAAGGGACGGAGCAATAGAGCTCTAACCTTACAGTTTCCTACTTAGTTGAGGAATAGTTAAGTCAGAAAATGTCCAAAACATGTTAATTTCTTATTTGTTTGTGGAAATCATTAACACTATACTAAACACTAAAAGCTGAAGAGGTAGACTTATCTGTTTATGAGATTCAAGAATAAAGCATCTAGGCAATGCTTTGATGCATCCAGTACTCTAACTTACATGGCTTCACTCTTGAACGAGAAATAGTTAAGTTGGAAACTTGGAATGTTGAAAATAAGTTAAGCAATTGAATCGTGATTTATATAAGCAATTGTCTTTAGAACCCGATAGTTAACTAATTAAATACCGAACTTGTTTGAATATGAACTTTGATCATTAAACCAAATGTTTTCAAAGATAGAAACAGGTATAAGAATGGTTTTGGGTTTGTTGTGACAATGTGTTAAAGGGATTCATCTTTAACTCTTTTTGTTTGTACTTAGGGATGTAAATAGATCTTTAAAAGAAGGATTTAAAGATAAGCACAAGCAAAATGTTCTTGGGTTTGTAGTGACAATGTTTAAGTAATATTAGTCTTACACCTTTTGAATGGATTTGCGAAAGTACTTGGATCCTTAAAATGGATATTTTGAATGAAATTATAAGCACAAATTTTTTGAAAAAAGATAGAAAAAGTATAAGTTTATTATATAAAAGAAGTTTAATAATAAAGGAGTTTTTAATTAATAGAAGGATTAATTAAATAAAAGGTATTAAGTAGCTTAACCAAACTTTGTATGGGTTGATCGTTCTTTCTATGACTTGATAGTGTTTTGCATGTTCATTTGTTTATGGAAAGTATACTGGACTTCTTTTCCATTTACAAACATCTATCTTGTACTAGATAGTCGATTATTTGACTATTGAAATTGTCCAAATATAACTCTAGGAATATCTAGAAGAAAAATGGTAATTTTATTGTACTGTTATCTTCAATGGTGCAACTGTATGTATAAAATCGTGTGTTCTTCTAGGACAAATTATAAGGAAATCCATTCACTAAAACAGTTAGGAGGTGATCTTTACTCTTAGGTGTTGTCTGTTTATTTCCAAAAGAACCAGAGTTCAGTTTTTCGAAAATTAATCGATTGGTTTTGGAGCACCCAATAAGTGGGAAGAGTGTACTTATATGAGATGATTCGAACCTGTAACCACTTCAAATCCATATACGCGATCTATGTTCTGGAAGCGGTTGTGAAATGGAGTGTCATAGTTTTGAACTGTTTATCCTAAGGTTAAGTTCAAGGGAGAGGTCTATGTTAACATTTCAAATGATGCTATCGTGTGGGACTTACTATCTCGAGGTGTTCTCCAAAAGAGAGGACATCATTAGAATTCATCAAAAGACTTATGCGAGGAACCTATGTAGATAGTCGAGATCTATTAAAGATGCTCAAATCCATGTAGTGATTGATCCGTTCGAGATGGTGGAATCCAATTGGGGATTCGTGTGCTGTTTGAGTAATGAAGACTCATGGGAAAGATTTCTAACTTAGTCTTGACTTCTGGAATGATTAAACCAGAGAAGGATGTACAGTCTTAGGTCTAGCTTACCTATGAGGGTGTATTTACTCCATATCTAGAGTATACTTATCGGTATGTTGCACGCCTGTGTCATGACCCTATTTTTCGACGCCCAAAATCGATATCATTAGAATATAGATGACTTATCTTTATACAAAGAACGTAATTGTTTTACATATACATCATCAGAGTACAACATCAAACAAAAAAACAGCACTGGACAGTTATGATAACTTGTCCACATAGAAACTGATTATGCAGCAAACAATACACAGCGGATAATACATTAAATATGTGTAATACGTCTCGCCATCCATCTCGTCTCCAGAGCTTCACAGTATCCTTTCCTATATCTATAATACTCGGTCTGACTCGAGCATTATAGTAAAATAACACCGGAGTCACTATGGAAAACTAGCATGAAAAAATACACTTAATTGGATTATTAAAGTTTTCAAAATCCTTTGAAAATCAAAGGTATCTCGTAAGACCACGCGACAAATAAACATGTCGGGTTTTTACCTTATGACAAAACACTTTTTATAAGATCCGTCTGATATTATAATAAAGTCTATAGAAAGTAAAATAGAATCTAGCTGAAATTCTTGCATCTCACGTTTCAGCAATACTTGGGCACAATCAAAACCGTACAGGCGCTTATTGGAGATTGGATTCCATACAATTGCAGGGCTACTGTGGCACCGCCCGTCACAGTACGTGGTCTAGATCACCGTACCGAGGATCCACCCTGATCCTCTGCTACACAAGACCAGAGCTACCCCTTACTGGATAGTCTGAGTAAGATCACCCTGCGGTTGGGATCAGCAACCGTCCACACAGCCAAAATCAAAGGGACATCTAGACAGGGATGACCTTATCCTAATTGGTTGCTAGCCACTTAGCCTTGTTGCACCTCCCTTGTTTTAGCCATTCCCGGTTGATGAGGCCCAAGGCTATGCGTTACATTTTTAGCACATATTCACTTAGAATGCTCATCGTCCTCCTAACGATGTTCTAATAGCATTCATCCATACAGGTCCGTTCCGGGTCCGAATGGAACCGAAGACTCTACTCCTGCTACATCCATTTTGGAATCACCCTCAGGATTAGTAGCGATTAGCCTTTACACTTCACTACTCCATCTTCGACTCCAAGCTCTTGTCTTCCTCACGAAAACATTCAAACCAGATCGAGGTGGTTTTCGGGAAATTAATCCCGATCTCGGTCTCTTCGAAACGATCAACGCATTGGCCAATATTGATAGTTGATTATTTAACTATCGAATAACATCCACAAACAACCATTAGGGGTTAATAATTTCCCAAATTATTTATTTCAAATTATCTTTGCAAGATATTTTTCCACACTTCAAACCTTTGAAAATAGTTTTCAAATCACTTTTCCCTCGCGGAATAAATTTCCACCCAATTGTTTTATTTATAGTGAAAATCACTAAGCCTTAATGCTTTAGATTTTAAAATAATTTAAATCACTTTATCCAAAAATATATACTTGAATACATTAAAAATAAAAACTATTTAAACACTTCATTTAAAATATTAGTTATGAAATCTTATAAAATTTCTCATGTAAAACTTAAGCCAAAACTAAATTTAAAATAAAAGTTATTCTATAAGGTATAAATATTAAATAATTGTCTTCTAAATCATAATACTAGTTAACCCTTTTTAAAATAATTTACTTAATAAATATTTACTTTCAAAAATTTTAAACAACTTAAATAATAAATTTCTTAAAAAAATTATTTTTTAAACAACTTTAAAACTTTTAACTTCTACTGAAAAATCTGCTTTGAAAATATACTTCACTTTTTCAGGAAAATACACTTCCCATTCCAATATAGTCCATCTAATCCTTTATAAATCCTGCTCGATTTATCCCAATTAATTTGCGTCCCAATCCCGTAAATTTCCTTTAACACTTTAAAAATAAAACCACTTTTTATTTTTAAAACACATTTCCCATCTCCTTTTAAGTTCCCACCATGAATTATACTTTCAAATTTATCCACTGATAAATATTTCGCTTAATTTATAAACTCAGTTTATGAATTTCACAATCTCATTCTCCTTTAATCACAGTTTCAACACTTAGTCAGTTTTCAAATCGATTTCCAAAATCAACTCCATCTTAAAATTATTCCTTTATTATGCAAATTAATTTTAAAACCCATCAATTCGATTTTCACTCCTTTATTTAGATTTAAGAATATTATTTAAATCTGAAATATCCATTTCATACTTTTCCAAATTCAATCTTTAGTTTACCCAATTTCACTATAATAATTTTACTTAAAAAACTCCCTTTCTATTTTCCTTTAAAAATCCTACTTTCATATATTTGATATCTTAAAATACCCAAATATATTCAGCCAAACATAACATTCAACAATTTCAATTACCAATGTAATCTATCATAGATTATCAAATAAATCATATCACAGAATATACAAACAAGTTTCAATATTTTGAGGAATCCAGTTGGATCCCTCCAACCTGTTTTCCTGCATCCACAGATGTTAGCACAATATAAAAATACCAATCCCACTTCGAGGGGGATATCACGGTATAAAGGGTCATCCGCTATTATGCGGGGCGCATAAGGTCTCATCCGCTATATAATGCGGGAATATCAATCACTCCAATATATATATATATATATATATATATATATATATATATATATATAGACACACACACACACTACTATATATAATATCACATCCAGACGGATAATAAATCATCAATTCAAGCAATCAATCTAATAATTTAAATTTAAACTATTTGAATTAACTGAAATCCAAATGAGTGAGATTAACTCACCTTTGTTTTTTTTTGCAATCCACCTCAATCTTGACTTGGCTTCACGATTGGAGACCTTGCACAAGATTATATGATTTATTAATATTTGAACTAATTCGAACAATAAATTTTCATTAGATAAATTTAATTAAGTAATGATTTTATTTTAAACTAATAATTTTAATTTAAAACAAATTTTCCTATAATAAATAAATTTTAAATTACTAAAATAATTAAATAATTTAATCTCCATAATACATTATTTTAAAATGAAGGAATAAGTGAAGAGATGTATATATGTATATTTATTTTATTTTATTTTCCTTTGAAACTACATATACTAAAAATAATTAATAGAGACAAATTTTTTATATATAACTCTGCAATATTTACAATTCCTATATTTCCCAAAATCTTATGCATATACATTATACTCCAAGAAGATAAAATTCCTTTCAACAATATATATTAATTTAAAAACAATATTGTTTTACATAGCCTACTGTAAATTATTTATATACTTCGTTTTTTTCTCTGAAATTAAAAAAACAATAATCTCTTTTACTATAAAAAATACTTTCTTCCTTAATGTATGTATTTTTAAAATAAAAATAAAAATCTGGTTTCAAATTACCTCCTCTGTATACACACACATACACACATGTGTTCAACTATTATGTTTTCTGTAAAATTATATATATATATATATATATATATATATATAAAGAATTCGAATAAAATAAAATAAAACCAATAGAAGCCATACCCAATCCTAGATTGTCGAGCCTCCCCATCAAGGACCGCGACCCTCAACTAGCTGTCACAAGCGAACTCGAGTTCATCTAATCCTATTGCGAACTCCACATCTCAAGGTAGTCGTGATTTCCCCCCAATCCCAAGCTCGAATGCGACTTTGCCTTTTCCAAACCGTGCTCCTCTCGTTGAACGCGACATTGCCACCTCCATTGACCAGCCGCCGCATGGTGCCATTCCTCTTCATGAACTCAAGCTTGCGGCAAATATCGCGATGCATATTTTTTTTATGAATCGAATTCGAGAATGGCTGAAGGAAAGGGAAAGAAGTGATTTTGATTTCATTCACAGCTGATTTTTTTAAAGAAGACGCATGCTTTAAATTTCTTTGCGTGCTTGAAAAATGGAGGAGATGCAGATTTTTGCGTAGACAGGTGTTGGAATGAGTAGATATAGTGATACAAAAAAAACTGATGTGAATAAATTTTGACTAGTCAACTCATATATATATATATATATATTATTTAAATTTAAATTTGAATCGTCTCGAAATCACCACTCAAAATTTTGGCTTCCTATCGAGGCGTGATGCTAGGCGTTTATAATGTTATACCCATATTTTGAACGTAATGGAAAAGGTTTCGAGTCGTAATCCGATCGTATGAAGAAGGTAGCTTTTGACCCAGTTATTATATTGGAATTTCGATATAGATTTCAGCACGTTTATCTACCGTACGATCGCACGACAACTCCAAACACTATGAAATTTGAAATCCAATAATAATACACTATTACGGATCCAATGGAACTAGTTTCGTCGAATTTTGAGACTGTGCTCCGGAAGGCTATTTTTAAATATCGATTTAAACGATATATTTTTGGAAACTGAAAAAATCACCTTTAAATTCAATTTCATCACTTCTATTATCTTCAATATCATCATTATAAATTTTATAAGCCTTTAAAATATTTTTAACTAGCTTGAAACTTTAGATTCCCTATTTTACCCAGTTTCCAATTGTTAAATTCACTATTTAAATTATCCAAAAAACAGTAATATTCGAAATTAAAGTTTATAATTTAAAATTTTAATATAAAAATCAATTTAATATTCCAATTTTAAATATCTAAAAATTCCGGGTCGTCACATTCCTCCCCCCTTAAAAGAATTTTATCCTCGAAATTACTTGTTAAGAAGAATGGTCCATAACCCGTTAACTATTTCCCAATCTAAATAATTCAACAACTTACCAACCATCTTTTTATAAAAGATCCATTATCATTCTTACTAACTTCCCAAACTCTTCCATAGTTTCCAAACAACATCACTTACTTAACCATTTCAAATTTTAATTTAAAACCAAATTTTAAATTATCAAAATTTCTCAAAATTTTTCTAACTCTCTAAATTTTTGAAAAATTTCGCCAGCGTCTCCTTTGTGCGGCTTGATACGGGCACCCAAATTTCAAAAGAAAACAAAAGCCAAGTGGCTAAATCAGAAAACCATCAAATTTCATAAGACAATTAAATACATACCTTTTAGTCGGGCAATTCATAATTATCTTCTGAAATCAAAGACACCAATTTCCTTTCCTCTCAAAACAACTGTATATCCTATTTAGCAATAATATCCAATCACAACATTCAAAATCATTTTATACATTTCTTTTTAAAATTTTCAATGTCAATTTCATTCAAGCACGTACGATGTACATATATCATCCGTATGCAATATCAAATTCGATCACTCACTCGATCACACAATTTCACTTCCGACTGTATCGTTCACTCGACTCCCTAGTGCGGACTCAGATCTGGTTTCTTGATCAGAAAACGTCATTCTCCTTGCATAGTCACAACTATGATAGCGAATTTCAGAATCAATCAAAAATCCATATCCAGGGTTCGCCATCGAAAATCGAGTGAAAAATCCCAACTCGGATCGATTTAACTATCTCGAAATTGTATGCTCGAATTTGGATCAAATCAATATGCAAATAAAATAATATACGTACATCCTACGTATAAATTTTCAATTGATTGTTATTTTATTTCAATTTCCGTTTTATTCATATTCATTTTGATTTCTATCCACTTATTCACAATTTTCCCAATACCAAATTTTACTTAAGAATTTCACCACTACTTCTTAAATTCAGTTTAAATATTTTACACACTTAAATATTTATTTTTCACTACACTACTTAAACTTTCACATTTTTTTCATTTAACTTAAATTTTCAATTCCATTCCGAATTCAATTAACCTTTCATTTTAAATATTGAATTCTATTCATCTCATCTTAAACATATTTAATTAACCAATCCTTAAATTAGTTCCACTTACTAATTTATTTTAAATCTCAAACAATTTTAATTTCCAAACTTTTATTATTTTAGTTCACTTCGAACCAATTTCCTGATTCCACTTTACTTACAAATTTTAAATTAAATATCACTTCAATACTCAATTTCAACTCATTTTCTCATTCACAAATTTATTTTAACTAACAAAATTTTATTTTTATTTCAATAACCATTCCATTTATTTTATTTAGACTTTTCCTCAAATTCATTTTTATTTAAGTTAATTTAGTTATATTCCAATTCAATTCAAATTTTTAACTCCTATAAGTTTTCCTCTTATTTAAATTCCATTTGCTAACTTTTTTAATCCACTTCACATAATTGGCTTACATTCTAACTTATTTCGTTTTCTTACTTACTTCAAATTTTTAACTCATCTTCAAGTTAGATTTTTCTATTATAGAAAATTTCAAATTTTATTAGTTATCAAATCTATTTATATTTCCTTAAATATTTTAAATAAGACCCTAGAGTCTTTTAAACAATTACTCAACATTTCAAAACCATTTTTGAAATCAATTATATACATAGTTCATTTGCATATCAAATTATCCTTTGAATTTCAAAACCAAACCCAGTTTTGCAAACAAATCCCAATTCAAAACGTTTTGGCAGCAATTCCTCTCCTAGAAACTCGCAAATGAACACCGATGATGCCGCGATCATCATCGGAATTATTTCCCAGCGACCGAAAAGAGTTTAGTGCTTTTATCCCTTCAAAACATTTTTCAAATATTTTAAAATTCCAAATCTCACCATATTTCATATCCAATTCAAAAATATTTCCCAAATAACATCACTATTATTTCTCCAAAACCTTTGAAAATCATTTCAAACTCAAAGGAATTTAATTTCCAAAATTTTTGAATTTCAGAACTTTTCAAATCTTATTCAAATATCACTCTGGATTTTATTCTATTTCAAATTACAAATCACATTTATAATTCTTACAAATCCCATTCTGCTATTTGAATTTATTTCCTTAACCTTGGTTATAATTTCAATTCCTATTTTAAATTTCTACACAACAATGATAATAGTTTAATATTATCATTCCTTAACAACCAAGCATCCATATACTATATTCATTTACAAAAATTATTTATTTTATAAAAACAAATAATTTGGTCAAAATTATTTATTTTACCTACTTTTAAAAACAATATTGTGTCGGTTTGCCTAGTTTAAGAGTTTAGAAATCCCTATCGATACAGTTGTCCAGACTACACCGACCCGAAATTATAAACACTCAACCGATAAATCAACACAATATAATTTTTTTTATATTCACTAACAAATACACACTCATATCTATTAATACACTGAAACTCATTCTAGAGTACTAACGACTCTATCTTTAATGAGTAATCCCTACCAGAGCCAAGGTTCTCGCTTAACTTTCAGCTCTGATACCAAATGTCACGACCTAATTTTTCAAAGCTCGAAATCAACATCAACACATCCACTGTATTAAATGCTGAACAATCAAATGCCAAAAAAACAGTCCGTAAGGGGAAGAAGAAGGAGGTAGAAGAAGAAATAGAAAACAATATCAGAATCTCACAACGCAGCGGAACAATATATAATAGATAAATGACCGATCTTTATGCAAAGAACTGTAATTGTTTTATATATACATCATCAGAGTACAACGTCAAACAAAAACATAGCACTAGACAGTTATGATAACTTGTCCACATAGAAACTGATTATGCAGCAAACAATACACAGCGGATAATACATCAAATACGTGTGATACATCTCGCCATCCAGCTCGTCTCCAGAGCTTCACAGTATCCTTTCCTATATCTATAATACTCGGTCTGACCTGAGCATTATAGTAAAATAACACCCGAGTCAGTATGGAAAACCAGCGTGAGAAAACACACTTAATTGGATTATTAAAGTTTTCAAAATCCTTTGAAAATCAAAGGTATCTCGTTAGACCACGCCACAAATAAACATGCCGGGTTTTTACCTTATGATAACCAAAAATACTTTTTATCAAATCCGTTTATATTATAATAGTGTCTATAGAAGGTAAAACAGAATCTAGCGGAAATGCTTACATCTCACGTTTCAGCAATAGTTGGGCACAATCAAAACCATACAGGCGCTTATTGGTGAATGGATTCCATACAATGACAGGGCTACTGGGGTACTGCCCGTCATAGTACGTGGTCTAGATCACCGTACCGAGGATCCAACCTGATTCCCTGCTACACAAGACCGAAGCCACCCTTTACTGGATAGTCCGAATAAGATCACCCCGCGGTTGGGATCAGCAACCGCCCACACAGCCGAAATCAAAGGGACATCTAGACAGGGATGACCTCACCCTAATTGGTTGCTAGCCACTTAGCCTTGCTGCACCTCCCCTGTTTTAGCCATTTTTGGTTGATGAGGCCCTAGGCTATGCATTACCTTTTTAGACATATTCACTTAGAATGCTCATCGTCCTCCTGATGTTGTTCCGATAGCATTTATCCATATAAGTCCATTCCGGGTCCGAACGGAACCGAAGGCTCTACTCCTACTACATCCATTTTGGAATCACCCCCAGGACTAGTAGCGATTAGCCCTTACACTTCACTACTCCATCTTTGAATCAAAGCTCTTATCTTCCATATGAAAACATTCAAAACGGATGAAGTGGTTTTCGGGAAATTAATCTCGATCCCGGTCTCTTCGAAACAATCAGCGCATTGGCCAATATTAATAGTCGGTTATTTAACTATCAAATAACATCCACAAACAACCATTAGGGCTTAATAATTTCCTAAAACAAATTATCTTCGCAAGATATTTTTCCACACTTCAACCCTTTGAAAATAGTTTTCAATCACTTTTCCCTCACGGAATAAATTACCATCCAATTGTTTTATTTCTACTGAAAATCACCAAGCCTTTATACTTTAGATTTTAAAATAATTTAAATCACTTTATCCAAAATTATATACTTTAGAACATTAAAAATAAACACTGCTTAAATACTTTATTTAAAATATTAGTTATGAAATCTTATAATAATTTCTCATGTAAAACTTAAGTCAAAACTAAATTTAAAATAAAAGTTATTCTATAAGGTATAAATATTAAATAATTAACTTTTAAATCATAATACTAGTTAACGCTTTTTAAAATAATTTACTTATATAATTAACTTAATAAATATTTACTTTCAAAAATTTTAAACAACTTAAATAATAGATTTCTCAAAAACATTCTTTTTTGAACAACTTTAAAACTTTTAACTTCTACTTAAAAATCTGCTTTGAAAACATACTTGGCTTTTTCAGAAAAATACACTTCCCATTCCAATATAGTCCATCTAATCCTTTATAAATCCTGCTCGATTTATCCCCATTAATTTACGTCCCAATCCCGTAAATTTCCTTTAACACTTTAAAAATAAAACCACTTTTTATTTTTAAAACACATTTCCCATCTCCTTGTAAATTCCCACCATGAATTATACTTTCAAATTTATCCACTGATAAATATTTCGCTTAATTTATAAACCCAGTTTATAGATTTCACAATCTCATTCCCCTTTGCTCACAGTTTCAACACTTAATCAGTTTTCAAATCGATTTCCAAAACCAACTCCGTTTTAAAATAATTCCTTTACTTATCCAAATTTATTTTAAAACCCATTAATTCCATATTCAATCCTTTATTTAGATTTAAAAATATTATTTAAATCTAAAATATCCATTTCATACTTTTCCAAATTCAATCTTTAGTTTACCCAATTTCACTATAATTATTTTACTTTAAAAAAACTCCCATTTAATTTTCCTTTAAAAATCCCACTTTCATATATTTGATAGCTTAAAGTACCCAAATATATTCAGCCAAACATAACATTCAACAATTTCAATTACAAATGTAATCTATTACAGATTATCTAATAAACCATATCATAGAATATAAAAGCAAGTTTCAATATTTTGAGGAATCCAGTTGGATCCCTCCAACCTGTTTCCCTGCATTCACAGATATTAGCACAATATAGAAATACCAATCCCACTTCAAGGGGGATATCGCGGTATAAAGGGTCATCCACTTCTGTACGGGGCGCATAGGGTCTCTTCCGCTATATAATGCGGAAATATCAATCACTCCAATACACACACACTATTATATATAACGTCCAAACAGATAATAAATCATCAATTTAAGCAATCAATCTAATAATTTAAATTTAAACTATTTAAATTAACGGAAATCCAAATGAGTGAGATTAACACACCTTTGTTTTTTGTTTGCAATCCACCTCAATCTTGACTTGGCTTCACGATTTAAGACCTTGTACAAGATTATATGATTTATTAATATTTGAATTAATTCGAACAATAAATTTTCATTTGATAAATTTAATTAAATAATGATTTTATTTTAAACTAATAATTTTAATTTAAAACAAATTTTCCTATAATAAATAAATTTTAAGTTACTAAAATAATTAAATAAGTTATTCTCCATAATACATTATTTTAAAATAAAGGAATAAGTGAAGAGATGTATATATGTATATTTATTTTATTTTATTTTCCTTTGAAACCACATATACTAAAAATAATTTATAGAGATAAAAACAAATTTTATATAAAGTCTCCAATATTTACAATTCCTATATTTCCCAAAATCTTATGCATATACATTATACTCTAAGAAGATAAAATTCCTTTCAATACTATATATTAATTTAAAAACAATATTGTTTTACATAGCCTACTATAAGTTATTTATATACTTCTTTTTTTCTCTGAAATTAAAAAAACAGTAATCTCTTTTACTGTAAAAAATTTTCTTCCTTAATGTATGTATTTGTAAAAATAAAAATAAAAATCTGGTTTCTAAATTCCTCCTCTATATATATGTATATATATACACACATATGTTCAACTATTATGTTTTCTGTAAAATTATATATATATATATTTATATATAAAAATAGAATTCTAATAAAATAAAATAAGACCAATAGAAGCCTTACCCAATCCCAAATCGCCGAGCCTCCCCATCAAAGACCGCGACCCTCAACTAGCTGTCGCAAGCGAACTCGACTTCGCCTAATCCTACCGTGAACTCCACATCACAAGGTAGTCGCGATTTCCCCCCAATCCCAAGCTCGAATGCGACTACACCTTTTCCAAACCGTGCTCCTCTAGTTGAACGCGATGTCGCCACCTCCATTGACCAGCTGCCGCAGCACGGTGCCCTTCCTCTTCGCGAACTCAAGCTCACGGAAAATATCGTGATGCATATTTTTTTTAATGAATCGAATTCGGGAATGGCTGAAGGAAAGGGAAAGAAGTGATTTGGATTTCGTTCACAGCTGATTTTTTTTAAAGAAGACGCGTGCTTCAAATTTCTTTACGTGCTTGGCAATTGAAGAAAATGCAGATTTTTGCGTAGACGGGCGTTGGAATGAGTAAGATATAGTAATACATAAAAAACTAATGTGAATAAATTTTGACTAGTCAACTTATATATATATATATTATTTCAATTTGAATTTGAATCATCTCGAAATCACCACCCAAAATTTTGACTTCCTATCGAGGGATTCCGCTAGGCGTTTATAATGTTATACCCATATTTCTAATGCAATGGAAAAGGTTTCGAGTCCTAATTCGACCGTATGAAGAAGATAGCTTTTGACCCAGTTATTATATTGAAATTTCGATACAGATTTTAGCACGTTTATCTACCGTACGATCACACGACAACTCTAAACACTATGAAATTTGAAATCCGATAATAATACTATTACAGATCCAATGGAGCTGGTTTTGTCGAATTCCGAGACTGTGCCCTGGGAGGCTATTTTTAAATATCGATTTAAACGATATATTTTTGAAAACTGAACAAATTACCTTTAAATTCAATTTCATCACTTCTATTATCTTTAATATCATCATTTTAAATTTTATAGGCCTTTAAAATATTTTTAGCTAGCTTGATACTTCAGATTCCCTATTTTACCCATTTCCAATTATTAAATTCACTATTTAAATTATCCAATAAACAGTGATATTCAAAATTCAAGTTTATAATTTAGCTTTTAAATAGTTAAAATCAATTAAATATTCCAATTTCAAATATCCAAAAATTCCAGGTTGTCACAACGGGAGTTGTTGATACTTGGTGCTATGCAATTCCTTGTTGGACCAGTTGTATTTAACTTAGAGTATATCCTATCTAAAGATATAGGATGCTCGAAAGGAAGTCTCTAATCCTTATCATGGAGATTTGCTTCAGTTTACTGGAAGCATCTCCACGGAAAACAATCCATATATGAATGTGCCTTAGTGGTATTGATTGTATACCTATTATTGTTGTAGCATTCACACTTCAGCTATTTGATATGATATATGTGTTACACGCTAAACATTATCTATTATATCATTTTATGCTAGACTTAATGAATGGTTGGTTTCGTTTGAGGAGGAAACCATTATGGTAATCCAAACGATCGCAATAGTTGCTATTACTAGTCACCTATTTCTTGAGATTCTCACGTTGGTTTACCAGACTGATTCAGGTGTTATTTTCTTATAATACTCGGGCCAGCCCATTGTATATTTCCAGATTTAGCTATGGATGCTTTAGAACTTATAGAGCCAAGCTGGATGATTACCTACCATAGCATCTATTTTTATTGCATTACTATTGTATCATTAGCATTTGTAAGGATAAGTTACAACTGTCCAGGCTGATTATGGTGACTCTAAAATACTTTAAATCTTAGAATGACAGTTTATACTGTCTTTTGATATTATATATTACCATTTCATTGTGAGATTCTGATGTTGTACTCTCCTCTTCCTTATTATATTTCCTTTTCTTTTATTTCACTCCAATAATTCGTCTTTCTGATACTTGAGCGCTCGGCACGTGAATACTGTAGATATATTAGTGTCGACATTTAGGGGGTCGAAAAGATGAGCCATTACACTTGGTATATGAGCTGAAGGTAAAGTGAAAACCTTGGCTTTGGTTGGGTATGACTCATTAAGAAATAGGGTAATGGAATGCCCTAGCATGATTTATGTGTAACATATGAGATTATATTTGTTAGTGTTATAAAAATGTTTTATATTGTGTTAATTGGTCTAAAGAGTAGTTTAAGAATTCTGAATGATGCGCCCGGTCAACGTTATCGATAGGGGCTTCTAAACACTTGAACAAGGAAAACCGACATAGTATTATTTTGGAAATGGGTAAACGAAATAATTTTACCTAGGCTTATATTTATATATAAAAGAATAATTTCTAAAAATCCCATTTGTTATTTATAGCATGTTTATTTGTTAGGAAATGATAATATTCAATTATGTTCATTTATTGTTTGGTTAGTTTTGTTCGACCAGTTTATGAGCATTTACTATAGTTGTTGATTTATAAGAAATTTACCTTTTACAGCATGGGTTGTGTAGATAGTAATTTTTGGGAACATTAAATACGAATACGTTGTGAATTAAGTCAGGTTTGATTATAAGGCGTTCAATGATAATGCTGGTTTAAAATTGAATTTTAATAAGAGTATTTATTATAATCTAAATAAAGATATACATTTGTGAAATGATTTAGATAAGGAAGAAACTTTATATAAACATGGTTTATAAACAAAAATGATTTAAATGGAGAGTTTAAGAACTTAAATCTCAGTATCGTTGAAAATATTTTTCAAGATTTATAAAAACATAATTGAAGTATTATTTGAAAGTAAGTATTTGGGAATTGAAATTGAGATCATAGTACTTAGTAACATTTACGAAGTATTTGATACCAATTTGAAATGATTTTGGTTTAGATACCAAAAATATGGTTTAGATGTACTGAACTCACTCTTGTCACTTAAAAATAATAATGACTTCAACATCATCAACATTCATTTCAGGGTTTCTAAATATGGGATGTAAAAATGTTGTTTTGGTAAAATAGATTTTGATTTAATCACAAAGTATGATTTGATATACAAAAGGTATATGTGTATATATAATTTCAGGTGATTGGAAATGAAAATCGATGTTTAGTTCTAAAGTCTTCATATTAAGTTATTTCATGAACACATGTAGCATATGCATTAGGAAAGTATGGACGTTCATCATGAAATGGTATATCATTTGGTAGTTTTCATTTGTTAAAATGAAATGGGAGTTTCAACAATTTTGGATGGTCAGGACCTTCCAAATTGTTATAGAACTTATAGTTAAGTGTTTTAAAAAATATAAAGTTGAGTTTATATAATGCTTGAATTGAGAAGATAACAAGTTAAAACAAGTTCTAAATTTGTTAAACATACTTATTACAAATATGATGTTTTTGTTTATACTCCTAGGATGTAAAGGAGTATTATATGAGTATGAACTTAAGTTATAAAATGTTGGTAAACTTGAAGTTATGGTTTTTAAAATGATGCATAAATGATTTAGTGCTGAAGAGATATGCTATTAGGGTAAAAGAATGCGACATAGGATATTAGATAGTTATGAAACCAATAAGATAAATATGTAAGTTGCACGTAAGTCATTTGTTTGTATGATTGTTCTTGATCCAGTATTCAAGTACATGTTTTCGAGGTGGTTTACATCGATCCAAACAAGGATTTTTTCCTGGATTCTTGACGACAAAAACTTGATATAGATTTTGGATAAGATCCTAAATTTTTCTATCATAGTATATGACTATGTAAGGGGAACGAAGGTTTGTAATCAAGGAAATAGATCGATGTCCGCACAAGGAAGGTCAACTAATCCAGACTAGTTTGGTAGTGAAATCTATGTAATTGAGCAAGTGATCGGGTTGATATTGCATACGGACGACACATGTACATCGTACGGGCTTTGGTATAATTGAATATTATATTTTGTTGGCTTATGGAGAGTTTAGGTGATGATTCTTTGATTTTTTATGAGCTAGCATGAATAATCGTCTAAGTAATAACCTTAAGCTATTGAGTGTATGGCACGCGTAGTAGGCTGTTTATCATCCTTGTGCGATGAGAGGATTTTTAAAATTGGGCAAACTATGAGCTTCGTTTACTTATGATTGTGATACTATTAATTTTTGATGGGTTATTGTTTCTTTGATTTCTCATGTTGGGATTTCGAGGACGAAATATTCTAAGTGAGGGGAATGTAATGACCTGGAATTTCGGACGCTCTATATTTAAATATCTGAATTATTTGAATGTTTTAATATTGGATTAGATGTTATTAAAATGATTTAATAAGCCGTTAACCCTCTTTTAAATCATAATAAACGATGATAAACCTGTTTTGGAAATATGTTTACAAAAATATATTCTTCGAAGAGAAATCTACAATGTGACCGAAATCAGTTTATTAGTAAACAGCTTTTTGATCGATATAAGTTGTTCGAACACTTGTGCACTTGTCTAATGATCAAATGAACACATTAGCAACTAAATAACACACACACCTCTTCATAAAGCTTGGAAGGTTCTATAAGCTACTTTTAGGATTAGAGGTATTATCATGGTAAAGGTACAATGGTAATTAGCATAAAGAAGACGTGACTTAAAGGAGAAGTGATTGGAGGTATGGCTTTAATGACATGAAGGGGATGAATGCAAGCTTAAAGAACACCATTTTCATCCTATAAAAGAATGGGCATACCCTTAGGAATAAACCATAAAATCAAAAATGAAAAATCAAGCATCTTTAATGGCTTCTTTGTCTTCTTCCTCTTTAAATGTTCTAAAGGAAATAGTTGTAAATCAACTCCAAATTACTTCAAACTTTTCCACAAGCCTTAGTACCATATTAGAACACCTTACACTATGCCAAAATTTGAAGAATTGAATCCATTCCCTCCCCTCATACAATGGCCGTGAGCAAAGGAGGCATTATTTCCTAGGAACAAGTGAAAGTAATGAGGAAGGAGGAGGAGGAAGGTTGGTTGCAAGGTGGGCTTGGGCGCTTAGATCTTGGTTGCTCTTTGGATTAAAAGTGAGTTAACACCTCACTTTGGATGGAAAATATAACATATATATGTGTGTTTGATTGTGTTTATGTTGTCTGAATTCTTGTTGACATATGTTAAAACATTAGTTTGAATTCTTGCTTTGAAAGTAAGTGATACTTGTGATCCATGTATATGAACTTGAACGAACTTGGAATGGACTTGAATAGACTTGTATGACATATGACTAGACCCTGAACAAAGTATATATGTTAATAGGCGGACTTTGGTTTAGATTGGACTGGTTTGAAAGTGCACATATAGCGATAGTCACTATAGATGCAGTTCGGGATTGCCTTGTTTTCAAAAATTTCTATTAAACTTTACAGAGTGATCCTTAGGGATTTCTCATAATATTTATAATTTTTTATATGTATGTTGCCATTAAAGGCTTGAGTAGCAAAAAGTTAAGTAACATCTTGAAAAGTGGCCAAAACTTCACTTGTGCAAAACTGCCCCATTTAGCCTTAATTTTGGACTTTGAAGGTTTGAAAAGATATTTAAATTTAAATATTTTGTATCATTCTTTGTAATAGTGTTTACTAACTCATATTAGAGTACTTTAAAGGTGGTTTGAGATATTTATGATTTTTTAAGAATTATTTGTGAATTTTTAACGGAGAGATATTTTGTTAAAATATATAGAGAACATGTTCTTTTCAAGTTTTAAGGAAAATTGTAAAGTTGTATATTTCAAGTAATACTTGAAGTAAATGTTTTAAAACTTACCATAAGTATTGTGAGGTATTTTAAAAGCATTTTTAAGTATATATAGTTTTTAGAAAATATGTTGACTATTTTATATCTTATGTAACAAAGATCTTCTAAAAAGGTTTATTTAATACCTAGTTTTATAAATAAATTACTATACATATATATCATTTAAAAAGGGTTAGAAATTATAAACAAAAGGTTTTGAAAGGGGTTAGAATTGCTTAATGGTCAAATGGTTAATTGTTTCATTGCTTGTTTGAAAAGTAATTAACTATGCTTAACATTAAACGCCGACGAAGTAGACTTATCTATTCTTGAGAGTTAGGATTGATGTCGAGCAGGGATAAAGAAATCGAGCTCCAACCTACCGGTTTCCCTCTTGATCGAGGAACAGTTAAGTCAGAAAATGTCGAAAACATGTTAATCATGTTGATTTCTTATTTTTTTTATGGAAATCATTAATACTATACTTAACACTAAAAACCGACGAGGTAGACTATTCTATTTATGAGATTCAAGAATGAACTGTCTAAGCAAGGCTTTGATGCAACCAATGCTTTAACTTACCTGGCTTCGCTCTTGAATGAGGAATAATTAAGTTGGAATAGGAATACAATCGATGCCGCTAAGGCATGTTTATATATGGATTATTTTCCATGGAGATGCCTCTTGTAAACTGAAGATCTATCCATGACAAGGATAAAAAACTTCCTTCCCAGCATCGTATATCTGTAGATAGGATATAATCTAAGGCAAACACAACCGGCCCAACGATGAACTGCGTTGCACTAAGTATCAATAAATCATGTGCGCAACATATCAATAATCATACTCTAGATATGGAGTTGATATACCCTCATAGGTAAGCTAAACCCGAGACTGTGCATAATTCTCTGGTTTTAGTCATTTTCAATGTCAAAGCTATGTTCGGCATCTTTCAGATGAGTCTTATCACCCGAACAACACACGAATCCCCAATTGGATTGCATCATCTCGAACATATCACGAATCACTACATGGATTGGAGCATCTCAAATAGATCTCAAAGCTCCACAAAGCTTCCCTGCATAAGTCTTCTAACAAATGTTAACGTTGTGCTCTCTCTTGGAGTACTCCTCAAGATAGACAGTCCCACATGATAGTGTCGTTCGAAATGTTAACGCTTACCTCTCCCTTGGACTTAACCTTAGGATAGACAGTTCAACTCTATAAAATTCCACTTCACAATCACTTCCAGAACATAGATTGCGTATATGGTTTTGAAGTGGTTATGGGTTCGAGTCATCTCATATAAGAACACTCTTCTGACTTGCTGGATGCTTCAAAACCAATCGATGAATTTCTGGTAAACTAAACTCCGGATCTGGAAATAAATAGACAATACATAAGAGTGGAGATCACTTCCTAACCGTTTAAGCGAATGGATTTCCTTATCATTTGTCCTAGAATAACGCACGAGTTTATACATATATTATAGCATTACCGACGATAACTTTACCATATAATTCTCGTTTTTCTTTTAGATATTCCCAAAGTTATATCTAGTCAAAAACGATAGTCAACTAAACGATTATCTGGTGCAAGGTAGATGTTTATAAATAGAATCCAAGTCTAGTATACTTTCCATAAATAAGTGAACATTCAAAACACTATTATGTTATACAAAGCATGATCAAGCCACACAAAGTTAGGTTAAGCTACTTAATCCCTTCTACCTTATTAATCCTTTTATTAATTAAAAACCCCTTTATTAGTAAACTTCTTTTATCTAATAGACATATACTTTTTCTATCTCTTTTCAAAAGATTCCATACTTATAATTTCCATCAAAATATTCATTTTAAGGATCTAAGTACTTTCACGGATCCATTCGAAAGGTTTAAGACAAATATTACTCAAACATTGTCTCTACAAACCCAAGACCATTTTGCTTATGCTTATCTTTAGTTTATTCTTTTAAAGATCTATTTACGTCCCTAAATATATTAAAAAGGGTTAAAGATGAATTTTATTAACATGCTATCATAAAAAAAACCAAACTATTCTTATACTTATTTCTATCTTTGAAAACATTCGTTTAAAAATCTAAGTTTATATTTCGACAATTCATTATTTTACTAGTTAATTATCAAGTTCTAAAGACGATTGCTTATAGAAATTATGATTCATACGCTTAACACATATCTGACAATTATTAGTGTGGCTTTCACGTGGCAGCTATTTGATATGATTTATGTACTACACACTAGACATTATCTATGATATCATTGTATGTTAAACAAAATGAATGATTGCTTTCATTTGAGGTGAAAATCATTTTGGTAATCCAACCGGTCGCAATAGTTTCTGTTATTGGCCACATATTTCTTGAGATTCTCAAGCTGGTTTACTAGACCGATCCGGGTGTTATTTTCTTATAATGTTAAGGCAGCCCCGTGTATATATTCAGATTTAGTTATCGACACTTTTATGCTTATAGAGCTGAGCTGGATGATTACCTAGCATAATATTTATTTTCGTTGCATTACAATTGTATCATCAACATTTATGAGGTTATGTTGTTATAACTGTCCAGGCTGATTATGGTAACTCTAAAAAAATTTGTATTTAGAATGACAGTTTATACTGCCTTTTGGTACTATATATTACTATTTCGTTGTGAGATTCTGATGTTGTGTTCTCCTCTTCCTTGTTCTTTTTCATTTTCTTTTATTTTTCCCTGACAGTTCTTCTTTCCAGCACTTGAGTGTTCAGCATATGAATACCTTGGATGTATTAGTATCGATTAAGGGTCAAAAAGGCAAGTCGTTACATTTTATGTTGCTTTGTTGGTGTTATACCCTAAAGAAAAATTCTTTTCCTATAAAAGGGCCTCATTTAGAATGATTTAGGGTTAGGCTTAACAATCCAGATAAGGATTGAGTGCTATATATTTTTTATATGTAAATTTATTGCACTCTTCATATAAAATTGGCCTTATGCAATATATCTTTCTAAACTTGACTTTGTGTAATTTGATTTCTACCAAAATAAATTCTTATTACTCTCAACTAGGTTGATTCCCTTCTCCCATGTGGGCACCTCTCCGAGTCTATCGAAGTCTTCGAATCTAATGCACCTTCAATTCGTACTGTCTACAGCCTATATGACTTAGGTGTACCTGGATTTGAGGTTGCGGCCACGACTTCTACCACGACCATAGAGGAAGAGAACCTCCAACTAACATTTACTAATGAGAGACTTGAAAGAGATTTAAGTAACTCTCTCTCTAATTTCGAGAAATCCAAGGATGCATACAAGTGCCAGCACCTATATAATATCACACTATGCACTGAGCATGGTGTCACAAATTCAAAGGTGGTGGAATTACAACAAGCACCGAAGTACAGTAAAGCACTTTACGAGGTCATCTATGAAGATGAGATCAAGGGATTGAGAAAAACCATAAAAGTTTGTCTCTTCGGGCTGCTCAATAGTATAAAGAGAAAGGGGATGCCAAAGATGGAGACGTGGTTAAGGAGTGTAATGACCCACAATTTTAAATTTTCGAATGAGAATATTTAGTTTATTTAAATATTCAAATTTGATTCAAAAACAACAAATACTAAGGAAATAAATTGTTAATAAAATGATTTAATTTTAATGACGTATTTTTAAATGAATTTATAGGATTCTTTCATAATTTTTAATTTGTAAAATATTGAAATTATCGATTAACGTATTTTTCAGTAAACGTTGGTATTTTTAAAATTTCATAGAATAAGGCAACCAGTGTATTTTATTGTTGTTTTAGGATTGTGTTGCATTTTTTTTTAAAATTATATTTTTATTTCTATCATTCACGGTTCGTATGCAAACGTGATATTATGTAGCGAAGTGCCGAAAATTACAAAAAATAAACAAAACCCCACCTTAAACTTTCTTCATTTTTTCATTTTCCCTCTTCTCTCTCTTTCTATTTTCTATTCCCAGTAAACGAAAAATGGTCTCCACCTTTAAAAAATAAAATCAAGAGACAGGGTTCATGAAAATTATGAAACCTGATCTGTTGAGCTCCTGTGAGTGATAGCTTCGAATCCATGTGATTTTTGTCATATGCGGCGTCGTTTACGAAGGGGCAATGTAAGAGTCCAAGCTTGGATTACTTTTTTCGACAATTGGGGAGGAGAGAGTGGTATTGGAGTGTATGGGTGTGTTTCTCATGTGAAGGAGTGCAGGTGGTAGGGTTTTGGTGGAGTTCAATCCACCATAGGGAAGTGCGACATCTGGGTTGTCATGACTCGATGCCCAGATTGCGTTTATATCCTGGTGACCAAGCTAGGAGATGTGGTGGTCCTCGCAGGGCTCATGAAAAGAGAAGGATGTAGGAGATGACGAGAGTCAATTTCATGGAGAGACGGGGGATAGAGGAGGAGAGAGGTGATCGATGGAAGTGGACGTGTTGGGCAGGTTTATGTGCATGTACATGAAATGGTAATTTAAGGTAGAAGGTGTTTTGGAGGGTAATTAATATTTAATTAAGTAAATAACTAATTTGGTTAATCTCAAACTAATAAAATCAATATCTACTCTATATAAGGTCCAACCAAGATGTGGCCTTTTGTGTTGTGCTTGTAGGAGCGTTATCTATGCACTGGAGCTAATTTCGTCAAGTTTGGAGCAAATGGAATTTTGAGTTAAAATCGAACGCCATCCGATTTTAGATCGAATTGAACACATAAGCGTCAGCTGAAATTTTGGTGAGTTAACTCACCTTTGGATGAGTACTGTATGATACATGGTAGATATAAATTATTTTTTGTATGATGATTGATTTATTTATTTGGTTTGTTGAATTATAGTTTTGTAAAACAGTTGACATATAAAATGAAATACAGGAAATGCTAGCAATTTCTTACAGAGATCCGGACTTCTCGCCATTGTGATATGAAATGTCAATTATACTTGTAATATAAATTGTTGAATGTCAAAGCTTGATAACTTGACCATACTGGATATGAGTTCTATATGTTGAAAAGTTGAACACTTTTAGTTATAGATCTATGGTAGCACTTGTGAGTGCTATGGTAGCTTTGGGCCTTATTATAGTAGAATACTATGGTTTGTTGTTTTAATTTGAAAATGGTTTTGACTTAGGGAATGATTTTAAGTGTGATTTTTGAGATTTTTTGTGGCATTTTATTAGAACTGATTTTTTTTGAACTTTTCTATTTTTCTTCAACCTTTTTGATAGTTTGTTCTAATTTATATAGAAATGTTTTAAAAGTATTTCAAAAAGTATATATTTTATAGAAAAGTTAATATAACAATGGATGTTTATTTTAGGGAAAAAAGGAGATTTAGCTTTTATAAAAAAGCGATTCTGTTTTTAAAAGCAGATAGAAATATTTTGAAATAAATATTTGTGAAACGTTATATATAAAATGTTTTATAGAAAGATAAATTTATAAATGGTATTTTTTAAATAAAAGAACAACTTTATAAATGATATTTCAGAAAAGGGAAATTAATACCATTTTGATAAATTAGAAAATAAATCACATTTGTGAAATTTATAGTGGTATATGGAAAGATCGTGTTATGGAAAGTATTTAGTCCGATTTTGGAATCGATGATTTGTAGTAAGTATATAAGATTTAGAACCAGGAGACTTTTATAAATGAGAATTATAAAAAGAGTTTTATAAATATATGAAGGAACTTTATAACAGAAGTTTCATAAATATATATATAGATTTATAAAACGGAGTTTTTATAAAAGGAACGAGATTTGATTCCATAAATGATCTTTCTAACTTATGGTGGCATGAAAAGTATTCTTTTCATACTTAACACCAAATTCTAAGCTATGGAAATTCATTTCTGTTGCGAGAATTGAGAATGTATGCCGAGGCAATGATAGTTTTTTAATTTGTTTAACTTAATTGTTAATCGGTGGATAGTACAAGTTTGAAATCAGAAAGTGGCAGTAAGTATATTTGATCTAATTTCCCTGCGATCCATTTACATACACCAAAAAATGAGTTTGGGTTTCTAGTAAACAATATTTTAAGTGACATTTTTTTGATCCGTTTAAGTATGATTTCGAGATATGAAATCTTTCTTAAGATTTGTGAATACTTATATCGTTGATATAAGTTTGTGAAGATGTTTTTTAAGTATTGAAAGTGAAATAGTTTATGAATATACAAATACCATCGAGATAAGCATATGAATATTTTTCAAGTATTGAAAAGAGTAGAGAGGATTGTGAATACATCTTTTCAAAAAGGTATTTTAATACAAATATTTGGAAAGAGATTTTAATTAGTAAAAAGATTAATTAAAGAGGCTTAGTGGTTGCTTATAGACTTAATCACGCTTGGTTTCCATATGAAATTAAATTGCTGTTTTGATTGTTTGTTTGATAATTAAATAATAGACTATGAAATCTTGGTCAATTTTGAAACCATCAATCGTTGGTTCGAAGAGATAGGGATCCTATAAGTGTGAGTTATCCATGAACCACTTCAAATTAGCATAAGTATTCAAATTCGGGCATTTTGAAGATGATAGAATCGAAGATGGATTGCTTGAAGTGCAAAGGTTACTGATAGGTTAGTTTACTCTGACTGTTGTATGTATAGTAATCTTTCTTTTTGTAAAGATCCATTGTATATTATGTATTACTTGTCCGTTGTTAGGTTCTGTTTTGTCTTTTTTTTCGTTCGCCCTAACAATTTGTCTTTTCGGCACTTGAATGTCCGACACATGAATACTGTGGATGTATTAGTGTCGATTTTTTAGGGTTGAAAAGGCTAGTCATTATAAGGAGCTTAGTGTGGATGTGACCTCCGCTCCTTCCATAGACTTGGACGCCGTATTGGTAGATGAGTTGAAAGAGAAATTAGAACTGCACTGCCAAGGTAGACTTAGAGAACTGAAGACCATTACAAGAAATAGTCAGAGTGGTCGGGGACGAATGTGCTCCTTCACACATAGAGGGTAAGGTGGAAAGCGAATGCTCTCAAATATTTTGGTGGTTTTTCTAAGGACTCAAAAAGACAATGGCTGATTAATAAAGACTTTAGAGTAGACGAAAGTGACCACTACATTAAAATTTACGAACTCAAAGATAGATTGCTTAGGCCGCCTCTAGCGTCAGAACATCACCTGTTAATGTGTCGGGGCAAGATTATATTGCTTATCTTAAAGAGAAACTTAGAAAGGAAAATGTCAGATGCAAGATAGGGCAGATTTCTTTACAATGAGCTAAAGATGTTTTTAATTATTTTTACCCTGCACTTGATATGAGTTTTCTCTATAATAAAGAAAACTTTGTGGTGACTATGGAGGATCCAATAGACCCATGGACAGGTGACAACAATGGCCCTAGGAAGAATTTTCGTGTCAAAATGGACCGACTTTTGGCTATCATTTCTTATACTATATATTTCATAGTCGTAGTAGTATTTTAGGATCTTACAACTAAGAGCAATTTTGTAAAATTATGTCGTAGATAATATTTCTTTTGGTTGTGAAAATATCTATACGGATACTATATAAACTGAATTCTCTTATAAAAGAGTATTTGTACCTTAGAGCTTTAACTTGTTTGCACTTGCTTTCAATTTTTTGTCTTGATTTTGCTTGATTTTTCAGCTTTATATTCGTATTTTGTTCATGCGCTTGACTCAGTCTACTTTGCTATTTAGGGTAGGCTATTTTTGACTGTGAAGTCAGGTCATGTATTTACCACCTTTTTTAAATTGTTTAACTAAAAAGCCAAGTTGTGTAAATTACAACTCAATATTGTTAGCTATTTTAATAGAATTAACATAAAGATATTTTTATACTGGTTTGGACCATCTGATATCCCTACATCCAGTTCATTGTATTACTACTTTTCATAATAATTACAATGTTTGTTATTTTGCTATACAAATAACATTGCTTATATGAAGTATGGCTTGAGATGCTCGAAATTTTGAGTTCTTGGAACTAGATTTCCATCAGGTCTTGAGAGTTGGTAAGCCCTATTAGTCAAAACTTCTGCTACAACCAGAGGACCTTCCCATTTAGGTCCAGAGCTCTATCTGTTGGGTCCCTAGTGTTAGCCGCTACTCTCCACAGTACTTGGTCTATCTTGCAGATGTTTCGCTCCTTGAGTCTAACATTGTAATTCTTTGCCATCCTTTGTTGGTATGTGGGGGATCGGACTACCACCTCATCTCTTCTCTCTTGAATAAGATCGTGGGTAGCTTCTTTTAATTCCTTGTTTTGTTCCTCCACATATGATGTTCTTCTATATAATGGAACCTTTATTACAACTGAGAGCATCGCTTCATAGCCATAAATTAAAGAGAAAGGTGGGTGGCCAGTTGGAGATCTGGATGAGGTACTATAAGCCCATAGTACTAAAGATAACTCCTCCGCCCATTTTCCTTTAACCTTTTGAAGTCTTTTCTTGAGCGACTTCTTGATGATTTTGTTTACTTCTCTGACTTGCCCATTCGTTAGTGTGTGTAGGACAAAGGAGAAAGTGTGTGTAGAACAAAGGACAAACTTTTATTATTCTATTCATTTCACAAAGCTCCCTAAACTTCTTACTTTCAAATTAGGTTCCATTATCAAAAATTGTTTTATGGGGAATCCTAAACCTATTAATTATTTTTATCATGACAGAAGTGACTATTTTCTTTGTAGTGATTGCATCCAAGGATTCTGCCTCAATCTACTTGGTGATGTAGTTTATTAATACTACGATGTACTCCCCCCTTTTAACATGGGAAGTGGTTCTATCAAATCTATGCCCCATATGTTGAATGACCATAGGCTAGCCAATATGATGAGTTCATGGGATGGTTGTCTTGGGATACTAGCAAATCTTTGACATCTATCACATTTTCTCACAAATTCTTATGCACCTTGAAGTGTAATGGGCCAGTAGTAACAGCATCTTAGCACCTTCTTCGCCAATTTGGCTTCTCTAGAGTGGTCTTCGCATTGTCCTTAATGTACTTTGCCCAAGATTTGTATTCCTTCTTCTTTGAAAACACATCTAAGATAAGGTGTAACGTACCCTCTCTTGTATAATATATCCTCAAAGAAGGAAAATATGGAATCTGATATCTTATTTTATGGGCATCCTTTTTGTTTGGAGGCAGGAGTTGCTTATCAAAAATTGTTTTATTGAGGTCATCTACGAGTCTTCCTTTGTCTATTGAGTTATAGGTGCAATTAGAGACTTCTCTTGGTTTTCGGCTGTTTCCTGGTTTTGAATTTCTCTGACCGTAGCTCGCCGTTCTCTAGTCAGGATCTGTATTTAGTTAGCTCTAATGATGCTTGGTTCTTCTTGATGCCCTATTGGGAAAATTTTCATTTCCTACGCTACTTTAGTACAAGCAAGTTTAGCCAACGAGTCCATAGAAGGATTGTTTTCACATGGGATTTTCTCTATAACAAATTAATCAAATTGCTCTAGAAACATTTTGAATAGTTCTGCATATATATCTAAATTTGGTTTTTTGTTTGGTAATTCCCCTATACTTGATTTATGACTAATTGGGAATCACTATGAATTCTAATATCGTTTACTTTCATTACTTGAGCTATCCTTAAGCCTACGAGGGGAACCTCATATTCTAACACATTATTGGTGACTTTGAATCCAAGCTGCACTGCCCTATATAGCTTCTGTTCATCTAGAGTGACGAGCACATATCCGATCCTTGTCCCCTATTCATTTTAATGCCCTGTCCATGAATAATTGCCACAACTGTGGAGTGGATATTTCTTCCTTGGATTATGGCTCTATAGGTCATGTGTATTCCACAATGAAATTTACTAGTGCTTATTCTTTGATTGCTTTCCTTAAGCAGTAGGAGATATCATGTCGACTAAGTTCTATTGCCCATTTTAGCAAATGACCCGACGTCTCTGGTTTCTGCAGTATTTGTTTTAGCGGTTTGTCTGTGAGGACTTTGATGGGATGTGCTTGAAAGTAAGGCTGTAATTTCCTTACTATGAGCAGCAGGTTATAAGCTGGCTTTTCAATAACCGAGTAGTTGAGCTCTTCCCCGGACATGCACTTGCTTGTGAAGTAGATAGGTCTTTGGATCCCTTCATCTTCTCGAACCACTGCAACGCGAATGTCTTTATCAGCTATGTAAGTGGAGAATTTTGGCTCTCCCCAACGTTTCCTTGCCTTAACAGAGTTGTCATCTAAATTCCTCTTTTCTTTATCCTTATCCTTATCCGAGTTTTCACCGGATGGTTCTCCATCCTTGACCACATTTTCCTTTAGTTTCAAATCCAGACTCATGTCCTCCCATCGAAGAAATCTTTCAGCCTCCTGAAATAATTCCTCGAGATCCATTGGTGGATCCCGTATCACTGGTACTTTGAAATCGAGTTATCCCTGACTCCTGACACTGCCGCCACTAGAGCCAGTGATGGATCTGGCCGATCCACCGAAGCAACTGCCGCATTGAACCGAGTTAAGAAAAGCGTAAGTGATTCCCTCGTTCTTTTTTTACTGATCTCAATGTCATCACATTCTTCGGCCTTTTGATATGAACCTGAAACTACTTCAAAAACCTGTCCACCAATTCTGTCCATGTCCTAATAGATCCATCTTCCAATTGCCTGAACCACATAGCAGCTATATTCGTCAAGTATAGAGGGATACACCGGGCCATAACTTCCTCCGATGCCTCCAGCACTACCATGTGTCTTGTGTATCTCATCAGATGATCAGTCAAGTCAACCTTCTTGTTGTATACCTGCAGAGTAGGTATCTTGAACTTCGGTGGATTCCTAGCCATTCTAATATCATGGTAAACGGATTCCTGTTTACTCCTTCCAAATCTCTATTTTCTAAACCTCCACGCATAGTTCACCTGATAATCTCAGCTAATCCGGCATTGTCCACCAAAGGTTGCCCCCAGAGTCCCCGAAGGAATTCTGGTACATACTCTAATTTATCACGCATTTTTTGCTCCAACCGGCATCCTACTGTATGGTGTCACCTGGAATTCCTCCATGAATTGGTCAATTATTGCATGGTGGTGTGCCCCCGAGTCAGGATCCATCCAAATTGGTAGTTGTGCTGATTGGAGGCTGCATCCTGTTGAGCTGCTCTATCTGAATGCCTGTTGTGTCGTTCTATTCCAGCTCCGTAGATCTGAACTCCAGCAGCTCCAGCTGTTCCTGCCGGTCCAAACTATCTGAGAAGGTTCTACATCATTTCCTCCTACCTTTTCAACAATTCTTCTGCATAGCTCCCATCATCATCTCCACCTCATCTCTTAGGATAAAAATTAAGGCCTGATTTGCTCTGAGGAAGCCTCCTGACTCCCTTCGTGCTGACTCTTTTCCACTCTTTGTCTCCTTGTTGATTGCTTTGTCATGGTTCCTTTTAGATCTGATCCTTTAGCTTTCCAAATTTGAACTGCAAATCCGGTATAGCGGGTGATAATCTTCTCAGTGAAAGCATCAAAGTGTTTGAGCCAAAATTGGTCACAAACCCTAGAAGTATTGAAAGCACCCATGTATATACACAGATCCTCAATATCCAAACAAAGATCTCAGATCCCGATCAAGTAGAGAACAAAAATAAAGAAATAGCAAAAAAATTAAAATGTAAGAAAGCAAGAAAGAACCCAAGATTTATATTGGTTTGGCTATCTTCGGCCTACGTCCACTTTGAATTGATCCTTTTATTCCTTTTATATTGTGATTATAGTTACAAGCCTTTGAAACCAACAAACAAAAATGGCAGAGTTTCCCCAAGCTAGAAGAAGAAGTAGATCCCTCTTTAGTTGTCATAGGACTGCTATTTATAGGTGTAGATCCAAAAATATCTATCTCAAAACATGGAATACCTCTTCTCATGCGCATGTGAGCTCTCCAGATCCTCCAGATCGATCCAGGGTGATTTTGGATCGATCCATGTATAATTTGTATCGATCCAAAAGTGGTCCAATTGATTTGAGATCGATCATGGATGTTCTTGAGTGCATGAGGAATCCCCTATGAAAATTTCATAGCATTTGGACTTGTAGATTTCGAGTTATGATCGATGCAAGTTGGCATTTGTGAGTAGGCTGAATGCTCCGTGTCCATGGATTTCGTATCCATCCATCATACTGCTTTCGTATCCACAATTTGTATCCATCGCCAAGCTGTTCGCATCCATCCTATGTTACCACCTTTGTTTCCATCAACTGCTCTTTATTTCATATCGATCCCTAAATGCTTGCCTTTCGTATCGATTTTGTGCCTTTGCTCATATCGATTGGGTTCCATTATTTTATGTCCATCACCTCATATCAATCCTCTCATGCCAAATGACCTCTTCGTATCCATCCTTTGCACCCATCTATGTATCATTCCCAAGTGCCTCCTTCGTATTGATCTATAAGAGATCGATACGAAACGTATCAGCTAGTGCTTGTTCTTTGATTGCTTTCCTTAAGTAGTAGGAGATATCATGTCGACTAAGTTCTATTGCCCATTTTAGCAAATGACCCGACGTCTCTGGTTTCTGCAGTATTTGTTTCAGCGGTTTGTCTGTGAGGACTTTGATGGGATGTGCTTGAAAGTAAGGCTGTAATTTCCTTACTATGAGCAGCAGGTTTTAAGCTGGCTTTTCAATAACCGAGTAGTTGAGCTCTTCCCCGGACATGCACTTGCTTGTGAAGTAGATAGGTCTTTGGACGCTTCATCTTCTCGAACCACTACAACGCGAATGGCTTTATCAGCTATGTAAGTGGAGAATTTTGGCTCTCCCCAACGTTTCCTTGCCCTACCAGAGTTGTCATCTAACTTCCTCTTTTCTTTATCCTTATCCTTACCCGATCTTTCACCGGATGGTTCTCCATCCTTGACCACATTTACTTCCTTTAGTTTCAAATCTAGACTCGTGTCCTCCTGTCGAAGAAATCTTTCAGCCTCATGAAAGAATTCCCCGAGATCCATTGGTGGATCCCGTATTACTGGTACTTTGAAATCCGAGTTATCCCTGTCTCCTGACACTGCCGCCATTAGAACCAGTGATGGATCTGGCCGATCCACCGAAGCTATTGCTGCATTGAACCGAGTTAAGAAAGCCCTGAGCGATTCCCCCGTTCTTTTTTTACTGATCTCAATGTCATCACATTCTTCGGCCTTTTGATATGAACCTGAAACTGCTTCAAAAACCTGTCCACCAATTCTGTCCATGTCCTAATAGATCCATCTTCCAATTGCCTGAACCACATAGCAGCTATGTTCGTCAAGTATAGAGGGAAACACCGAGCCATAACTTCCTCTGATGCCTCAAGCACTTCCATGTGTCTTGTGTATCTCATTAGATGATCAGTCGAGTCGACCTTGTCGTTGTATACCTCTAGAGTAGGTAGCTTGAACTTCGACGGATTCCTAGCCATTCTGATATCATGGTAAACGGATTCCTGTTTATTCCTTCCAAATCTCTATTTTCTAAACCTCCGCACATAGTTCACCTAATAATCTCAGCTAATCGGCGTTGTCCACCAAAGGTTGCCCCCAGAGTCCCCGAAGGAATTCTGGTACATACTCTTTATCACGTATTTTGTGCTCCAACCGGCATCCTATTGTATGATGTCACCTGGAATTCCTTCATGAATTGGTCAATTATTGCTTGGTGGTGTGCCCCCGAGTCTGGATCCATACAAATTGGTAGCTGTGCTGATTGGGGGCTGCGTCCTGTTGAGCTGCTCCATCTGAATGCCTGTTGAGTCCTTCTGTTCCAGCTCCGTAGATCTGAACTCCAGCAGCTCCAGCTGTTCCCACCGGTCCAAACTATCTGAAAAGGTTCTACATCATTTCCTCCTACCTTTTCAACAATTCTTCTGCATAGCTCCCATCATCATCTCCATCTCATCTCTAAGGATGAAAACTGAGGCCTGATTTGCTAATGAGGAAGCCTCCTGACTCCCTTCGTGCTGACTCCTTTCCAATCTTTGTCTCCTTTTTGATTGCTTTGTCATGGTTCCTTTTAGATATGATCCTTTAGCTTTCCAAATTTGAACTACAAATCCGGTATAGCGGGTGATAGTCTTCTCAGTGGAAGCACCAAAGTGTTTGAGCCAAAATTGGTCACAAACCCTAGAAGTATTGAAAGCACCCATGTATATACACAGATCCTCAATATCCAAACATAGATCTCATATCCCGATCAAGTAGAGAACAAAAATAAAGAAATAGCAAAAAAATTAATATGTAAGAAAGCAAGAAATAACCCAAGATTTATAGTGGTTTGTCTATCTCCGGCCTACGTCCACTTTGAATTGATCCTTTTATTCCTTTTATATTGTGATTATAGTTACAAGCCTTTGAAACCAACAAATAAAAATGGCAGAGTTTCCCCAAGCTAGAAGAAGAAGTAGATCCCTCTTTAGTTGTCATAGGACTGCTATTTATAGGTGTAGATCCAAAAATATCTATCTCAAAACATGGAATACCTCTTCTCATGCGCATGTGAGCTCTCCAGATCGATCCAGGGTGATTTTGGATCGATCCATGTATAATTTGTATCGATCCAAAATTGATCCAATCGATTTGAGATCGATCATGGATGTTCTTGAGTGCATGAGGAATCCCCTATGAAAATTTCATAGCATTTGGACTTGTAAATTTCGAGTTATGATCGATGCAAGTTGGCATTTGCGAGTAGGCTGAATGCTCCGTGTCTATGGATTTCGTATCCATCCATCATACTGCTTTCGTATCCATAATTTGTATCCATCGCCAAGCTGTTCGTATCCATCCTATGTTACCACCTTTGTTTCCATCAACCGCTCTTTATTTCATATCGATCCCTAAATGCTTGCCTTTCGTATCGATTTTGTGCCTTTGCTCATATCGATTGGGTTCCTTGGTTTTATGTCCATCACCTCATATCAATCCTCTCATGCCAAATGTCCTCTTTGTATCCATCCTTTGCACCCATCTATGTATTATACCCAAGTGCCTCCTTCGTATTGATCTATAAGAGATCGATACGAAATGTCCATCCGAGTTCCTGAAACCATTGCTTCTCTCTTTGTATCGATCCCAGCCTTGATCGACATGAAATTTATTGATGTACTTCGCAACGTAATCGATACGTGCACATCGATCTGTGCTCTATATCCATGAACCTATTTCCTGTCTAAAGTCGACCGATCAATGCAGAGGCCATTAATGTGTGATGCATCAAGTCGAAGATTGACCGATCCAAACCCATCATCACCTCGATCGATACGAAAATATCGATCCTAACCCATTTCTCCCTGATATTGATCCATCCATAACTCGAGCGTATGAACTCCGATTGACCTAAAATTTGAAATGTAGCTTCTCCAAGCCTTGTTCACCATTCCCAATCGATCCCGTATTGACTGGAACTCGGTCAAATTTTGATGGTATCGATCATAGCTATGTTTTCAATCGATCTACAATCCTGATATCCATCATTTCCAGCCAATTTGTTGATATCCCAGCCTTGACCAAAAGGTGGGGTAACACTCGCAAAGCATGGTCACTAGTGTAAGAGAAATGCTATGACACTTCAACATATCGTACGCCATCTACAAATGTATTGAACCTGATTTGACATTCATTTGCCTAATTGCTACCATTTTTTCACCATAAGGACTAGACATATAGGTCAAGGTCAATAATTTTCACTATAACTAGCCTAAGGTCCATTGCCTTAATTACTGACGGTAAGAGACATATAACTTTTGCTATAATGTAACCCAAGGTCTATCGCATATCCATTGGATTAAACATCTTTTATCCATAAATCAATGTCATCCTAACATGAGCAATTAGGGAATCCTGTCTCATATAATAAGTAGTCTAGAAATATCAAATCTCAGTCATACTTAAGGGATATGAACTTACTCTATATATGCAATCATACATTACAATACTCTAGTCATCACGTCTCAAATCCATTGGACGACTCCATTGGAATCATCATACAAATTGAAATGCATCGCACGAGTTACTAGTGACTTCATTGTCATCTAACATCACCGATGCACCCTCCTAGACCCCCTCAAGCCTTCAATTTTTAATATGTATCAAAATGGGCCTTCTCGAATTTATATTAATCCACAATTCACTAAAAATTTATGGGTTTTATCTCTGGAAAAATTATGAACAATGGTCGAAATCGTGCTTCAATCAAAGTCTGTATGTGAAAGTTATCACATTTTGAAATTTCAACCGAATCAAGCGATGAACATCCGAACAGTCCGCATTTCAGAAGTCTGACTTGAGAACTCTGACATCAAAATTAACTTGATTTCAAACATTTGGACCCAAATTTTGGACACCTAAATATCTATGATTTCCACTAGAATAATCCAGGATAAATTTCTTGAATTTCAGACATCTGATTCTTCATTCTAGGCATTTGAAAACCTAATTCATGTTAGTACGAACTTCAAATTTCCATATCTTTTGATCTATGGCTCAAACGATTCATCTTTTCTTTCATTGCGATCGTGATGAAATTCTCTTTGACATAGATATCTCCTATCATGAATACCTACACTTTTGGATGTGATATCATTTTAATCATAATTATAAGGTGAATAAATACAACAGTTCACATGCATGCCTCACTATTCCTATAGAAGTCTTTGTCATAAGCATTTTCTTCTTGGATGATTGCCTCTTCTATGGTAACTCAAAGAATACTATGAGACTTTGAATACCAATCAACTATGCATAGAAGTCTAATTACTCCACTACAATCCAAAATCAACCATTAATCCAATAATCAAACCAAACTTGATACAATTCATCTCAAGTTATTAAGCACGTTCATTTCAATACTTCCCTTTCAAAATATTCATTAATAAAATTCTCATAACTAAAACCCCAATTGAAGTTCATAACTCAAACTTAAATCAATATTTGAGTATTTATTATGATGTCTAACATATATGGCAATCATATATCGTAGAGAACAGATCTCACTCACTTAATGTTTCAAAATGTAAGCTCTAGTGAAAACCATTTTGAAGCTTTTTTATTCTTGAAATCTGGTTCTAAACTTCTCCAAAATGTGAACTTAAAGGTATAGATTTGTAGAGAATCTCCTAACTTTAATTTTGATATTTATTTTGTTAATTTTAGAGAAGAGACGTAGAAGTAATGAAAAATTTAGTTTAAAAAAACTAGTTTTCTATTTTAGGAAAAGTGGAGATGAAGAAGAGAAAAAATAATAAAGCAGAAACTTCTCATTTCAGAAATTATAAATGCAATTCTGGTCAAATGACCATTTTATCTATATCTTCTCATTTCTTCACATTTTAGCGGTCGTATCTAATTTTCACAAACTTTATATGTTTCTCGTATATAAACAACATCTTGAATGCAATGAAATAGGCTATGAGTCCTAATTCATTTATATTTAATAATTTTCCTTTCAAGGCCATTCATTCATTTAAACTCAATGAAAATGATTAGTCATCTTTAATTACTAAGCGTAAAATATGGATTGTTAAAGAGCGGAACAATGCATCACACCTGTAGCAACATGCCGCCATCACTGCCTCTTTGCATAACAACATCTAAGTTAGCAAACCAAACATGGAAATATAAAGAAAGTCCTATAGTAGCATGCAATTCTAATTAAACATATAGAAACAGTATACTTAGAGTAGATGGAATCATATCGGTAAAAAGTTCTACATTAGAAGCACGAACTACACTTTTAGCTCCTAAGTACTATTACCGGAACCTTTGCCCCCATTTGACCCGAACAGCTTAACAATCTTATTTCGAAGTCTCTTAACATTGTTTTATATTACTTAAAGAGGTCCTCTAAGCATAGAAACCTCCGGTTCCACATCAAGACTTGGCAATCACTACACTTGTTTCATGCACACACTTGTGTAAGTGTGAAAAATGGAACACGTTGTGCACTCCAAATTCTTCTTAGGAAAATATACTCTATATGCAAGCTTTTTGATCTATTCCAAAAGGAAACAGCCTAATGAATCTAAGTGCAAATTTTCCTGAATGGCTAAATCTTACAACTCTCTTCAATGTTGATAAATTCACACATGCCAAATTACCAACTTCAAACTCAAAATCAATGTGTCATTTATCAATATAAAACCTTGTCATATCTTAATACGCTTTTATTCATTGTCATGACTAATCTACTTTCATTGAAGTCCCATGGATCATATCCAGCCCAAGAATTACCTTATCGACCGGCTTCCGCAAACACTTAGGCGACTTATAAGGTATTCCATACAAAATTTCATACGATGTCATGCCAATATTAGCTAGAAAACTATTTTTGTATGCAAACTTAACAAGATGCAAATCATCCTCCAAAATCAAGAATAGAAGCTCTCAAGAAGTCCTCAAGCACATAGTTCACTTTCTCAGTTTGATCATTTATTTATGGATGATATGTCGTACTCAAGTTCAAATCTGTGCCTATTGCATGTTGCAAGCTCTTCTAAAACTCGCCTATGCAAAGTGAATCTCGATCGCTCACAATACTAAAGCGTACGTTCTAAACCTCACTGCCTTCTGCAAAAACAACATCATTAAAGATGGAGTAATCCTAGAAACCTTCACCGGATGAATTGAGCACGAGCACTTTTTGTCAAGCAGTCTATAGTGACCCATATGCTCTCATTTACACTTTAGTTTCATGGAAAAGTGTTTATGAAATCCATGTTTCGACTTCCATGACTTAATTTTTCTCTCTAAATTTTTCCTTTTCATGTCTTAAAGTGCAAATTACAAAAAATTGTTTGATTTTTCTTTACAATTTTTTATCGAATGGAATAGCGATTTAGCATTGATTTAATTTGTGAAAAATAAACAATTTTTTTCTTTTAGAACAGTGGTTCCAATAGCGTTATCGATTTAGCATTGATTTAGAATCAAATGGAATAGCCTTAATTTCCATTTATTTCTAAGGGCGGTTCATATGATGTTATTGTTACACCTATATTTTTCAAACATTGTCAAAAGCAAATTGATGCAAGCACCGAGTCAAGAGAACTGCTCCCATAATAGGAGTCATACTATGGAAAGGAATTGATAGCAAAGTCTAGATAGGACTGTGCCCAGGTCTTAAGATAGCGACAAAACATGAGGACTGCACCTTTCCATTGAGCATAGCTTCAACACTATAACACTCCACTGATAACCTGTGATAGCCACAAAAGTAAAAGGACTAGTCTATAAGCCCAACACTTAGTTTAATAAGTTGGAACCGCAAAACAATCTTTAAGTAACAACAAGATGTAAAGATTGTGCTTCGGCCTCAAAAACATACCAATGATATAGAACCGTGGCACAATCTTTAAAGCAACTATATGCCATAGGGATACACCGCAATCTTAAACTAACATTAAATTGGTAGGGTTACACCATAGTCTTGTACTAATATTGAAGCAATAAGGATGCGCCGTGATCTTGATTTGACACTACAACAACATAATAGCATTACAATTCCAAACAAAAACTACCCAACCAATGCAAAGATTCGAAGGAAGAAATGTAGCAACAAGTAAACCAAGTATATCGACAAAGCCATTGTAAGATGCTGCTCCTAATGTAGAAGGACTGCATGGTTGTAAGCACTCCAGAACTTCATTATCAAAAGTGGAACTTTAGAAGCTACACCATCATAATCACATAAGAGAGCAATGTCATATAGTGTTCAGACTGCACTAACACTCCCAAAGATGTACTGCACTGCTCCATCCAAAACAAAAAAAAGCATGACGATAAGGGTAATTAAAGTCAAACTATATAACTCATTAAACAAGACCGCCGCCATTTGAAGCCTAGCCACATCACCAGAATCCAACCTAAGCTGTTCTAGCAATAATCCAAACTGTGACTTCTCCCTTATAGGAGAAAAGTTTAACGAAGAAAGGCCAATACTTCTCAACCCTTGTAGTCCAAATTGACAAAAAAACCCATATCAAGTCATGGTTTATTCAAATTTAGATTTTCTGCTTCAATTTCAAGATTCCCTCCCAAGTTCAAAACCCATCAACCCAAATCAAAGTTTCCCGTCGAAGATCACTTCATCATTCCATGTATGGCAAATAAGTAAGACGGATGATCGACATGTGGCATAATCCAAAGGCAGGAACCAAAAGAGCAAAAGAAAAACGTTATTGATCCATGTGAATCTCTATGCACTATAAATGAATAAGGCGCTGTAGTGGAGAAAAGGAAGATTTTAACTTTACTCATTTTGAACATAGAAAATGAAAACTGTACTCTCAGCCATTTTTGTTTACTATGAATCAAAGAAGATGATATGGACATTTTTCTTGTGGATGTCGGATTCATTAACATTCGAACCACGTGAATTCTCTATGTCCTTTATTGCTTTCAGTACATTACTTTGCTATATTTGTCATCAGTGCTTGAATTGGAATGGATTGCTTTAATGGATTGATGGAGACCATCCATAGAATTTTGAATATTTTCTATCATGATTAGCTAAGCAATAAAGCCACATAACTACCTCCTTTAAAGGCAATTTTTATATTACTTAATTTCGTTGATTCATAAATCCTACTGATTCCAACAAACCTCCTAACCTAGAACAACTTCATCCAATCTCGAAAATACCAAAAAGGGGAATCCTTGCCTCTATGACTCAAACTGAGGTAGAAGCTTCTACAAATCCCTCCTTGGATCTTATCCTAGCTACTCTTCAAACCTCAAACCAAATAAACTAGTGCATGGATGGAATAGAGAGATCCATGGCCCAATATCATGTCCCTAAAACAATCTCCCATCAACATTTCATAGCTCACCACCATCACTCACTAACTGCATTGACTATGCAACGTGCAAGTCAAAACGGCTATCTTAGAGAAAAGAACGGTGATGCTAGTATAAAACAAATAGATACCAAGCTCAAAGGCAAAATTCAAATCAATCCCTAGAGAAAATCGAAGGTTGTAAACATCAAGACATTAGTACTAAAAAAGCAAGCACGAAATGCACCCGATGATGATGATGTCACTTCACTCTACAAAGAGGGCTCACCCGAAATAGGTCCTAAGGAGGACGAGATCCATTAATTGAAAGCTAGCATAGAGAAGTTGGTGAGACTTTCCCGATAAAGCAATAGACATGAAGTAAGGGAAGCGGGTTCTTCCCCATTTAGTGAAACTATTATAGAGGCAAACATCTCTGATAACTTCAAAGCCCTATCAATCGATAAATTCGACGGGACTACTAACCCAAATTACCATAATTGCACCTTTGAGTACTACATGGACATTCTAAAGGTGGGGAGGATAGCTAGATGCAATCTCTTCCTAGTATATCTTACTGGGGTAACTTCCAGATGGTTATGGACTAGAGGAGGTTCATTCCGGGCCTCGGTTAACTATAGATTTTGAAGACAGTTCAACTTTGAGAAAGATGCTTCTTCGGATATGAATACCATATTCTGCATGAAGCTGTTGAATATGCGATTATATGATTTTTGTTTGATGATAATAAACATATATATATATATATATATATTCGTTCAAATGTATTTGTTAATGTACTATTATATTTTTCACATAATTGAATAAATATTTGCTGAATAAAATAAATAACACAGAATATAAATTCAAATGAATATTTTTATTCAAACAAATATTTATTACAATTTAAATAGTACAAATTTGAGCTTTCACTATATATATACAATTTCAATCATAATACAAATTTGATTACATCACAATTTCTAATTTACAAATGCACCTCACTACAATTCACTCATTCACTCGTAATTAATCTTCAACTTTATTCCAGATTGTATCCAGCATCTGAGCAATCTGCAAAAATAAATACCGACGTAGTAAAATTGAAAAGAAAATATTTTTGCAGTATAAAATAAAATAGAATTTTGAAAATTTTATTTGCCTCAGTTATTTGGTTTGTTCGTCATTATTTAATTTTGAATTCATCATACACGAACAACTTATGACATGCACAGTGTATCATTGTACATGCGACAAGGCCGTGCACACCGATATACACTCGATAAAGTTACAGGGACAGGTGAGCACAAGGTCAAACCCAAATAAAAGCCGAGTTCAACTCAAGTAAAAATAAAGTCACGATATTAGCAAAAGGTCAAACCCAAGCTATAAGCTGTATTCAACTCAGTGCACAACAACTATCCGATGTAGGCTCGATTGATCAGTGGACAAAAAAGCATGGCACAAAGACACAATCCAAAAAACAAAGCAACCAAACACAAGTGGATATACAATGGAGCAACAATATAAATGCAATGAACTTGTCAGAGCAATTCCAGCTTAAAACGACTGTACATGAACACCTGCAACAGGAGAAGGCCACACAAGCAACCAGAATGCCATCATATGTACAAAAGCACATGCAAGCCAACATCAAAGCATTCACCAGCTCAATATGATATGCACAAGAACCAAGGTCAGAGGCGACATCAAATGATCATGTGACAGTGCAATGCAAACGGACTCATGTGGAACAAGTGAAGACAACAAGTTTACATGACAGTATGAATGCCACGACATCAGAGGCGACTTCAAGAAGAAACAAATACAATATGAACTTATGTGGAACAACTAAGGTGCGGACCAACAGATGCAAACTTCAAAAGGTAGCAGACTCGAGTACATCAAATCAGAGACAAGTACACAAGGAGAGCATCAACCAGACTATATGTAAACAAGATGCGTACACACTTGACTACATGATGAATAAAGCTGCAAGACCAATATTAAATTGCAACTGGCCTCTACATCAAATGACAAACCATGTACATACATATATGATGAATGAAATTTCAGCTACTAAAACATACAATGCGAACTCAAGGAAATAAGAAATACAACAAAGTGAACAAGTGATTGTGATCAAGCTGAGCAACCCAAAGCTGCCAAACAAATATAAAAAAGTGCAAATCATGATGAACTCAAATAATGCCGAAATCATGGTACATCAGTAAGTTAAATGTGAAGGCATGCAGACAACATGGTGATAAATTGCATTCAAGCATCAGGTTAAAAATACAACAGAGAAATTAACACTTTTTACCAAAGTCGAAGTCAGGTGACAATGAACAGGTCAAAGACATAATGGCCGAAGTAAGTACACAAAGAAAATGCAAAGTCAACTCAAAGCCATATGCAATGACCAGAGGCTGTAAATAGAGAAGTCGAAGTTTCGAACCAAAAATAAGGCCGCAGGTGATTTCAAAACAGAATCAAATTCAAAATGTCAGAGAATCAAAATAACCAGGGTACAAGTTCAAACAAAGCTCAACAGCATAACATCAAGCAACAACAAGTGTACAAGTAAATGAAAATTCAAGTCGAAGCCATGAACAATTGACCGTAGTCAAAGGCCAGCAAATCGTGGTGGCCAAGAAATCGAACCAAGTCAGAAATCAACACCGTGGGAATCAAGTAACAAATATACGAATTGTAACAAGTTAGAAATCATCACTAGCATCCACACGAAAATTAATGGCGGAGATAAATTAAATGACAAATTCAAACGAACGAGAAAATAGGAATTCGAATCCTATATAAACCCATTCATCATCGTCTTTCAAATCCATCGAGTTCAAGTACGAAAAACAAAAAAGCACAAAAGAATAAATTACATATCGAAGCAAAAATCGAACTCGATGAAATTAGAGCAGCCAAATGCAAGATCGAAGAGACAGTCGTTCGACAGAGCAAGTACGCAAGAGCATATAATCGAACGGTAAATTGAAGCGGCGCTTCAAAAAGCCCTAATTTTTTAGAAACGAACGAGCAATGAAGAAGCTAATATCGTTCACAAGGAAGAAGGACGGGCCGAAGAAATAAACGAGATAGTATAAAGGGCATTCACATTTATGGGCCGGCTTCTATAATTTATTTGGGCTGTTATATTTAAAATTAGGGTTTATTTATTTCATTGTTTAAATGTGTTTTTAATTTCTCTTTTAAAATTGTAATTTCTAGTCGTGTGACTAGGGGACGAACTACGGTGGTGTAGTTCGAGAATTCACAACTCGGTGGTTGAGTTATGGCAGGGTTTTGAGCATAGAGTTAAGGCTAGTCGATAGCGGGTGTCGCGAGTTTACGTGTGTAAGCGTCTGACTGCTTAATTTCTAGTAGAAACCTTGGGGGCAGCATGTAGGCAGGGTTTTACCGAAGCTGGGTAAATTCTGTGTTGTTCTAATTCTGCATTTATTATTCTTCTATTATCTGTGCTGCTATTCTTATATATCTGTGTTGAAAATATTTTATAAACTTCCGCAATAATTTTTATAATTAATAGCATCACCCTATTCACCCCCCCTCTAGGGTGAAATCGATCCTACAAGTGGTATCAAAGCAAGGTGCAAAAGCTATTTTTGTTTTATTTCAAAAACCAATTTTTGTTTTAAAAATTTTAATTTTTAAAATGTCTTCTTTTAATACTGCTTTTGCGGAGGGTCAGTCCATAGTTAGACCACCAATGTTCAATGGTGAATATGCTTACTGGAAAAATAGGACAGAAATTTTTCTGAGAACTATTGACACTTGGGATATTGTTGAGACAGGGTATGGAGCACCGACTATAATTGTAAATAATCAAGAAATAAATAAACCAAAGTATCAATGGACAGATCTAGAAAATAAGTTACAGAATTCTAATGCCAAAGCAATGAATTCGATTATTTGTTCGTTGGATCAATTTGAATTTAATCGTGTCTCACATTGTCTAACTGCACAGGAAATATGTCACACACTCGAAGTGACTCACGAAGGAACGTCGCAAGTCAAAGAATCTCACCTTGTTATGCTAAGCAGCGAATACGAGAACTTTACCATGGCGAAGGAAGAAAATGTCAAAGAGATGTATGTACGACTTTCCAATATCATATACAAATCAAAAGCTCTCGGAAAATCATACACAGAGTTGGAGATAGTCCGAAAAATCCTCAGAGTCCTTCCACGAAGATTTGAAGAAAAAGTGACTACCATTCAAGAATCGAAAGATTTAAAACAAATCAAAGTTGAAGAACTCATCGGAAATCTCACCACTTATGAGCTATAAATGAAAATCAAGCAAGAGCGTGAAGGAGGAGATACTCGTAAATCAATAACTCTTAAAGGAACAACTAAAAGTGATGATGATGATGATGATGACGACGGAGCAGCAGAGTTGGAAATGGTAATAAAGAAATTAAAAAGGTGGAACCGCAAATATGGAAATCCAACCCTAAATCAAAAATTAAAAAGCAGAATAATCAAAGTTCTAGATAACGCAGAACAGCAAGAAATCATCTTTCATAAGTGCAATCAACCCGGACACATCAAGCCCAATTGTCCTCAAAATCGACGCCACTTTGAAAAGAAATCAAAAAGGAGAAATTTTGCAGCCACGTGGAATACAAATGATGAAGATAATCAAAGTAATAGCAGTGAGAGTAAGAAAGCAGATATGTGCCTTCAAGGTAATATAACTAATAGCGACGATGACGAGCCAAGCGAGGTATCAAAACTCACTCACTCGCAACTACTTATATATTTCCACGAAGTAAATTGCTGTTTTGAACGACTTAGGGAGAAGTATGCTAAAATTGAATCACAAAGAGATAGTTTGATAAAAGTAAATGAACAGATTGAACAATTAGTTAAAAATTATCAAAATAAGTGCCCTAAGTGTGACAGGTGTCCATTGTTTGAAGAAGAAATTAATAAATTAGAAATTAATATAAAATCACTTGAAAATGAAATTCTGATTTTGAAAGAGAGTGAAAATACTAGGAGAGAGAACTCTATTAAAAAGTGCACACAATTATTGAACGAAAATGAATCTCTCAAAACACAAGTCCAACAACTGTCAACAACTTTAGATAAATTTTCAAAAGTGAAAAATTGTTATATACTATTAGGAAAACAAATTGTTAATACAGTTAGACAAGGACTTGGATATTATCAATCTAAAAATGTTAGAAATGAAATTAATCAAGTCGATTCAAAGTGCACAATTTGTAGAAAATTTGGACACAATCAAAATAATTCTGGTATAGACCCAAACACGTAAAAACTATACCAATTTGGGTTCCAACAGGCACAAATATAAAATCTCTCAAAGTTAAACAAATCTGGGTGCCAAAAGGAATATATATAAATAGTTTTAGGTATCCACAAAATTATTTTTCAAAATATTATGCCACTAACAATCTTGGACCTATAAAAACAATTAGGTCACAAAAATCTTCCATCGTGTAGGTGTGGTGGCAGGCTAAGGAACAACAATAGTGTTACTTGGATTCTGGCTGTTCCAAGGACACAACGAGCAACAAAGCAAAGTTCCCTATCCTAGTACAAAGGTGACAGAATCACAATGGATAACAACGAAAAATTATCGTAAAGGTAAAACAGGTAATGGTATATTTTGAACGATATATTAAATATAATAATGTACACCGTAATTAGAATTAAATCAGCCAATAATGTGATGATGAAATAAATGATGATTTTGATTCTGACTTATTCAGAATAGTTGGCCAATAATATTCTCATGCCAAGAACACTATAAAAATCTCTAGAATCTTTGAACTACTTCATATGTAATAGTTTGGATTAATGATAGTGTTTTATTAGTAAATGATAATACATTTGGCTATTTTACGACTGACTCTATATTCATGGTTTTTGATTATTTACATGGTTTCAATTCAAATTCAAGAGAATGTCATTTAAAAAGCTGTTAAAATTAATTTTAAGATATTTTGATGCACACTTCATGGTCTGGTCTATCAAATTCAATTAATGATAATTTTGAGTGAAAGAAAAATTCAGATGCGGATTACACTGGTAATCTAGTTGATAAAAAAAATACTAGTGGAACGTAATTTATGTTGAGACAATTAGTAACTGCATCGTTTTTCAAAGAAAATATCCGCATATTTTTCATTTCAAATAATTTTCAAATAGCAGAAATTTTTCTCATAAAACCCCTTCTAGAAAATCATTTTTGACCTTGTTTTCAGATTGGTCATTTTCAGAAAAATTGATTTTATAATTATTTTTGAATTTAATTTTTAAATTATAACATTGACTAATCTGACTCCCTACTAATTATCAAAACGATAAATAGTGATTGAAAAAGTGATGAGTGTTGATATTTATCATATATTATGACTCGAGACGGTATAATTAGTAAATTTCTTTAGAAACTTAAACAAGAGTTATAAAACTTTTTGTTGGTAAAAATTCCATGACTATCTCTATTTCTATCTTATTTCTAAGACCATCAAAATTCAATATAGTTTGTCGATATGTGGTATTTTAAACGGGAATCGTTCATTTTTCATTTTATATTTTTTTAATAAAAAAATAATAATAAAATAAAATAAAATCAAAAGTATTCACTCTCATTTAAAAGTCCTCACGGTTATGCATGGGTGAATTACTTTGGAATTTGTTATGTTCTTCCGTACTAATTTGAAAGTCCTCACGGTTATGCATGTATGGAACGCATATCAAAATTGATTTTTTAAATAAACAAGTTGATTCTAATCCCATTTAAAAGTCCTCAGGGTTATGCGTGGTTAGAAGATACTTGAATTCATTTTTTTTTAAATAAAATTGGAATACTACTAATCTCATTTAAAAGTCCTAACGGTTATGCATGGTTAGTAGATATTCAAATTCCTGATATAAATATACCACAAATAGACACAATTGTATTGTTTTATATGATGGTATCATTCCCATCATTCTAAAAAGGGAATATGCGCCTAACAGAGTATTTATGATATTTGTTCGATTTTTTATTGAAATTTAATATTTATATTCAATTGAGTTTTAATGTTGTATTAATATCGATCACTTTATCTCTATTTTTTTTAACACTATTACTCTTTTGCTGGTAATAAAAGGGAGAGAGAAAAGTTTAGATTTTGTCAAATAAAATCAAGTAAAGGTCAAATATTTTCTATTTGCATCTAGGCTCATTTGCATATTTTTAATTGTATGCATATATGAAGGGGGAGCTTTGTGTAGAGAGGAAGCATTCAAATAGGGGAGCAAATTGAATGATCAAATACATTTAAAAAATTCAAAATCTTAAATATATGTTTGTTATCATCAAAAGGGGGAGATTGTTGAATATGCGATTATATGATTTTTGTTTGATGATAGTCAACATATATATATATATTCATTTAAATGTATTTGTTAATGTACTATTATATTTTTCACATAGTTAAATAAATATTTGCTGAATGAAATAAATAACACAAAATATAAATTCAAATGAATATTTTATTCAAACAAATATTTATTACAATTTTGAATAGTACAAATTCGAGCTCTCACTATATATATGCAATTTCAATTACAATACAAATTTGATTACATCACAATTTCTAATTTACAAATGCACCTTACCACAATTCACGCATTCACTCGTAATTTATCTTCAACTTTATTCCATTGAATCCAACATCTGAGCAATCTGCAAAAATAAATACCGACGCAGTAAAATTTAAAAGAATTTTTTTTTGCAGAATAAAATAAAATGGAATTTTGAAATTTTTATTTGCCTCAGTTATTCGGGTTGTTCGTCATCATTTAATTTTGAATTCATCATACACGAACAACTTATGACATGCACAGTGTATCACTATACATGCCACAAGACCGTGCACACCGATATACACTTGATAAAGTTACAGGGACAGGTGAGCACAAGGTCAAACCCAAATAAAAGCCAGGTTCAACTCAAGTAAAATAAAGTCACGATATTAGCAAAAGGTCAAACCCGAGCTATATGCTGGATTCAACTCAGTACACAACAACTATCCGATGCAGACTCGATTGATCAGTGACAAAACAACATGGTACAAAGACACAATCCAACAAACAAAGCAACCAAACCCAAGTGAATATACAATGGAGCAACAATATAAATGCAATGAACCGGTCATAGTAATTCCTACTTAAAACGACTGTACATGAACACCTGCAACAGGAGAAGGCCACACATGCAACCAGAATGCCATCATATGTACAAAACCAAATGCAAGCCAACATCAAAGCATTCACCAGCTCAATATGCTATGCACAAGAACCAAGGTCAGAGGCGACATCAAACGATCATGTGATAGTGCAATGCAAATGGACTCAAGTGGAATAAGTGAAGACAACAAGTTTACATGACAGTATGAATGCCACAACATCAGTGGCGACTTCAAGAAGACACAAATACAATATGAACTTAAGTGGAACAACTATGGTGCGGACCAACAGATGCAAACTTCAAAAGGTACCAGAATCGAGTACATCAAATCAGAGACAAGTACACAAGGAGACCATCAACCAGACTATATGTAAACAAGATGCGTACACACTTGACTACATAATGAACAAAGCTGCAAGACCAATATTAAACTGCAACTGGCCTCTACATCAAATGACAAACCCTGTATGTACATATATGATGATTGAAATTTCAGCTACTAAAACATACAGTGTGAACTAAAGGAAATAAGAAATACAACAAAGTGAACAAGTGACTGTGATCAAGCAGAGCAACCCGTAGCTATGCCAAAAAAATATAAAAAAGTGCAAACCATGATGAACTCAAACAATGCCGAAATCATGGTACATCAGTAAGTTAAATGTGAAGGCATGCAGACAACATGGTGATAAACTGCATTCAAGCATCTGGTTAAAAATACAACAGAGAAATTAACAGTTTTTACCATAGTCGAAGTTAGGTGACAATGAACAGGTCAAAAACATAATGGCCAAAGTAAGTACACAAAGAAAATGCAAAGTCAACTCAAAGCCATATGCAATGACCAGAGGCAGTAAACAGAGAAGTCGAAGTTTCGAACTAAAAATAAGGCCGCAGGTGATTTCAAAACAGAATCAAATTCAAAATGTCAGAGAATCAAAATAACCAGGGCACGAGTTCAAACAAAGCTCAATAGCACAATATCAAGCAACAACAAGTGTACAAGTAAATGAAAATTCAAGTCGAAGCCGTGAGCAATTGATCGTAGTCAAAGGCTAGCAAATCGTGGTGGCGAAAAAATCGAACCAATTCAGAAATCAACACCGTGGGAATCAAGTAACAAATATACGAGTTGGAACAAGTCAGAAATCATCACTAGCATCCGTACGAATCAATGGCCGAGACAAATTAAATGACAAATTAAAACGAACGGGAAAATAGGAATTCGAATCCTATATAAACTCATTCATCATCGGCTTTCAAATCCTTCGAGTTCAAGTACGAAAAACAAAAAATCACAAAAGCATAAATTACATATTGAAGGAAAAATCTAACTCGATCAAATTGGAGCGACCGAGTGCAAAATCGAAGAGACGGTCATTTGACAGAGCAAGCATGCAAGAGCATATAATCGAATGATAAATTGAAGCGGTGCTTCAAAAAGCCCTAATTTTTTAGAAACGAACGAGCAACGAAGAAGCTAATATTTTTCACAAGGAAGAAGGACGGGACGAAGAAATAAATGAGATAGTATAAAGGGCATTCACATTTATGGGCCGGCCTCTATAATTTATTTGGGCTATTATATTTAAAATTAGGGTTTATTTATTTCACTGTTTAAAAGTGTTTTTAATTTCTCTTTTAAAATTGTAATTTCTAGTCGTGTGACTAGGGGACGAACTACAGTGGTGTAGTTCGAGAATTCGCAACTCAATGGCTGATTTGTGGCAGGGTTTTGAGCGTAGAATTAAGGCTAGTCGATAGCGGGTGGCGTGATTTTACATGTGCAAGCGTCTAACTGCTTAATTTCTAGTAGAAACCTTAGGGCAGCACGTAGGTAGGGTTTTGCCGAAGCTGGATAAATTCTGTGTTGTTCTTTTTCTGCATTTATTATTCTGCTATTATCTGTGCTGCTATTCTGATATATCTGTGTTGAAAATATTTTATAAACTTCTGTAATAATTTTTATAATTAATAGCATCACCCTATTCACCCCCCCCTCTAGGATGAAATCGATCCTACAGAAGCAGGGAGAAAATGAAAGCTTATATAACTTTATAAAATGCTTCAAATCCAAAGTGCCTTGGATTGGGGTGGCTTGTGAAGAAGCACTGCTGATGGTGACGCATGCTGGGATTAGAATGAACACTACTATGTAGGATAAGAATAGCAGGAAGTAATGTCATAGTATGAATGCTTTCTATGAGAGAGCCAGTGGTTATATATGAACTGAAGGAGCTGGAGCTACTGAATTACCTTTATGTAAGAAAATTTCTGCTCCCTACAATAAGACTTCACAGCTAAGACTCCCTTCAACCACACAACTGGTTGAATATATGAGATGACCAGAACCGAACCCGGTTACTACATCCCAACAAAGGGAAGAAGCTAGAAAAGAACATGGGAGCATATTACTGCTTCCATAGAACCAATGGCCACCATACTGATAACTGCCGACACTTGCATATCGAGCCTATGAACGTATGTCAAAAATCTATGATCATATATTAAGCTTCCAAGTCACTAATGTGGAAAGCATCTAACATGGAGACATCATGCCGCATGGGATGTCGAACGCATAAAGAAAGGGAATTATCAAGCTTCAACAATAAATTGGGATGTCAAGCATCCAAACAAAACATGACGAGGTATCGTACTTTTATAATTGGTGAGCATCGAAGAAAGGATAAGCATTATCAAGTGTTTTGCAAGTAACGCAAATTGTCAAGCCTCAACAATAAATAAAAGCCTATCGATCACCTAATACCCAAAGGGTGCTGATATTTGAGAAATAATTGGGATATCGAGTTTGTAAATAGGAAGAAAGCCACACCAATGAAGCATGTCAGACAACAAACTTAGAAGAGATACCTAGTTCCTAAGGAATGTCGAGCCTCTACAACCCAAAATGTTGGAAAGCATATGACAAAGGAGGGATGCCACATCACTAGAGGATGTTGGTCTATTACAAAAGGATGGTGTGTATCTACGATTTGAAGGATATCGAATATCTACACTATAAAGGTATCAGGTGTCTACAATATGAAGATACCAAGAATTCACAACATAAAGATAATAGGTATCTACAATATGAAGGATGCCAAGCTTCAACAATGTTATGAAATGTCGAGCCACTACAATAAGGAATGTTGCCAAAACTGTAACGAAAAGAGGATACCAAGCATCTAACAACAAAGAGATACTAAACCTTTAAGAGATAACAAGCCACTATGATAAGAGAAGTTGTTAAGTATTAACATAGGAAAGATGATTTCGAAACTTGACAACGAGTCAACGTATCGAGTCTGTAGAGTGATGAAGGTGCCGAGTCAATATGTGCTTATAAGTATCGTTTCACAGCATACCTGAAAGGACAAGGAATATCGAACTTTTATAATACAAAAGTTATCGAGCCTTTACATCTTTAACTATTGTAAAGCATTTTAAAACAAGCCAACGGTACCAAGTTTTTACAAAAGGAAGGGATGCCAAATGATAGCAAGATATCAAATATTGGCAATATAAGAAGACGTCGAATGATAATAATGTAAAGGGGATGTCAAATGACATCAATTCAAGAGTGATGTTGAATTCCTAGTTGTATGGACATGTGGCAGCCAAACCGCTACGTCCGACCTTTATAGATAGACCCCCTCGGCCATTCAAATGGGGGTTATTAATTCTTTTCTCAAATCTCAAAGTTATAAACCCTTATTTGGAGATTTTTGTACTAATAGTGCTCTTGTTACACTTTGCACATAAGACCTTAGACAATAGGCATTGCATAGCATATGCTTACAATATATGTATCTTTGACTATTATCGAGAGAATAAATGTGTATATAACTTATTCTTTGGCTTGGACCTAAATTTGGACTTATATATTAAATATAGCCACTTTGGTCCTTGACTAAATTGAAAGTTTCTTTGCATAAAGCCTATATTGCATCACGACATATAAACAAAAGACTATAATATAGTCAATTTCCTATGTCGTTCATTGTCGAGTAAACAATGAATTTTCTTGTTTATACAATTTACCTATCTTGCCCATGGACATGTGACTTGAACTTCTAGTAACCCCATGGCTATATTCAAGCTCATGTGTGTTTCTAGAACCATTCCAAATAATATTACCATGAACAACATTTTAGATTATCGAATCAATTTTTGATCTAACATTTTTGGCTCTAGAAGGAAGGCTCGAACCTCCATCTTATTATTTCCTTAGTTAAAAAATAATTGTGTAATGTTTTGCTACATGAAAATGGTAAGAGCTAAGAAGGTTAATGTACCAAATGAAGAGATTATGCAATGAACAAACTTGGAGGAAAACATCACTCCAAATTTTAATACAAAGAATGTGGAGCCTGGGTAACCTTCGCACTAGTGAAGCTAAACAACAAAATTAAGATTCAGGATCTAGCTCAATAACTTGCAATGAGGTAGGAACACTTTTAAAAAGTTCTTTCTCAGAAGTCTTCTAAAACAACAAATCTTACGAAAGGAGGAGGGGAGGTGAAATCTCCAAGGAGGAGTCTGGACACCCTATTACTCAATAGTAAAGATAATGGTAAAAGCATTATAGATCCGTAAGGAAAAAAGAAGCTCAAAATGAAGGACTGATAATGTATTCTATAAACTTGCAAGAGCACGAAAATAAGATGAATCATCAAAGGAAAGGCTAAGGAGAATAAGAAGATCTTCTAAGCAGTCAAGCAGCTCAACTTCAGGTAAAAGATACAAGCCCTCCAGAGGGGATTATCATGATGATGAAACATACTTAAAAGGCATGGCTAATAAAATAGTAAAAGACATGCTTGATCTTAAAGGGGAAAGGGCCCTTGACCTTAAGGTAAAAAATAATCCTCATGAAGCACCATTCACAGAAGATATAACGTCTATTAGAATTGCATCGCATATCAAAATCCAACCACTGAAGTATACTGGTACCACTGACCCCGATAACCATCTTTTGGCTTTTGAGAGCCAAATGGATTTGCACAATGCCTCTAAAGCGGTACATTGTAGACCTTTTCTTATGAATATTTTGGGAGTAGCTGCAAAATGGTATAGACCCTACAAAGAGAAAACCATTTACTCTTGGAAATAGTTTTTTTTATGAGTTTTAGCATAATTCTGCATATGCAAAGGTCCCATTATTGACTCTAGTGTGATGGAAAATGTCAAAAAAAGGCTAGATGAATTGCTTAGCGAATATTTAAAGAGGTTTTCATTTACTAGTTCCTACAACTTTCGAAGATTGACTCCATTGAGTCTAGGGTCTTTTTGATTCATCATTTCAAGGTGTGATTTACAAGCAACATTTGATGTAATTTTCAATTGATTTACTCATTTGTCTTGTCATTCACACGTTTCGTTTTGTATGATTTATAATGTGATCATCTTGTAATATATAAATTAATATTTTCTTCCATCTCAATTGAATATATGACTATTTAATTTATTTTGTTTTTTTATCTACATATGTTCTTCCCCTTTTGTCGATGCTCGTCTCAAATTGGTATGTTTGGATCCTTTGTCACCTTTTTCAATTATTTCTATTATGTATAATGTTTAGATCTGTTTATTATAATCATGAATTTTCATGTGTCTTATTCATCCAATTCCTTTTCTTTTGTTTTGGTGATTTACTTAGAAAAGGAATTTGAAAGTTAATTTTGATTTAGATCTATTTTTACTTTTATAAAACTTACATACAGTTGTGAATGAATTGTTTATGCTATATATTTATTATTTCTTGAAGATTATTTTCTATTATTATATGGTTAATTTTGGATAAAAACTTTTGAATATTGTTCTTATAAGAATAAAAAAAAGTGGCTTACATTTGTAAATGGACTTTTGTGAAAATTATATTTTGTCTTCTCTGAGTTTAATAGTTCTAAAAAAGAATTCTCTAAACTCTATAATTGAAAGTTGACCAACATTGTTTACTTTTAAATCCCACTTATGTTTTTTTTCTATATAAACATACATAATATAAAATACCATGTTCATAATTATATATTGTCCTAATTATAAATTTTTATTTTACATACATATGGAAATACATGTGTGTCACCTTAATCCAAATTTATAAATAGATCTTTTGTAATTAACTTTAATGTTAAAACTTTCTTTAATAGAAACCAAATTAATTAACATTAATTTTGGATTTAAGTGAGACAAATCATTTGATGTGATTTTAATATATATATATATATATTTATATATTGAACTTAATAATGGCATTACACCCAAAATAATCTGAAACAAAGAAAAATATAGCAGAAACTATAAGAAAAATAGAGAAAACACCATAATTTTATAGTAGCTCAGATAATCTGTGGCCTACATCCACAATATTGCTATTGATTATAGATTAACAGTCACTAATACAAGGATTTGACTTGTCTAAAAGCCTAGAAATTCCAAGGGTGGCTTCCTTAGTGACTATGGTCGAGGAAAGTTAAAAAATGAAGAAATCAAAGTGCCAAAACTCTTTTTCCAGTTTCCATAGATGATGTATTTATAGGGAAATCATCTAGTAAAATTGCCAAATCTCCACATAGTAATTCGTACTTCAGATCTAAAAAAGGAGGGGAAGATGGAGTCCCTAGAGCAGTATAAATAGCTAGGTACCAACTAGAAGTGATCGGTACCAACCTGCTTTCCAAAGTGTGAGTCGTTCCTTCTTACCTCCTTTGGTTGTCTATCCTCAGTCCATTGCGTTACAAGTACTTTCCCTTGGAGATCGTGTTATTTTTGATAGCTTATGATATGACTTGTACTTGTTTGCTTTCCTTCTGAACTTCTTTGGAGTTATTCACCTATTCCTTGGGAAATGTGTCTTAAGATGATCACTCAAGCCATCTATCCATGAGCCATAGCTATATGAACAATAAGGGTAGAAAGAGTTATTGGTAACGACCAAAAAGTGGTTGGAATTGAGTTATTTTCTTAACTCCTATTGTGCTCCAAATCTTTAAGTTCATTCATATAGTTCTTCCAAGCATTTTTCTAAGTCCGTATATCATTTCGTCTTCATCTTATCGACTAGATCACTTTGAAAGTCTGCTTAGTTAAAAGGCGAATAAAAATTGCCCTCCGTTCAACTGCTTTAAGCAGTAGAAATTCCATTCTCTGTGCTAAGGATGAGATCTATGGTATGGAGATCATTCCAAGTTTTAGCTAAGCTCGTACTATCTTCTCCTTGTCCTTTCATCAAATTCTAGTCAAAAATTCATCGCGTACCAAGTTACTCGGTACCGAGAACTATTTCTCAGTCATCGAGTAGTTTAAATACTCTAACACTTAGAAAATTTTCTTTACTTTTCCACTTTCTAGCCTTATCCTACTCATGATCGAGCTTTCCTTTTCTTCATCTCTACAAAACACCTATAACCACCATTCCTTTGCCAAAACCGATCGTTGTCGCCACTTTCGGATTGCCATCATCATTTCCAAATTGTTGTCGCTACCTATTACTGACTTCAATCATCCATTCAGATTAAGAAATTTCAAGGTGGGCTATTGATCAACAATGGAGTCATAGTCATGATATGGTGGCCGATAGTCGTGGATGTTGATGGTCATACCTAGGGTTTGCCTACAGTCTATGGAAGAAGGGAGCAATAACTTGTGATTAGATGAAAATCCTATGACCATAGTACTCTCCAAGTTCAAATTCCTTCATCCCCTATGTCGAGTTAGTCTTGATATAAAATTGAGTTTGAATTTTCCATGGGAATTCTAACTCCAACTTTGAGTCAATCTATTATGTTCACAACTTTGTATAACCTTTATATTTCCAACTAACCAAGGATTATGAACAAACTCTTCCAATGAATGGTTAATCGCAAGTTATTTATCATGAATCCAGCGTCTAGATGATTCCATTGCATAGCATTTCCAATTACCACACCTTCTTTGTTCCTATAAGTGAAAAACTTCTACATTGCTTCGGACAACAGTCCTATTATCGATTATCCAATGATAATAGCTAAAATCCGATGCACATTTCCTTCGTGCGGTATGGCTCGTTTTTCCAGCACGAGCAGGCTATGTATATATGATGGACTGTTCTTTGTGTATATGACACAGGACTCACACCGCATAGATTAACACTTCCACTTACCTTAATCGACGTTCTGAATTCGAATGGTCAACACACATCGATTTTTGTTGGAATCTAGATGTTATCACATGGGTTTAAATTTAAAATAAAATTCCAAAATAAAACATACCTGATCGTGTTGAATGTCAAATTTTCCTATTTGGGATGACTCGACATTCTTCCAGATTCAACATTGGCATTGGGTCATCAACTCCTCTGGAAGCTAGGTCTACCACTGCTCAGGCTTCGACTTCCATGCATTTTGGACCTAAATGCTTAATTATTGTTGAGTTATAAAGAATGGTCATTTCAGTAGAGCTAATTAAAAAATAGCCTCCTCTTTTAAACGAATATATTGGCTTAAGAGCTCTAGATGATCTGCCTGACTTGGTGCCGACGATTCTAACTCCCAGTACGAATCTGACTAAGTACCGACAATAGTGAATTCTTGAGAGTGATGTCTTACTACTTCTTACCTAGGGCCATTGAGCACGTAACCTTTCAATGGGATACACACCATGCAATAGATACATGTGCTTAGGCGGCGTTGTACCGCCTTCTAATATGTTTCTGAGCATGATTATCCAAGAGCTTGAGTAAGCTCTGTTCTAAGTTCATTCCAACTGATATGCACTACCAAGCTCCTTATACGTGCTATTTATGAACGAATTCCAACGACCTCCAAATTTTGGAGAGTTTAATCATATTTTTGTTTTAAACATCGACATGAATTGCCATCTTACATGATCATCTAGGCCTGATGCCGATGCAAAGTCATTAAAGAGCTCCAAAATAAATGCTCATACTTCAAGAACGTGTACTTCTTTATCAAATGCCCATACACTTCAATAGGCCTTGACTATCTGGTTATAAGATCTCTTTCTCTTTACTCTTCTCGCACCTAGATTCCTTTCGTCCAAGAGTTTAACTTATTATCTAATTCCTTTGCCGATATTCCGATTCGTGACACAAATGACTAGCATGCTAAAACTCCAAAATCTCTCAAGAGAGGCAGCTTCCCACATTGCACCACTATGTAGCTTCTGACGAAGAGAACCTTCATTGATGCAATTTTTACGTCCTGAATATTTCTCCATTATTGCAACCACTCTTCCAAGCAGTTTTAGAATGCCTACCCATTTTTCAGCTCCCACCTGCAGTTCTGGTGAAAATATCCAAGGGGAAGTTGAACGCCAATCCGATATGGAAAAATTGTTGATGCACCTACAAACAAAGCAGTATAAAAGTTCGTTGCTAGCGAGGTTCAAGAAGAAGGGGATGGAGAAGTTAGAATGCAAACGATCCAAGAAGATATTGATGAGGAAGGAAGAAGAGAGAGAAAAGAGGTGGAGATAGAAGAAAAAGGGAAAGAGAGTGTCGAGGGAGATGATTGACTACGATATCGGTCAAGAGGGAGATGAATTATTTGGAGAAATTTCTCCCGAACACACTGAATTTCCCGCCTCACCTCATCCAAAGTGTACAATTATCAAGACTTCTAAAGAAACCACATACCAAGCACGTTATCATTAGCCAATGCGACTCCTTCGGCTAGTTTTTCAAGGGACATCTTTGATGCATTGAGCAATTTTGACGTTTCAATCGTTGATTTTCTTAAAGAGGGGTCTTCGGGCTTCACCTTCCCTTCTGAGGATTTTCTAGTCGAAGGAGGCAAGACTTCATCCTTATTTTCTTTCGAACATGGTCCTTAGAGTACTTAGAGGGGACGCCGACACTCTGGACACTTTTAGGATCACGATCACACATTCCTTGCATCTGCATGAATCCCAATATTCCAAGTCTGATATGATCCTTTATTTCTATTTCAGGTGTAATGACCCACCTTTTTGGAATGTTTAAATCGACAATAAACCGCACATGTCAAACTCAAACCATTCAAAAGGGAGGATTGTTATGGGATAAATAAGAAAAAGCAGAGAAAGAAAGAAAAACAAACACAGAATCTCACAGCGGAATGAAAAAATATAATAATCCAATAAAAAGTTCATGAAGCTATTTTATGAATAACATTTGATTCCACTTTTACAATAAGAATCTGAGTAACATACAGCAGCAATAATTAAATACGCAGCGGAACAACATGATGCAGTGGAATAAATATAATAGATAGTAACAGTATTAAATCTTCGTCTTCGTCCTCCAAAAGTAGTCTTTGATAAACTGAAAAGCTCGGACCGACTCGAGCGAATTGAAAAGACAAAACACTCGAGTCAGAACTAAAAGCACTTTTGTAAGTTAAATCGACAGTAAATAATATGAGTGTAACGGCGTTAGAGATGTTTACGGGATTTGACATCTCCTATCCGATGTCAACGTGAGTGCAATAACTTAAGAGATGTTCGAGATTTCCATCTCCTAAGGATATGCTAAACTATCTACTATGTAGTACAATACACTATTATAATAGTATCTACAGTAAAGTAAACCATTCAAATAGCGAAGGCGTTACCCATGTCCCCCCCTTAACACATTTTATATAATGCCGTAGTCTATACAAATACTGTAAACTCCACCGTAAACTAGTAAGCTATTAGGGAGCACTCCATACGTACAACACAAACCAAACTTGTAGAAGGCGCGATAGGGCACGTGAACACGGCACGTGAGGCAATGCCAGTGTAGTCTACCGTTTTGAGGATCCGGACCGCTGTAGCAGCTAATATCGCCCACCTTGGAACACACTCCAATAATCAAATCAAGGGGCGGCCCCTAAATCAATCGCAAAGTCATAATATGGTATCAAAGAAATGTGTCCGATAGGAGATGCGACCTTACTTGGCCCGTGGTGGCTCCTGTTTTAATCACATCTAAACTGACTCATGTGAGTCACAGCTACGTAAATACCTCATATAGAATTGTTCGCCAAACCATCCTACTTCATTCTGGAATCTCCACTATGTACACGGTGGTTAAAGTGGTTTTCAGCATTGGCAAAGAGTATGACAATATCCGATACGGCCTCTTTAACAACCAAATGCTTATTTCACATCAGGTGGTTCTTTTAAATTTCCAAAACCCTTTCATGATTGATATAAAAATATCACATTCAAATTTCAAACCATATCAATTAGAAAATCATATCCACTGTCAAAATCATATTCATAAGATAGGTTAAGTAAATCCTCATTCATAATCATTATATTCAATCAAATATGTCATTTCACTAAAAATATCATTTAAATCTCAACTTTGGTTATAACATCATTTAACCGTATTCGTTTTTAAACCAGGATTCAAATATAAACAATCCTGCCTTGCACAATTTATTTTTAAGAAATAGTTTAGATAGTTTAAAATAATTAAGATAGTTTTAAATAGTTTGAAATACTTTAAAAAGGTTAAATAGATTTAAGATAGTTTAGCTAGATTTAAAATAGATTAAATAGATTTAAAATAGATTAAATAGATCTAAAATAGATTAAATAGATCTAAAATAGATTAAATAGATTTAAAATAGATTAAATAAATCTAAAATAGATTAAATAGATTAAAAATAGATTAAATAGATTAAAAATAGATTTAAAATAGATGAAAATAAGTTAACTAGTTTAAAATCGATTAAATTGGGTTAAGTAGATTTAAAATAGATTAAAATAAATTAAGATAGTTTAAAATAGGTTAATTTTTTTAATATAGTTAAATAGGTCAATATAATTTAATATTTTGAAAATCTTAATAATTAGAATCTTTTATAATAATATATTTTTAAAACAGTTTATATTATTTCAATTTCAATTTCAAATCTTTCATTTCAGATCTCAATAAACTATTTAATTCTATATCGATTTCAATCCACATTTGAAATATCGATTTAAGCTACCCCAATTTCAATAGTTTTCAAAATTATATTTAAACAATTTCAATAACTAAATTCCAGTAAATTTCATTTGCTTCAAAATTTAACTTTGAAATTTCCAGTTTAAGTCTTTATACGATTCATTAAATCAATCCAATTTTAACATTTAAAGCTTGGATTTCGAAAATAATCCAGTTTATAAAAATCAAATTTTATTTCAAAATACCATTTAACTAAATTCAAATTTTAAGGATTTAAAACCGTTTAATTTAACCAATCCGGTGTTCGTATATGATTCTCTACCCTATGGTCAAGTGATACGGATGTATATCATTTCAACCCGTTATTATTTTATACTTACGGATATATATCATTTCAACCCGCTATTATTTTATATTTACGGATATATATCATTTCAACCCGCAATCCTAAATTAATTACAAACCCATGAAATTGCTTAAGTTTATCATTTCAACTCATAACGATTTCCCTAATCTATCAGAATGTTCGGGTATGTATCATTTCAACCCATAGAGAACTTGTAGTGTTATAACAATATAAGAATATAACATCTAGTCATCCAATATCAATCAATCAGACATCCATTACAATCATCATCCAAATCAAACAATAAATAACAGTAATTGACTGATCATTAATAACAGGCATTAACAGGAAATTTAAAATTCAATATTAAATTAAATAGCGATTAAATTCAATAAAAGTCAGATTTAACTGAAATGACAAATAAATATACCAAACATCAACCGATCAATTTCATGTCACATCATAAATTCAATTTAACTAACATAAGATAAATTAGTAGTTGTGAGTGGGTTAAAACACTCACTTTTGATTTCAAATTGATTTGAAATCTAAAATAAGACCTAAATTTCAACAGTCTCAGAACCCGTCCAAACCTGTTCCATAATGTCTGAAATTTCGATACGATCCCAACGGAACAAATTGCGCGTAAATCCGACCTCGTATGCAAAAGTTATTAACATCAGAAGTTTGAAATTCTAAATTTAGAAAAAATAATATACAATTAATAGCTTACCACGATATGCTACGTCAACATGTCTTCATGAAACCCAAGTTGCAACAGACCCCCACTATCGTGCTCGAATAACTGAAGCCGTCGGTCCAAATCAACGTCGTCGTGCCCCAAACAACCCAGCCATCGCTATCAGACTGCCGTGCCCCTTCCCCATGCTAGACCGACCATCTAGGCACCATGCGATCCCAACCCCTGGTTGGAAAACACTGCGCCGCCGCCACTAATGGATGGCCAGTTCTGACGATTCGTGACACTTAGGCGTTGAGCTAACTATAGGATGCACTCATCTCGGCGACATCTACAAGCCCATGCCTCCTGATCGTCATGAAATCGACGATCCGCCGTTAAAAATGAAAAGCCTAAAATGAACGGTCGAGGTTCAACCTCATTTTCTGACCAAATAGTGATTTGATTGCAAAAATGAATAGAAGATTTGAGTTGCGCTCATCGACAGCTTTGCATCGGTATATAATATGATAGGGTTTTGAGGAGTTTGATTTTGAAATTGAAATTTGATTTGAAATTGAATTGGGAATTTGTATATTGGACTTTTTTCTACCATTTGAAGAAAGAGATAGCCAAAGAGAGTTGTACGTACAACAATAATAAATGAGAAACAATTAGGGTTTATAACAGCCTATATATAGGTAGATCTGAAAATAGATCGATTTGGACTGAAATGAAACGACATGTAAAAGCCCGTTTCGTTCCCGAAACGAAAATGGATAATCCCATATATCAAAATAGATGTTTTTGATATTTCTAAATTCAATGGAATGTGTTTCAAGTCCTAATTTCTTTGTATGAAGAAGTTGGCTTTTAAAATCAGCTTATTTCAAATTGATTTCATTAAATTGATTTCTACGTGTTTCGAGTCCGTACAATCAAACGACAAGTCCAATCGCTATGAAACTTAAAATCCTACATTAATTTACTGTTCCGGATCCGATGAAATAGGTTTCGTCAAAATCCGAGATAGCGGCCAAAATGGCTATTTTCACATTAATTAAATAAATTAACATAAAATTGATTAAATCATTTTTTAATTTCAAATTTAATAACTATCAATTTTCATCATTTTTGATTACTTGGACATTTACAATAATTTAAAATAAATTTACATGTCAATTCAGTGTTAAATATTACACTAATTACAGCATTCAATTTCAACTATAATTAAATCCAATTAATTATAAAATAATTCCAATAAATTTATTTATTTTGATTTTAATCTTTTTATTCAACTAATCATTGCTCTATAGGCATAGTTAACATTAGTTTATATCTTATTACATTAATATTCTCCAATTTCATCTTAATTTCCATTAATGTAACATTTAATTACATTTAATAGAATTGATTTCAAATTGAATTCAACAATTTAAATAAATAGGTAACATATAACAACTGCCACTTTACTTAGTTTACTTGCATTTATAAGTTTTATTACCTACAACAAATGTTATATCTGTTTACACAACGTTGATTTTATTCCAATTTCAATTATTTACATATTATTTCATTAATCTATGTAACATTTAACCTATTCCCTTATTTATAATTAATAACCAATTATAACATTTCAACCATTTCAATTAATTGGACCTACATTAAAATAGTCATAAATTTCTTAAATTAACAATATTACATCTCATTCTAGTTATTCCTTTCATTATTAAATCTTAAAATTTTCTCAACATTAAATTCAAATTTTATTTAATTAACAAATTTAATTATCGAAAATTACGTGTCATTACATCAGGTACCATGGGTAGAGACAGATCTGCACCCTCCAGTATGGCTTGTTGAGGGAAGGAGACACACTCTCGATCCACCTTGTTTTCGTTCTCATAGGAGGTGAGAAGCCGAGAAAGAGAGAACTCAAAGGAAAGATAAAGAGCGAAAGGCGGAAGAAAACCAAAATCACCAGGTTGAGAGGGATCATAAGAAAAAGTAGACTGAAAATGACAGCCCTATGATCAAGGTAAGTGGTACAAAGACTAATCACTGCGGCTCACCTTTTAGCATTTCTTTGCCTTGTTCTCAACCCCAATTTCTTGTACACCAACAACCTCCAGCATCACATTTCTTAACTACGACCGTTCCCCATCCTCCTCACTCTGAAGATGTTTCAATCCGTCCAACTCCTATCCCAATTCCGTCGAGTCGCATGCAGGCTGCCTTCCATAACCTCTATTTGACCAATATCATGTTTGACTGTGATATCAAGAATTTTCCCAAGGAAGAAGCAGACTGCAAGGTCGAATGGTTTCAAGAGTTGGTAGATTAAGGGTTAAAATGGAAAAGCTTTACCATGACCTCTCTTAGGTTAATTGAATTAAACAAATAAATATTCAGTTATTCGAATCTAAAAAGACGACGACGATAGTCTAATAGAGGGATATGAATGAGATTTAGAGAAGATAAAGATAGAAAGAGATGTAGCACTAAAATATGAGGCAAGTACTAAAAGCTTGATGGAGGAAATCAGGAGAGCTCATGCTAGTGCACAATTTGTGTTAAAGGATTTGTAGAAGACTGCTCATGAGGATAATGCCACTTTAAAGACATGGTTTTTTGAGAAGGACTTGGCCCTCACCATGAAAGTTGAAAACCATCCAGGTCAGGGATAAACTATCAAAGACTAGGTAGTTGAAATAAAAAAATTCTTGGCTGAAAACGACAATCTTTAAAGTGACCTGTTATTAGCAAAGGTCGAGAAAATAGAGATTGAAGTTGACTATACTGTCATTATGTGTGATCTAAAAGAGCTCAAAGAGCAGAAAGCCAAAGAGAGAAAAAGCTCAACTCCACTCTTTAGCACTTCTTTAACGATGTGATATAGTACAAGAATCTGAAGTGGCTAGGAAGTGCATATGTTGTTACCCTCACCGATGCTTAGGAGGAAGTTTTACGTCGTGCAGAGTTGACCAATAGAGGCATCATCAAACATGAGTTGATGGTCAAGTACCTTGATGCTGATGATATTGCAAAACTTGAAGAAGGAAAAACTATTCTTGCCGTAGAAGATGCTGCCGCTAATGTTGCCACTGGATCTCTTATTGACCCAAGTGCATCGGGTCAGGCAGAATTGTCAATTACTAAATCTTAAGAACTTATAATTCATGCCACTGAGGAGGCCAGCTCCAAGCCACCCAAGCTATTCCAACTTCTGCAGCAATGACACCCGTTGAACCTTATGTTCCCTTCTTTGTTGACCCATTAGTTCAACACTCACTCGAAGAAGGGGAAATCTCGAGATCTCTTATTCCGTAATCAATTCCAGGCAAAGGTATATCCCTTGTTTCTCCAATATTCGAAGTCCTATAGTTCTCGCTGAGACAGTAACTAACCTCTAATTCTCATTTTGTGATGGTACATGTCATCCTTCTCTTCCACCTCCTCCATTGCCAATCAGTGAAGGCATAGGCACTACTGCAATCACCACCAAGTCAACTCCTATAATCATGGAACCAGTTGTTTTCGATCTTCTTTCTAGTTCTACCCTCGATTTCGATGCAGAAAGAGTTGTAGCTTTGGTAGGACAAGATGATGTTTCCTAGCCCTATGAGAAGACATCACTATAAGTAGTGCTTCAAGCCCGACCGAATCTGTTCCCATGGCGAAGCAGTGGAAGAATGACATGTCAAAACTTAAGGTCAAACATGAACCTGGTATTGATAAGCTTACAAGCACTGGAGAGCCAAAATCTTCTTCTTGTATTCCTCCTCTTGTTATCCAATTCTCTGAAGAGCAGTAGTATTAGCACCGCAATTAAACTTTTGAGCTTCCTTACAGCCATCCTGAAGATCCTGTCACCATCATTTTCAAGTGAGGCAGCACAAAAAAAAATGATAAGGGCCGGAAAAGGCCCCCATGAAGGCTCAAGCAACAAAGCTGGGAAGTATACGAAGTGTTAAAAGAAATAGACTTCTAATATATCCCCCAATGAAAGCGATACAATTTTTGTTCGTTTATTTGGTTTTTGCTTTACTTTTTGCTCTATATAGGCCGCATTTGTGAGGGAGCATCCCCCGCATCTTTCATGTATAAAGTTGAAGCAATGAATTCTTTTGTAATCTCTGTTCCATTTGCCTTTGCTCACTTTTACACTCTGTACTTGCCTATATACAACTGCCTGTGTATATATATATATATATATATAATATAACTGCATATATTGCAATGTATCCATATTATACATGTTTGTTTCCATGTAATGGTTTCAGTTACTACAACTTGGTGCATGCATATAAATAAACTCTTGCAATTGCTTTAGTTATATTCCATTATTTAGTCCTTTTTATAGCTACAAATGTATTTTGTTGGCTAAACAAAACTATAATTTGACTAGTCCCGTAGTTATTCCTATTTATTTTAGGTCAATTTTCCTTTGACCATTAACAAGTTTAAATAATCTAAGTTCTGTGTAGTTCTCTATCTCCGGGGAACAACGATTTGAACATCTATCTCCTGACATCTCCAATATTGCCGATAATTAGGCGTGGTTGGTTTTATCCATAAGTTTCCACTATTACAACTTAGCAAATCATACCCTGCTAAGCCGTGAGTGAAGCTATAACCTTTATGCAATCTTATTATGTGGTGAGTCCTGTCTCTGGAACTTGTAACTCTAAATGCTGAAATCTATGCATTATCCATTGACCCTACCTATTCTTAGGCATTGGTCGGTGATTAATCATGCCGAGCAAATTATCATGGTTACCCTTAGTCCAATTATACTCTTCCGATCTTAATCTTGGATCAAAAGAGTCTAGGTGTCCCTTCTTTCATTTTTCAATGACTATCTACTCGGTCGAGCCATAGGCTGGTTCATATAATCCCAACCATAGGCCGGTTCATATAATCGTGAACCCGTGCCTTTGGATGCCTATCTACGGGCATCTTCTTTCAGACCCGCCTATCTTCGGGTATTGAATGAGAGTATCCATTGACCATCCTCGCTTATCCTCGGCCTAGCACATCATACTGGTCTCAAGCGTGATTGTAAGAATTCTGATCGTGAACCGGCTCCTATCTTTGGGAACTGACATTTTGGATGCCTATCTCTGAGCATCCGCTCTAAGTCTCGCCTAACTCTGGGTATTGAGTGGGAGTGTCCTCTAACCATCCTCACTTAGACTTGGCCTGGAAAATCCTGCCATGTCACAAGCATGGTCATTAACATTTTATCCATATGCTGGTTTCTATCTTCAAAAAATGGCACTTTCCGCTATCTTCCCCAAATATTCCTTATAAACCTTGCCTATTTCTAGGTAATAGTCAATATCAAAGGAATAGAATCAAATCATCTAATCGACCCTTACTGTCATATTCCTTTGTCTGAATCCTAGAGTGAATGAATCGATACCAGATTGTACCACACGCAGTATATGATTTTACTTACAATAACATGATTCCATTGGTTCAAGAAGCTAACTTTTGTCTATAAACAAAAACCATGCAACTCTTGCCTTATTGCATTGCCTCTGGGATCTTAAGGTCGCTTATATACAAAATAAACCCAAGTGAAATAGAATCACCAAAGGTTGCTATTCTACGCCTATGGGATTATGTTCCATCAGTTTCCATTCAAACATAGCAAATCACTTAAGATCTAGGTTATGCCTCTTCCCTTTCTCTCGTTGCTTTGCATCTCTGAGCTTAGCAACATTGCATTCTTGACTAGCCCTTTGGTCACCATAAAATGATCCAATCCTGTTATCAAGAGGAATTTCATCGTTTGACACCAAGGTGCTAGGGCTATCCTAAAATCACTAAGGTTTATTTGGCCCAAAATGGCATTGTACACCGAGAATTCGTCCACTATTACAATCCTCTAAACCTCCATCTGTGATGACCCGCAAATCCGTACCCCTTTGATTCGACAATATTCCCCCTAGTTCAACTCAAAGTGGATGGAAATACGAACCATTAGGGTTAAAGAAGAAAGAGGTAGAAGAAGAAATAGAAAACAACATCAGAATCTCACAATTGCTGCAGAACAAAATATAATATATAACAGTAGATTTTTAAACAAAAGAATTTGTAATTGTATAATACTTACAATCATCAGAGTACAACACAATCCATAGCAAACAACTGGACAGTTATAATAACTTATCCTCACAAAAGCTGACTATACAACATACCATACACGACGGAATATACATCAAGTACATGTGATACGTCTCACCATCCAATTCGTCTCCTGAGCTTCACAGCATCCTATCCTGTATCTGTAATACTCATCTGACCTGAGCATTATAATAAAATAAAATCCGAGTCAGTCTGGAAAACCAGCGTGAGAAAACACACTCAATTGTATTGTTAAAATTTTCAAAATCCTTTGAAATCAAAGGTATCTCATAAGACCATGTCACAAATGAACATGCAGGGTTTTTACCTTACGGTAACCAAAACATTTTTATCAAATTCGTCTGATATTATAATGGTGTCTAAAGAAAGTAAAATAGAATCTAGCTGAAATGCTTGCATCTCACGTTTCAGCAATAGTTGGGCACAATCAAAACCGTACGATGCTTATTGAAGATTGGATTCCATACAATGGCAGGATAACTGCGGTACCGCCCATCACAGTACCTGGCCTAGATCAGAGTACCGAGGACCACTTCTGATCCCCTACAACACAAGACCGGAGCTACCCCTTACTGGATAGTCCGAATAAGATCACCCCACAGTTGGGATCAGCAACCACCCACTAAGCCGAGATCAAAATGGACTCTAGACAGGGATGACCTTACCCTACTTGGGTGCTACCCACTTAGCCTTGCTGCACCTCCCCTATTTTAGCAATTCCCGGTTGATGAGGCTTGAGGCTATGCATTACCTTTTTAGAACACATTCACTTAGAATGCTCATCGTCCTCTAGTGACGATGGTCTAATAGCATTCGTCCATACAAGTTGCCTTGGGTCTGGACAAACCGAATCACCATCTTCATCATTTTCATGGTACTCATTCGCTACGTTCAAACTAGATCGAAGTGGTTTTCGGATAATTAAACCCGATCTCAGTCTCTTCGAAACGATCAGCACATTGGCCAATATTGATAGTCAGTTATTTAACTATCAAATTAACAATCAATCAACCCATTATTTTATTTCCACTGAAAAGCACCAAGTCTTATTAAATTTAGATTTCAAATAAATTAAATCACTTTATCCAAAAATATACACTAAAACATTTTAAATAAAACTTCTTAAATCACTTTATTCAAAATAATAGTTATGAAATTCTATAATAATTTCCTAAGTAAACTTTAGCAAAAAACTACTTTTAAAATAAAACTATTATACAAGGTATAAACATTTAATAGTTATCCTTTAAAATCACAATACCAATTTAACCTTTAAAAACAATAAACTACTAAAATTTTCTTAATTAATGTTTATGGTAAGACTTTTAAAAACAATTTAAATAATAAATTTCTCCAAAAATATTCCTTTAAAACATCTTTAAAATTTCTAACTTATACTTAAAAATCTTTCTTTGAAAACATAATTAGCATTTCAAGAAAATACACTTTCCACTCCAATATATCCCATCTAATCATTTATAAATCCTTCTCAATTTATTTCCAATTTAATTTACGTCTCAATCCCGTAAATTTCCTTTCCATACTTTTAAAAATAAAACTCTCTTTTATTTTTAAAATGTTTACTCATCCCTTTATAAATTTCCACCATGAATTTAAAATCTCAAATATCCACCGATATTTACTTCCCTTTATTTATAAACACAGTTTATAAATCCCATAATCTCATTCCTTTTATCACTGCTTCAAAAAACTTCAATCGATTTTTAAATCGATTTTATGAATTAATTCCATTTAAAAATTCATTTCTTGATTTGCCCAAACTTATTCCAAAATCCATTAATTCCATATTCACACCTTTATTTTTGATTTGAAACCTTATTTAAATCTGAAGTATCAATTACATGCTCTATTTCAAAATTCTCCTTTCAGTTTTCCCAAAACATTTAAAACTTAAACTTTTAAAATAAATTCTTTGTACTTCAAATCAATATTGCTTAAGTCCTTACTTTTTAAAATCCTTTAGTTCACATTTATCCAAAGACTTTATTCTTTTTCTATATTTCGAAATTTATTAAATAGGGTTTAAAAACAACTATTTACTTTTTATCAATTCTTTTTAAATTTATCCGTCTTTATTATAAATTTGCTTACTTTAAATTTTCCCTTTTTATTTCCCTTTTAAAATTCAATATTATATTTTTTAAACGTCACAATATATCCAGCAATATATTAACATCAAACAGATTAATTTTCTAACATAATATATCACAGATTATTCAACATTTCATATAACTGAACACGAAAATAAAATCAATATTTTTGAGAGATCCAGTTAGATCTCTCCAACCTGTCTCCCTGCATCCACAGACGTTAGCACAATGTAAAAATACCAATCCCACTTCAAGGGGGATGTCGCGGTATATAGGGTCATCCGCTATTATGCGGGGCGCATAGGGTCTCATCCGCTATATAATGCGAGAATATCAATCATTCCAATATATATCCTACTACATATATAATATCACATCCAGACTGATAGTAATAATCAATTTCAATCATTCATCCAATAATTTAAATTTAAACATTTAAATAATCCAGTAATCCAATTTGAGTAAGATTATCTCACCTTTGACTTTTAATTTGCAATTCGATCCAAACCAGCTTATTTTCTTCATGATTTCAGACCTTGTATAAACATTATACTGTTTATCTCCATTTGAACAAATCAAACAATCAATCATCCTCTTTAATAAATTTAATTAACTAATAATTTAATTTAAACTAATTTCCCTATGATAAATAATTTTAAGTTACTAAAATAATTAAATAAGTTAATCTCCATAATACCTGACTTTAAAATAAAATAGTAAGTGAAAATATGTATATATGTGTATTTATATTATTTTTATTTTAAATTTAAAACAGAATTTTTTTCTGTACATATTCATTAAACAGAACTGGTTACCTCGCTGCCAAAACCTTATTGTAAATTCATTTCCTAATATATATATATATATATATATATATATATATATATATGTATGTATGTATGTAAAAAAACCCAATACCTCACCGCTTAGCATCACACAGCAAGATCGCGACAGTTGCCATTACTCGCTTACGAGCCTAAGTATGCCGACACCTTCCACTGCTCGACTCCACACGACACCCCTCGCGCGTGCCATGTGAGCCGATCGTTAGAAACATTGTGCCCAACAATCCCATATCGCGACCCAAACCTCACTCGCGAGCGCCACCTCAACGTAGCGACTACTAGATGCTCGAAAAACAGCGTCGCCCCGTTATGCCTTGAATTAAAATTGATTTCGACTTCGATAAGTGTTGCATTTTCGATTTTGATCTTTTCGAAATCGTACCGAACTCGACTTCGTTTGAATTTCGAATAAATTGAAGGGAAGGAGAGGGATTTGTTTTGAATGGAAAAGAAGAAGGCATAACAGAGATTTTCTTCTTCTTTGAACTAGTATCGGCCATGGCCAAAAATTTTAATTGGGAGGGAAGAAATGAAGAAGGTTGATGATTTCTTTGCAGGCATAGACCATATATTTTATTTCTTTTCATTTTGAAAGGAACGACATGAATTTGAAAGAGGAGAAAGAACAAGACGTTTGCATGTGAAAAGGATGGTACAGTGACCATGAGATGACAGCCGAAAAGGTCTGATAGAAATACAGATTTTGAAAGATTGAATATATATATATATATAGATACATACATACATACATATATATATATATATATTATTTTATTTAAATTTTAATTCGTCTCGAAACTGCAGCTAAAAATCCCGACCCCTATCGAGGCGTGTCGCTAGGCGTTTATAATGTTATACCCCTATTTCGAACGCAATGGAAAAGGTTTCGAGTCCAAATTCGATCATACGGAGAAGATAACTTTTTGGACACAGTTATTATATTGAATTTTCGATATAAATTTCAGCGCAGTTATCTATCATACGATCACACGATAACTCCAAATGCTACGAAAATTGAAATTCGATAATAATACACTATTACGGATCTGATGGAATTAGTTTCGTCGAAATCCAAGACTGTGGAAGGCTATTTTTAAACATCAATTTAAACAATATATTTTTAAAACTGAACAAATCATTTTTAAATTCAATTTTAAAAGTTCTATGATCTTTAGTATTATCACCATAAATTTATAAGCCTTTGAATTATTTTTAACAAGCCTAGAACTCCAGATTCAATTATTTTACCCAATTTCCAATTATTAAATTCAATAATTAAATTGTCCAATAAATAGTGATATTTGAAATTCAAGTTAAAAATTAACTTTTATATATAAAATCAATTAAACATTCCAATTTCAAATATCCCGGGACGTTACATTCCTCTCCCCTAAAAGAATTTCGTCCTCGAAATTGCTAGTTAAGAAGAATGATCCATAACTCGTTAACTATTTTACCAAAACCACCCAGTTTTAAAACCCTCCCATAACAATCTTTTTATTAAAGACACACTGTCACTTTCCAAACTCATCCGTCTGTTACGGAAAAAATATTATTCCCTTAATAATTCAAATTATAGTTTAAACCAAGTTTTAAACTATCAAAATTTTCTTAAATTTTTTTCTAACTCCTTAAATTGCCGAATTTTTTTCGCCAGCATCTCCTTTGCGCGGCTAGATCGGAATAACTACAAAATTGCCTCTACGGCTCCAAATTTCAAAAGAAAACAAAAGCCAAGTTGCCAGATCAGAAAACCATCAATTTCATACGATAATTTAAATACATACCTTTTTGTTGGGCATTCAAATTTATCTTTTGAAATCAAAAACACCAATTTCCTTTTGCTTTTAAAACACCTGTATGTCCTACTTAGTAATAATATCCAATCACAAAATTCAAAATCATTTTATTTACTTCCTTTTCAAAATTTTCAAAATTTGCTTTACTTAAGCCCGTACGATGCTCATATATCGTATGTACGCAATATCAAATCCGACGGCTTACTCAATCACACATTTCCACTTCCGAACTAGTATCGTTCACCCGACTCGCTAATGCGGACTCAGACCTGGTTTCTTGAATAGAAACCGTCACTCCTTGCATAGCCGTATACTATGTAGAGAATTTTAGAATCAATCAAAGATCCATATCCAGGGTTCGCTGTCGAAAATCGAGTGAAAAATCCCAAATCGGATCGATATAACTATCTCGAAATTCTATGCTCGAATCTAGATCAAATTACTATGCGAATAAAATAATATACGTACATCCTACATATTTATCTCAATTGATTATTAACTATATTAATTCTCTTTCTATTCACATTTATTTTGATTTCTATTCACTTATTCACAATTTCCCTTTTTCGCCACTTTTATTAAATCTTCATTCAAATATTAACTTAGTATATTTCCAATGCCAAATTTTACTTAAGGGTTTCTTTCAATTATTCTTAAGCTTACTATAAATATCTTATACAACTTTCTATAGTTATTTGTCCACTTCACCACTAAAGTTATATCCATTTTTATTCATTTTAAATTTTCAATTCTATTTGTTTTCAATTTGCCTTCAAATTACTAATTTATTTCCAAATTAAATCAAATATTGACTTCTTTTACCGGCCACCTCTCAAACCACATTAAATTAACCATTTCCCTTAATCAATTCCACTAACTCATTTATTTGTATCTCAAATAAATTTTTATTTCCAAACCTTTATATTTGTAGTCCACTTCGAACTAATTCTTCAACTTCACAATTTAAATTGAATTTCAATATTCAGTCTCAATTCCATTTACTCACAAATTTAATTAGTTTGTTCATTCACAAATTTATTTCCAACTTAATAAATATTTTATTCAATAATTATTTCCAGTTGGCCTACTTAGGCTAAATCTCTTAAAGTTCACTTTTATTTAACTTGATTTAGTTACATTCCAATTAAATCAAATTTTAAACTTCCTTAGTTTTCCAACTTACTTACATTCCATTCACTAATCTCTTTTCAACTTACTTCATTTAATTGGTTTACTTACCACTTTATTTTATTGTCACCGTTACTTTTATTTAACTCTCCTCATGTTCAATTTTATTCTAAACAAATTTCAAAATTTATAAGTTCCCAAATTCATTTATATTCCATAAACATGTTTAATTAAACTCCCTGAGTTTAAACAATTTCTTAAGTATTTTCAAAATCATTTTTGCAATCAATTGTATCCAAAATCCTTTGGTATACCAAATTATTTCTTTGCAATTCAAAACCAAACTCATTTTGGAAAATAACTTCGATTTAAAACACTCAGGTAGCAATTCCTCCCTTAGAAACTCGAAAATGAACATCGGTGATGATGCAGTCATCACCGAAATTATTTTCCAACGACTGAAGTGGGTTTAGCGCTTCTACTTCTTTTAAAAACATTTTCAAATATTTTTAATTCCAAATCTCACCAGATTTCATATCAAATTCAAAGATATTTCCAAATAATATCACTATTATCCTTCCAAAGCCCTTAAAAATCATTTTCAAACTCGAAGGAAATTAAATTTCCTAAATTTTCGAATTCCAAATCCTTTAAATCTATATTCAAATATTACTCTGGAATTTTATCCCATTTCAATTGTAAATCACATTTATAATTCACATTCATAAATTTCATTTTGTATATGAAGTAATTTCCTTAACTTTGGTTATAACATTACTTTCTTATTTCAATTTAACACAATAATGATAATAATTTAGTATAATCATCCCCTAATAACCAAGCAACCATATATACTTAAAATAATTTATGAAAAATTATTTCTTTTATATATAAAAATAATTTGGGTAAAATTATTTCATTTACCCTATTTAAAATAATACTTTGTCGAATTGTTCTGTCCAAGTGTTTAGATATCCCTATCAATAACGTTAGTTACTCGTATTGACCAGAATCCACAAGCCACTCAACAAACCAATCAACACAATATAGAACAATTTTATATTCACTAACGAATACGCATTCATATCTATTAATACACTCAAACTCATTCTAGGGCACTACTGACCCTATCTCTAATGAGTAATCCCCACCAAAGCCAAGGTTATCGCTTAACCTTCTGCTCTGATACCAAATGTGATGACCCGCAAATCCGTACCCCTTTGAGTCGACAATATTCTCCATCAGTTCAACTCCAAGTGGACGGAAATACGAACCATTAAGGTTAAAGACTAAAGAGGTAGAAGAAGAAATAGAAAACAACATCAGAATCTCACAATCGCAGCGGAACAAAATATAAGATAAAACAACAGATTTTTATACAAAAGAATCTATAATTGTATAATACTTACAATCATCAGAGTACAATACAATCCATAGCACACAACTAGACAGTTATAATAACTTATCCTCACAAAAGCTGACTACACAGCATACTATACACAACAGAATATACATCAAGTACGTATGATACGTCTCGGCATCCTGCTCGTCTTCTGAGCTCCATAGCATCTTATCTTGTATCTGTAATACTCGGTCTGACCCAAGCATTATAATAAAATAACACCCGAGTCAGTCTGGAAAACCAGCGTAAGAAAACACACTCTATTGGATTATTAAAGTTTTCAAAATCCTTTGAAATCAAAGGTATCTCGTAAGACCACATCACAAATAAACATGTCGAGCTTTTACCTTACGATAACCAATACATTTTTACCAAATTTGTCTGATATTATAATAGTGTCGATAGAAAGTAAAATAGAATCTACCTGAAATGCATGTATCTCATGTTTCAGCAAAAGTTGGGAACAATCAAAAACCGCACGGCGCTTATTGGAGATTAGATTCCATACAATGGCAGGGCTACTAGGGTACCGCCCGCTACAGCACCTGACCTAGATTAGAGTACCGAGGACCACTCCTGATCCCCTGCAACACAAGACCGGAGTTACCCCTTACTGGATAATCTGAATAAGATCACCCCACGGTTGGAACAGCAACCGCCCACTAAGCCAAGATCAAAAAGGACTCTAGACAGGGATAACCTTACCCTATTTGGGTGCTACCCACTTAGCCTTGTTGCACCTCCCCTATTTTAGCCATTCCCGGTTGATGAGGCTTGAGGCAGTGCGTTATCTTTTTAGAACACATTCACTTAGAATGCTCATTGTCCTCCAGTAACGATGGTCTGATAGCATTCGTCCATACAAGTTGCCTTAGGTCTGGACAAAATGAATCACCATCTTCATGGTATTCATTCGCTACGTTCAAACCGAATTGAAGTGACTTTCGGATAATTAAACCCGATCCCGGTCTCTTCGAAACGATCAACGCATTGGCCAATATTGATAGTTGGTTATTTAACTATCAAATTAACAATTATTCAACCCATTATTTTATTTCAATTGAAAATCACCAAGTCTTATTAAATTTAGATTTTAAATAAATTAAATCACTTTATCCAAAAATATATACTTAAACATTTAAAATAAAACTTATTAAATCACTTTATTCAAAATAATAGTTATGAAATTCCATAATAATTTCCCAAGTAAAACTTTAGCCAAAAACTACTTTTAAAATAAAACCATGCGATAGCGATAGCGATTAATGGATTCTGCCGATCTCCTTGTTGCTCCTCCCCTTATTAATCGATCTCCCCCATCCGACGCTCCATCCTCTCCTCCTTCCCGCTCCTATTCTTATGCCCGATTCATCTCGGCCCCCACCCAATTCTTTCCCCCAGCCTCCATCTGCGACTCGGTCTGGCCGTGTCTTCAAGCCATCGTTGCCGATGTCTGCGCGCCCCCCGCCCTCCTCTCGCCCTCCAAGTTCCCGCCCTTGCTTTCTTCTCCAGTTCGCCCCTGTGAATTGGTAACGAGTGAAACCTTGCCTGTAGTTGTGCCTCACGTTTCTGCGTGTGTGAAGGATATGTGTAATCCGAGTTGTGATGTGTGAAACGTTTCCTTGTTTGATGAAAATGGTTCTGGTATGGTAGATGGTGTGTCTGACCTTTTACAGGGGTGTGATTCAGCTTATTTTCCTTGTGGTGGTCAATGCACAACACATGTTTGTGTTAATTCCCCTGAGAAACCTGAACCAAATGTTACTGTTTTTGGCTCTGTTGTAACTCTTCCCACTACCGCTAGTCCCTCCAGAGTTGTTGATAGCAGTGACATTGATGTTACGAAGCAACCCTCTAAATCGTGGTCATCTCTTTTCACGTCCTTGCCCCGTAATGCGGGTGCTTACATCCCAATCGAGTTTGAATTGGTTGAGGAAAATGGAGTGATGATTCCTCCCCCTAGTGTTTTGCAAGCCGGTGAAGAATTTTGGTCAGACTATTTGGTTGGCTTTTTTCTGGACCCTCATCATCGTCTTTCTAATGCGGTTTCGGTGCTTCGGAGGGTTTGGAAGCTTCGTGGAAATTTGCAAGTGAAACTGATTGATACGATGTATTACTTAAAGTTCTCCTCTTCGGAGGATCGACGGCTTGTTTTGGATGCTGAGCCTTCTATTGTTGATGGAAGACCCCTTATTGTTACCCCCTGGTCTCCTACTGTGGCGTGTGCTCGTGAGCAAGTTCGTTCTATCCCTGTTTGGGTATATTTTTCTCAGATTCCCTCAGTCCTTCAGCCTCTTATTGGATTGAATTGGTTAGCTTGTAATGTTGGTAAGCTGAAATGTTTTGACTCTAATACGGTGGCGCGTGATAAGTTGATGTATGCGAAGGCTCTTATCGAGATATACCCTTCTAAGCCTCTCCCTACTTCTATTCCTGTTCAGCTTGCCGTTGGCCATATTGTGGAGGTCGGAGTTCGCTATGGCTGGGTTCCGGATATTTGTACCGTCCGTCACTCCTTTGGACACCTTACTAGTGATTGCCGGCTTTCTGTAGCCTCCGTGGCTGCTCCTAAGTTTCCTTTACCGCGCCCACGTCGTAGGATCTGCGTCCCCAAAGTTTCTGCCACTCCCTCTCCCTTTTTTCCTGCTCCTGAGGCTGCATTGCCAGATCTGAGTGTTACTCCATTGCCCCAAGTTATGCCTGTTTCGCCGCCTGGTACAGTGGTACCTGGTGCTGCTCCTGTCATCCCTCTTATTTCTTCTGTCCCTTCCTCGCTGCTGCCTCCTGTGGCTTGGGATGAGGCTGAAGGGTGTTGGATTGATCCCATTTCTGATATGAGGTATAACCCGGTTAATGAATCTTTCTTTCGGTTTGTATCTGATGATCAGATGGACCTGCGATGCCTTCGCTACAAACTATCAGGTGATTCTATAGTTCTTGATATGGACGGATTGGATGCGACTTCGAATTCTTCCATGCTTGCTGATCCATCCTGGGAACAATCCTTTATCTACTATTCTGATGATGTGGTTTATGATCCTTGTCTTGCTCTACGGTTTCGCCCTTTTGCTGGTCTTTCTGGGTCTACCCCTTTGAGATCTTCTTCGGTGGCTAGGGTTGTTGATGATTCTCCCTCCTCGGAGGAGTGTTAATTTTTTTGGCTTTATGTTACTTATAGTTACCGTGACGTAGCTGTCACGTACCTGTGTTGTTTTTCTGTATTTTAGTAGTTAAGGTGCTTTTACCTTACTCCTGTACTTCAAATTTTATTACGTTCGTAATAAAAAGTGGACGATCCACTATAAAACCGGCTTGCTTTGCAAAAAAAAACTACTTTTAAAATAAAACTATTATACAAGGTATAAATATTTAATGGTTATCCTTTAAAATCACAATACCAATTTAACCTTTAAAAACAATTAACCACTAAAATTTTCTTAATTAATATTTACTGTAGGACGTTTTAAACAATTTATATAATAAATTTCTCCAAAAGCATTCCTTTAAAACATCTTTAAAATTTCTAATTTATACTTAGAAATCTTTATTTGAAAACATACTTAGCTTTTTAGGAAAATACACTTTCCACTCCAATATATCCCATCTAATCATTTATAAATCCTTGTCGAATTATTTTCAAGTTAATTTACATCTCAATCCTGTAAATTTCCTTTACATACTTTTAAAAATAATACACTCTTTTATTTTTAAAATGATTTACTCATCCCTTTATAAATTTCCACCATGAATTTAAAATCTCAAATGTCCACCGATATTTACTTCCCTTTATTTATAAACCTAGTTTATAAATCCCATAATCTCATTCCTTTTATCACCGCTTCAAAACACTTCAATTGATTTTTAAATCGATTTTCTGAGCTAATTCCATTTAAAAATTCATTTCTTTATTTACCCAAATTTATTCGAAAATCCATTAACTCCAGATTATCTCCTTTATTTTTTTTGATTTAAAATCTTACTTAAATCTGAAGTATCAATTACATGTTTTATTTCAAAATTCTCCTTTTATTTTTCCCAAACATTTAAAACTTAAACTTTTAAAATAATTTCTTTGTACTTCAAATCAATATTTCTTAAGTCCTTACTTTTTAAAATCCTTTAGTTCACATTTATCCAAAGGCTTTATTCTTGTTCTATGTTTTGGAATTTATTAAATAGGGTTTAAAAATAACTATTTACTTTTTCCCAATCCTTTTTTTTAAATTTATCCATCTTTACTATAAATTTGCTTACTTTAAATTTTCCTTTTTATTTCCCTTTTAATATTCAATATTTATATTTTTAAAACGTCACAATATATCCAGCAATATATTAACATCAAATAAATTAATTTTCCAACATAATACATCACAGATTATTCAACATTTCATATAACTGGACATGAAAATAAATTCAATATTTTTGACGAATCCAGTTGGATCCCTCCAACCTATCTCCCTGCATCAACAGACGTTAGCATAATATAAAAATATCAATGCCACTTCGAGGGGGATATCGCGGTATATAGGGTCATCCGCTATTATGCGGGGCGCATAGGGTCTCATCTTCTATAAAATGCGGGAATATCAATCACTCCAATATATAGACTACTATATATATAATATCACATCCAGGCTGATAATAATAATCAATTTCATTCATTCATCTAATAATTTAAATTTAACCATTTAAATAATCCAGTAATCCAATTTGAGTGAGATTGACTCACCTTTGACTTTTAATTCGCAATCTGATCCAAACCAGCTTGTTTTCTCCACGATTTCCGACCTTATACAAACATTATACGATTTATCACCATTTGAACAAATCGAATAATCAATTATCCTCTTTAATAAATTTAATGAACTAATAATTTCATTTAAACTAATTTCCCTATGATAAATAATTTTAAGTTACTAAAATAATTAAATAAGTTAATCATCATAATACCTTATTTAAAATAAACTAGTAAGTGAAAATATGTATATATGTGTGTATTTATATTATTATTATTTTTTAAATTTAAAACAATTTTTTTTCTATACATATTCATTAAAATAGAACTGGTTTCCTCGCTGCCAAAACCTTACTGTAAATTCATTTTCTAATATATATATATATATATATATATATATATATATATAAGAAAAAACCCAATACCTCATCGCTCAGTATCGCACACAGCAAGATCGCGACAGTCACCATTACTCACGTATGAGCCTTAGTATGCCGACACCTTCCACTGCTTGACTCCCTACGGCACCCCTCGCACGCCCCACGTGACCCGATCGCCAGAAACATCGCGCCCCACAATCCCGTACCGCGACCCAAACCTCACTCGCAAGCACCACCTCAATGTCGTGACTACCAGATGCTCGAAAAACAGCGTCGCCCCCTTATGTCTTGAATGGAAATTGATTTAAACTTCGATAAGTGTTACATTTTCGATTTCGATCTTTTCGAAATCGTACCAAGCTCGACTTCGTTTGACTTGCAAATAAATTGAAGGGAAGGAGAGGGATTAGTTTTGAACGAAAAAGAAGAAGGCATTGCAGAGATTTTTTTTCTTTGAACTAGTATCGGCCTTTAGCCAAAAAATTTAACTGGGAGGGAAGAAATGAAGAAGGTTGAAGATTTCTTTGCAGGCATAGACCATATATTCAAATGTTTATATTTCCTTTCATTTTGAAAGGAACAACATGAATTTGAAAGAGGGGAACGAACAAGACGTTGGCATGTGAAAAGGATGCTACAGTGACCACTAGACGGATGCCAAAAAGGTCTGATGGAAATACAGATTTTGAAAGATTGAAAATATACATACATACATAAACACACACACACAAATATATATATATATATATAATTTTATTTAAATTTTAAATCGTCTCGAAATTGCAGCTAAAAATCCCGACCTCCTATCGAGGCATGCCGCTAGGCATTTATAATGTTCTACCCCTATTTCGAACGCAAATGGAAAAGGTCTCGAGTCCAAATTCGATCGTATAGAGAAGATAGCTTTGTGGACCCAATTATTATATTGAATTTTCAATATAAATTTCAGCGCGTTTATCTATCGTACAATAACACGACAACTCCAAACGCTACGAAAATTGAAATCTGGTAATAATACACAATTACGGATCCAACGGAATTGGTTTTGTCCAAATCTGTCAGTGTGCCTTGGAAGGCTATTTTTTGAGAAAAATGTGTGATCCTCTAATAATAGAGGAGAGCATACATATAGCTATATATATATATAACACTCCAAAAAGGTGCTGCCAACATGCCGGGTAGGTAACAAGTCAGAATAATAGGTACCAAAAGATAAAAAATAAAGTGCCCCTATAATGAGCTCCAGTAAAGCCACCGCCCATTACACCATATTATCAAGCTTCGGCAGGGCCACCGCCCAATAATAAGGTGTTAGGAGTAACTAAAAATATAAGGAAAACACAAAGCCAAAAAATACAAGAAGCCAACACTCTCTAATATGATAACTCCATGTTACTGGCTCGAAAAGAACGAGGATGTGACTACTCTAAGGACCTACAAGAAAGCCTAACATCCTATCTACCACCCTATCACCCATACTGATTCTGCAAATAACTAAGTGAATAGTTAGAATGGTACACACAAATGTATATAATTAAAATTATATACATTTATGCGTTAATAAAATAGGAGTAAAAATACTTAAGAAAGACAGACTGGATAACATAAAGGAAAGAGAGAAGAAATACTAAAAAACTAATATAAGAGCTAGTTAAGAAAAGCCAAAAGATTACAAAATTAAAGAACTAAAAGATCAATAATCTAATACAGACAATGACTAATACAGAATTTGAAACAAATCTTAAAATGAAGTTATGGACCTTTGATCAAAAGTAAATTATGATACACTGTATAATCATCATTTAAGTTTGAATAAATATTAATACTACAATTGTTGATGTTAAAGTTATTATTATTGTGCTTAAATAAATACATATTTTAAGTAACCTTGTTAAGATACTCTTTAAATAGGTTATTTTTAGCAAATTTATATTTAGGATTCGAGATCCAATTAAAACAAAATGAAGAAATTATAAAAATCAATTTGTTAAGGTGATTAGTATTATTATTAAAAATTCTCTGATTTCTTTCAAACCAAATATACCAAAAAATATTAACGAATAAAGTATCAAGTAAGAATCTAATATTCCTTTTATACTTAAATCTAAAAGTATTCCAATAGAATTCACAATCTGAAATTTTTGTGTTTATATTAAAGTTAAAAATTTTAAGAGTATTATTTAGAATGAAGTAAGTATCCTTATAATCATAGTATAAATGTTTAATATCTTCAAAATACAGATTACAAAATAGCAATTATTATTATTTTGACAATTTTTTCTCTTTAATAATTCTATAGTTTTAAGTTTTCCATGCAGTATTAACCACATATGAATTTTAGATTTAGGAGGAGCATTCAATTTCCAAATAAATTCAAAGGAATTGTTGATTGTACCCGAAAAGTTAATAAATCTATAGAATGAATTAGAAGTATATTTCTTACTCTTGTCCCATTCCCGACTAATAATATCATTATCATTACCAATATTGTAAAAACTTAATCTAGCACAAAGCAATAAGAGCTTCCTAAAGGTAGAACCAGCTAAAATACTATTAAAAGTAAACTTCCAAGGAGGATCATCTTTTGGAGAAAAAACTTCAGTGACTAGAGCATACTTAAAACTTCATACTTAAAATTACAGATTTCATAAAGCTCTTTGAACTCTATCCTAAGAGGTAAAGCGGAAATCCAACGATCATGCCAGAAAGAAGTACAGTTACTAGAATGAACTATTATATTGGTACCTAGATTAAAAATCTCATGATATTTCATAATGGATTTCCAAAAATAAGAGAGTTTACGAACGACTGGAGAGGTAATTTGACATAAATTGCTATTACCATTATAGTAATATTTATAAATGATCTCTTTACAAGTAGATTTATCGTTTATATTCTTAAACTTCCATAACTATTTACCAAGTAATGACTTATTCGTATTGCACAAATTAATGACTCCTAAACCACCTTCCATTTCAGATTTACACATCATTTCCCAATTAACTAAACAGTTAATGTGGCTATTAAAATTATCCCCACTCCATATGAAATCCCTTCTAATTATATCTATTTTACCAATCACCCAGTCTGGAAATAGATACATAGACATCCAACAGTTCGGGAGCGCTGATAAAACAGAATTTATTCAAACTAATCTACCCACTCTTGATAAAAATCTCCCATTCCAATTAGACATTCTTTTTTTGATTTTATCTATGATTATTAACCAATCATCATGTTTTGGTTTAGTAGGTCTAATCACAAAACCAAGGTAGTCAAATGGAAATTTCATAGTTTTACAATTAAGGGTATTAGCAACTAAATTTCAACATTTTCAAAATCAATTAAAACTAAAACAGAACTTTTATCAAAATTAATTTTTAAACCTGATTGTAGTTCAAAGCTATATAAAATAAATTTAAGAGTGATAATGTGCCTTGGTAAATGGGAGGAAAAAAGCAAGGTATCATCAGCGAATTGAAGGACATATGTATCATTACCTGATATATCATTACCTACACTACCAAATGAACCATTAACAACTGCTTTTTTTAATAATTTTTACGAAAACATCTATAGCTAAATTAAATAAATATGGCGATAAAGGACCCCCTTGCCTTAAACCTCGTTTAGATTGTACTTCATTGCCTAATGTACAATTAACCATAATACAAGAGTTACCAGTTTTAAATAAGTTCACAATCCAGCTAATCCATCTATTACTAAAATCCCTAGCATGAAAAATATCTACAATGAAATCCCAATCAACCGAATCAAAAGCTTTTGCAAAGTCCAATTTTAAAATAGCACAAGTTATATTATTTTTACAACAATGATTAATGTATTCTTGAACAACGGCTACTCCATCTGTAATATTTCTCCCTTTAATAAAAGCAGATTGTGAACGGTCAATTAAATGATTCATTCTTGTACAAAGTCTATTAGCTAAAACTTTAGAAATAATTTTAACGGAACAGTTAATCAGAGAAATAGGTCTAAAATCTTTAAGATTATTAGCACCTACTTTTTTGTGCTGTAAAATAACATTTGCAAAGTTAAATCTTCCTAGTTGAAAATTTCCATTACAGAAATCATTAAAAATATTACTTAAATCTAATTTTAAAACATCCCAAAATGTTTTATCAAAGAAAATTGGGAACCCATCCCGCCCCGGGGATGTATCCCTCGGCAAATCATTAATAGCTTTCCAAATTTCCTCCTCAGAAAAAGGATTATCTAACTCAAAAAGATCAATAATAGAGTCAGACGGATAGAGATCATTCCAACTAGCATTAATCCTATGAGTATTTTTATTACCAAAAATATCTCTATAATAGTTAGTAAAAGCCTTATTAAGTTCTCTTTGGTCAACTAACTCATCATTATTTACAATAATGGAATTAATCGTATTTCTACCATTAGCCATATTGTGAAAAAATTTAGTATTATTGTCTCCTTCATTAATCCATTGAATTTTAGATCTCTGTTTCCACATAACCTCCTTTTTTTCTAAAATAGAATTAAGTTCCTCTTTAAGATTGGCTTGAACATTACGCTCACCTAAATTTAATTGTCTAGTTTCATCTATCTTATTTAATTTAAGTAGCTTAGAAAGAATATTTTCTTTCTTAATTTTGATACTACCAAAAACATTTTTATTCCAATTTTTAAGATAAACTCTAAGATCGCAAAGATTTAGAACAAATTTTTTAGCATAATTTTCCCTATTTCTAATATTATAATAGCTCATAGAAGTCCACTTATTTTTAATTAAATTTAAAAAGTTAGGTTCTAATAGCCACATTTTTTTAAATTTGAAATATTTATTGTTAACCCTATATTGATCACTTGTGAGAATAATAGGACAATGACCAGAATATGTGTAAGGCAAACTCGAAACTCTATGTATTGGATATTTATCCTCAGTTTTATCACTAACAAAAATCCTATCAGGCAAAGCCATAGACAGGGTTTCTCTAGAATTGCTCCAAGTAAATTTTATGTAAAGGCATTTCAATCAAACTAGAATTAATAATAGATTGGTCAAATTCCTCCATAGTAGAGAAATCTCCTTCGCGAGGAGAACGCTCTCCTAGAAAACGCGTAACATTGAAATCACGCCCTAAAATCCAAAAACCTGGAGCAAAAGTTCTAAAGTCCAAGCATTCATTCCAAAGAATCCAACAATCATTTTTCAAATTAGGACCATAAACATTAGAAATATTTAAGAAAGAATTGTCACAAAGATTAATGAAAATAACATGTAAAGAATGTTGTTTGGAAATACATTGAAGCATTTTAAAATAATATTTCGCCAACCAATCAATAAACCCCAGAGGCACCCATTGAAGGTAAGCAAACCCATTTCCTAAAATGAAAACCACCTAATCTTCTGTAAAAACGATTATCTGGACTTTCAATTTTAGTTTCCTGTAATAATGCAATGTCTACAGAATAAAATTTAAAGAAAGCTCAAACTTTGTCACATTTATTAAAATCATTTAAACCTCTGATATTCCAACTGATAATCCTCATATGCCCACAGACCTAGCCCTATCAAGTTCGCTATCTCTAATGTACTCTAGATCTAAATCAACATCAGAATAACTGAAAGCGGTATCACTAGCCAACTGGCTAAACTGAGAAGAAGTCAAACTACCTAATGTATAAGATGAATAAACACTACCCAAATCAGAGTGCAAATCTGAGCCTGAAATCGTAACACTACTCATGGTGCTCGAATCAGGAAACTCACTCTATGACTGCGATCGACTACACCGTAAGCTAGCACTATGCCGAACAAAACCGCTGGAACCACTAACTGTCGCTAAAATCTTGTGCCTACCTCTCCTCGATGAAGAAAAGAAGGAGGCTGAGATACTACCAATCTCACTATCACCGTCTTTATTTACAACATTGGCAAGCTTATAAAGGTGATCGCACTTATCCACTTTATCCAAGCGAACAGCCTTACCCAACTTTTGACCCCCATCCCCCCTAATTGGATCGTCGAATGCAACTGTTCCATTAGAACTACCTACTATACCCTCCATATTATCTTTGTCAAAATCCAAAGAAAGAAGGCCGTTTGAATTACTTAGTGACACTAACAAACAAAGGCTAGTGTGCATGTCCACAGTGCTTGTGTGCATGCCAGTTGAGAGTTTTGATATTGACATCCTCTTATCTGCCCTAACCTCCAACAAACTATAAAAATTAACGAAAGCCTCTTCCTCCAATATATCTGCTTCTACTTTAGATTCAATATTCCATTCTATAATATCACCATTGGCAGAATAAGCTGCTAAATAAAACTTTTATTCACTCGAGTAACTACTGCAACTAACATTGTCCAATTCTGAGAAGCTAACATTGAATATATCTTCCTGGAAAATCTCTGATTTATTTACCAATTCTGATGATTGAATCACACAAGAAATTGTTGAATCCAACACTTTATCAAAACAATTTTTCTCATCAGACTTCGTGTTAGCTACAAAACTCTTTATACCATAGACCATTAGATCCCCAGAACCATTATTGCCTAACACCATGGTATCCTACTCCAACAATTCAAAATCCACCAATCCTAGATCATCAGACCAGTCCATCCTAACAACATTCGAAAAAATACTATCAAAAGAATTTACACCATTCCTGTTAGCAGATATAGTTATACTATCACTCGAACCATTCGATTGTTCAGCAACCAGATTTTCAAAGATACCCAACAGTCCATCATCACCATCTAGACCATCATGGTTTAAGTCAGCATCTGACAACGAAGAAAGACAATCAAATTTGTCAGAGATAGTTATCTCAAAATTGTCCTATTCACGATATTTGGATGACTTTTGCTACAAAAAGAAGAGAAATCATGGCTCTGCTCTTCAACTTTTTCAAATATATTCGAAGATGGTATCACACTAAACGATTCATTGCATGAAGAGACAGCTGGATCTTAAAGAATGGGGTCAAAACCCAGATTAACTTCTTTTAAGTCAGCAGCAAGAATATTTAGGATGTTCGAATCTACTAAAATATCCTCTGAAGAATCAGACTTTTTTATCGAGTCATCATATTTGCCAAAGAACTCTTCAGGATTGCCAAATCTTTCTATATAACCTTTGCCTATATTCGACGCATTAATGATGTCGAAATGATAAAACAGATCATCAAGATAATTAATTCCTACAACTTTCTTGTGCCAGAGACGATCGATCAAAATTCCCCTCAGCATCAAGTATTTCAGTGCAAATTGAAAGCTACGATTAACCAATTTTGAGGTAGAGTTCCCCTATTCTCGATATTTGGAATTGTCATTATTGGGTTCGATATGTTCCTCAACTTCTCCAACTTTTGATTTGTTGGAGTACTCTTCTGGATTACCAAATCTTTCTATGTATACTTTACATATGTTCAGCTCATTAACAATGTCAAAGTGATACAACAACTCATCAAGATATTTAATTCCTACATCTCTCTTATACCAGAGATAATCAAGCAAAATTCCTTTCAACATCAAGAAATTCAAAACAGATTGGAAGCCATGATTAACCGATTTAGAATTAGAATATGAAGAAGTCGATTTCAACACAAAGTCCTTGCTTTTATGACCAAAATCACCACAAGAAAAACATCTGACAGGGTCATGGCATTGTTTTGCAAAATGATTGAAATCCCTACGTATGAAGCAGTAGTTCTTTCCCTTTCCAGAATCAATCCATTTCGTTTTTGATTTACAAATAATCGATCCTTGAGATTGAGATGAGAACTGATTCTTGATGGCTTGAGTGTATGAATAAGGAAATGAGTTTCGATTGAAGAGATTAGAATGTCGATAAGAGAAAGAATTCCCAGAAGACGACAAAAAGTGTAGACGAGAATCTTGAGAAGACGCCATTACAAAGCCTCAGAAGGATATTTTTAAAAATTAATTTAAACAACATAAATTTTAAACTGAACAAATCACTTTTAATTCAATTTTAAAAGTTCTATCATCTTTAGTATTATCAATATAAATTTTAAAGGCCTTTGAATTATTTTTAACAAGCCTGGAATTCCAGATTCGATTATTTTACCCAATTTCCAATAATTAAATTTAATAATTAAATTGTCCAATAAATAATGATATTTAAAATTCAAGTTAAAAATTAACTTTTAAATATTGAAATCAACTAAATATTCCAATTTCAAATATCCAAAATCCTAGGTCGTTACACCATCATCATGCGGTCTCCATTTCCTAATTCCACGGACAAATCAACTGTCCCAGTAGGCTGTTTCGCCTTGCCACTAAATCCTTGAACCTTGGACTTACAAAGCTTACCATTCTATGAATTGATCCTCATTTGGTCAAACTTTCGTTTGAAAACTATGTTCTTCGAGCTTCTAGAGTTGACCAAAATCTGATACACAGTGGGTAGCCCAATCACGGTTGTTATCACCATGGGATCTGATGTAATGCCTTGATTCCATCCTAATCCATATTCTTAAACACGATATCAAATGTTACCATCCTTTGTTGTTTAGCTAGAGCTTCGTCCTTGATGGCGAAGCAGCTTTCCTACGATATGTGACTCAATGAGCTCGTGTACCACTCTATTTCCTTCTAGCCTTTATCTACAGGATGAGGTCCTCTAGTTACTGTGTTTATAACCATCCTTCCATCAGTCTGCCTGGGTCCCTCTCTACCTAATCCAGGTTGGTTCCTCACGCAGTTGGCTCTTGGGGTCTTGCATTTTGTCCGCCATCCTGCGAATCACTCACATATTCTTGTAACTTTTTATTTCCTATCAATTCTTCGATAAAATCACTAAAATGTTGACACTCATTCATGTTGTGTCTATGAGTTTCATGGAAATGACAGTACTTGCCCGAGCCCTACTCTTCCTCGGTTGACCCCTTCCTAGGCGGCCTTTTATATATGTTTCGTCCTTTATGTAGCAACATATGTATTCTCCAATGTATCATTTAGAGGCGTATACTCATCTCGCCTCATATTCCTTCAATGCTTCTTGGCTTCATCCCACCTGCCTCCAAAGCCCGGAGGTGACGCCCTACCTGAGACCCACACTAACAAAGAATATGGCTAAGTAATATTACTGGCTAGTGTAGAGAATAAAGCTAGCTCGGAGCGACCATCCATGAATTTTACTTTAAGCGAGCATCGATACTTCGATTAATATGTTATACATTTCTTTAATCAAGTGGAATTGATATGTACAATTTAGGCTTAAAACAAAACTGTGGTGGCTATAATAAAAATTCAGAACAACATATAATAATATACAGATTATAGAATCACATATCAAACACAGTGGAATACAAATAGATACAAGTCTGAACTAATAAAAAATAGATACATAATGTAGATTACAGGGTACATAAACTCCGCATCTCAAAATATGAATATGTACACAAAAGAAGTCTAGCTCAACCTAAGATACAATATAACATCAGTATACTAGGAGATGATAAACATTTAGCTAACTGATAGGAAGTCCACCCTAAATGCCTCAAGCTGAAGGACCTGAAACATCTCGGTCTGACCTAAGTATTATAAAATAATAAATAGGCAAGTCTAGACTAAAATAAATGAGATAGCAAAATGAATGATAGATAAAGTGAAATAGATCACAAATATAGTCATATATCGACAAATATCAAGCATGCATCAATGACTTAAAATCACCAAATACTAAAAACTCAAGATAGCTTCTTAAGAGAAACTCAAAATGATTTGGTCATGATTCATCAATTCTATGGTATAGGAGCATCAAAATGAATTCATCAATTCACAAATAAAAATCTGGAAATATCAATGAAATTAATATGAAATGCGATACCAAAATGAAGCAATCAATAATAGAGAATCAACCAAGAAACAAGTGGCTAATGGGTTGATAGGAGAACATTAGAACACAGCCTAGGGGCCCATTCCAGGCTTCTACCCGGTGCACTGGCTTGACATATCCGTCCACCAGTTGCCTCTTCTTGGCAGACCTCCAAGGCGATTCAGGTGGCACTCCGACGATCCTTTTATGTTCAGTTCTCCTATGTTACTTCTCTAATGATCTGGGGTACTGAATTAGCAAACATGCAAGCTTATATACATGTATAATTTAATGAGAATCATGTTTCCATAAGAAGATTTTTAGCAAATAGCGAACCCAATTCAAACAGACAAAGGATCCATCAACATATTGAGATTACATACACTTAGAGATTCAAACAAAAATCATATAGTAGCAACTGACATTCATATTAGTCTAGTAATCATGAGATAAACTAATCTTAGCATCCAAAATTTCCAAAATTGCTAGCAACAACACAAGACCAAAACTAAGAAATTTCCTGCATTTTCATCATTAATGCAGAAAGGTTTTGGCATAGAAAAACTTATTATTTTCCAAAGAATTTTTTTCCAAAGGTGGGAATATGAGTTAAAAAAACATATCCAAATTTTAGATTTTTATGATTTTTCTACAATTAATTATGATTTTTCTATAACCTGCATTTTCTTCCTAGATTTCACCGAAAATAACTTGCGAAGATAACAACCTTTAACCCATCAAAAACAATGAAACTAGACAAATCTGGAACAGAGGTACATATCCAAATTTGAGAATATATAGAAGTTTATTTGAATTGATTTTTCTTTTTGAAGGTTTAGGGTTTTGAAATGGAAGAACTAGGTTTCTCCTTTTTGGAAAGTGGAGAGATAAGTCTTTGAACGTATTTTGTTTTCTGAAATAATTAGATAGTGAGGTGTTGAGTGTTAGTAGTTATGACAAAGCTAAATTTGTCTAAGATGTGGATCTATTGCCAAGTGTTACTAATTTTTCGCAAACAAAAGTGTTGCTAATTTGTTTTTGTTTTACTCTAACACTTTATAACAACTAAATTAATACAAGGAATGTTATAACTTAACCAATATTGATTTCTACAATTTTTTCCAAAATGAATAACATGTCCAAATCTCATTTTTATTAATATTGAAATATTTTATCAAAATTAAATACAGCTCTTAAAATGAAAAATTGTTTTCTATGCTTTTAATAAAATTAACCATTAATTGAGAAATCATATTTCAAACGGTAAAATTATGTCCATATAATTTATTTATTCATTTTCTTCAAATTTTGTTCTTATATTATTACATATAAGATCTAACTACATAAAGAGATAATTCGAATAAATTCCTAATTTATTCTTATTCTAAATCCAATTACACAATTCCTCATTTATTATAATTTTAATCTTACATAATTAATTCCAGTTCATTTAATAAAATAAACAATACTCGAAGTGAACTCAACTGGTTGTCACGCTTGATTTCTCTTCTTCTGATTATTAGAATTTCCAACATTTACTGTTATGTCACTAGAACTCTTGTCGGTTTATTTAATCACCACATTACATAATATCACTTGCTTTGACTCTTCACCATCAGTCTTTACAATAGCTTGGCTTGCTTCTTCCAACCGCAAGAAATGATTGGTCTTCTTGTGAAATTCCTCCATTGTCGTTGGCTGCTTCATTTTTAGCCTTTTTCCAAAGTATGTGTTTGGCTATATGCCTTGGAGCAATGCCATAAATACCAAATCTTTCTTTAGGTTATTAAGCTCTGTTTCAGCAATTACACCGGTTCAAGAACCTCTTTAATGACTCCTTAGGCCCTTGAGAAAGATTCAATAAGGATATCACATCTTTAGGCTGAGTAATGTAGAGCTTTTATTGCTCCAAAAACTTCTTTGCTAACTCATCGAAAGTGGATATGGATTTTGGCATGAGCTAATTAAACCACATCGATGCAATACCTTCTAGAAAAATTGGAATACTCTTACATCGAACCACATCCGTCATTCTGGCACCTTCTCTATGCCATTCAAAATTAAACAAGTGCTTCTTAGGATTGGTAGTCCTGTTTCATGATTTTCATGTGGGTATCGTAAACCTCCTAGGATACTCTTTCCTTAAAATATTCTTCGTGAATGGTGTTCTGCTAGGCAAAAAATCCCATTCCTCATTCTTTATCTATTTATTTTCTTCTACTAGCTACTTAACCATATCTGCTATATACTCCTCATTATCTAGGAATATGAAGGTTGACTATCAGGAGCTACGCTGAGTGTTTGACTCTGAAAATAATCTCGGTTTACTCATTGACATCTAGGTTCAGCAGTCTCTAGGAGACCAACTCCTTCTGGTTTTCTCTATCGCTTGATTGTCCCCGTAGCGGTTGCTTGCACACCATCATCTTGAACTCCAACATCCAGCTCATAATTATCATCATCATGTTGCAGATCATCCTCTAAATTAGATAGGTCAATTGCCTTGGCTCTTGGTCTCCTTAAGAGTCCACGGTTCTTCTCTGTACCGACCTAATTATGGTTGGTATCGAGTTGAATCCCTTAAATGGAGCCTATTTGCTTTCTTCAGTAACTCCTCATGTTGCGCCTGTAGCTAATTCCTTCTGCTTTTATTTCACATCTTGCCTATTCTGACCAGAAATAAATAAGTTCACCCTTTTAAGTTAAATAATTGAAATCTCCCTCCTGTTCCTCCTAGATCTCTATAACTATTGACTTGGCAAAGCCATGCTAGCATTCATCTTGTCCAAAAGAGCTTTTTGACTGTTAAGCATTATCTGATTCAGCTTCTACATCATCTTCTCAAACTTTACTCTTATGACCATCTCTTTAGGAGGAGATGGTCCTATCAATATTGATGCCTACTAGTTGTTAATCTCCATATGATGAGAAGCTCCTTCACATACACTAGCTACTGCTCTAGATGATCTTCCAGATCTTCTAGATGCCATTTATTCCTGTATGCAAATTCTTTAAGTTCCTTAATGAAAATCTTCTATGTCTAACCTCTGGACACTCTAATCCATAAGTGATAGCTAGATCTGTGCTAGAGAATCCTGTCTCTTAGGGAAAGTACCAAAATGTTGAGCATAATAATAGCCTAAAACCCAAAGTAATATGAAATAAAGAGAAATCTAGTAGAAACTATAAGAAAAACAGAGAGAAGACCAGAAGTTTATAGAGGTTCGAAAAATCTATGGCCTACGTCCACTTTTGTTATTGATTATAGATTATCAGTCACAATATAAAGATTTGATAAGTCTAACGGTGTAGAAATGCCAACAAAAGCTTCCTTAGTGGCTTTGGTTGAGGAGAGATAGAAGATAAGATAAGAAAAGTGCTAAAAGTCATTTTTCCAGTTGCCATAGATGTGTATTTATAGGGAAATCATCCAGCAGAATCGCTAGATCTCTACCTACTAATTATTACTTTAGATCTAAAAAAGTAAGAGGGGAAGACGAAGTCCCCATAGCAGTAAAAACAACTTGGTATCGACTAGAAGTGGTCGGGACCAACCTAATTTTCAGAGGATGAGTCATTCCTTTTTCCCTCCTCTGATCTTCTATCCCTAACCCATTGCATGAGTAATTTTCCTTTGAGATCGTTTTGTTTTCGAGAGGTTATGACATTACTTGTACTTATCTGCTTTCCTTCAGAATCTCCTTGGAGTATTTCGCCTATTCCTTGACAAATGTGTCCTAAGATGATCACTCAAGCTATCTATCCACAAGCCATAGCTACAGAAACCCATAGGTGGCAGAAAGAGTGGTCGGTACTGAGTTGTTTCCTTAGCTCCAATTGTGCTTCAAATTCTAGAGTTCATTCCTATAGTTCTTCCAAGTATGTTCCTAAGTCCGTGGATCGTTTCATCTTCATCTTGTCAATTAGATCACTTTGAATGTCTAATCAGTTAAAAATTTGGATAACCACACATATATATATTAAATTAATATTTTGGATGATAAATGCACATGTGAAGGGAAAATGAGTCTATTGTAGTGTAAATCCTAGCACCTACATACGTTCCCATTAACTATGTATAATTCCTATCGATAGCACGTGAGCTTTACACAAGCAAATATCTTTGATATATTTGTAAATCAAAAAACCTTTTAAGCATAATTGAGTAAAATAAAAAAATTGTTTAAAACAAATTAACGGATTTAAAATATCTTTGGACTTCATAAGCTTAACTAAGACCAAAATAGAAAGAAAATGTTGATACCTATCTATTTGGCCCACTTTCGATTAGCCTGGTTCCAATATAGCGCACTTACTGAAGAAGTAGAAAAAATGCTCATAAAAAGATTCATTTGCCAAGCTACATATTTAGTCTAGCTAGCCAACTAAGTGTTGGTCTAAAAGCCTAGCAAGGGCTGGAGGACATGTATTGATTTCTTAGTTCATAACAAGGTTTGCTTAAAAGATAGCTTCCCATAACCTACATTGACCAGCTTGTGGATGCATGCAATAGACATGAGTTACTCACATTTATGGTTTCCTACTCCAATACAATCAGATTGCCATGCACGACCCCAACTAAGAGCACACCTCTTTCACTACCAATGCCAGCCATTTAGATTGCATAATGCATGCGCGACTATCAATGACTCTTTAGAAGAATCGTTTGTTTTACACATCATGGATGTCTATGTGGATGACATGCTTGTGAAATTTGAAAAGGTCGGGGGCACATAGGGAACCTGGCCGAGAATTTTATCATCCTCCATAAATATAACATGAAGCTCAACCTGAAGTGTTCTTTTGTCATCCGATCTGGGAAGTTCTTTGGTCTCGTGGTAAATGCCAAAGACATTAAGGCCAACCTCGACCAAATTTAGGCAATTTAAGACATGCATATACCTTGCACAGTCAATTAAGTACAGTGCCTGAATGGGATGATCATGGAATTTATCAAAAACCACCGACTTATGGGTCCCCTTTTTTGACCTCATCAAGAAAGGGAAATCACTCGTCTGGAGTAAAGAGTGTACAAAGGATTTTGAAGACTTCAAGAAACATCGTTCCTCACCCACGTGCTTTCCAAACTATTGATGGGGAAGATTTGTATTTGTACCTCGTGGCTACTGGCCATGCGATTAGTGCTACCTTGATTTGGGAGGAAGGTAGAGTCCAACAACCTACATATTATTTAAAAAAGTGGCCAAGCCCAAAAATAAGATATTCCATGTTAGAAAAGCTAGCTTACTTCCTTCTGACGGTGGCTGACGACTCCAGCCATACTTCCAAGAACACTTGATCGACGTACTCACCAATCACTTGCTAAAACAGGTGGTTAGTCATCCTGATATAGTGGGCTGACTCTTAAAGTGGTCCTTGGAACTCAAACGTCATTATGTCGCCTTCCACCTACACACCATCAATGGACAAGTTATGGCTGATTTCGTAGCGGAATGTTTAAGCTCGGACAGCAGCGACTAAGAAGCAGCAACCAATCCACAAGCATGGCATTTATATGTTGATAGAGCATCAGATCAGAAAGGGGCCAAAACTGGCATGGTCCTGGCCATACCCAAGAGAAAAGATTTTTTTTCACCATCGACTAACTTTCAAGGCCATAAGTAATGAAGCCGAGTATGAAACCATCCTAGTCGATCTCAAAATGGCTAGAGAGTTACATATGGAATTCATGCATGTGTTCAATGACTCTTTGTTGGTTGTCAATTAGATTGAAGAGCATTTCCAAGTTAAAGGATAAACATTGGTTATCTACATCATAAAATCCAAAAAATTGATCAACACCTTCATAGACTTCAAGCTAGATCAAATCCCCCATGAAAAGAATGCCAAGGCTGACCAGTTGGCCAAGGCGGTAAGTAAGAAAAGCATCCTTTAGATCCAAATGGAGGTGTGGCCTACCCTCTACTTCGAACCGAGGGTAACTGCCATGGAAATTGACAAGGTCCAAATATTCTCCTAGATGACCCTATTGTTGAAATACCTCGTAAGCGGAGAATAGCCTGCATATAGAAAAGACACTTGAAAAGTTCTTTATTGGGTACTCCCTACCCAATCACCGATGGAAAGCTCTACTAATGGGTTACTTAACTTCTTATCAGTAGTGCATAACAATGAGGAGGCCAACCATATATATGGGAAGAACTACACGAAAACTTCTACAAAGATCATGCTGGGGTGGGCAAAGCCTAACAAAGAAGGCCACCCTCCAAGCGCTATTAGCTCACTATGATCAATGATGCAATGAGTTATGCCAAGAAGTGCAACTTGTGTTAGTCATTCACGAAGATTCCAGGAGCTCGTCAAAATTTCTTAACTTCCCTGACATCCCCTTAGCCGTTAGACACTTGGGGGATCGACCTAGTGGGAAAACTCCCTAATGCAAAGGTTTTATACAACCATTCCATAATCTTCATCGAATCCTTTACAACATGGTTTAAGGTGAAGCGCCTCACAAGGTTCATCTCGCTTAAAATCCTAAGCTTTGTGATCAAAAATGTTATAACCTGCTTTTGTCTCCTAAAGAAAATCACCAAAAATAAAATAATTTTTTTTGATCGTGGGTTGTTTAAGGATTCTACAAGGGAAATGGAATAGAAATGCTTCTCCTTAGTCGCTCGCCACAAGCAAATAGGCTGGTTAAGGCTATGAATAAGACCATCAAGACTACATTAAAGAAGAGCCTTACTAAAATGAAAGGGAATTAGGTCGAAGTCCTACCGCCTGTTCTTTAGTTCTACTAAACCACGAGTTGCACATTAATTGGGCACTCCCTATTCTCTTTAGCTTATGGGTATGAAGCCATGTTGCATATCGAAGTCGATATATTATCTTCAAGGAGCCTCATATATGACTTCAAGCAAAACGAAGAGCTAAGCAAGCCCAAGGTCGACGCTTTAGAAGAAAGAAGAGTGGAGGCAGAGATTTACTTCAAGGCATACAAAAAAAGATAGTCAAACACTACAAAACAAGGGTGATGCTCCTTCTTCAAGGTCGACGGCTTGATACTACGTCAAGTCTTTGGAAACATCAAATCTTGATCAAAATAAAAGGTCTTTTATTTCTATTATATACTTAATATAATATGCCATATTGATTATTTATTTTATTAAAAGTATATTTGATATAGAAAATCCTTAAATGGTTTGTTTTGTAATAGTTGTTACAATGTGCTGTAATCATGAGTGATTTACCATAATGAAATAAACATACTATTTTTTCTTGTCATGGTATATCGAGACCGGATATCGATACATCCATTCAAACTAGAGTATGTAACGCTTTCTAAACTTTGGGCAGTGTGTTACTCATTACTACTAAGAGAACCAAGAAATTACATACCGATAGTTATTGGATAACTATCAAATGTCTCACTCGAGAGTTCTCTGTTGGTTAATATAACTAAGGTCAAACAGACAATCTTGAAATGACGATGTTCACACAGTTACTTGGACTTAAGAATACCATGGAGCTTTAATATGGACACTCCACTTTGATTATAGTTAAACCGTGGCATGATGTTCATTGAATGGCTATAATTGGGTTTAAGTTGAGGCAATGGATGTGAAGTACTATTCAATAGAGAATTCACCTCCTCATTTATATAGGTTAGTATCATAGACAAATGTAGTACTTAAAATCAAAGTCTAAGACCAGAGCAATATGGTTAACAATAATTGTTATTATTGAACCAAAGATTTTGTATTTGGAACTATGAAGTTGAATGTGGACGATATTGGAGTTTTGACCAAAACCAAATTTCGTAAGTCCTAACATGATATAGTTTTAACGAAGAGAATTAATGTAGATATTTGTTAGTACCATGTGCATATAAAATTGGATTTTACCAAAAGATTTGTAAGTGATAATTTCAGCCAAAATGTCACACCGCTAGATATGGTGACGTGTGAACAATAATATTTGAATTGTTTGATATTAATCGCTTACTGAATTTACACCTTTGAGTTGCACACTGGTAATGATGAATTCTCCAGAAAACCATATGATTTATAAAATTTTGTAAAATTAATTGAATTAATTAACATTTGAGAAATATTAATTATTATTTGATATAGATGACGTTTAGAAGTTGTTTGTAATTATTTGAATGCATTTATAAAAGTCATATTTGCGCTCGTACATATTGATATTGATGTAATTTTAAACGGGTTTGAATAAAAGATAATTGCATGAAGTAATTTATGAAAATTTTATGTCATTTGTTATATGTAATTTCAGACATATCATGGAGTGCGGGGGAGGGAGAGATAATCAATGGTATTAATTAGGAAAGTTTTAACTAAAGAATGAGAAAGGTTTCATTTTTTCAATTAAAACAAATCCATTGATTCATTTCCTACAGATAATTCATTCTTTCACTTTTCTCTTCTCTCCCCCTAATCTTTCACAGCTGAAAACAAAATAAATATTTCCAAATTGTTATAAACTCAAAATCAAATTCAAACAAAAAAATAATGGAACATAAGTGGTTATCCATCTATTGCAAGGATTGGGTATGGATCTTAGAGATCTAAGGAGATATTTTCATTCAAATTGTGATCATTTTGGCTACATCTTAAGTTAACCATCCAGTCTTCTTTTTATATTTGTTATATCTTATTATAATAATTTATATCCCATTTTTATACATCTTATCAAGATAATATGTTATATCTTATCAATATAGGTTAGATTTTATTTCTTATATAATAAATTTATATGTGCATATGCTGTTTAATCTATTAACTATTATTGTTCAGAAATTAGAATATGAAAAAAGGGAAATTATTTTGACTTAAAACTAATTGTTGTATATATTTAAATTGAATATTGTTTGGATCTTAACCATACTTGAAATTAGTCCACGAAATTTTATGTAAGTTTCACATATAATTTAGTTATTTTGATTATCAATTATTTTGGTTGCTATTTATATTTTTTCAATTCAAAATATAAAAGGACTAGTATAAAATCACAAATTTAAAGTTGAATCATTTCTAAGTCAAAAATAGTTTTCATGTTGTTTATTTTAAATTAAGAACATATAAAATTATAAGTTTTACATGTGAATGTTATTTCGAATGCTAATATTGTTTTACTATTATGTTCTTATATATACAATATGCAATATATATATATATAATATAGTTTTAGTTCAAATTTTATAATAGGACTTTATGTAAAGTTACAAAACTAGTGTTGAACACTTTCTCAAGTCAAATTTTGAATTCGAATTGTTAGCATTAGATTTTGGAACATGTAATAATCTAAAACAATTTTAATATGTGTATATATAAATACAAATTTGATTGTTATTTTATATATAATATAAAGTAAAACTATACATGCATATAGTTGTATATAAGTTTAAAATGTTTCGAATACAAGCCAAAGAAAGATTAAAAAAATTTCAAAAGAATTTCTTCTTTATCTCTCATTAATTATCTCCTAATGCCATTTATTCATTCTTCTGATGTCACGTAAATGCACTATTACCGACTAATAATCTGATTCCCTTTAGTCAAATCTATTTTTTAGGTAATTTATGCTATTTATTTCCTAATGTATAGGTAGACATTGACACACAATACATATATATATTTTTGTGTGTGTGTGTGTTCGTGTGTGCACGCGCGCGTGTGTGCATATGTGTGTGAAAACTTTCATGTTTAAGTTTAAAATGATTTATGCCAACCGTTGCATATATAAATGGGTATTGTATACATTATAAATGAAAGTACCAGCATCTATATACATATACATTATCTGCATACACTATGTGTTATGTTGCGCTTGCACCATTCATGCATGAGCATATTTGATACGCTCAATATATGTGCTTAGTATAAATAAAATCAAAACTTTCTTTTAAACAATTTAAATAAAATAAGATTTGATCTAAACCAGTATTAGATTGGATCTAATAAACCTTTAAACTTCATGAACTTAATAAAGATCCAAAAGGAATTCTTTTGAAATTTCCGCAATTACCCCGCTTCCGACTGGTTCGGTTCCAACACTGGTATTATAGTTAAGTTGTCTACAGGCTAAATTAGTCATATTAGAGCAACAAATTAAGCTTACCAATTTAGTAGGATGTCTAGAAATGTTATTTTTAGGTTTGGTTTGTGTAATCAAGTATCCCACCCTCCCTGGCTACCGGTTTGGCCCAAAAAGTGAAGTGTGCCCAAAGGTTGTCGCCACTAATCTAAAAGGTCCAATTTGAATTGGGCCTTGGGCTAATTTCAAAATTATATTGGAATTAAAATAAAAGATTTTAATTTAAAAAAGAAAATTTTATAAATGTAATAATATAGATTTTCAAATTGTTTTGAAATTAAAATAAAATTTTTAAATTTAAAAGTTAAATTAAAAATAAAACGTATATTATAGATGTTATAATATTGGTTTCATAATGTTTGAAAATGATACAGAGTTGATTTCGAAAATTTTGTTTATTACTAATATTAATAAAATAAAAGAATTAATGAAATAAGTTGATTAATTAAATATATACATGTATAATATATATATATATATATATATATATAACAATATATGTTATGTTGTCTTAAATTGTTGAAGACAATATACGTATACATGTGCGTATAAAAGAACCTTCGAACAAATTTTTTTTTTTTAATCAAATTAATTAATTAAAAGAAAATTAATAAATTTAAATACATATATCTAAATTATATGTATATTACTATAAAGGTTATAGTATATATATTCTTAATACAATATGTTATATTTAAATAATATAATAATTAATTAAAGTATTAATTTTAAATTAATTAAACAAGATTTAATTAATTTAATTTTATACATAAAATATTATAAAAGTTAAATAAAGTATAAAAGTTATATATAATATTATAACTTATACAATATAATTGTATAAGCTAAATATGGAACATTAAAGAAACCCTAAATAGACTTAAGGAATAGATACGTATGTAAAAGTACGTATACCATGATTTCCGATGTGTCTGACAATTGAATCACGAGTGTATTTCATAAGAAATATATTATTCCATAAGTCGATATTAATCAATTAAATATATTGAAGATTATGAATATATAACATAAGTATTGTCCTCTACCATTTATATACTAATAAATTACTTGCATACACTCTAGTTTTTGAGTAAACTCAAGCTAGAGATGTCATGTATAGTATTATTAATATATTGACTGCACGAAGTAAGATAACTATATGTATTTGTTGAGCAAACTCAAGGTACATATACTATACTTAGGCCGTCATGAAATGGTAGATACAAGTGAGTAATTTCTTTTGATTTGTTAAGCAAATTCAAGGTCGAAATGGGATTAGGACAAGGAACCATGGGTTAGGACTTGTATATGATACCAGTGACAAGGCGTTACCATCGTTTATGGGATTATGACTAATTGAGCAAACTCAAGGTTAGAATCCCAAGGCGAATCCTAACTCCACTAGTGAAGTCGAAAAACTTCTATGTTTCATCTGATGGTTTGGAGAAACATAAAAGACTAGTGGGAGCCTTATTAGAAAAATGAAATGTTAACATTTAAATTTTCTAATATTATAAGAACACATACTAAATAAAGTTAGAATAATCTACATTGATAAATTTATGCAATTAATATAACTGATAAAACGTTTATCAATTAAAATACACAGATGAATCGAAATAATATGGACAGATAGAAATATAAAATATACCAATAAATTTTTGCATGTTGACCCAATCCAGCGTCTAATTATACAACTATTATATACATTCATAATTTGGTCACTTAAGGCTTACTTGCCCAAGATTGTGTATTGTCTTCAATGAGTTTCGAACTCTAAAAGCAATATAAGAATATGGATATTTGATCCATATATGATCACATATAAATGCTATACGGTGAATGGTCACAATTCGAAATATACGAAACCTCAATGAAATCCACAAGTAAACTATAGTGCGAGATCATATATTCAATCTGATTTATTACAATAATAACCTTGTTGTGTTAAATGTAACAATTGACCAAATGCTACAAGATAGATCTAATAATTCTATTACTATAATGTCAGTTCGATTAGTTTATGTAGAGTGCAATTTATTTGATATCCTTAAATGTTAAGGATGGCCAAATGCAGTTTTGTAAAGAGTCCGTTATGATACTATAGTAAGAATTTCCTTTGAATGATTTGACAATTTTGAAAGGGAACCAATGTATTAGAGTAGATATAACCTAAGGCACGGTCGGGATAAGGAGACTGAATGGTCACTTTTGCTTCATAAAGAAACACCGGAAATGAGAATTGTAAAATAATAGTAGGTACTTAACATTGGAATGAGAAATACAATGTCTATTCTAAAATGTATTTTCGTATAGAAAATTATTTTCTATGAAAGTTATTCTTTTGAATTCAAGATATTTGATCTAAAAACTCTTTATTGTAAACATTTACCATGGATGGAATACATAGCCGATATTAAGTCGATGAATGGACTTCCATATTTCATACGCTATTATAATAATGGCAGAAATAGAGGGACCTTGCCATATAGCACTTCTGGGTTGCGTTAGGTGACGAATATTGTTTTCGTAAAGCATACCAAACATTATTTATGAAATAATAACTATTTTTTAACACAGACTGAAAAATAGACATAGTGTTATTTAAATTTTAATATTATGAATATTCATTATGAAATAAATCTATAATATTTGTATTTGTTTTAATAACAGAATGATGCATTAGGAAATAAATAAGTATCTAGAGTTATTTGCAATTATTTTGGAATTTGGACTACGCCACAGTTTGGAGAAATAATTCCGTGATTAATAATTGTATATCATATGGTACTAGTGAATTATATCTCAAACATTAAAGGGAAAAGCACCCATTGAGTGAGATCGGCATAAGGGTTGATGAAATCTTCAAATTGATACATACATACATACATACATACATACATACATACATACATACATACATACATACATACATACATACATACATACATACATACATACATACATACATACATATATATATATGCAATCATTAGTCTATTAACACAAAACGGTTCCACATACTTAGTTATCGCAGAAATGGATATGTGTATTTGATACGCATGTGGTATATCTATGATAAGCTCATAGAATACAAATAAAAGTAAATAAAATAACATGCAATAGAAAATAAAAATGATTCCATTTGATCGAATAGGTGAGGATATTGGAAAGATTTCCGAATGTACCTAAAAAGAATTAAGATTCAATCTCAAAAGTCACTCCTCCCTATGATACACAATAATGAATCAATAAGGAGCAATCGATTTTTTTTAATTATGTGATAAATGGTGAGTTAAGTTGAGTTAACTTCTTTCTATAAGGTCATATGCTTAAGAATAGTACACAAGGTTAACATTAATTTCATCTAAAAGGATAGTTTACAAAATTATATAAGATAAGGGTTTTTAAGAAACCCCAACATTTCCTAGGCCAAGGATAGGCAAATTATGTGAGTCGAAAGACTAAACATAATAATTGTTAGTGAGAAGTCTGGTATAAATCACTCGAAAAGGAGTTTAGGAACGATCGTTATTGGTTGACCAATTCATGTTTTAAACATAAAGTATCGTAAACTAAAACCAAATTAGTTTTATATATAAGGCAATGCATGAATTTTTTATGAAAATCCACTCCGTTGCACTGAGAAGAAATTTTTGTTTCATGAAATACCAACTTCATGTGAAGGAATTTCCTTTAGAAATTATTGGTAGTAGAATAGATTTCGATACATCCAAAGATGAAACTAATTACGTGGGATGAAATGAAATTAACCAAACCTAAATGAACACGATGCATTAGAATGTCTAATAAAAAAATTTGCACATTGAAGAGAAACCATGAGTTCCTTATCAATATCAAAATAGATAATCCTTAGTTCTTAATTAAACCATTAAGAGTATTGACTCTGCCATATGGTATTGAGACGACCCGACTTTTTCTCCATTAAAAGTCGTATCGTCCTTAAGAAAGAAAGGGATAGAAAAGAGAAAAGGAAGAAGAGAAAGAAGAAACAACAACAGAATCTCAACAGCGGAACGAATAAATTATATTAATAACATAAGTATTACATAGTATACAACAATTATCAGAGTTACATAGAAAATACATCACATACTAGACAGTTATGAACACCTGTCTAGTTATTACAACTCAATACATAATACAGAAACTACTCAGAGATACCAACACAGCGGAAAACTATATATCTATACGCAGAAGCCTCTTGCTCCATTGCTCCTCCACAATTCGTAAAAGCTAACCTGAATCCCTTGGCTACTCGTAAAAAATTGAGTATCCAAGAGTTTAAGAAAACACAAATAAACTCCGGGTCAGACATGGGTCTGGTGTGAGTAATAGGTTAAAGTTGCTTAACTTTGAAAAACCTTTGAAAAGAAAAGGTATCACGTAAGACTTCCCACACATAAACATGAAATTTTTTTTACTAACCAAAACATTTGATAGGAAATCCAGTGATATTATAATAGTGTCTAGGGTTTTCAAGTAAAATACAGAAATAGCTGGAATGCTTACATCTCACGTTTCAACATAGTTGGGCACAACTAATACGTACGGCACTTATTGGATTTTGGATTCCATCAATGGCAGGGCTATTGGGGTACCGCCCGTCACAGTACGTGGCCTAGATCACCGTATCGAGGAGTACGCCCGCTCCCCTGCAACACAAAGCCGGAACCATTCCTTACTGAACAGTTCCGAACAAGACCACCCCGCAGTTGTGATTAGCAACCACACCACTAAGCTGAAATAAAGGGACATCTAGACAGGGTTAAATCTCGTCCTACTTGGGCATGACCCACTTAGCTTTGCTGCACCTCCCCTATTTTAGCCATTCCCGGTTGATTAGGCTTGAGGCTACGATTACCTTTATAGGACATATTAAGAATGTTCATCGTCCACCTGACGATGTTCTGGAAGCATTCAATCCATGCAAGTTCGTTCCGGGTTCGAACGAAACTGAAGGCATTATCTCGTTACACTCATTTTAGAATCACCCTCAGAGTTAACGACGATAATCCTTGCACTCTGAATCTTCATCTTCACTTCAGATTCACGACCTAACGTTAATTTGGATCGATGTGGTTTTCGGATATCCAAATACGGAAACCCGATCCCGGCCTCATCGAAATCCAAAACGTGTCTTTTAAGGCCAAGTTGTTTTAGCAATTCAATTCATTATCTATATACACAAAGATAGATAATTCACATCACAAAAGATAATCAACATTATCATCAACAGATAATCCATATCGTCAATATAAATAGAAAATCCTTATCATCAATACAATGCAACCAATGCATCCATATCATATAACATTACTCATCTCATAGCTGAGATTATAAACCATACAAGGCAACCAATACCAATCATCAAACATAAGCAATGACCTAATGATCACACCATTTATAATAAATTTAAAGTGAATTAAATTAATTACTTTATCTGTAATTAATTTAAAATGAATTAAATTAATTATTTCATCATTAAAATCCTGCTTATCTTAATCATCAATTGATTACAAATCAATTAATAAATCATCATCTCATTATTCTTTCCAATTAATCATTACTGATTAATAATTCTCTAATTACAATAAGTAATTAGCTTTTAAATTAATTACACAAGTTAACTATACTTAACACTTTACAAATAATTAACTTGTAATTACTTAATCAATTAATTAACTAAAATTAGGTACATTAATCCTTTATTAATTAATTACCTCATTTATTGATTTTTCCTTAATTAATCGATTCATCATTAATTTTATTAATTAATTATTCCTAATTACACTATTAATTAATCTCTCTATTTAAAATTAATTACATTAAGTAATTAATTTGCAATTATACCACATATATTAATCACCTTTGATAATAACAATCCAGTAACTAACTACCCTTAATTACTCATCCCATAAATTAATTACTCTTAATTAATCATCTTAATTAACCCCTTGATTAATTTCAAAGTAATTTAATCTAAATTACTTCCATCATCAAACATCTCTAATTACATCCAGTAATTATTAATTACTTCCCTAAGTAATTACAATCCCATTAATTACATAAAGTAATTACTTAAATCATCAAATGTTTAAATTAATTAAACTTAATTAATTAATATAAACTAATCACATTAAACCAATTAATTACATTAAGTAATTAACTCATTAATTACTTCCATTAAGTAATTAAACTTAAACAATTTACATACATGATTATTATTAATTAATCTAATTAATTATTAAAATTAATCACATTAATTAATTATTAAATAATCTTAAGTTAATGACCTTCATTAAAATTTCTTAATTACTTAATTAAGAAATTAACTTATATTAATCATTATTAATTACCAATTAATTAATATTTAATTACCAATCAATTAATCTCTAATTATTAAATTAATTAAGTATTAACTGCAAATTAATTAATCCTTAATCACTTGATTAATAAATCTTAATCATTAATTAAAATTTAACTAGTAATCCTTAATTATAATTAACCTTAATTAATTAGTCTTAAGTCTTAATTAATCAATTTAACAACTATTAATTACTTAATTAATCATTCACGTTATCAATTAATTAAATAATTAATTACCCATTTAAATTAACTTAATAATTTAAATGAAGCAAATTCTCAAATTTTTTTATTTTTAAGATAAACATTTCTTCTTATTTAAACATTTAAAAACAAATTGCTTTAAATCTACTTTAGATTCCATTTTAAACTTCATTTTAAAGTTAACATTTAAAAATGAATACAAATTTTAACTTTAACAAGGTTTGAAAAACAATTCAAACCTTTATCTCATATGCTAAAAAAACATCTACTTTATAAATAAGTTTAAAAGAATTTAAATCCAAATTTAAATTCAAATCAATTTTAAAACACACCTAAACATTCCAGTTTATTTAAATCAAAATTACAAATTTACTTTTAATTTTCAAATCTGAAATTCAGCTTGAATCTTCATGCCAGATTCAAACTTAAATTTTAAAAACTTATTTACATTTTACAACTTCCTTTTAAAAATTCAAATCAATTTAACCTTTTCAATGTAATTAAACAATGTAAATTTAAACTTATTTTATTTTGAAAACTGAAGTTTGAATTTAATTCCAGATTTAAAAACCCAGATTTAAACCCATTTTAAATTTTATATTTTACAATTTTAAACTTCCCATTCAAAAGCTAAACACATATGCATTTACAATTGTGAGTTTTAAAACCAAATTTAAATTTTAAAACTTAAATTATTTCAAATTTCAGATTTGAACCAGTTTGAATTATATTCAGTTTCAGATTTCAAAACTCAGTTTAAATTCAATTTGCATTTTGTACTTTCTTTTAATTTTTAAAAACAATAACAGATTTGCTGCTTTTATTTTAAATCCAAACTAAAATTTAAAAAGTCAAATTATTTCAAAACCCAAGATTTAAACTATTTGAATTCAAATTCAATTTCAGGTTTAAACTTAGTTTCAGATTTTAGTTTGCATTTTTAAACTCTACTTCTAATATTAAAAACTGTAAACAGATTTTCTGGTTTTGTTCTCTAAAGCCTGAAACACAGATTTACTAGAGCCTCCATATATATTACTTCGAGTCATAAATCATACTGCTTCGAGTCACTACTCAAATTACCCGAGACCATCTCGAGCAGCAAAACCCTGAAACCACCAAATATTACACCAACATCCCACTTCCTCTGTGCACCTACACATCGACTCCGGCCATCACTGGCCAACACACGACCATCCCACAATCAACGAATCAGGCCAACCAAACAACCATCCTATCATCCCTTGCTCGAATTCAAGACCGAGACCCAATTTCAAACCTGGAACAACACAGTACCCAAACAACTCCAACCTGTCAACCCCTCGTTGGCGCGACTCCGACTACCATCACCTTTGAAACACCGGCGATGACTTCGTCAATCTATAAACTTCCATTTTCCAAAACCCTAAGTAACTCGATCCACCGAGGAGATTGAATTCGGGCAAAATATATAACCCAGTAAAGCTAGGGTTCAGAATTTTAAATCCCAATCTCAACATCAAAAATGAATTGCAACCTAATCTAAGATTTTTCTCATTATCTCTGATAGCTTCACCTTCTCCAGGAGCAAATTCAACACAAACAAACATAATGATCATCTGTGTTAACACCAAAAAGAAAATACAGTAAAATATGAACTGCATTCTGGAATTAATACTAAAAATTGTGATATTGTTTTTAGAAATCATACTTTTGCATGATGTTTTGATATATAAACCTGAAACATTGATTCGTAATGTTTGGATTTTCACCATATACAAATTTTTACTCTATTATATTTACTTTCAGGTAAAACAGAATTTTATTTAACTCGTATAATTTTTTTAAAAGCTTACCTTATCTTATAATAAGCAAATTTCATTCAAAAATTTAAATCATAACAGCAAACAAGTCAAAGAAAAAGTAATTTCAGAATCAAACAGGAGTTTAGGATTTGAAGAACAGATATGCAACAGTTATCTTCATGCACACATAAATATATTCACATGTATATATAATCACAACAAATTCATCTATATATTCATTTCTAATTTAAAAAGCATGGAACAACTTTTACCTATTAAATTAATTTTAAAACTGTGTTACTCACCTTTTTAATTATGCAGACAGAGCATAGGCTTTTTTTTTCTTCTTTTCTAAGCATGCAGAATATCTTTTTTTTCCAACTTGCTTGAATGCTTTAAACTTGCTGATGTCCTTAACTTGCATGAAGTTGCCATTTTCCTTATTGCAGAAAACAAAAAAATGCAGACCTTCTGTTTAAATTCCAGATCTAAAAGAAAATGCAGTTTTTTTCTTGCTTTGTTTGTTGCATGCAAGTTTGTTTGCATTATTTCCAGATTTTGAAAAATGAATGCATTTGAACAGGATTTAATTTTGTATGTGTTACAGATTTGAGGAATTTGTTTATAGGAGTAGATATGCAATAAAATGGTTTTTCTCAACTGAAAGAATTCTTTGATTTAGAATTGAAATGAAGAAAGAAAAAGAAAATGGAAAGATGCAAGTTTAAATAACCATACTTACGATTTATTTTTAAAAACAAAGAAAAATAAAATTAAACATGACACATGTCTCAAATCTTACACTTATCATTTTAAAATGATATTTAGTTTACATTTATTATATTAAATCTAAGATGTTTACACATGCATCTTTAATTAATTAATATTGTTAATTAAGTGTTAATGAAAGTTTAACTTAGTTAATTAGTTTTAATATTTTGTTATGTATATAGATAAATAATTTTTAAAGAATAAAACAAAGTATTATTATAAATAAAAACAATATACAAATCAATTATTTGAAAATAATATTTTGATCACTTAAAATAAATTTATAAAGAGATTATAACTTATTTGTTATTTAAATGAATGCATGGTTCATTTATTAATTGTATTTTAAATTTCATATTCAATTTACAAATCATAATTATTAATCACTGTTTTAAAAAAGAATAAAACAAACATTTTTTATAACTTGTTTTAATATACAACTTAAGTCAAAATGTATTTTAAACAAATAAAACATTTATCTCATATATTTAAAAATCATATAGTTATTTTATTAAATAGTTTTGAAAATCTTAAATTAGATAAATCATAATTTCCCAATTTCAAAATATTAAAATTAGAAAATATGCTACACTAATTAAATTTAAAACCAAACTTATCTATTTAATATATATATATATATATATATATAAATACATATACATATTATAAATAGAAATTAGTTTATTAACTTATTAAAAATAAATTCACCAATTAAATATTTAATAAAAGAAGATTATTAAATCAAATCAAATTTATTAACAAAAATTATCAAATTAATTTAAATTAAACACAGATTATTAAATTTATATTGTCCAAAATTCTAGAATATTACAACCCTCCCCCTTAAAAGAATTTCGTCCCCGAAATTTAAAACAAAGGTAATTTAATAATCTTATTATAGATTTAATTTTAAAATGCAGCATATGTTAATCATATGCCAACAACCAAAACAACCAATTCACACAATCAGAACAAATCTAATTATCCAAAAGAATTTTAGATAAAACTTTCACGAGTTTCCCCAGTATAAATATCAGGATACTCGCTCTACAGAATCCAAACAATCAAAAACTACTAAGCTATAGAGCTCCTATTCATCTTATATTTACAACTCTAAACAGAATATCAGACTACAGACGAGTCTGACTTAACAACCAAACCCTCCTGACTGCTGGTTCTATAACCAAAAATATCAAACACGTACTCCCTCAGAGATATGTGAAACATACTGAATCCCAGTTATCCAAACTGGCAATTCAACTCTTGAAAACCAAACACTTAACTTACCAAAACACAGAAGAAACTCAAAATACTCAGAGCTAGCTTCCCAGACAAACCAAACCTTATAGCTCCTTGGATCGGAGAAAACTTAACCAAAACAAATCTCCGACCCCAGAACCCAAATTTCTCCGTCTCTTATCCATAAAATCTCTTCGGACGATCCTAGGCTACCAACGTACTTCCTGATCAGCTCATCCCTTGCTGATTCTACTAGAAACAGACTGGACCAAAACAACCCAACACAATGATCTCCTCAAGATCAATCCAAACCAGGAATACAAACTCTACTCCTCAAACAACAGAAGACAGAACAAACTTCTCCTTATCCGAAAAAGACAAAACAGATGCACACCAAACTGCTTCCGCTGCATAACTCTGATCCGAAGCAGAGGAAAATAATGATGAAGAGCACGAGCACAGACTGGACAACCCAGCACAGAAATATGGTTCAACAGATCCATAAGAAAACTCAGAAGTTCCTCCGAAACCTGAGTTGCTTCACCCACTTCTATCTCAAGGAACCATCCTTCCACTAGACTAAACCACTAGTTCCACTCCTGGAATACAAATCGATAAGAAAACTCGATCTCCAGATGCAGATAAACTTCTGACTTCCCTGAAGACATCCAAACAATCTCCAACAACTCAAGAGAACACTCAACTATTGCAATCACTTTTGCGATCAACTCAGCCTAATTCCCAAAGAAACTGCTCTCTCTTTACAAATCAGAACAACTTATGCTGGCTTACCTAATCTACCAAAGAAAAAGATCCACACTGCTGCTTCTGAACTCTACTTCAGAAAATCTACTTAACCAGAAGACTTCCTGCCACACCGAACACTCCGAGCTGCACTGCTAACACCAAAGCCAAAGAATTCTCAATCCAAAGTTCTCCGAGAAACTCGGACTTCAAAGCAAACATAATCACCCTGGTGCACTCAGCTACAACACCAAGCAGACTCACTTCCTTACTCTTGTTCCAAAGAAACATCTTCGGAAACATCCATAGTCACCGCATCTCATCACGTAGCTACTACTTCCTAAGTTATCAAGATACCATCACTTACTTGCTTTTTCCTAACCGCCTGATCCAAACTCAACTCACCCAACTCTGCACTTCAAAAATGAACTCCGAACCTTAATAGGTTCCCTTCAGAGATCGATGAAGTTCTTACACCAAGAAAAACTCACTCGAGACGGTATTAGGTCTACAGTCTCGACAAATACACTTCCAACCTCAAATATTCAAACTCCAACCATCGGTAGTAGTCGTGTTCACACACCACTACCTTATCTACCTTTATATCTTATATTGGAAAATCTGTACGGGTAACCCAACAAATAGGTAGGAATATATATATATATATATATATATATATATATATATATATATATATGTTAAAAATACAAATACGCTCTCTCAAGAAAGACACCACCCCAGAGACTAGGTATCCGCTCAACCTAGCGCTCTGATACCAAATGAGACGACCCGACTTTTTCTCCACAAAAAGTTGTATCATCCTTAAGAAAGAAAGCGATAAAAAAGAGAAAGGAAGAAGAGAAAGAAGAAACAACAACAGAATCTCAATAGCGGAACGAATAAATTATTTTAATAACATAAGTATTACATAGTATACAATAATTATCAGAGATACACAGACAATACATCACATACTAGACAGTTATAAACACCTGTCTAGTTATTACAACTGAATACATAATACAGAAACTGCTCAGAGATACCAACACAACGAAAAACTATATATCTATATGCAGAAGCCTCCTGCTTCATTGCTCCTCCACAATTCGTCAAAGCTAACCTGAATCCCTTGGCTACTCGTAAAAATTTGAGTATCCAAGAGTTTAAGAAAACACAAATAAACTCCGGGTCAGACATGGGTCTGGTGTGAGTAATAGGTTAAAGTTGGTTAACTTTGAAAAACCTTTGAAAAGAAAAGGTATCACGTAAGACTTCCCACACATAAACATGGAAAAGTTTTTACCTTACGCTAACCAAAACATTTGATAGGAAATCCAATGATATTATAATAGTGTCTAGGGTTTTCAAGTAAAATACAGAAATAGCTGGAATGCTTATATCTCACGTTCCAACATAGTTGGGCACAACTAATACGTACGACACTTATTGGATTTTGGATTCCATCAATGGCAGGGCTACTAGGGTACCGTCCGTCACAGTATGTGGCCTAGATCACCGTACCGGGGAGTACGCCCGCTCCCCTGCAACACAAAGCCTGAGCCATTCCTTACTGAACAGTTTCGAACAAGACCACCCCGCAGTTGTGATCAGCAACCGCACCACTAAGCCGAAATAAATGGACATCTAGACAGGGTTAAATCTCGTCCTACTTGGGCATGACCCACTTAGCCTTGCTGCACCTCCCCTATTTTAGCCATTCCCGGTTGATGAGGCTTGAGGCTACGATTACCTTCATAGGACATATTAAGAATGCTCATCGTCCACCTGACGATGGTCTGAAAGCATTCAATCCATACAAGTTCGTTCCGGGTTCGAACGAAACTGAAGGCATTATCTCGTTACACTCATTTTGGAATCACCCTCAGAGCTATTGACGATAACTCTTGCACTCTGAATCTTCATCTTCACTTCAGATTCACGACCTAACGTTAATTTGGATCGATGTGGTTTTCGGATATCCAAATATGGAAACCCGATCCCGTTCTCATCGAAATCCAAAACGTGTCTTTTAAGGCCAAGTTGTTTTAGAGTTTAAAACAATTCAATTCATTATCTATATACACATAGATAGATAATTTACATCACAAAAGATAATCAACATTATCATCATCAACAGATAATCTATCATCAATATAAACAGAAAATCCTTATCATCATTACAATACAACCAATGCATCCATATCATATAACATTACTCATCTCATAGCTGAGATTATAAACCATACAAGGCAACCAATACCAATCATCAAACATAAGCAATGACCTAATGATCACACCATTTATAATTAATTTAAAGTGAATTAAATTAATTACTTTATCTCTAATTAATTTAAAATGAATTAAATTAATTATTTCATCATTAAAATCCTACTTATCTTAATCATCAATTGATTACAAATCAATTAATAAATCATCATCTTATTATTCTTTCCATTAATCATTACTGATTAATAATTCCCTAATTACAATAAGTAATTAGCTTTTAAATCAATTACACAAGTTAACTATACTTAACACTTTACAAATAATTAACTTGTATAATCAATTAATTAACTAAAATTAATTACATTAATCCTTTATTAATTAATTACCTTATTTATTGATCATTCCTTAATTAATCAATTCATCATTAATTTTATTAATTAATGATTCCTAATTACATTATTAATTAATCTCTCTATTTAAAATTAATTACATTAAGTAATTAATCTGCAATTATACCACATATATTAATCATCTTTGATTAATAACAATCCAGTAATTAACTACCCTTAATTACTCATCCCATAAATTAATTACTCTTAATTAATTATCTCAATTAATCCCTTGATTAATTTCAAAGTAATTTAATCTAAATTACTTCCATCATCAAACATCTTTAATTACATCCAGTAATTGTTAATTACTTCCTAAGTAATTACAATACCATTAATTACATAAAGTAATTATCTAAATCACCAAATGTTTAAATTAATTAAACTTAATTAATTAATATAAACTAATCACATTAAACCAATTAATTACATTAAGTAATTAACTCATTAATTACTTCCATTAAGTAATTAAACTTAAACAATTTACATACATGATTATTATTAATTAATCTAATTAATTATTAAAATTAATCACATTAATTAATTGTTAAATAATATTAAGTTAATGACCTTCATTAACATTTCTTAATTACTTAATTAAGAAATTAACTTATATTAATCATTATTAATTACCAATTAATTAATATTTAATTACCAATCAATTAATCTCTAATTATTAAATTAATTAAGTATTAACTACAAATTAATTAATCCTTAATCACTTGATTAATAAATCTAAATCATTAATTAAAATTTAATTACTAATCCTTAATTATAGATTAATTAACCTTAATTAATTAATCTTAAGTCATAATTAATCAATTTAACAATTATTAATTACTTAATTAATCATTCACATTATCAATTAATTAAATAATTAATTACCCATTTAAATTAACTTAATAATTTAAATGAATCCCAAATTCTCAAATTTTATTTATTTTTAAGATAAACATTTCTTCTTATTTAAACATTTAAAAAAAAATTGTTTTAAATCTACTTTAGATTCCATTTTAAACATCATTTTAAAGTTAACATTTAAAAATGAATACAAATTTTAACTTTAACAAGGTTTTAAAAACAATTCAAACCTTTATCTCATATGCTAAAAAAACATCTACTTTATAAATAAGTTTAAAAGAATTTAAATCCAAATTTAAATTCAAATCAATTTTAAAACACACCTAAACATTCCAGGTTATTTAAATCAAATTTAAAAATTTACTTTTAATTTTCAAATCTGAAATTCAGCTTGAATCTTCATGCCAGATTCAAACTTAAATTTTAAAAACTTATTTACGTTTTACAACTTCCTTTTAAAAATTCAAATCAATTTAACCTTTTCAATGTAATTAAACAATTTAAATTTAACTTATTTTATTTTAAAAACTGAAGTTTAAATTTAATTCCAGATTTAAAAACCTAGATTTAAACCCATTTTAAATTTTATATTTTACAATTTTAAACTTCCAATTCAAATGCAAAACACATATGCATTTATACTTGTGAGTTTTAAAACCAAATTTAAATTTTAAAAAAATTATTTCAAATTTCAGATTTAAACCAGTTTGAATTATATCCAGTTTCAGATTTCAAAACTCAGTTTAAATTCAATTTGCATTTTGTACTTTCTTTTAATTTTTAAAAACAGTAACAGATTTCCTGCTTTTATTTTAAATCCAAACTAAAATTTAAAAAGTCAAATTATTTCGAAACCCAAGATTTAAACTATCTGAATTCAAATTCAATTTCAGGTTTAAACTTAGTTTCAAATTTTAGTTTGCATTTTTAAACTCTACTTCTAATATTAAAAACTGTAAACAGGTTTTCTGGTTTTGTTCTCTAAAACCCGAAACACAGATTTACTCGAGCCTCCCTATATATTACTTCGAGTCATAAATCATACTGCTTCGAGTCACTACTCAAATTACCCGAGACCATCTCGAGCAACAAAATCCTGAAACCACCAAATATTACACCAGCTTCCCACTTCCTCTGTGCACCTGCATATCGACTCCGACCATCATTGGCCAACCACACGATCATCCCACAATCAACAATCAATGACTCAAGCCAACCAAACAACCATCCTATGATCCCTTGCTCGAATTCAAGATCGAGACCCAATTTCAAACCTGGAACAGCACAGTACCCAAACAACTGCAACCTGTCAATGCCTCGTTGATGCGACTCCGGCCACCATCACCTTCGAAACTCTGGCGACGACTTCGTCAATCTATCAACCTCCATTTCCCAAAACCCTAAGTAACTCGATCCACCGAGGAGATCGAATTCAGGAAAAAATATATAACCCAGTAAAACTAGGGTTCAAAATTTTAAATCCCAATCTCAAAATCAAAAATGAATTGCAACCTAATCTAAGATTTTTCTCATTATCTCTGATAGCTTCACCTTCTCCAGGAGCAAATTCAACACAAACAAACATAAGGATCATCTGTGTTAACTCCAAAAAGAAAATACAGTAAAATATAAACTGCATTCTGGAATTAATACTAAAAATTGTAATATTGTTTTTAGAAATCATACTTTTGCATGATGTTTTGATATATAAACCTGAAACATTGATTCGTAATGTTTGGATTTTCACCATATGCAAACTTTTACTCTGTTATATTTACTTTCAGGTAAAACAGAATTTTATTTAACTCATATAATTTTTTTTGAAAGCTTACCTTATCTTATAATAAGCAAATTTCATTCAAAAATTTAAATCATAACAGAAAACAAGTCAAAGAAAATAGAATCAAACAGGAGTTTGGGATTTGAAGAACATATATGCAACAGTTATCTTCATGCACACATAAATATATTCACATGTATATATAGTCACAGTAAATTCATCTATATATTCATTTCTAATTTAAAAAGCATGGAACAACTTTTACCTATTAAATTAATTTAAAAATGTGTTACTCACCTTTTTAATTATGCAGACAGAGCACAGGTTTTTTTTTTCTTTTTTAAGCATGCATAACATCTTTTTTTTTCAACTTGCTTGAGTACTTTAAAATTGCTGATGTCCTTAACTTGCATGAATTTGCCATTTTCTAGATTGCAGAAAACAAAAAATTTGCAAACCTTCTATTTGAATTCCAGATCTAAAAGAAAATGCAGTTTTTTTCTTGCTTTGTTTGTTGCATGCAAGTTTGTTTGCATTATTTCCAGATTTTGAAAAATGAATGCATTTGAACAGGATTTAATTTTGTTTGCGTTACAGATTTGAGGAATTTGTTTATAGGAGTAGATATGCAATAAAATGGTTTTTCTCAGCTGAAAGAATTCTTTGATTTAGAATTGAAATGAAGAAAGAAAAAGAAAATGGAAAGATGCAAGTTTAAATAATCATACTTATGATTTATTTTTAAAAACAAAGAAAAATAAAATTAAACATGACACATGTCTCAAATCTTTGTCATTTTAAAATGATATTTAGTTTACATTTGTTATATTAAAATCTAAGATGTTTACACATGTATCTTTAATTAATTAATATTGTTAATTAAGTGTTAATGAAAGTTTAACTTAGTTAATTAGTTTCAATACTTTGTTATGTATATAGATAAATAATTTTTAAAGAATAAAACAAAGTATTATTATAAATAAAAACAATATACAAATCAATTATTTGAAAATAATATTTTGATCACTTAAAATAAATTTATAAAGAGATTATAACTTATTTGTTATTTAAATGAATACATGATTCATTTATTAATTGTATTTTAAATTTCATATTCAATTTACAAATCATAATTATTAATCACTATTTTAAAAAAGAATAAAACAAACATTTTTTAGAACTTGTTTTAATATACAACTTAAGTCAAAATGTATTTTAAACAAATAAAACATTTATCTCATATATTTAAAAATCATGTAGTTATTTTATTAAGTAGTTTTGAAAATCTTAAATTAGATAAATCATAATTTCCCAATTTCAAAATATTAAAATTAGAAAATATGCTACACTAATTAAATTTAAAACCAAACTTATCTATTTAATATATATATATATATATAAATACATATACATATTATAAATAGAAAATAGTTTATTAACTTATTAAAAATAAATTCACCAATTAAATATTTAATAAAAGAAGATTATTAAATCAAATCAAATTTATTAACAAAAATTATCAAATTAATTTAAATTTAAACATAGATTATTAAATTTATATTGTCCAAAATTCTAGAATATTACAACCCTCCCCCTTAAAAGAATTTCGTCCCCGAAATTTAAAACAAAGGTAATTTAATAATCTTATTAAAGATTTAATTTTAAAATGCAGCATATGTTAATCATATGCCAACAACCAAAACAACCAATTCACACAATCAGAACAAATCTAATTATCCAAAAGAATTTTAGATAAAACTTTCACGAGTTTCCCCAGTATAAATATCAGGATACTCGCTCTACAGAATCTAAACAATCAAAAACTACTAAGCTATAGAGCTCCTATTCATCTTATATTTACAACTCTAAACAGAATATCAGACTACAGACGAGTCTGACTCAACAACCAAACCCTCCTGACTGCTGGTTCTATAACCAGAAATATCAAACACGTACTCCCTCAGAGATATGTGAAACATACTGAATCCAGTTATCCAAACTGGCAATTCAACTCTTGAAAACCAAACACTTAACTTACCAAAACACAGAAGAAACTCAAAATACTCGGAGCTAGCTTCCCAAACAAACCATACCTTATAGCTCCTTGGATCGGAGAAAACTTAACCAAAACAAATCTCCGACTCCAGAATCCAAATTTCTCCATCTCTTATCCATAAAATCTCTTCGGACGATCCTAGGCTACCAACGTACTTCCTGATCAGCTCATCCCTTGCTGATTCTACTAGAAACAGACTGTACCAAAACAGCCTAACACAATGATCTCCTCAAGATCAATCCAAACCAGGAATACAAACTCTACTCCTCAAACAACAGAAGACAGAACAAACTTCTCCTTATCCGAAAAAGACAAAACAGATGCACCCCAAACTGCTTCCGCTGCATAACTCTGATCTGAAGCAGAGGAAAATAATGATGAAGAGCACGAGCACAGACTGGACAACCCAACACAGAAATATGGTTCAACAGATCCATAAGAAAACTCAGAAGTTCCTCCGAAACCTGAGTTGCTTCACCCACTTCTATCTCAAGGAACCATCCTTCCACTAGACTGAACCACCAGTTCCACTCCTGGAATACAAATCGATAAGAAAACTCGATCTCCAGATGCAGATAAACTTCTGACTTCCCTGAAGACATCCAAACAATCTCCAACAACTCAAGAGAACACTCAACTATTGCAAGTCACTTTTGCGATCAACTCAGCCTAATTCCCAAAGAAACTGCTCTCTCTTTACAAATCAGAATAACTTATGCTGGCCTGCCTAATCTACTAAAGAAAAAGATCCACACTGCTGCTTCTGAACACTACTTCAGAAAATCTACTTAACCAGAAGACTTCCTGCCACACCGAACACTCCGAGCTGCACTGCTAACACCAAAGCCAAAGAATTCTCAATCCAAAGCTCTCCGAGAAATTCGGACTTCAAAGCAAACATAATCACCCTGCTGGACTCAGCTACAACACCAAGCAGACTCACTTCCTTACTCTTGTTCCAAAGAAACATCTTCGGAAACATCCATAGTCACCGCATCTCATCACGTAGCTACTACTTCCTAAGTTATCAAGATACCATCACTTACTTGCTTTTGCCTAACCACCTGATCCAAACTCAACTCACCCGACTCTGCACTTCAAAAATGAACTCCGAACCTTAATAGGTTCCCTTCAGAGATCGATGAAGTTCTTACACCAAGAAAAACTCACTCGAGACGGTATTAGGTCTACAGTCTCGACAAATACACTTCCAACCTCAAATATTCAAACTCCAACCATCGGTAGTAGTCGTGTTCACACACCACTACCTTATCTACCTTTATATCTTATATTGGAAAACCTGTACGGGTAACCCAACAAATAGGTAGGAATATGTATATATATATATATGTTAAAAATACAAATACGCTCTCTCAAGAAAGACACCACCCCAGAGACTAGGTATCCGCTCAACCTAGCGCTCTGATACCAAATGAGACGACCCGACTTTTTCTCCACAAAAAGTTGTATCATCCTTAAGAAAGAAAGGGATAAAAAAGAGAAAACGAAGAAGAGAAAGAAGAAACAACAACAGAATCTCAATAGCGGAACGAATAAATTATTTAAATAACATAAGTATTACATAGTATACAATAATTGTCAGAGATACACAGACAATACATCACATACTAGACAGTTATAAACACCTGTCTAGTTATTACAACTCAATACATAATACAGAAACTACTCAGAGATACCAACACAGCGAAAAACTATATATCTATATGCAGAAGCCTCCTGCTTCATTGCTCCTCCACAATTCGTCAAAGCTAACCTGAATCCCTTGGCTACTCGTAAAAAATTTGAGTATCCAAGAGTTTAAGAAAACACAAATAAACTCCGGGTCAGACATGGGTCTGGTGTGAGTAATAGGTTAAAGTTGCTTAACTTTGAAAAACCTTTGAAAAGAAAAGGTATCACGTAAGACTTCCCACACATAAACATGGAAAAGTTTTTACCTTACGCTAACCAAAACATTTGATAAGAAATCCAATGATATTATAATAGTGTCTAGGGTTTTCAAGTAAAATACAGAAATAGCTGGAATGCTTATATCTCACGTTCCAACATAGTTGGGCACAACTAATACGTACGACACTTATTGGATTTTGGATTCCATCAATGGCAGGGCTACGAGGGTACCGTCCGTCACAGTATGTGGCCTAGATCACCGTACCGGGGAGTACGCCCGCTCCCCTGCAACACAAAGCCGGAACTATTCCTTACTGAACAGTTCCGAACAAGACCACCCCGCAGTTGTGATCAGCAACCGCACCACTAAGCCGAAATAAATGGACATCTAGACAGGGTTAAATCTCGTCCTACTTGGGCATGACCCACTTAGCCTTGCTGCACCTCCCCTATTTTAGCCATTCCCGGTTGATGAGGCTTAAGGCTACGATTACCTTCATAGGACATATTAAGAATGCTCATCGTCCACCTGACGATGGTCTGAAAGCATTCAATCCATACAAGTTCGTTCCGGGTTCGAACGAAACTGAAGGCATTATCTCGTTACACTCATTTTGGAATCACCCTCAGAGCTAATGACGATAACTCTTGCACTCTGAATCTTCATCTTCACTTCAGATTCACGACCTAACGTTAATTTGGATCGATGTGGTTTTCGGATATCCAAATATGGAAACCCGATCCCGGTCTCATCGAAATCCAAAACGTGTCTTTTAAGGCCAAGTTGTTTTAGAGTTTAAAACAATTCAATTCATTATCTATATACACACAGATAGATAATTTACATCACAAAAGATAATCAACATTATCATCATCAACAGATAATCCATATCATCAATATAAACAGAAAATCCTTATCATCATTACAATGCAACCAATGCATCCATATCATATAACATTACTCATCTCATAGCTGAGATTATAAACCATACAAGGCAACCAATACCAATCATCAAACATAAGCAATGACCTAATGATCACACCATTTATAATTAATTTAAAGTGAATTAAATTAATTACTTTATCTCTAATTAATTTAAAATTAATTAAATTAATGATTTCATCATTAAAATCCTACTTATCTTAATCATCAATTGATTACAAATCAATTAATAAATCATCATCTTATTATTCTTTCCATTAATCATTACTGATTAATAATTCCCTAATTACAATAAGTAATTAGCTTTTAATTCAATTACACAAGTTAACTATACTTAACACTTTACAAATAATTAACTTGTATAATCAATTAATTAACTAAAATTAATTTCATTAATCCTTTATTAATTAATTACCTTATTTATTGATCATTCCTTAATTAATCAATTCATCATTAATTTTATTAATTAATGATTCCTAATTACATTATTAATTAATCTCTCTATTTAAAATTAATTACATTAAGTAATTAATCTGCAATTATACCACATATATTAATCATCTTTGATTAATAACAATCCAGTAATTAACTACCCTTAATTACTCATCCCATAAATTAATTACTCTTAATTAATTATCTCAATTAATCCCTTGATTAATTTCAAAGTAATTTAATCTAAATTACTTCCATCATTAAACATCTTTAATTACATCCAGTAATTGTTAATTACTTCCTAAGTAATTACAATACCATTAATTACATAAAGTAATTAACTAAATCACCAAATGTTTAAATTAATTAAACTTAATTAATTAATATAAACTAATCACATTAAACCAATTAATTACATTAAGTAATTAACTCATTAATTACTTCCATTAAGTAATTAAACTTAAACAATTTACATACATGATTATTATTAATTAATCTAATTAATTATTAAAATTAATCACATTAATTAATTGTTAAATAATATTAAGTTAATGACCTTCATTAACATTTCTTAATTACTTAATTAAGAAATAAACTTATATTAATCATTATTAATTACCAATTAATTAATATTTAATTACCAATAAATTAATCTCTAATTATTAAATTAATTAAGTATTAACTACAAATTAATTAATCCTTAATCACTTGATTAATAAATCTAAATCATTAATTAAAATTTAATTACTAATCCTTAATTATAGATTAATTAACCTTAATTAATTAATCTTAAGTCTTAATTAATCAATTTAACAATTATTAATTACTTAATTAATCATTCACATTATCAATTAATTAAATAATTAATTACCCATTTAAATTAACTTAATAATTTAAATGAATCTCAAATTCTCAAATTTTATTTATTTTTAAGATAAACATTTCTTCTTATTTAAATATTTAAAAACAAATCGTTTTAAATCTAATTTAGATTCCATTATAAACATCATTTTAAAGTTAACATTTAAAAATGAATACAAATTTTAACTTTAACAAGGTTTTAAAAACAATTCAAACCTTTATCTCATATGCTAAAAAAACATCTACTTTATAAATAAGTTTAAAAGAATTTAAATCCAAATTTAAATTCAAATCAATTTTAAAACACACCTAAACATTCCAGGTTACTTAAATCAAATTTAAAAATTTACTTTTAATTTTCAAATCTGAAATTCAGCTTGAATCTTCATGCCAGATTCAAACTTAAATTTTAAAAACTTATTTACATTTTACAACTTCCTTTTAAAAATTCAAATCAATTTAACCTTTTCAATGTAATTAAACAATTTAAATTTAACTTATTTTATTTTAAAAACTGAAGTTTAAATTTAATTCCAGATTTAAAAACCTAGATTTAAACCCATTTTAAATTTTATATTTTACAATTTTAAACTTATTCAAATGCAAAACACATATGCATTTATACTTGTGAGTTTTAAAACCAAATTTAAATTTTAAAAAAATTATTTCAAATTTCAGATTTAAACCAGTTTGAATTATATCCAGTTTCAGATTTCAAAACTCAGTTTAAATTCAATTTGCATTTTTTACTTTCTTTTAATTTTTAAAAACAGTAACAGATTTCCTGCTTTTATTTTAAATCCAAACTAAAATTTAAAAAGTCAAATTATTTCGAAACCCAAGATTTAAACTATTTGAATTCAAATTCAATTTCAGGTTTAAACTTAGTTTCAGATTTTAGTTTGCATTTTTAAACTCTACTTCTAATATTAAAAACTGTAAACAGGTTTTCTGGTTTTGTTCTCTAAAACCTGAAACACAGATTTACTCGAGCCTCCCTATATATTACTTCGAGTCATAAATCATACTGCTTCGAGTCACTACTCAAATTACCCGAGACCATCTCGAGCAACAAAATCCTGAAACCACCAAATATTACACCAGCATCCCACTTCCTCTGTGCACCTGCATATCGACTCCGACCATCATTGGCCAACCACACGATCATCCCACAATCAACAATCAATGACTCAAGCCAACCAAACAACCATCCTATGATCCCTTGCTCGAATTCAAGATCGAGACCCAATTTCAAACCTGGAACAGCACAGTACCCAAACGACTGCAACCTGTCAACGCCTCGTTGACGCGACTCCGGCCACCATCACCTTCGAAACTCCGGCGACGACTTCGTCAATCTATCAACCCCCATTTCCCAAAACCCTAAGTAACTCGATCCACCGAGGAGATCGAATTCAGGAAAAAATATATAACCCAGTAAAACTAGGGTTCAAAATTTTAAATCCCAATCTCAAAATCAAAAATGAATTGCAACCTAATATAAGATTTTTCTCATTATCTCTAATAGCTTCACCTTCTCCAGGAGCAAATTCAACACAAACAAACATAAGGATCATCTGTGTTAACTCCAAAAAGAAAATACAGTAAAATATAAACTGCATTCTGGAATTAATACTAAAAATTGTAATATTGTTTTTAGAAATCATACTTTTGCATGTTTTGATATATAAACCTGAAACATTGATTCGTAATGTTTGGATTTTCACCATATGCAAACTTTTACTCTGTTATATTTACTTTCAGGTAAAACAGAATTTTATTTAACTCATATAAATTTTTTTGAAAGCTTACCTTATCTTATAATAAGCAAATTTCATTCAAAAATTTAAATCATAACAGAAAACAAGTCAAAGAAAATAGAATCAAACAGGAGTTTGGGATTTGAAGAACATATATGCAACAGTTATCTTCATGCACACATAAATATATTCACATGTATATATAGTCACAGTAAATTCATCTATATATTCATTTCTAATTTAAAAAGCATGGAACAACTTTTACCTATTAAATTAACTTTAAAAATGTGTTACTCACCTTTTTAATTATGCAGACAGAGCACAGGTTTTTTTTTCTTTTTTAAGCATGCATAACATCTTTTTTTTTCAACTTGCTTGAGTGCTTTAAACTTGCTGATGTCCTTAACTTGCATGAATTTGCCATTTTCCAGATTGCAGAAAACAAAAAATTTGCAAACCTTCTATTTGAATTCCAGATCTAAAAGAAAATGCAGTTTTTTTCTTGCTTTGTTTGTTGCATGCAAGTTTGTTTGCATTATTTCCAGATTTTGAAAAATGAATGCATTTGAACAGGATTTAATTTTGTATGCGTTATAGATTTGAGGAATTTGTTTATAGGAGTAGATATGCAATAAAATGGTTTTTCTCAGCTGAAAGAATTCTTTGATTTAGAATTGAAATGAAGAAAGAAAAAGAAAATGGAAAGATGCAAGTTTAAATAATCATACTTATGATTTATTATTAAAAACAAAGAAAAATAAAATTAAACATGACACATGTCTCAAATCTTTGTCATTTTAAAATGATATTTAGTTTACATTTGTTATATTAAAATCTAAGATGTTTACACATGTATCTTTAATTAATTAATATTGTTAATTAAGTGTTAATGAAAGTTTAACTTAGTTAATTAGTTTCAATACTTTGTTATGTATATAGATAAATAATTTTTAAAGAATAAAACAAAGTATTATTATAAATAAAAACAATATACAAATCAATTATTTGAAAATAATATTTTGATCACTTAAAATAAATTTATAATGAGATTATAACTTATTTGTTATTTAAATGAATACATGATTCATTTATTAATTGTATTTTAAATTTCATATTCAATTTACAAATCATAATTATTAATCACTATTTCAAAAAACAATAAAACAAATATTTTTTTATAACTTGTTTTAATATACAACTTAAGTCGACATGTATTTTAAACAAATAAAACATTTATCTCATATATTTAAAAATCATATAGTTATTTTATTAAATAGTTTTGAAAATCTTAAATTAGATAAATCATAATTTCCTAATTTCAAAATATTAAAATTAGAAAATATGCTACACTAATTAAATTTAAAACCAAACTTATCTATTTAATATATATATATATATATATATATATATAAATACATATACATATTATAAATAGAAAACAGTTTATTAACTTATTAAAAATAAATTCACCAATTAAATATTTAATAAAAGAAGATTATTAAATCAAATCAAATTTATTAACAAAAATTATCAAATTAATTTAAATTTAAACATAGATTATTAAATTTATATTGTCCAAAATTCCGGAATATTACAGGTATGATGCACAAATCCAAAAGGATTCTAAGTACATTATCAAAATTTGATTTTGATAGTTGTACATAAAGGGATACGATACATCAATCGTAAATATGTCTTCAAGAGAAATAGTAATGCTATTGGAATATAATGAGCAACATTGATAAGAATAAAATTGTAAATTTCATTTGGTATGACTTTGTGATTTGGTAGACATGTGTCTAAATAGAAAATTCTAAATAATGATGATTTAGAAATAGATTGTTTGCACATAAGTACTAAAGTGTCTCGAAGTCGGTGGGACCAATATTGAGTTTGTGGATTTTTTTGGATACGACCTGAGAAATGATACAAAATATCATTCTATAAGCATCAAAATTGAATAAGTATTTTGATAGAAATATCGAATAGTTTGAATTTTAGTTAATATGCAGAGGAAGCGTGTCCCCATAAGAAAGAAAATTAAAGGATACCTAGATATTTATAAAATTATAAGTAAACAACATATCGCTGATTGTTAACAATGTATTTATGTTAAAATCAGTAATAGTCTGGTTGTTTAATACTCTATATTTGATTTGTATATTATATCTTTATAATAAGTATAAAGTATGTTGGGAATGTCCAAAACGATATGCGAAGACACCATATTAAAATGTTAAAATTGAAACATGTAAGATGGATTCCTTATGTATTGACTATAGGAATTATCATACAAGTTGCATTGTCTACAATATCATATCTTCTTGTTGTATTTAATGCATATAGAAAATGTCAAATCCAAATTATGATCTCTAAATGATAGTAGCGTTCTCGGGTATTCACAAAATACTAGATAATTGTTTATAGAAACAACAAACTCCTTATAAAGGAGTGTTCAGACATGAAATTCATAAGTGTTATCGAGTATAATATGTCAGTATCAAATTCATGTTCAAACTTTAGTTAAGAAGCTTTAAGTTGGAATTGTTCCGAATAATAAGTAGTAGTGAATTCAACCAAAGGCTGCTACAATATAAGAAGTATAAATAAATGCACAAATTTATAATTGAGCAAAGGGTGATTCCAAACGTTGGGAATCACATGACATAGTTATATGATAACTATGTTGTGATATTGTTCGAACCTAAATCTCACTAGAAGTCAAGTGACATGCATTGAATAGTTCTATATGATAAAGGCAGTTTATCAGCATAAGAGAAAGTTGATTATCAAAGTAAATAATTAAAACAACATAGCATACCTGTTCACCAAGGGATTGACCCGATTATTCAAAGAAAACCAACTGTTTAAGTTGGAATAAGAGATAATTGACCCCAAGTGCAAGTGGAAGATTGATAAAATTAGGGGTATGCCCTCGGAGCAATTATGTAATTTGTTACATATATTTAACTCGATAACCAATCTTGTTCAAAATAAAAAGTGTTTTCATTCCATTAAATACTTGATACAATGTATTGTATTAATTATTTATTTAATCAAAAGTATATTTAACATAAAAAAAATCCTTAAATGTTATGTTTTGTAATAGTAGTTACAATGTATTGTAATCATGAGTGATTTATCATAATAAAACAAACAAACTTTTTAAATATTCCCAGTCAAGATATATCGAGACCCGATGTCGATACAACAAGGTGTGATCATTTAAGCTATGTCTTTAGGCTATTGTCCAATCTTCTTTTTATTTTTGATATATCTTAGTAGAATAATTTAGATCACTTATGTATGCATCCTATCATGATTATATGTTATATCTTGTCAACATAACTTAGATTTTATTTCTTATACAATGAATTTGTATGTGCATATGTAGTTTAATCTATTAACTACTATTTTTAAGAAATTAAAGTTTGAAAAAAGGGAAAATATTTTGATTTGAAACTAATTGTTGTATATATTTAAATTGAACGTGCTGTTTAGATCTTAACCATACTTGAAATTAGTTTATGAAATAGTACGAAAGTTTAACATATAATTTAGTATTTTGATTATCAATTATTTTGGTTGTTATTTATATTGTTTCAATGACAAAATTAAAAAGGACTTTAGTGTGAAATCACAAATTTAAAGTTGAATCCTTTCTATGTCAAAACTAGTTTCCTTGTTATTGATGTTAAACTAAAACATGTGAAATTAAGCTTTACATGCGTATGTTATTTTGATTGCTAACACTATTTTATTATATATATATATATATATTAGTTCAAATATTGTGATAGAAAAGTTATGTAAAGTTACAAAACTAATGTTGAACCTTTCTCAAGTTAAAATTTGATTTCAAATTGATAGCATTATACTTAAAAACATATAAGTAATTTAAAACAATTTTAATGTGTGTATGTGTATAAATATAAATTCACTTGTTATTTTATATATAATACAAAGTAAAACTATACATGCATATATTTGCATATAAGTGTAAAATGTTTTGAAAACAAGCTAAGGAAAGGTTAAAAGAATGCCAAAAGATTTCCTTCTTTTCTCTCATTAATTGTCTCGTAAATGTCTTTTACTCATTCTTTTGATGTCACTTAAATGCACCATTACCTATTAATAATTTGATTCTTTTTAGTCAAATTTATTTGTTTATGTAATTTATTTAATTTAATGTATAAGTTGACTTTGAAACACACATACACACATATATGTATGTATGTAAATTTCATGTTCAAGTTTGAAATGCTTTGTGCTATCATTGCACATACAACTGCATATTGTATATGTATAGATGCAAATACCATCATCTATATACTATATTACTTGTATACATCTTATGCTATGTTTCACTTGCTCCATTCACACATGAGCATATTTTATATGCTCGGTATATATGCTTAGTATAAATAAAAATAAAACTTCCTTTTAAACACTTTAAATAAAATAAGATTTTATTTAAAAAAATTAGGTTTGATCTAATAAACCTCTATGATAGTTTCATAAAGATCCAAAAGATTTTTTTTTATGAAATTTACCCAATTGTCCCGCTTCCGACTGGCTCGGTTCTAACTGGGGCCAAACTGTGGTAGCCAATAAGTGATCAGTGTTGCATTCACCAATGGCATCTAACGCCTTTCATACCCATATGGTACCCGCATGCCTCGCTCTTGGAACCCCAAGCATCTTCGACCGTGTTATGTATGGAAAGCCGTAATTATAGGCAAAAAACCTTGTGAAAATCTAATGAAATGGAAACTGGGTGTTCCCAAGCATTCATCACTCGTGCATCCACAAGATTATCAAGAGAGGACATGCTAATAAAGGCCCTCTTCTACAACCAGGGAATCTCTTCTAAAACCAGGAGCGTCGCATTCAAGCCTATCCAGCAAGGATGAGCCAAATAATGCTCTCTTCCTTGCTGGGAGAGTGTTGCACTCAAGGCTATCTAGCATGGAAGATCCAAACTATGCTCTCTTCCTTGCAAGGGAACACCACAATATAACCTCGAACCTGGCATTCATAGTGTTGCTTCATGAGGATACATGGGCTACCTAATGCTTTCTTCTTTGCTGGAGGCATCAACGGACCGATGGCGCGACCACCCGTGTCCTGGCCCCGATTCATTCGCCCTCGATCCGCTCGTCCCTCTAGTTGGATGGGACACCTATGTCACGGCAGCGCGATTGTCCATACAATAACCCAAACCTAGCATTTGTAATGTTGCTCTAAGAGGATGTGTAAGCCACTCAACACTATCTTCCATGCTCGTGCCAGAGGCATCGACGAACCAAGGCAGAGCACTGGCGTGAAGGCGGCTTGGTTACCCACATTAAGGTGGGCCGACTTAAACATATAAAGTGGCCCTATCAAGCAAAGCCAGACCTCTTGGCACCCCGCGAATGTGACAAAGAAGGATCAACATGAGCACCAGGCAGCTGCCTAAGGATTTCCTATCACCCCCTCCCATCGCTATGGAAAGCTATGGACAACCTACCTCAATGGAAGATAAGTTTGTTTGGTTGACTATATTTTTTCCTTATGTCTACTTGTTTGTTATGTTGTGCATAAATTGCTAAGTCTATATGTTTATTTTAGAAGGTTGAAGACCATTTGAGCCTCCTGGCATAAAGCAAATAAAAGTGACATAATAAGTAAATACAGGAGAATATTATATATGTGAAATACCGACAGAAAAGTAGAAGGCAACCATAGAATATTGAAACAAACATACAAGTCCAATTCAATAACTTTTAATAACCTATAATTTTAATGACTGGATACTTAAATATTTAATAGTTAATCTATGGAATGCCTATTATACTCTTTTTTATAGCCAATGAACTGAGACTCGAGACATTCACAATTTAGCTGCAACTCCACCGTGAAAAGAATGAGTATAAACTTGGCTATGTCTGGAGTCCGTAAATTTTTAAGGGTTAATAGTGCTTTCATTTGGATGAAATGAATTTTGGCTAAGCCTTTTAGCTTGCCCATAAGTTAGCTTACAAGAAGCTAACTCTCCACTCAATTTTCATTCAACTTAACATTTCTTCCTATTTTCTTAGTCACTTTCATAATTCCTCCTTAGTCTCTCAACTCTAGATACACTTATTCATGCTTTAATAAATTCCTATAAATCCTGATAAAACCATTCCCATCCAATTCCTTAGAAACCCATTTGGAATTAGCTTGAATTTGTGTTTAGAGTTTCATCCAAGATTTCAAGAGAGAAAAAGAGTTTTGGTGATTACAGCTTTATTTGGGGAAGAAGGCAATTGGAGTGATTCTCTAGCTATTTTTTCATGTTGTACTTCAGTAATTTAATTTTAATCAATATGGATTTATATAGTGATTTAGAAAATGTTTAGTGAGGATTTAGGCTTGTATTAATGTTAGAAACATGATTATATTAGCTCACTATTAGTTTGAGACCCTAATCATCAATTTTAGGAAAAGTTAGTAAACCATGATAATGCTTAAAGATTAATTGGATGATTTTATGTGATGTTCTGGGTTGTCTTGTGATTAATTAAGTGATATAATGACATTTATGTCACTAATAAGTAATAATTAAACTCTTTTAATTGATTTTAAAATTTTTAGTAAGCTAATTAAGTGAATTTTGAACTCTACAATTATTATTAAAGTAATTAGAGGTTTAATGAAGCTTAGCTAGTACTTGTAAATATTATTTAAGAGTGAATGATTTTATAAGTAGATGGAATATTTTATAAAATGAAGTTAGTAAGCTAATTAAGCGAGTTATGAACTCTACACTTATTATTAAAGTGATTAGATGTTTAATGCAGCTTGATTACTACTTATAAACATGATTTAAATGAAGAAACAATTTTGTAAGTGAAAGATAATACTTTATAAAATATTTTATACTATTTTATAAAATCTCACTCTATTTTATAAAATATTATAAAAGGAATTATTTTATAAAATGATTATAAGGTTTTATAAAATAATTATGAGCTAAATACCTAATTTTAATGAAGAAACTAAGTACTACAAAGGCATAAAATGATTTATAAGCTAGTATTTTATTCTACAAAATAAAGGAATGAATTTATAAAATAGTAGAGAAAGATACGGAGCTTGTAAGAAAGATTTGATAAATAAGAGTAAGATTTGATTTTTAAATAATCAAATTTTAAATATACGTGTATGTATATGTATATAGGTAAGTATACATATATGTGTATTTGAAGTTATATAATAATAATTGCCATTCTTGTAATGTAATTAGAATTGTTGATAATGGTTTTGTATGTGGGAATATAAATATAATTGGGAGATTAGTTATATATATGTATGGAAATATCTGCACGTATATAGAAGGAAGTTACAATTAATCACATATAGCCATAGCGACTATCGGATGCGCTAAGTTACGCGAGAGAATACCAGATCGAGTAATTGCCTCGTTGAAGCTCGAAAATGGTTTGTGATGTTTATACATGTTTATGTGTACATGTGTGCATATGCGTGCACAAGTAGGTGCATCGACTCACATGTGAGAAGCATGTGAGGCGAGATGATCGGTTGAGTTCATTTTATTATGTTAAAGGAGGTTGGGTCACTAAAATCATCCTCCAGAACTATATGCATAAAAGAGTGGATTTCATATTGAAATTGGTTTTCAAACACATAGGGAACCACTTCAAAAAATATCAACCAATTGACTCTAGAAGAGATCCAATGTGGTGAAAGCAAGCTAGAGTAGCTAAGCATCCATCGAGTGAAGCAATGGAGAAAACAACGTGTGAATCGATGACCAAAGTGGTTCAGTTGACATATGCCCAAGCTTACTGCCTGAGATAGGCTACCATCGGTGGCTATACCACTAGTGCATTGATGGGGTGCATGCTTGGACAATAAGCCAGGCATTGTGCAAGTTGATGGGATTTTTCCTAGTTCCCGATGTGAGTTGGCGCGATGCTTTAGCTTGACTTTGGGAAGACATTGGGTTACTCAGGTAAGTTTAACACAAGGTGAAGCTTAGGATTCAGATACTAATATAAGTAAAACTTATGTGATGAATAATGATTGAACATGAGATTGGTATAGTAATTGGTTGCATGGTCACGTCCGATGGTATCTATGATTGAGCTGAGTTTGTCCATACCTCTTGGTTTTAACCTTGGGGTAGATATGTTTTGACAAATAGTAATGGTTTTATATTAGATCATACATTGTATTGGTCTTATATTAGTAATCACACGTCATATTGACCTTATATTAGTGATCGTATGTATCAGTAGCCTTATAATAGTAGCCATCCATGTAGATAGACAATGATGAGATATCAATCTTCATTTGTGATACGCGTATTTGATTATGCGATGTTATATTTAATTAAACATGTATTTCTATATGGCATCAGTTTTCTTTTATGGTCTCGATAGCATATTATACGGGACACACCCATCGTTCTCTTTTGTAGAGACATTATGTGAATTCGGTAAAAACCTATGATGAAGAAGAGGGAGATGATGACCATCATCTATGAGTGGATTATATATCACTTATACTCATTGTGGGGGTACATTGAGATCTATATAGGTTTTAGATGCCGAGAGTAGATCATATATCAATTATGTTTATGTGGGGTATAGTGAGATCTACACGAGTTCGATTAAAGTGGATGTGGCTTGGGATCTATAGTACAATTTGGTGCCGACTCTATTTATTTTGGACCCTCATTGAAAATCATAGGATCATGGTAATTTGAATTATAAGTGGATGTCTAATGTGAACTCAGGTTAGAGTAGATTTTATACCACTTATGCTCGATGTTGGGTACAGTGAGATATACGTGAGCTCGATCACACTAGATGCGACTCGAGGAATATGGTACAAGTTGGTACTGACTCTATTTGTCTTAAGAACAAGTCTATCACAGACTCCACTCATCAATAATGATGCATCAATTTAAATTATATGTTTATCACTTATCGTTATATTATACATGTTATACTTGCTTCTTGATATTATTACTATGTATTATAGGACAAGTTTATAATATGATATCTGCATTTGTATATTAGGTTACCTAATCGTGATATATTGTTATGTATCGACCACATTATATTAGTTGTGCTAATTCATTGACTATAGGAGAAGATCAGGTTATGGTATTGTTCCCTACTTTTGTGATAGGTTTACTTTATTGTATTTGGGCCATCCAGATTACCCTTGAGCCATGTTTGTGGAGAGGATAAGATGTGCCTTAGTATCTTCCTATTTTATATGTGTATATAGTTTGATATACAGTAATTTAGGAGGCTTTATGTCTGACCAATGTTTTATCTTTGTCTATTTATATTATGACAACTCTTGGCTACTCGATTGATTAATTTGGAAGTCATGTGCTTTTGGGGATATACTGTGACGACTCGCAAATCCATACCCTCTAAACCGACAACAAACCACACACGTCCACCCAAATTGAACAGAATTGTTGATAATTATAAGAAAGAAAAGAGAGTGTGAGAAGAAAGAGAGTAGAAAGATGAGGAGAAGAAGAATAGTGAAGTAGAAACAAAACAATATAGAATCTCACATCGCAGCAGAATAACATATAATATAGATCAATAATCTTTACAAAGAGAAACTGTAATATACATAAATCAATATCAAACTACACCATAAATAATCATTAGTTTGGACAGTTATAATAACCCGTCCTCACAAATGCTGATAATTTATAATAACAATGATGCAAAGCAGTGGAAAAATAAACAGATACGTGTATACGACATGAAGATCTCCAACTCGCTTGCTGAAGCTCCAAAAGCACCAAATTTGTACCTGTAAATATACTCGGTCTAACCTGAGCATTGAAAGAGAAGAACGCCTGGATAAGTCTGGTAAACCAGTGTGAAAAAAACACCTCAACTGAATTTATAAAGTTATCAAAACTTTTCCTTTATAAAAAAAGTATCTTATAAGGTTTTTACTTTATGATAACCAAAACATTTCATATCAAATTCTCTTATACTATAATAGTGTCTATCATACAAATAATATTATTCATAGCCGAAATTTTTACATTATTGAATTTCAGCATACACCTTGTAATATAAGGCTTTTTATAATAGAAAATGGCAGGCACGTATTGGAGTTTGGTTTCCATACAAATGACTAGGTGAACGGATTACCATTTCGAGACTCGGTATACCTCTAGAGGGATGGACCTAGGGTCCAGATACTGGGTGCCTAAACCAACACAAGGCCCACTTACCCATCGCTGGATAGTACCGAATATGTCATCACTTCGATCGTTACCAACCTAAATCCATGGCCATATGCATACATCAACAATAATCAGATACATGATGTCATAGCATGTAATGTATATAAAAGAGTGATGAAATCTCCTGATGGGATCGACCCACTTAGGCTTGCTGCTTCTATCCTTGTTTCAGTCATTTTCTAGGGAGTGAGGCCAAAAGAGGTACCGATTAACTTTTATATATCACATCATCATCATCATCTTTGAATGCCACTTTGCCATTCCTATTGACTACTAATTTCCTTTCACAAAAATACAACCCTTGATCTTGTATGTCTCAAGGAGGGTGTTACGCTAAGAGAAGTTGCCTTCATTGTCACCACATAATGCATATTTGTAAAAACTAATGTATGCAATCTTTGAAATGCAATGTCAAACACTCATCCATACAAGTTGTCTTGGAATAGGAAAAACCGAAGGTACTTTCCTACCACATCATATTGGGAATTCCCTAGGATTACTAGTGAATAGTCCTTGCATTTGATATTTCATAGCGAAGAGACTACTACTACTATATGTATATTGGGATTTTAACCCCAAATGATCAAAAAGCAGTCCTTCACTATGAAAATCTTAAATATCAATATCATTGACCAACTTGCACAATTGTCGCATATATGTTGGTCCGAAGTGGTTTTCAGATAAATCTGATCCCGATATCTACGCACCAACAATGCAAAAGCTTTTTTCAACCTCAAACAGAAACCAAGTCTCTTAGACTTGTCATGTCTCCAACTTTCAAGTTGCTATCCTTCGGCCAAGAAGGAAGCTCGATAGATTGGAGTAATAAGTTCGCACTAGACGAATCAATATTCTCAACTCAAATGATAACCAAGCCTATACAGTTACGTACTGTGTACAACTAATTAGTTTCTACATCAAGTTGAGAAAATAAAATGGCCAAAAATACAATTTAGCACTTAAACAGTCACTAGGCCTGATTTATTAATCTTTTATTTATTAAATCACTTTTCCAAATTTATTACTTCAAATTATATTTAAAAAGATATATTATCAAAACCATTTCAATATTCCAATATCTGGAAAACATTTCACATACTTATTTTAGCAATAGGCGAATTCAAAACTTATTGTATTTTTAAACCATTTAAACTCCATTTTAAAATATCACTTTCCAAAACATTCATTTTAAGGATTTTTCACTTTTAAAACGTGAATATATTTCCTTTTATAAAAAATCCATAATTAGCTTATCAAATTAAATTGATTTCACATTTATAAACAATGTTTATAACTTACATTTCTATTTTATAAAAATTTCCATTTATAGAATTCCTTTATTAACCAATTTCCTATTTATCTCATTTATATGTCAAAATCGTATTATAGGTTTATTTGCTTATAAATCTCTTTATTTACATATTCATTCTTTTGTAATCTCATTATTTATAAGGTCCATTATAAGTTCATTTCTAATTTTCATTTGCAAATTCATTTATAAATTTGATTATAAATCCGTTTCTAGTATTTATAAAACACTGTTTAATATATTCGTTTCATTAAATCTCTTTATTAATAGCATTCCTTTATAATAACTTTCATTTTAATACTTATAAAACTCGTTTATAATTCCATTACTTTTATTTATAAAATATCAATTTATAAATTTTATATATAAACCATTTATAATAAATTCAAAATTTACAAAATAGTTAACTCCATATTTCAAAAATCATATTTTGATTCCACTTAAATAAACTCCTTCTTTTAATAATTTACAACTATTATTAAAACTTATATAACTTCAAAAATCACTTAAACATCCTTTTAATATTTGGAATCATCATTTTAATATTTTAAATTTCTAAAAATATGGCCCAATGCTACAAAAGTACTAAATAAGGGGATTCACATCAGTAATAGCAAATATGATATCCATCACATCAAACATCACATAATACAACACATATGACAATATGTGTAAATAAACATCAACCAGTGAGGAATCCTGTTGGATCCCTCCAACCTGTCACCTATAACAAATATACATATGAGAAAATATGTACAATGTCTGCTTCGAGGCAGATGCGCGTACAAAGGGTCATCCACTCATAAACATGAATATATAGGGTCTCATCTGCTCCAATCGGCAGGAATATATCCAACTACAAACTACTATAGCATAACATCTAAACATTCAATATATACATACACTACAACAAAACAACCATTTACAAACTTGTCTTTACAACTTGCACAAACTGGCAGTTGTAATAGGTATTTTATAACAACTGTTTATATGTAGCAGTTGTAACAAATTTATTTTTAACAAATTTATTTGTTCAGCAGTTGGAATATATGTCTGTAACAACTGTTTATTTGTGTCAGTTGTAAATGTTTATCTATCACAATTATTTTTGACAGTTGTCTACCTGTACTACGAAAAATTACAACTTCCCTCTTTTATTTTCTTCGGCCCACTCAATGCTTTCGTGCAAACTAAAAAACTGGCTGCAAAATTTCATAAATCTAAACCCTAACCCTATCCCACTTGGCCATTGTTATCCACCGAAGTAAATCACGTTTGCTAGAAACCCTCTTCCAAACCCTAACCCTTTACTCTCTGTCATTTTCTCGCCTCCGTGGCCGCATCTCCATTGCTACACGCGTTCACTCGCTTCGCCACCGCTGCTACCCGCGTTTGCTTGTCGTTGTTGTTGGTCGCCTTCGACGAAGTTGTGGTATGTTGCTATCCTACGATTTTCTTGATTTTATTTGGTTCTCAGTTATTTGTTATTGAAATTGTTGATAGTTAAATGATTCTTTACTGTTGAGAGTTATTTTCTTTACTGCTATTTTGTTTACTATTATATGAAATTGTCGATAGTTATTTTGTTTACTGCTATATGAATGCTAATCAAAAGTCACAAGCAACGTAGTAAGAGATTGGATTGTAGATCCATAGATATTAGGACCGAAACCTATGAAATTCAGTTGCAAATAATAGAAAGGTGTTTGGTTATGTTGTCAACGTTCTTTGATCATAAAATTTAGTTATAATAGGCAATTTTTAAATAAAACAGAGTAAAAAACATTATACTGAAAATATAGGCCTAATACTATAATAATGGTACGAAATATCGAAAACTTACATAGGCAATTATATTAATATGGGGCGGTTTTGTATAAACTCTATTCTTTTTTCCACTTATAATTTCTAGAACCAACACACTGAAACTGAACACATCTGATTTTACAGAGAATTCTCCATCCATAGCATACTATGGAGACATGTATCCACTGCATTATTAAAGAACGCAAAAGTTAATTTTATGAACCAAGTAATTGATGTTTCTTAACGGCAAACAGATACACTTACTATGTTCGAATAATTTTTTTGGTATTGAAATCTATTTCATTGCCGCTAAAGATTCTTGCCATACCAAAATCGGAGATTTTGGGAATCATGTCCTTATAGAATATTCCCAGCCTTAAGGTCGCGATGAATGATTCTAAACCTGGAATCCCGGTGAAGATAGAGAAGTCCTCAAGCTATCCCAGTAATGATCTAATATCGAGTATTCCAATCTAGCAATGACCTTTTTTGTTCGTCTGAGCGTAAATTGTAAGTGTCAAATTTGCATGGAACCAAAAAAAGAATTCATGATCGACTGAAATTAAATAACGTGTTTGAAAGACATGAAATTTACCAAATAATAATGCATCCAAACTATTGTTGGGCAAATATTCATAAACAAACATTCTCTCTTCTCCTTGAATGCAACAAGCGAGAAGGCAAACAAGGTTTCTATGTTGAAGTTTTGCAATAAGCATAACTTCATTTTTGAACTTGTCAGAACCTTGACTTGAAATTTTTGAAAGACGTTTTACTACTATTTCTTGATCTCCAAGTTTGCACTGTTTGATTTCTCTATCAAGCATTAGATGAACATGTGCATCGCCATATTTTCCAATGTATAATACATAATTTGTACATAATAAAAAAGTAGTAATACACAACAATAGAAAAAAATGTGAACCTTGTAAACTGGACCAAATCCACCTTCTCCAAGTTTATTATCTGACGAGAAATGGTTGGTTGCCTCTATGATAGTATCAAACTCAAATATTGGAAGATCTATTGATTCTCCACTTTGCTCATGTTTAAATTGTTTGCTGGAAGAATTCATTACACCCAAGATCACTGAAAAAAAGGAAAACGATAATAAAATTCATGAGATTGCAAATTTAACAGTTTTAGATAGATTTTTGTTTTTAACTGTAATCTAATATAGCAAGTGCCCACACAGTGCACTAACATAATATTACGAAGTGTATCTTACGTTTTCTTTACTTCATCTTCTTCCTTATGCATAAGAGACAACCAACACATCTCATCAACGATAAACCAGCAATTAGACTAATCATAAGAGACATAACTCCACCATGCGATCTGGCACTTGGCAGACTTGTAAAATCAATCTAAAGATTGAAACTGACAATATAACTGGTTCTCTCTCACACGTGCGCGCACACACAAAAAAACAAACGAACTACGCCTAATGCTGCAAATTATTTTATATACATTCATATCGTACTTAAGATCATCTACACATAAATTAGGCTTATTTGAGTATGTATAAACCATGAAAAACATATTTCAAATTAATGGTTAAAATATATAAGGCGAACTTTTTTGAAATGATCCAATTGTTTACAGACATGATATTCATAATGTGGATTAACGTCAAAAAAATGTAGCATTTAGCGTAGAGTGACTCCAGATATCATTGGGTGCTAAACGTTTGAGTTGTCTCGCATGATGGGAAATGGAATGGCTGTTTGAAAATAGTACAGTTCTACGTCGTTGAAACTTTGTGTTCAGATAGCGGCTCTTATGTAAAATTTTGGGAGTGGTAAAATTTTGTGTGCATGATCTTTGGAGTAGTTTTTATTTTTATTTACCGTTGAGTAACAAGATTATGCTTACAAAATATTTTTAATTCAAGATATATTCAGATTATAGGGAAATCTGAAGAAAATATAATGTAGATTCCAATCCTACTTGGAAAGATGGATCCACTCCCCTCTTATTTATTTCCTCAAAACTCACCCTTTCAATGCGAAAAATTATCAAAATAAAACAAAAAAATATGTTGATATACTATTTTTGTTATTAAGATCATCCACATAAACTTGTATACCATTTCAAAACTTCTAAATGATTCATAACTACATTTGAATTCAATGTTGTATATTTTTGATGGTTCATATTAGAATATTTAGGTGAGGTAAAAGTTTCAAAATGCATTTTCTTTGTTCTTATCCACAGAATTTTTGCACTTCAAAACTTATAGTTACTTAAAATTTATGGATTCTAGATGGCTTGAAGAAAAGTGATACAAAATATTATCATCCATCCATACATACATACATTCATACATATATATACATGTACATATATATACATATACATATATATACATTCATACATACATATACATATACATATACATATACATACATTCATACATATACATATACATATACATACATTCATACATATACATACATATACATATACATAAATATACATACATACATACATATATATATATAATTAACGTAGATCCCTTTCCTAATAAATCCCCCAAGGTCCCCCATGATCTCTTTGTGCCAAAAAAGTTATGGATCGAAATGAATTTTCTCAGATATGTTATATTCATTAGCGAGATCATCTATGCAGGATTTGAATTATCTAGAAACTTTAACTCCTTTAAAATTGGAATTTAATATGAGGCATCGAAAATATTTGCTGGAAATTGACAAGCTAGAAAATTTGTAAGGCATTTGGAATCTGGATTATTGTTTCAGACTCTTTAAAGGAAACTCCTAAATAAAATTACAGTTTATAATCCAGTGTCTGCATTATGACTAGAAAATTTGTAAGGCATTTGGATTATAGCTTCAGACTCTTTGTAGGAAACTCCTAAAAATAAGTTACTAATTTTCTTTGTAATTATAGTACATATATATAACTTTGAGGTCGTTTGATTTTGTTTTGAAGAAAAGAGGAGTGAAATGGGAAAAGAAAGGTGGATGTGTCTGCTTGCAAATAAGGTAACTTTATGAACTTTTAGTCTTTTATGAATGGTCTTACAACTCAAATGCAACCAATCTATTTTCAGCCAATTAAAGCGAACCAAATTTTCAGCAAAAAGGATTTTGTACGAATAGATTCATATCAGTATCATTGATAAAGATTTATTGGTTCATAATTGTACAACTGGTACAGGTATTTGTTTAGGCAACCTTTCTATTGGTTCATATCAGTACCCTGGTGCTATTAATATATTATAGTTCCTTAATAGATAATCAAACTCTGCGAAGAAATGTTGCACTAAACTGTTGTGTTTAAATTACTAATAGAGCAAAAGTTGCAGGATCAAGTTTTGATAATATTAGTCGTTTTGAATGATAGGTTGGCTAAGCATGCTTTTTAATGTTTTTGTTCTGTAGGAACTTGGTGTTTCGGTAATTTCAGGTATGCAGCTCGGTATGAGATGATCAAGCATGCTAAGGTTGCAGCTTTGCTGCCTAAGAGATGATGGGTAGAGGCATGCATATGCACTTAATTAAAATAGGATTGACATGACAATTGGATCATCACCTTCTTATATTCCAATAAAGTAAGCACCGTTATTATATTTATTCTCATCATTCAATGACTTGATCGATTTTTATACAACATCCTTCTCTGCAAATAATGCACCTTTTCTATCAAATATCTTTTTTAAGTTTGCTGCATATTATTAACTAGCCACGATATACAAAGACTGTAATTCCTTTTCCGTGTATATGACGAAGTCTAATCTGACTGTCTCTTTAACACCAAAAATTGATATTGATGTATGCGGTCAATGATGTATGTTTATATGCGTATGGATTAATGACGTAAGGGAGCTACAGTCATGTAAATCTTTGGTGGCTTGTAAAGCTGAAGCTGGTAGTACTGTTAGTTATTGTGAATGGAAGTGCATATTTTCTTCAGCGTGTACTGCTACTTTCATTTGAATGTTAATATGATTAAGCACAGAAAACTTGATCACCGTGTGGTATCAGATGTTCCTGTTTTGATTTGGACACATTTCAGTTGTAAAGAGCTTCCAATCACTTAATCTCCTTGTTTCCTTATCCACTTTGTGGCAACTATGTTGTCTGATTATCTTGAAAATGTGTTTTTTGCTGCCTATGTTGATACGAATACGTATTCATATGGTTATTCTTTCAGTTCACATCATCTTTTCGTTTGCAGTGACATCGGAGTTTTCAATTTTGTTTACACTTTGAACTTATAAATTAAACGTTTATGATTTTTGCTCGCAGTCACATCGGAGTAGCAACAATGTTTCAAATGGTGGTAATATACAAGTTCAGAATCAATCTAGAAAGTGCAAATTATTGGGTTGGCAAAGAAATGTTGTCGCAGAAGCAACAATTGCATCTACTGATGCTACAGTTTTAGTGCATCATGTACCACTTGGAGCAGATGCTTGGAGGGTTTGGATTGATTCAGTGGTGGAGCCCGAAGCTATTTTATATATGCCTACTTCGGATATCTATACTATTAGACAAGCGGTTGGGATGACTATTGCTTGACATAAGGAATTTATCTCTTTTAATTAGTATTTATATGTACTCTTACTGAAATATGTTATGGATTTAGTTGTGTTTTGTATTGAACTTATGAATTCATAAATGGTGTAAACTCGAATTGTTTTCGATTTTCTTGAATGCAAATGGTTTGTGTTGTTTCAAGTAATTTGCATGATTGTGTATAATATTAATGAAATATTGGTTTTAGTTATGATATTAAGAAATTTATAGCAGCTGTGAAAAGATTATTATAGTTGTTTGTAGCAGTTGTAAAAATATAGGTTGCAACTGTCATTGTTAGTTGTATTTCATCCTTCTACAACTGCATGCGGTAGTTGTAAAAAGTCTTTTACAAGTGCTAAAAGCAGTTGTAACTAGTCATTTACAACTTACATGTTGCAGTTGTAAATGGTTTTTCGTAGTGTAAATAAGTTTTCTACAACTAGCAGTGGCAGTTGTAAAAGATCTTTTGCAGGTGCTAAAAGCAGTTGTAACTAGTCATTTAACTAACATGTTGCAGTTGTAAAATAAGTTTCTACAACTTCTACTTCAACTGTTCCGGCCAGTTTTAAAATAATTCGGATCTATTACAACTGCGGATATAACGACTGGCGGGTGCTAGTTGTAATAGACATATTACAACTGTTTTTGGCAGTTGCGAAAAGGTATTTTTGTTGTAGTGATATAGACACACACACACACACACACATACATACATACATACATACATACATACATTCATACATATACATACATACATACATACATACATACATACATACATACATATATATATATATATATATATATATATATATATATAACATCCAACAGTCATCAAAGCAGCATAATAAAAATATTCCTACTTATATAAAAATATATGCAGGTCAGAAAGAGTGAGTTTTACTCACTTTGCTTGCATTCGTAATGGCAGCGTTCTATTTCTATTAAAAATTAAACGAGTATTTGATTTTAACCAAAATTTCCAACGGCACCAACTTTGTCTAAACTAGCTCTAAAAGGTAGTGCTGGACAATACGAACCCAACGCAATTCATTTCGTCTAAATTGGACCTCGTATATAAGAGGTACATATTTTTAAACATACGAATTATATAATATAATTAACAACGTCATTAAATAATTTAATTACCTAATTAACTTACTAATTAACTTCCTCCCTCCTTCCAGCTTACGTATGCATGAGAACCCACCTTGTCGATATCGTTCCCTGATTGTCGCAGCCTTCACGTCAAACGAGATGATGATCTGACCACGCCGTTCAAAGCGCCAGCCCTCACCCATGCCACCAATCACGTCATGCTCGATGCCTGCTATCACGCGAAATATCCTCCCCTAGCCGACACAAACACGGCTGATTTCGACGCCAATCACTAATCCATTTCTGACTTCCATCATTCAGATTACAAAGCTCGACGAGCTTGCCAAATTTCTAGTTATGACCGAAGCCTATAAGTCGACGGTTTGAGAGATCGGAGGAAAGAAAGTTGGGTGGTTTCTAACCATTAAAAGAAGGCGGCGGATAGGGTTAAGGAAATTAGGGCTTGCAAAAATGGGAAAAATGAGGTGCTTTAATAAAAAAAATTCGTGCACTATTCATCCGAAAATATTTCAAACTCCAAACGAAGCGTACCGCCTGGCATTCATAATGTTTACCCTTATTTCGAACACAATGGAATATATATCGGGAGCCAATTCCATCATATTCGAAAGATAGGTTTTCGAATCAAATTATCTTAATTAAATTTGCTTAAATAAATTTCTATGCATTTCAGCTTCGCACAACCAAACTGTAAGTCCATTGCCACGAAATTTGAAATCTTATAATAATACTACTATGGATACAATGAAACTGGTTTTGCCCAATTCGTAGACTGTGTCCCAAATGGCTATTTTTACTCGTTAATTAAAACATAAAATTTCCAATTCTGTTTGTTAGTTTTTAATTCAATTTTAAAAATTTACTAACTCCATTCTAATTCAAATAGAATTTAATTCAACTTTAGAAATCATTTTGTTCATATTACATTCAATATTCAACTAATTAATCGATTTAACTTATAATATTCATTTTTCAATATTTAAAGTCAATTAAATATTCTAAATTCAAACTGAAAAACTGAGTCGTTACATTCTTCCCTCCTTAAAAGAATTTCGTCCCCGAAATTACAAAGTAAGAAAAGTACGACAACTCCATTAAATTTCAAAACCAATTAGTTGAAATAGATTATCAAATTCTTTTAAGTGTTTGACTTCTCCAAATCAATTAGTTGCAATTTTTTTATAAAAACTTTTCTATGTTTTCAAATTCGTTCATAGTTATTAAATAATATCATTCCAAAAAATCAATTATTATCGTTCCAAATTATAAATTAAAATCAAATTTTTTGTTATCAAAAATTTTCCCAATTTCCCAAAAGATTTCTTACGCCTTAAATTTGCAGAAAAATTCGCCAGAGCCTCCTTTGCATGGTTCGATCGAAAAAAATCACAATATACATACATATATACATACATATATATATATATATATATATATATATATATCACAAATATGCATTTCATCTTCGAGAATTTAGGCATCTAGTAGTGGAAAAAAATATAAAAGTACGACAGGTAATCCGAGATATGCACCTTATATATTGTTAGCAAGCGTATAAAAGCAATATAGCATGAAAGCGAGCTCCAAATGCAAAATAACGCCATTCACACCTACTAAACACTCAACAACCAAATGAGAAACATGTATATAGCATATAATATCAATGTATAACATATACTATACAATAATCATACGAAAATGAAGCATATGCAATCACAAGCTGTTGAGTATACTAGTATATGATTTTTGTTTGATGATAATAAACACACACACACACACACACATATATATATTCAATTAAATGTATTTGTTATTGTACTATTTTACATAATTAAATAAATATTTCTGAATAAAATAAATAACATAGAATTTAAATTCAAATAGATATTTTATTCAAACAAACATTTATTACAATTTTGAATAATACAAATTTGAGCTCTCACTATATATACACAATTTCAATTACAATACAAATTCGATTAAATCACAATTTTCAATTTACATTTGCACCTCACTACATATCACTCGTTCACTCGTATTTATCTTCAACTCTATTCCAGATTGAATGTAGCATCTGAATTATCTACAAAGTGAACACTGACGTAGTAAAATTGAAAAAATAATAATTTTCGCAGCGAAAATAAAATGTATATTTTGAAAATATTATTTGACTCGGTTATTTGGGTTGTTCGTCATCATATTCATTTTTGAATTCATCATACACGAACAACTTGTGACATGCATAGTGTGCCACTGTACATACCACAAGACTGTGCACACCAATGTACACTTGATAAAATTACAGGGACAGGTGAGCACAAGGTCAAACCCAATCAAAAACTAGGTTCAACTCAAATGCAATAAAAATAAAGTCACAACATGAGCACAAGGTCAAACCCAAGCTATAAGCAGGATTCAACTCAGGATAAAGTGATGTACACATGAAGCCAGCAACAACAGAGGCTAGACAGTCCAACCAAACTCAACTACTCATGAGGGCATGGATTCACAATCAACAAAGAACTTTACTCGAAGCAACCAGACTCAAGAAAATGCACTAACAAAAAACTCAAGTGTCAACCAGAATTCAACACAGTAGATCAATAAACCTTTCAACATGTACAAAGTTCAAAAAGCAAATGAACATTACCAGAACACAAGTGAAACTACACATGACTCAATGCGAACACCAGGTTCTAGAATACAAATGAAATATACAGTGCAACAAAGTTCAAATGCAAACTGGCTCGAGGCTACAACCCAGAGCTCATATGCACTCAGACTTGAAGTGACAAGAAGGTTCAACTAAACCCTGAAATGATGACTGGAAACACAAGGCACAAGCTCATGACTCATGTGGAACAAGTGAAGGCATGGAAGCAATTCAATATCCAAGCAAGCTACACGAATAACACACCAAGCATCACAACATACACATATACATGTGTAAACACACACATATACATACAGTGAGCTAATGAATGAAACAACAGCTCGAATGAACAAGTGCAGACTCTACATATACAAAACTGATTCAATTAGAGACTTGATTAAGTGCAACAACAGAGAGATGATGAAGTCAACATGTATGAAATAGAGTGAAATGCAACAAACTCGGAGTAATATGAAGACCAGACTATAAAAAAAATCATGTACAACAAAACTGGATCATAACAGCAGACCACATGAACACAGTAGCAAGCATGCAAATACAAGTAGATGAGAGTGCAGACCATACATATATACAGAGCTCAAGACCAAAATACACATAACTTCAAGAACAACAAAAACAGAGATGTGTGTGTACAGGAAAACCAGACATGCACACACACAGATATACACACACACACATACACACAAATATATATATACATATATATGTATATATATATATGTATGTGTATATATATATGTATATATATGTATATGTATGTATATATGTGTGTATATATATGTATATATATGTATATATGTGTATGTATATCGATGAAGCAGTACAGACAAATGTACATAAAGCAGTGTATGTTAACAAAGTGTGGACAACAAACAAGTCAATGACAACATGAATACATATGCAGTTCAATCAACATAGCAAGAAGTTGTAGGTGTCAAAGCGATAATGGAAATCGATCAAGCTAAAGAAGTCAAGTGATTGTAACAACAGTTTCAAATCAAGTCAGAGCCGTGGTGGCCAAGGAATCAAACAGGTCATAATCGTAACCATGATATTCAAGCAACGCGAATTATATGAATGGAAAAAGTCAGAGAATATCAATAGCATCTAAACGAAAATCAGTGGCCAAAGCATACCAAGTGAAGAATTCAAATAGAATATATTCTAACGAAAATAAAGGGAACTGAACCCTATAAAACTCATTGATATCATTGGCAGGAAAGCATTCGAGTTCAAGCAATATCACAGAGAAAAGCATCAATCCAGAACTCGAATCAAGTCGAGTATAATATAAATTGGAAAGGGGACAAACGTACCAATTCAAAGCATCGTTCAATCTCGAAAAATTGAAGTAGCCGAAAGCAAATTAGAGATAGTGAGTCGATTATCGAAGTAAATCAAAGCAGTAGCCACTATAATCGACCAACATTCAAGCGGCGACTTCAAATTCCCATAAAGCCCTAATTGCTGAAAGAGGAAGCATCGATTTTTCACAATGAAGGATGTCCAACATTTTTTTACACAAAGAAAAAGTAAAATGGGATTTATTTTTATTGTCTTTTGGTCGGTTTCATAAATTATTTTTGGCCTTCGATCTTTAAAATAGGTCTTAGTGTTTTTAAATTGTTTTTATTTTGTATCTTATTTTTAAGCGTTTGTAATTTGCTAGTCGTGTGACCAATGGACGAACTACGGTGGTGTAGTTCGAGAATTCACGACTCGGTGGTTGAGTTGTGGTAGGGTTTTGAGCATAGAGTTAGGTCAGTTGATAGCGGGTGTCACGAGTTTACATATGTAAGCGCCCGACTACTTAATTTCAAGTGGAAACATTGGGGACAGCACGTAGGCAGGGTTTTGCCAAAGATGGGGGTAAATCTATGTTGTTCTATTTCTGCTTTTTATATTATGTACTGCTATTATTCTACTATGACCAGTGCTGCGATTATTTTATACACTTCCGCATTAAATTTTTATAATTATCAGTATCACCATATTCACCCCCTAAGGTGAAATCGATCCTACAAGCGGTATCAGAGGTAGGAACAAAAGCCGTTTTTGTTTTAAAAATTTGATTTTTCAGAAACCAAATTTTGTTTTAAAAATTTGAATTTTAAAATGGCTTCTTTTAATAATGCTTTTGCTGAGGGTCGGTCCAATATTGTTCCTCGTGTTTTTTATGGAGCAGATTTTTTGAATTAGAAATTAAAAATGGAATTTTATTTAAAATCTGTTGATTTTAAATGTTGGGATATTATTGAAAATGGGTCTGATTTAATAGACAAGAAAAATACTTCAATTAATGCTCTTGCTATGCATATACTATATTCTCATATTAATCAACAAAATTTTAACTTTTTCTCTCATTGTGAAAGTGCACAGGAAATTTGGAATACTTTTGATGTAATATATGGTGCAAGAGTCAACAACGATGAGAAATCCTTCACAATCAACTCAGTTAAAGAAACGTGCTTAATAGGATTGGAAAAAGGCAGCAGTGATGAAGATTCAATAGCCGATGCCATTCAATGATTTAGTTCTCTTGTGCCTAAAATTAATTGAAAATAATGAAGCTCTTGAGATGAAAGATAATAAGTTGAAAAGGGAACAAACTAAACTTCATCAGAAAAATAATGATTTGGAAAATGAGCTTACAAATAAAAGTTTTAATTGCAAAAGGTGTTTGGACCATGAAAAATAATTTGCCTGTTTACATGAAAACTTTCAAAAGTTAGAAAATAAAATTTTAATTCAGAAGAAAAACAAAACTGAGTTGATTTGTCAAAATAATATTTTTCAAAAAGAGTTAGATTGTTTAAAGAAGTTGAAAAGTTCTAAAAGTGCGATTTTTGAGAAGAAATTAAATGTGATCAACGAAAATTTCAAAACATTTGAAAAAGAAAATATTATTTTAGCAAACTTGAAATTATTGGATTAAATCACGAGTTTGAAAAGGAGATTGAAAAAATCAAGGATTTTGAAAAAATTGAATTTAAAAAACTCCAACTCTTTGAAAGTGAGATGCTATAAATTGAGAATAAAATTAGAGAGCTTAATAGTGAAAATATGGACTTGAAAATGAAATTTTTTGAAAAGTGAGAAAGTACCATCAGTTAATGTTCAAAGCTAATAAATGAAAATAAACTTTAAAATTCCAAAGTTAATAAACTTGAGTTGATCACTCGAAATTTTTTTCCTAAAGAAAAATCATTTAATATGCTCTTAGAAAATCAACTCTTTGTGAATAAAAAGAAAGAGCTTGGATATGAAAAAGTGTCAAAATATGAAAAAATAACTAATAATACTATCGATGGGAAATATGTGATAGCCGCGTAGAGTGTGGAAATTTTGGACATAGCAAGAATAATTGTTGAAATATATACAAATACAAAACCATTTAACAAATATGGATTCCAAAAGGTACCAAAGTAAATGATTTGAAATTTAAACAGATTTGGATTCCCAAGGGTACAATTGTAAATACTAACGGTTTGTTATATAGACAAATTTGGGTACCAAAGAGTTAAATAGATAATAATAGTGGTCTTACATCCTTAGTTAGACCACTTGCCTTCTCCAAAATTTTGATACACAAGTGGGCTAAGGAACAACTTTGATAGAGATAGATTATGAGTTGTTCTAAGTGATTGATAAACTAAAATTTAAATGTTCCTTAGTGTATAAAATTTAGATGGAGATCATCGCATTTTGGATATCACGACATCAAAGGAAAGTGAGGTATGATCTCTCAACTCAGTTTTGTTCATATATTGTTAATTACGTTTTAATCAACATTGCTGAAGTATTTCTGCCATCTCAACTTGATTTTTGAAATTCTTGAAGTTTTTTTGAAAAGCTAACAGATAATGCTACAACTTTTGACTTTTGATTCATTTTGGAATGTCATGAAAAACGGCTTTGATAAATTTTTCTAAATATGCGTTTCTGCTCAATTTAGATTACCTGTGCTTGATATAAATGGATGTGCTGAAAATTTCAGAACAAATTCAAATGTTGAGGAATACATGTTTTTCATACCATTACATATCACTATGAATATCTCAAATACAAGTGGTATCTTATATCATCTCATGTTGAAATCATTTTGCAAAAATTTAATTATTCATATTGATTTTCAACTTGACGTCATTTTCACAAAAGCCCCTTTCAGAAAATTGATTTTCGCTTATTTTAATTTTTTGAAAATGTTAATCTTGAGTTTAAGAGAAATTCAGACGTAGATTACACTGGTAATCTAGTTGATAGAAAAAGTATTAGTGGAACGAGTTTTATGTAGAAACACTCATCCTTTTCATTTCAACTAATTTTCAATTAGGAGACATTTTTCTTATAAAACCCCTTTTAAAAAATAGTTTTTGATTCACCTTGTTTCATATTAGTCAATATACAAAATTTGATTTTATAATTATTTTTTGATTTGATCTTAAATGACTACATTAACTAATCTGACTCTCTACTGATTATCGAAAAGATAAGAAAAGATAAAAAGTGATTGAAAAAGTGATGAGTGCTGATATTAATCATGTATTATAGCTTGAGACGGTATATTTAGTAAATTTCTTTAGAAATTTAAACAAGATTTATAAAAACTTTTGACGGGTAAAAATTCCATGACCATCTCTATTTCTATCATATTTCTATCGACCGTTACTCATCAAAATCTAATATAGTACGTCAATATGTGGTATTCCAAACGGGAAATTTTTTGCTTTCATTTTATTATATTTTTAGCAATAAAAACATCCAAAGTATTCACTCTCATTTAAAAGTCCTCACGGTTATGCATGGGTGAATTACTTGGAATTTTTGATTATGTGCTTTCATGCTCATTTAAAAGTCCTCATGGTTATGCGTGTATGGAACACATATCAATATTGGTTATTAAATTGACGAGTTGATTCTAATCCTATTTAAAAGTCCTCATGGTTATGCGTGGTTAAAAGATACTTGAATTCATTTTTTTAAATTGGGAATACTATTAATCTCATTAATAAGTCCTAACGGTTATGCATAGTTAGTATATATTCAATTCGTGATATAAATATACCACAAATAGACACAAATATTTGGTTTTATATGCCGACATCATCCATATCATTCTAAAGGGGAATATGCGCCTAACAGAGTATTTATGATTTTTGTTTGATTTTTTATTGAAATTTAATATTTATACTCGATTAATGTTATATTAATGTCTATCACTTTATCTCTATTTTTCTAACACTATTACTCTTTTGCCGATAACAAAAGGAGAAGAGAAAAGTTAAGATTTTGACAAATAAAGGTCAAATATTTTACTTTCTATTTACATATTTCCATATAGATTCATTTGCATATTTTTATTTATTTTAATGCATATTTGAAAGGGGAGTGAAACGATCCTGACTCGACCTTCGAAAATCGGCACCGAATACATCATCTATATTCAAATGCCGCAGATTCGAACGTCGAATCTGGTTCGCCGAAGCTTATAAAACATTAAGTATAACAACATAGCGGAAGAAAATGAATAATATTATTGATACAACAATGAATACAATGTCTGATACAACTGAATATCAAATACAAATGACTATCAATATAAAAGATAGATACAAGACAATAATTGAGACAACGACAGTGGAAAGGCAATGTCTTCAAAGCCAAACTCCAAAAACTCCATCTCTAATCCAAAGATAGCTCGAACCCCCAACAAGTTGTCTTAAGCAAATATTTCGAAATGCTATCGCCAAAATACAAAGGCTGAAAGCCATCGACTCTACTCCTACTATTCGACTCTGAAAAACCCAACTCTAGACTGCCCGTGTGGAAAATTGTGGGCACCCAAAGTTTAGGAAGGGAACAATAAACTCCAGGTCAGTCGTAGGACTGGTATAAGTAAAAAAAAAAACAGTTTATCTTTAAAACAAACAACAAAGGATTTTAAAATTTAAATCTGCAATGCTTTTTGGAAAATGAAACTACAATAAGGCCTCCCACCGCACACACAATGCAAACGCAGAATTGGAGGAGATTTCTCCTTATGATAGTCAAACATGCTTGATACGCAAAAACCTTTTTGATATTATTATCAGTGCCTAGTGCAGAAAACCTTTCGAAAGTATAATATTAATCTTAGCCAGCATAGGCATTTCGCACTTATGCCTACTATAACTACCATGTTCAATAGCAGGTTACCGCCACATTTCATGGCAGGTTATACAACTAAAACCGTACAGGGCACGTATTGTTTCTTTGGATTTTCCAACAAATAGTCAGGCTAAGGAACTTCCTACTGCCATATGGGTACGCCTCTCTGAGAACCTACCTGGTTCTCTGCCAACACAAGGCCAGGTTACCTCTGTAACTAGGAAACTACTACTCGAGCATGCCATCCCCCAGTCGTTTGCGACCTTTATCCGAGGTACCTCTACACCAACAACCACAAAGCAATCACAAAGTAATAGATTTGCAGTGACCACATGAGTTAAGTATCTGGGCTCCATACCATGATACCCCCCTTTTCCAGAAGGGAATGACACAACCTAGAGGGCGCGACCCTCATAACCTTGCTGCATCTTTCCTGTTTCGACCATTTCCGGGGTGTGAGGTCCTGATGCAGTCTCGTCCACAAAGCTACGCTTTATACAAAAGCCATGCTTTGATCAACAATTGATCAACAAATGATCAACAACACACAGCAGCACTCAGCATATCACACTACCAAATTGGGGGTATATCACTGATAGCTATCAACTACATAACCTCTGAGCTCGTACGTCTCAGTGAAGGGTGTTAAGCTAAGAGAATAAATTCTCCGCCACCAAATAGAAATGTATTTGATAGAAATCAGCTTTATGTCTCAAAGTGCAATGTCAGACATACAACCATACAAGCCTGTTCTGGGTTCGAACAGAACCGAAGGCACTTCGTCCAATAAAGGAAGAAGCCCTTGCAATCCGGGTATCTACAATTCCGATCGGACTCCCCATCACATATAGAGATCGCTATACCGGAGCAACTCAGTGCAGAGTCGTTCGACAGGTTATCCTATCGTTCTTGAAGACACCCGCTCTTCACCGCAGGTCTTCAATTGCAATCCATGACGTCGTATCACTATTCGGAATGGGTTATATGACACAAAGTCCTCCCGACTAAACCGAATAGTAAGCGCAATATTTTAAAGCCATATGGATATGGGATTTCAGTTAAGTCACAACTTTAAAATCCAATACTTTCTTTTCAAAGGGTTTGAACAAATTACTATTTCAAATCTTTAAACAAAAAGATTCATTTCACAAAGTTCACCCAGTTTCACAAAGATCCATTCACAGATTTCAAAACAATTTCGATTTCAATTCGGATTAACTCATCTAATCTTTTAATCAAACATTTAACTTATATCTTTCAAACCCGTTTCCAAAGATTTATTCATAACTTGGAAAACCATTTTCATTTCAAACTTGAAATCCCTTTAACACAAATTGGAAATTCATTTCTTATATGAAAGCTTTTGTTATTTGTAAACTAATAGTTTTCATTTCGGAAAAATCCGATTTCATTTATACAAGTTAAATCCTTTGGGTTAAATTTAAATTCCCGAAACGACACTTTAAAAATGGTTTAAAACCCATATAAACTTGTATAACCTTTTTAAATCATAAATAGAATTCAATTCCAATTTTTTTGAATTCAAATTTAAATCAAATTTCAAAACTAAATCAAGTTATTCAAAAATAACTTTTATCTTTGAAATTCCTTTTCAAAAGCTTTTCACTTTAAATCCAATCCGTTTCCAAAACCATTTAGATTCAAGATTCAATTTTAAAACCATTTCAAAAATCTGTGACTTAACCAATTTCCTCGTGCAATCCATATTTGTGTGTGTATAAATGTGGTCCAGGGGTTTCACCCAATAGTGCAACATCCTCAATCATCACAGACACAATCACAGCAATATCGATAGGCGGTGTAATCCTATAACGCTTATCCATATACACAGAATCACAGATAGATAATATAAATGCATTATAGATAAATAAATTACATTCATCACAACTTGAATTAAAACAATTCAAATCACAAAGCATCACATAGCAGTGATGACAAAACAATTCACAGCATATAATCATCCATAAATAAGGTTAATTGACCATCTGATTAATTGAAACCAAATTAATCACTAATTCTGGTTGATTAACATTAATTAATTACAGTTTATGTTAATTAATTATCCTTTAATTATTTATTAATTAACCTTAATTAATGAATTAATTAACCTTTAATTATTAAAGAATTAATCTTAATTAATTAATTATCCTTAATTAATTATCCTTAATTTACTAATCAATTAATTAACCCTTAATTAATTATAATTATCATTTAATTAATTAATCCTAATTAACTTTTACCATTAATTAATTACTTTTATTAATTAACTAACTTTTGATTAATTAATCACTTCTTAAATTAATTACCTTAATTATATTTATTAATTATCCTTTAATTAATTACCTTGATTAATTAATCCTTAATTATAAATCAATTATCTTAAATTAATAATTAATTAGACTTTAGTTAACTATTAATTAATTATTCAAGTAATTATAAATCATCTATCTTGATTTATCATTAAATCTTTATCAAAATCTTTCATTAATTAACCTTATAATTAATCAACATTAACATAAGAGATTAAGGTTAATTAAGAATTACAAATCAATATTTCATCCTAATTTACTTTTAATTACATTATTTATTTAAAATGATAAATAAAAAAATGCCATAATTTAAATAATTTAAACTTAAAACTTTTTAAAACATCTTACTAAAAACTTTTCTTATTCCAATATCTAAATTAAAACCATTATTTAAAACATGAATTTAAAATGTTTTAAAAATTTAAATTTTTTGTTTTAAAGTCAAAAAGACTGTTTTTATATGCACCCCAAGACTCACTCGAGACTACCCCCGAGTAAATAACCCCTCCACTTCGAGTTCTTCCAAAATTCCCCCGCATCTCCTTCAAACTTCAAAATTTCATTTAAGTATTTGAAATACCTGGTACAACACAAACACACTCGAGTCTATACTCGAGTCAAACCATCATCTTCCCGATACTTCCTTTGAGCAACAACCTTCTTCCTCAGTGACACAGACAAAATGCACAGGTGCACGCATTCATGTGCATCGATGATCGTCGAAGCTTCGGCTAGCCTCGCTATCGTCAGTAGATCACCCGTCACCTCTTGTGTCGCCACGAACACCTAAATCACCGAGAACGACCACGATTTGAAAACGAGCCGTTCGACCCAAATACTAGAACCAACCTCACAACTTAAAATCCCTCGCTCCGACAAACATCGTCAACTGGAACCCACGCCGACCAACCTACAACCGCCTTACATCTCCACCTTTTGATCCCTCCACATGCGTTGAAGTCCGATGCACTATTGATGATGCAACGATCAATTTTCTGACGCTAACTAAAATCTGGCTTAAACCCTAGATCGCCAATTTCCAACCACCACGATGAAATACAAAATCGTCTTGTATTTTTCTCGCATTCAACAATCACTCCAGCGCCTACTGCTACGATCCCAAGACTCATTGATTACGCGGTCATCAGAAATTGATATAATTTCATTTTCTGTTCATCCCTAATTTTCTTGCTCTATATACTATTTAAAATCTTACTTTTAATTTTAAAAATCAACATTTTGTAGGATGTTTTAGGTTATATCATCAAATCAATTAATTAAAGAAATCAAACTTTTATCATAGATTGAGTTTACAGCATTCTCCTTATTCCAAACAACATACACTTGATGATTGTCTTTGGAATTATTTTTAAAATTAAGTTTTTATGAATTTAAACGTATTTATTTTTAACAATCTAATCTAATAGCAAATTAAAGTAGAGATTTGGGATTTTTTTCTTTCCTTTGACAGGTTTCTGGAAACCTGGAAGTTGTAAACAGGGATAAATATCCTTGTTCATCAACATGCACAGTGGATATTTATAAATTCACACACATATCTGCACTCATTCAAACAAATCTTAAGCACACATTCAAACCACAGATCAAACACTGGAGGTTTCAAAATATTTGCTCATCTGGATTTTGAGACAGAGACAGTTTTTTCTTCTGAATTTGACCTGATTGTGATTTTCTGCTTGTTGCTTGATTGTATTGAATTGTGTTGTTGTTGTTTTGATCTTGTAGCTGTAATTGTTTTACCCTGATCTAATGATTTCCAAGCTATAATTGAAAAGAGTCTTTGAATTTCCAGATTTGCTTACTATTGCTCTGCCATGTTCTTGATCATGCTTCCAGGTTGTAGATTTTAAGTCGCTGAAATGATTTTTACTTTTGTTTTTGATGCTGTTAATTTAAATCTGAAGCTTGATATTCTGTTTTCAGGTCTGCTTTGTTTGATTCCAGACTAAATTTTGATTTGTATCTTACTTTACCTCTGGTACGAAGATAGGCTGTTTTGATTTTTTATTTGAGGGGAGTTTACAGGATCTTTGTTTCTATTTTGATATTGAGATGATTTTCTGATTTTTTTCTTTTCTTTTCTTACTTCAGATTTTAGAAAAGAAGAATGTGGTTTAGTTTCTATGTATCTACATATACAATTTTAATTATACTTATGAATCATGATTTTGTAAACATTTAACTCATGTGTGTTTGATGTTGAAACCCTTTTATCTTATTCTTTTATTTACAAAAGATATGTACATTCTAAACCTTTATCACATTTCTTATTTAAATAAATGCATTTCTTTATTAATCATTTATATAATCCTTTAAAGAAAAAGATGGTTTTACAATTTAATTACACATCAATAATTTTTTTATTCTTAATTAGCCTTTGAAAAATTTATAATCAAATTCAAAATATCATTTTCAAATCAAAATGCATATTTACATAAAATTAGAAACAAATTCTTATCAACTTAAAAATGAAATTCCAAATCCAATTTATCTCCAATATATATATTTTTAAATCCAATTTGTATTTATAAAATACTTATCTTTAACTTTCAAACCAAAGTTCTATTTATAATCTATTTTTTTTTATTTATTCTGAAAATTTCTAATTAATTCACAAATAATTTCACAATTTAATTCCCAAAATTAGATTAATTATCAAATTGACTTGGCTAAAATTCGAGAATGTTATAGGGAGCTTTGTATAAAGAGGGAGCATTTAAATAGGAGAAGCAAATTGAATGATTAAATACATTTATTTAATTCAAAATCTTAAATATATGTTTGTTATCATCAAAAGGGGAAGATTGTTGAATATGCTAGTATATGATTTTTGTTTTATGATAATAAACATATATATATATATATATATATATTCAATTAAATGTATTTGTAATTGTACTATTTCACATAATTAAATAAATATTTGCTGAATAAAATAAATAACACAGAATTTAAATTCAAACAGATACTTTGTTCAAACAAATATTTATTTTAATTTTGAATAGTATGAATTTGAGTTATCACTATATATACATAATTTTAATTAGAATATAAATTCGATCACATCACAATTTTCAATTACATTTGCACCTCCTTACATATCACTCATTCACTCGTATTTATCTTCAACTCTATTCCAGATTGAATCCGACATCTGAATTATCTGCAAAATAAACACTAACACGGTAAAATTGAAAAAGAAATAACTTTCGCAATGTAAAATAAAATGTGTATTTTGAAAATATTATTTGCCTCGGTTACTTGGGTTGTTCGTCATCATATTCATTTTTGAATTCATCATACACGAACTACTTGTGACATGCACAGTGTATCACTATACTTGCCACAAGGCCGTGCACACCAATGTACACTTGATAAAATTACAGGGATGGGTGAGCACAAGGTCAAACCCAATCAAAAGCTAGGTTCAACTCAAGTGCAATAAAAATAAAGTCACAACATGAGCACAAGGTCAAACCCAAGCTATAAGCTGGATTCAACTCAAGTATAAAGTGATGTACACATGAGGCCAATAACAACGAGGCTAGACAGTCCAACCAAACTCAAGTACTCATGAGGGCATGGATTCACAATCAACAAAGATCTATACTTGAAGCAATCAGACTGAAGAAAATGCACCAACACATGCCAGTGGAACAACAAACTCAAGTGTCAACCAGAATTCAACACAGTACATCAATTAAACCTTTCAACGTGTACAAAGTTCAAAGAGCAAATGAACATAACCAGAACACAAGTGAAACAACACATGACTCAATGCAAACACCAGGTTCCACAATATAAATGAAATATACAATGCAACATAGTTCAAATGCAAACTGGCCCGGCTCAAGGCTACAACCTAGAGCTCATATGCAACTCAGACTTGAAGTGACTAGAAGGTTCAACTAAACCCAGAGATGATGACTGGAAACACAAGGCACAAGCTCATGACTCATGTGGAACAAGTTAAGGCATGGCAGCAGTTCTATATCCAAGCAGACTACACGAATAACACAACAGGCATCACAGCATACACATATACATGTGTAAACACACACATATACATACAGCGAACTAATGAATGAAACAACAGCTTGAATGAGCAAGTGCTGACTCTACATATACAACACTGATTCAATCAGAGATCTGATCAAGTGCAACAGTAGAGAGATGATGAAGTCAACATGTATGAAATAGAGTGAAATGCAACAGACTCGGAGTAATATGAAGACTAGACTACTAAACAATCATGTACAACAAAACCGGAGCATAACAGTAGACCACATGAACATAGTAGAAAGCATGAAAATACAAGTAGATGAGCAAGGCCAAGTGAAGACAAAGTGCAGACCATACATATATACCGAGCTCAAGACCAAAATACACATGACTACAAGAACAACAAAAATAGAGATGTGTGTGTATAAGAAAACCAGACATGCACACGCGCGCGCGCGCGCACACACACACAAATATATTTATCAATGAAGTAGTACAGACAAATGTACACAGAGCAATGTATATTAACAAAGTGTGGACAACATACAAGTCAAACACAACATGAATACATATGCAGTTCAATCAACATAGTAAGAAGCCATGGGTGTCAAAGTGATAACAGAAATTGATCAAGCCGAAGAAGTCAAGTGAATGTAATAGCAGTTTCAAATCAAGTCATAGCCGTGGTGGCCAAGGAATCAAACAAGTCAGAATCAAAATTGTGATATTCAAGTAGCGCCAATTATGCGAATTGAAAAAGTCAGAGAACATCAACAGCATCCAAACAAAAATCAGTGGCCAAAGCATAGCATGTGAAGAATTCGAACAGAATATATTTGAACAAAAATAAAGGGAATCGAACCCTGTAAAACTCGTTGACTTCATTGGCAGTAAAGCATTCGAGTTCAAGCAATATCACAGAGCAAAGCATCAATCTAGAACTCGAATCATGTTGAGTATAATATAAATCAAAAAAGGGACAAATTTACAAATTCAAAGCATCGTTCAGTCTCGGCAAATTGAAGTAGCCGAAAGCAAATCAGAGATAGTGAGCCAATTGTCAAAGCAAATCAAAGAAATAGCCATTGTAATCGACCAACATTCAAGCAGCGACTTCAAATTCCCACGAAGCCCTAATTATTGAAAGTGGAAGCAGCGATTTTTCACAAAGAAGGACGACCAACATTTTTTACACAGAGAAAAAAAAGGAGATTTAGTTTTATGGTCTTTGGGCTGGTTTCATAAATGCTTTTGTTCTTTTGATCTTTAAAATAGGGCTTGGTGTTTTTAATTTTTTTATATTTTATATCTTATTTTTAAACATTTATAATTTTCTAGTCGTGTGACTAGGGAACGAGCTACAATGGTGTAGTTCGAGAATTCGCAACTCAGTAGCTGAGTTGTGGCAGAGTTTTGAGTGTAGAGTTAGGTTAGTCGATAGCGGGTGTCGCAAGTTTATGTGTGTAAGCGTCTGACTACTTAATTTCTAGTAGAAACCTTGGGGGCAGCACATATGCAAGGTTTTGCCGAAGTTGGGTAAATTTGTGTTGTTCTATTTCTGTTTTTTATATTATATGCTGTTATTAATCCGCTGATCAATGCTGCGATTATTTTATACACTTCCGCATTAGATTTTTATAATTATTAGTATCACCCTATTCAACCCCATCTAGAGTGAAATCTATCCTACAAGCAACCATCAAACAACTAACATCCAATAATCATACAAAAATGAAACACATGCAATCACAAGCAACCATCAAAACACTAACATTCAATGGATCAATTCATTCGTTTTATATCTAGTTTTCATCCAACTAATTCACATTCAAGTTGACCAACAATCATTTTATTGCATTCATTCTCATTTTACTTTCATTTGATTCTCATCAAATTAGTTTGCATTCATTCCTTCAAATTTAATTAGTTCACATCCTACTAATTTACATTCAAGTTAGTTCACTTCCAATTCTATTTAGATTCATTTTACTTCCAATTTGAATTCAATTATTTAGCTTTCAATTTCATTAATTCAATTTCATTAACATTTAATGAATTTCTATACAATCAACTAACAACCAATGTGTATCAAACATAACTCAAATTAATTTAATTTACGCTCAAACATTCATATTTACTTCGTTTATATTCTATTTGGTTTAACACATTTAATTCTAATTAGTTGATATCCAATATTCACTTTTTTTTTGCTAATACTCAATTTAGATTCAATTTATGCTGAATCGCATTTCATTTCATTAGAATTCTACTTAAGTTTAATTCAACACTTTATACAACATTTTCAATGTTATTACTAGTTCACAACTTCTTAACTTAAGTTTTATTCAATTTTAACAAATAACATTCCAAATTATATTCAATTAACTAATTTATTTTCATTAGTCCAATTCAATTCATTTTGCAACTTAAGTTGAATTTTAATTTATAATTCAAGATCATTATTCATTTTGAATATCAAAATCAACTTTATTTAATTTTACTTAAATTAAATTCCTTCACGACATTTCATTCTATTTGACCTAGCTAACTTAAAATTCAACTAATAGTTCAAATTCAGATTTTATTTCTTAACCTTCATATTTGACAAACAGAAATTTGCTTTACTTACTATCTCTCATATTATAAGTTACAAAATTATTTACTTAAGTTTTCATGAATATATACGTAACTTTATTCACCTTCTATAAATTAAATCCATGGTTATATAATCACTTTACAATCTTAAGTGTATATTATTTTCAATAACTTATCTAATTCATTTCACTAAATCCAATTATTTAACTTTTACTTAAGTTAATTTTAATTTCATATTATAAGTCCAAAATTCATTTCACTTATATTTATCAAATTCAACTTGGATTATAAATTCAAACATGGTTATCGCACAAAACTTCAATTTTCAATTTACTATTGGTAGCATATCAATCACACAAAAACTCGAAAATGATACTAATGATGTGATCGTCATCATCCTTATTATTTCCCAGCAACTGTAGTGAATTCAGTGCTTTATATTCTTTTAAAATCCATTGATTATTATAAATCACATTCATAAATTTATACTTATATATATTCACTTATTCACTTTACTTATATAATTTATTCTTTTACAATTGTTGTCTTCATTTAGATTATTCAAACAGCTTTTATTAACTTATATATATTTGTGAGAAATGCGGAATACATATCTTAAGGCTAGGATTAACACTAGAGGGGGGCGAAAAGTGTTTAAAGAATTACTAAATCCTTTTGATTTTTTGTTAATTTGAACACAAATGTATGCAAATATTCAGACATAGATATGATCACAGAATCAAACACAGATAAAGAAATAAAGTAAAGCAATAAAGGAAAGAACACACCGGATTTTATACTGATTCGGAGTTACTCTACATCGAGTCCTGCACATATGTACAGATTTCCTTTCAAAAGCAATTGTACAATTACACCCTCGATTTCAAGGCCATGAGGTACAACACTCCAGATTCACAATCCTCTGGGTAGAGATACTTGATTTCACGGGCAACAAGTTCACCCAATTGATTTCCAAGGCTAAAATCACACCTTTTCTCACTTGATTGATTCCACTGGCTACAATCACATCTTTTCTCGCTTAGTTCATTACAAAGAAGCCTATAACTCTAAATAGCACTGACATCTTATTGAGATAGTGATAGAGAATCAAACCAAAAATGATCTAGTTAGATTCAATGTTGATTTCGGTGGAGTAATGGTAAAAATGTGTATAAAGAAATGTGGAAGAAGAAGAGGAGTGAAATCAGAGAAAATATGAACATAAATTCGTTCAAAACTACCCCAATTTATAGTAGAACAACAACCATGTCCATTCGTGAAAGGATATGACGAATAGACACTTCCTTTGAAATTCAAATTTTTGAATAAACTGCTATCATGTCGACATGGGGTACTTGAGGATGTCGACATGCCTAAGGAAATTTTGGTAATTTGTTTTTCTTTGAAAATAACTTTCATCTTGTATTAAAACTATTTTAAACTTTATAAATATACTTAACTATAGTTAAAATACATAAGTAAATATAGAGAATAATATTTTGGTATATATATACAAATTTTCTATAATTTTATATTCAAATCTAAGTATAAATATTAAAAGTTGAATATATTATTAAAGATAGTTTAAAACTCAGGATAATTTGATTTTGAAAATAAAGATTATTTTGAGGCTCAAAGTATTTAAAACCAGGATAGATATTTTTGATTCTTTTAGAAGGAAGTTTTTGAAATCATTTTGAAAACAAGATATAATTTTGTAAAAACATTTTTGAATAAAAGTTAGTGGATACAAAACAATGTTCCACTAGATTTTTCGTAGGTTCCATCCTAATTAGGGTTCCATCCCTTTAACAGGCTCGAAGTGGATTCCATTCTATGAATAAATTGGATTTTAAGATGTCAATGCTTTTCTAGGAGTTTTAACAAAATTCCTAATTAAATTACTTATTATTGAAATCTTGAACTCTTGATAATCTTGATACTCATGAGTCTTCAATCTTGATACCTTGAATCTCTATACTGTACAGTCTTCGTTCTTGGTACTTACATGGTTAAATCCTGCATATACATATATATCTAAACTATAATGTTAGTATTTATCTTTTATAATCTTATTCTAAGGTTGTTTTCATCAAAACCATCATCTCAAGGAATAACAATCTCCCCCTTTTTGATGATGATGACCTTTATTTATAATATATTACTTCTATCCTAATAACTCCCCTAAAACTAATATCTCCCCCTTAATCTATGCCTAACTATCGTATTTTATACTTCTCCCCCTTTGTCATCAACAAAAACTATCTCCAAAATATGGAACTCCCTCTTATTCTTGTACTAAAATACCTGCATTAATATTATATTCAGTGGAGTATATAATAGATAGTTTAAGAGATAATTATACTGATAACTAATCAAAGAACATATAAATATCAATGTGTTTTTATACATGTTTTGAACACCAAACATCAATCCACACCAAATATTAATTCATACCAAACCAAACCAAAACAAATCAAATCAAATCAATCCAAGCAATCAATTAAAATCAAACAAAGCAATCAAATAAAATCAAACATTACGAGGAACTTTCACCCATCCTTCTTCTCCAAATATAGGGTCTGCTTTAATGGCATCCCAATTTTCATTATTATTGGTGAGAGAGACAGGCGGATGTTCTTCATTATCATCTTTGTGTAGTGGGGAAATCATCAATCGTATCGCATCGAAATGCTTTTCTTGCTCCTTGATCACCTGCATTTGACTCAACTCTAAGTGTCGCTGGTTATGAAGAAAGAAAGAGAGAAAATTCTTGAAAGAATTAAGGGTTTCTTTAAGATTCTCGGTTAAATTATGAATTGGATTGGCCATTTTTGAGTTTGTGAGAAGAAATGTAGATAAAGTAAATAAGAAATGATTTTGAGTGATGAATTCTGAAAGAAATAGGTATTTGTAGGTGTAGAAATTCGTTTGAAATGTATAGACATAAGGTAGTTATTCAAATTTCAAATTTAAAATGAAAAGTCATTTCTGACCAGTACATATCGACATGGTCAAGGGGGTTGTCGACATGGTTTAGTGAATTTTGATGACTTATTTTGATTTTGTGAATAATTATGTGTATATATATATTTATATAATATACTAACATTTATTCTGGAGATAAGATAAGCTAGATAACAGAAAAGTAATTCAATTTCATTTCATAATAGAATGATACAATGATTAAACATTAAGAACTACACGATCATTTAAATCAAAACGAACTAAAACAAACAAGACATGAAGAGGTAGAACTAGTTAGAGGATGACGAAGATGACGATAATCCAAGCTTCTTGCTGACTTTGGAGAAAAACTTGTTCATCTTCGATGTCATTTTATCCAATTTCTTACTAACAGAATGTTTAAGAATCCGTTGATTCTCCACAATAGTCTTTTGATTTTTGAGTAAGGTTTTGTTGGTTGGATTAGGAGGATAGTCAATGCTTTCCAAAAAGGTTTCACCTTCTTATTCTTCTTCTATTTCCATTTCATCCCCTTCTTCTTCTTTCTCTTCCACCTCTTCCATCTCCACATGAGCCAAACGTTCTCCCTTTTCGGCAAGAGTCTCATAAGGTTGAAAAACAAATGAAATTTTCATAAAAGAAATTTTTGAGTGATTAAAAACCTTTCTTGAAACAAATTCTTCTCCTTTGAAATCTACTCCAAAATAGTCAAAAATTCGAGTGAGATAGATTCCACAATACAAAGTGTTTTCACCCATTTCAAGATTTTTAGGACGAAATTCGTCCAAAATAATTTGCGCCCAATTAATATCATAATTTCCAAAATAGAAAAAAGTGCTTTGCAAACTTTTGAAGTTGGATTGTTAAAATTTCCCGATCTTGGGGTCAAAATATGTTGTAAAAGAAGATTAACAATTCTAGCTTTTGGTCAAAAGTTTTGGTTTTTGAATTCAAAATTATCATTTCCTTTGAAAATGTGATGAAATGTCTCACGATCATTTTCATCGATATTAAAACTAGAAAGATCCATTCCCGTGCTTTTGCGATTGAGAATGGTACCCAAAAAATCACAATTTAAAACGATTCTAGTGCCTTTGACACTACTCCAAATTTCATCATCATTTCCATTATAAAATCTACGGTTAAGATTTGCATAGAAAATTTTAACAAGACTTGGTTAAAAAATAAAATCATTTTGGGAAGCATCAACGAGACTAAAAACTTGGTTACTTGCAAAAAGAGAATCGATTTCATAAGTAGAGAAATCTTGGAATAGAGCGAACTTTCTGGGATGGACTTTTCCATAGTTAGCATAGTTGATATATGCTTTTATAGCCTCCGGATCATTGTAGAGTTGCTCTTTTATCTTTCTGGAAATTCTCATTGTGGAGGGGTTGTTTGAAGAAGCCATTAGAGTAGAGGGTAGAGAGCTTGAAGTATTGAGATAAGGGTTTGAATTTGAAAATGATAGTGAAGAGTTGTGATAAAAGATAGTGGATAAATAGATTCTTGAAGGAAATATTCTCTGGTCAAAAGGTAGCTTTTCAGAGAATTGAATGAAGTGAAAAGATGGAGGGAAACTCAAGATTTGAATTCTAATTTTGAATTTCAATTTTCTGTACCTATGTCGACATCATGATGGGGACCATGTCGACATGTGTCTATGAATTTCCATGATTGTTATCCTTATGTATTCTAATATATATATTTATTATTTTTAGGTTCTATATATATATATATATATCTGGAATATTACTAGAATTATAGTATATTCCATAAAATATTATGATACTATTAGAAATAATAATAATAATAATAATAATAATAATAATAATAATAATAATAAAATAGTAAAAAATAAAATTTTTAAAATTCAAACAACACACCAATTCAAAATCAATCAATCAAGCATCCAATTCTAAGCATGCAATTTCAACCAATTGTATTATAAATGTATACCTTTTTTTGAGTCCGTTTCTCTGAATTCGCCAGAATCATGAACTGCCGTGAAACACATATTTGAATTATTTGTCTTGTGATCATCATCACTTGAGGATGAGTCTGAGTCATCTAGAGTAGCAGTAAATGCACGTTTTCATTTCTTTACGGAATCATTGTTTATAGGAAGATTTTGTCTATCTGGATACAGACAGTCTCTTTTGATATGGCCTGGTTCATCACAGTTGAAACATTTGATATTGTTTGACACTACATTCTGATTTCTGGAGTTCTTATAGTTGTTTCTCTTAAGATTGTTCATCTTTTTGTATTTCAGGAATTTTCGAAAATTCTTGGTCATAAGGGATATCTCTTCATCATTATCGCTGTTTGAGTCTGATCCATCGGTCAATGCATTAAACACCATTGATTTCTTTTCAAATGCTTTGCTTTCTCTTCTCTCAATCATTTGGACTTCAAACGACATTAGATTTCCAATTAATTCTTCTATCTTTAAGGTACCGATGCCATTTGCCTCTTCGATCGCAACTGTCTTTTGATCCCATTCTGGAGTAAGATAATTTAAGATTTTTCTGACTTGATCTTCTTCCGAAAATTCCTTTCCTAAGGATATTAGAGAGTGCACAATGTTCTGAAATCTACTATACATATCTGAAATAGACTCATTAGAATTCATTTTAAATAATTGAAATTGGTTTATGAGCATGGAAATTTTGGTCTGTTTAACTTTGCTTGTTTCTTCGTGAGTAACTTGCAAAGTTTTCTAGATTTCATATGCAGACTTACAAACTGACACTCTATTAAATTCATTTCTATCAAGTGAACAAAATAGAATATTCATAGTTTTAGAGTTATTTTGTGCAACAGTCTTTTGCTTAGCAGTCCACTGTGCAAAATCAGTTGTGGGTTTAGAATATTCAGTCTGTGTGACATTCCAAGTGTCTAGTCCTATAGATTGTAAATATATTTTCATCCTACATGCCCAATATGCATAGTTACTGCCATTAAAAAGTGATGATATGACAGTAGACTGACCTTCTACAAATGAACTAGCGATGGGATAATAGAACCAGTGTTGGTAGTGTTAACAGTACCAGTGTTGGTAGCCATTTTGAAAATTTTCGAAATTCAGATGATGAAAACTTTGAAAACCTTGCTCTGTTACCAAATGTGAGAAATGCGGAATATGGATCTTAAGGCTAGGATTAACACTAGAGGGGGAGGTGAATAGTATTTAAAGGAATTACTAAATCGTTTTGATTTTTTGTTAATTTAAACACAAATGTATGCAATATTCAGACACAAATATGATCACAGAATCAAACACGGGTGCAGAAATAAAGTAAAAGCAATAAAGGAAAGAACATACGGGATTTTATACTAGTTCGGAGTTACCCTACATCCAGTCCTGCACATAAATACGGATTTCCTTTCAAAAGAAATTGTACAATTATACCCTCGATTTCAAGGCCACGAGGTACACCACTCCAGATTCACAATCCTCTAGGTAGAGATACTTGATTTCACGGGCAACAAGTTCACCCAATTGATTTCCAAGACTACAATCACACATTTTCTCACTTGATTGATTTCACAGGCTACAATCACGCCTTTTCTCTCTTAGTTTATAACAAAGAAGCCTATAATTCTGAATAGCACTGAGATCTTATTGAGATAGTGATAGAGAATCAAACCAGAAATTATCTAGTTAGATTCCATGTTGATTTCGACAGAGTAATGGTAAAAATGTGTATAAAGAAATATAGAAGAAGAAGAGGAGTGAAATAAGAGAAAATATAAATATAAATTCGTTCAAAACTACCCCTATTTATAGTAGAACAACAGCCATGTTCATTTGTGAAAGGATATGACGAATTGACACTTCCTTTGAAATTCAAATTTTTGAATAAACTGTTACCATGTCGACATGGGGTACTTGAGGATATTGACATGCCTAAGGAAAATTTGGTAATTTGTTTTTCTTTGAAAATAACTTTCATCTTGCATTAAAACTATTTTCAAACTTTATAAATATACTTAACTATAGTTAAAATACATAAGAAAATATAGAGAATAATATTTTGGTGTGTATATATATATATATATATATATATATATTTACTATAATTTTATATTTAATTCTAAGTATAAATATTAAAAGTTAAATATATTATTAAAAGATAGTTTAAAACTAAGGATAATTTGATTTTTGAAAATAAAGATTATTTTTAGGCTAAAAGTATTTAAAACCAGGATAGATGTTTTTGATTCTTTTAAAAGGAAGGTTTTGAAATCATTTTGAAAACAAGATATAATTTTGTAAAAACATTTTGAATAAAAGTTAGTGGATACAAAACAATGTTCCACTATATTTTTCATAGGTTCCATCCTACTTACAGTTCTATCCCTTTAATAAGCTCGAAGTGGATTCCATTCCACGAATAAATTGGATTTTAAGATGCCAGTGCTTTTCTAGGAGTTTTAACAAAATTCCTAATTAAATTACTTATTATTGAAATCTTGAACTCTTGATAATCTTGATACTCGTGAGTCTTCAATCTTGATATCTTGAATCTCTATACTGTACAGTCTTAATTCTTGGTACCTGCATGGTTAAATCCTGCATATACATATATATCTAAACTATAATGTTAGTATTTATATTTTATAATCTTATTCTAAAGTTGTTGTCGTCAAAACCATCATCTCAAGGACTAACAATATTTACATTTTCAAACAACCAAACAATCAATTTATTATTATATATAAAATATAATTGAGGTAAAATTATTTCATTTACCCAATTAAAAACACTACTATGTCGATATGCCTTGTTCAAGTGTTTAGAAACCCTTATTGATAACGTGGCATCCTACATACCGACCAGAATTCATAAGCCACTCAACAGATACATCAACACAATATAAAACATTTTTATATCACTAACAAATACGTGCTCATATATATAATACACTCAAACCCAATCTAAGGTGCCACTGACCCTATCTATACTGAGTATACATCAAAGCCTAGGAGTATACTAAACCTAAGCTCTGATACCAGCTGTGACATCCCGAAATCTGTACCCTCTGAACCGACAACAAACCACACACGTCGACCCAAAATGAATAGAATTTCAGATAATCATAAGAAAGAAAAGAGAGGTGAGAAGAAAGAGAGACGAAAGAAGAAGAGAAGAGAAGAAAAAGAGAGAAGTGGAACCAAAACAACATAGAATTTCACATCGTAGTGGAATAACTATAATATAGATCAATAATCTTTACAAAGAGAAACTGTAAAATCAATATCAAAATACAACATAAGTAATCATCAGCTTGGACAGTAGTAATAACATGTCCTCATAAATGATAATTTACAACAACAATGATACAAAGTAGTGAAAAAATAAACAGATACGTGTATACGACATGAAGATCTCCAACTTGCCTACTGAAGCTCCAAAAGCATCAAATCGAAACCTGTAAATATACTCGGTCTGACTCGAGCATTGAAAGGGAAGAACGCCCGTATTAGTCTGGTAAACCAGCTTGAGAAAAAACACCTCAACAGATTCTATAAAGGTATCAAAACTTTTCCTTTATGCAAAAAAGGTATCTCGTAAGACCGCATCGCAAATAAATACCGACAGGGTTTTTATCTTATGATAATCAAAACATTTCATATCAACTTCTATTATATTATAAAGTGCCTATTATACAAATAATATTAATCATAGCTGAAACTGTTACATTATTAATTCTAGCATACACCTTGTAATACAAGGCTTTCTTTAATAGAAAATGGAAGACACCTATTGGAGTTTGGCTTTCCATACAAATGACTAGGTGAAGGGACTAACTTTTGAAACTCGATACACCTCTAGAGGGATGTACCTAGGGTCCAGATATCGGACGCCTAAACTAACACAAGACTGCCTACCCCGCACTGGATAGTACCGAATATGCCATCACTCTGGTCGTTACCGACCTAAATCTGTGGCCACAAGCATACATCAACAATACTCGGATACACGATGTTATAGCATGTAAATATATATCTAGAAGAGTGATGACATCTCTTGATGGGAGCGACCCACTTAGGCTTGCTTCTTCGATCCCTATTTCAGTCATTTCCGAGGAGTGAGGTTAAAAAAGGTATTGCTTACCTTTCACATATCACATCATCATCATCATCTTTGAATTCCACATTGCCATTCTTGTTGACTACTAATTGCCTTCCACAAAAATACAACCATTGAGCTCGTATGTCTCAAGGAGGGTGTAAGGTAAGAGAAGTTGCCTTCTTTGCCACGACATGATGTACGTTTATAAAAATCAATGTACGTAATATTAGAAATGCAATGTCAGACACTCATCCGTACAAGTTTTCTAGGAATAGGATAAACTGAAGGTACTTTCCTACCACATCCTATCCTATCGGGAATTCCCTAGGATTAGTAGCGAATAGTCCTTGCATTGGATATTTCATAACGAAGAAACTACTGCTACTATATGTATATTGGGATTTGAACCCCAAATGATCAACAAGCAGTCCTTCACTATGAAATTCCTAAATATCAATATAATTGACCAACCTGTACAACTGTCACATATATGTTTGTCCGAAGTGGTTTTCAGATAAATCTGATCCCGGTCTCTTAGCACCAACAACGCAAAATCATTTCTCAAGCTCAACAGAAACCAAGTCTCATAGACTTATCACATCTCCACCTTTTAACTTGTTATACTTAGGCCAAGAAGGAAACTCGATAGGTTGGAGTAATCACTCCGCACTACACAGATCAACATTCTCAACACAAATGATAATCAAGCCTACACAATCAGTAGCGTACTATGTGTAAAATGGCCAAAAATATAATTTAGCACTTAAATAGTCACTAAGCCTGATTTATTAATCTTTTATTTATTAAATCACTTTTCCAAATTTATTACTTCAAATTATCTTTAAAAAGATATATTCCCAAAACCATTTCAATATTTGGAAAAAAAATTTATATACTTATTTTAATAATAAGTGAATTCATAATTTATTGTATTTCCAAACCATTTAAACTCCATTTTAAAATATCACTTTCCAAAACGTTCATGTTAATGATTTTTCACTTTAAAAACATGAATATATTTCCTTTTATAAAAATCCATATTTAGCTTATCAAATTAAATTGATTTTACATTTATAAAATAGTGTTTATAATTCACATGTCTATTTTATAAAAACTTCCATTTATAAATTTCCTTTATTAACCAATTTCTCGTTTATCTCATTTATATGTCAAAATCGCATTATAAGTTTGTTTACTTACAAATCTCTTTATTTACAAATTCATTCTTTTGTAACCTCATTATTTATAAAGTCCATTATAAATTCATTTCTAAATTTCATTTGCAAATCCTTTTACAAATTTGAATATAAATTCATTTCTGCTATTTATAAAACACTGTTTACAAAATCCATTTCATTAAATCTTTTTATTAGTAGCATTCCTTTATAATAACTTCCATTTTAATACTTATAAAATTTGTTTATAATCCCATTACCTTTATTTATAAAATATCAATTTGTAAATCTTATATATAAACCATTTATAATAAATTCAAAATTCTCAATTTAACTTATTTTACGAAATAGTTAACTCCATATTTCAAAATCATATTTTGATTCCACTTAAACAAACTCCTTCTTTTAATAATTTTCAAACTATTATTAAAACTTATATAACTTCAAAAATCACTTAATCCTTTTAATATTTGAAATCATCATTTTAATATTTTAAATTTCAAAAAATATGGCTCAATGCTGCAAAAGTACTAAATAAGGGGATTCACATCGATAATAGCAAACATGACATCCATCAAATCAAACATCACATAATACAACATATATAACAATTTGTGTAAATAAACATCAACCATAGTGAGGAATCCTGTTGAATCCCTCTAACCTGTCACCTACAACAAATATACATATGAGAAAATATGTACAATGTCTGCTTTGAGCAGACATGCGTACAAAGGGTCATACATTCACACACGAGAACGTATAGGGTCTCATCTGCTCCAATCGGCAGGAATATATCCAACTACTAACTACTATAGCATAACATCCAAACATCTAATATATTTATATAACATCCAATGGTTATCAAAACGACATAATAAAAATATCCCACTTATATAAAAATATAAGCGGGTCAGAAAGAGTGAGTTTTACTCACTTTTCTTGTAGTCGTCGTTGCAATGTTTTATTTCGATTTAAAATTAAACGAGCATTTAATTTTAACTAAAATTTCCAATATGTTCAAATCTATCCAAACTAGCTTTAAAAGGTAGTGCTCGACAATATGAACCGAATGCAATTCATTTCGTCTGAATCGGACCACGTACGTAAGAGTGACACATATTTAAACATACGAATTATATAATATTATTAATAACATCATTAAAAAAATTAATTACCTAATTAATTTACTAATTAACTTCCTCCCTCCTTCCATCTTACACATGCATGAGAACCCACCTCGTCGATATCGTTCCTTGATCGTCGCAGCCTCTACGTCAAACGAGATGATGATCAGATCATGCCGTTCGAAGCGCCAACCCTAGCTCCACCCACGCCAAACCACATCACGCTTGGTGCCCCTATCAAGCGAAAACTCCTTCCCTAGCAAGCACGAACGCAGCTGATTCCCACGCCAATCGCTAATCCATTTCCCTTCTCCCCCATTTAGATTATAGAGCTCGACGAGCTTGAAATATTTCTAGTTATGGCCAAAGCATATAGGTCGATAGTTTGAGAGATCGGAGGGAAGAAAGTTGGGTGGTTTATGACCATTAAAAAGAAAGCAGAGGCTAGGGTTAATGAAATTTGGGTTGATGAAAAATGGGGAAAATGAGGTGCTTTTATAGAAAATTTTCGCGTGCTATCCATTCAAAAATATTTCAAACTCCAAACGAAGCGTGCCACCTAACGTTCGTAATGTTTTACCTCTATTCCAAACACAATGGAATATATATCGGGTGTCAATTCCATCGTATTTGGAAGATAGGTTTTCAAATTGAATTATTTTAATTATATTTACTTAAATAAATTTCTATGCATTTCAGCTTCGCACGACCAAACCGTAAGTCTGATTGCCATGAAATTTGAAATCTTATAATAATATACTATCAGGTCCAATGAAATTGGTTTGTCTAATTCGGAGATAACGTCTCGGATGGCTATTTTCACTCGTTAATTACATTATAAAATTTCCAATTTCTGTTTATTAACTTTTAATTCTATTTTAAAAGTTTACTAACTCCATTCTAATTCAAATAGAATTTAATTCAACTTTAGAAATCATTTTATTCATATTAGATTCAATATTAATTAACTGATTTAATTTATAATATTCATTTTTCAATATTTAAATTCAATTAAATATTCTAAATTCAGTCGACTGAAAAACTAGGTCATAACATATACCATCAGATAGGGGCAACTAAAGCATGTTAGAGGTGTGATGTCGATACTTCAGATATATACATGATATTGTAGTAGTACATGACATATATGTTATTTTTATATGAGACTTTTTGTATCAGATATTCTGTTCTGATTTTCTGTATTGATATTATTAATTAGTTACCTCGGCCAATGCAGTCTCTTATATATATTGTTTATCATGTTCTGTTTATGTATATTCATTATATTATATATTATCATTCTGCTATGAGATTCCATCATCATGCCTTGGTATAGTATTTTGCTTTAATTTTACCTCGGCAAACTGATTTTTGTGGTATTTGAAAGTCGGATGTTGTCATTCGATGTTGGGTTTAGAGTATTACGAAGGACAGGTTGTTACAACTTTCATCACGAAAATTAAAGGCTCAATATGGACAAGATATCATTTCATTTAACCAGCAAGTTCATTAAAAAAATGGGCCCTACTCGATAAACACATCAACAAAAAGAAGAACAAAAAGAAGACAAGTACAATACAAAGTGACCTCCTGTAAATTCATCGCTTACAGAGGTGAGAGGTGCCTGATGATTTGGCAGTCGCCTCAATATACCGAATCATTATCCACCATCGGAGCAATGTTCACGGCTAGCCCGCTTGGCCTACCTGTCAAAGAGGTAACCTTCTTAACGATTAAGTTCAACAGAAGAGTCTCACAGTTATTACCATCTCCGCTGCCACCTTGTTATGGACCTCATTGTTTTGCTCTAGGGAGAGGAAGGTGACAGACAAAGGGAAATGATAGTCATCCACAAAAATCAAATTCTGCATTTTGGTCAAACTATAATTCCACAACCTGTTTTGGGTCTTCTTCCTCATAAGCTCTTCTCATGTTACACACTATAGTGCTGCAACAACCTTCCTCTCATCTCGTCTGCCTCCTTACGGCTTACATCCAGATCTACCGCACCTACCTAAGCTCCTCTCTAGCCTTTCCCTCTCCTCCGCTCGCATTCTTATGGCATTATCCCTATCCATCTCAGCCATATGCCTTGCCCCTTCCACTAACATAGCCCGACTCTCAAGCTCCCTAGTCCTCTTCTCACCCTCAAGGGCCTGCCTCTTGAGCTCTATTATCCTTCCTTCGCCCGTTGGTGAGTCGCCACCTCATCGTCCATTTGCTTTCTCTGGGTCTGTAAGCCGACAAGAAGGTAGAGAGTGTAGGGTCTCACCTGTAGAAAAGATCAAGCATGAGCAAAATAAAGGAGGATAAAATACAAAGTTCAATGATCCTTCCTAGATAGGCATCCTTAAGCTAGGCAAGATATTTTCTAAAGAATGAGGCACCATGCCCATCATGGGTCGACTATTATTGGCTAGTGCCTCCTAAGCCACACGGTTAGTGACTATGCTAGTATCCACAGGTCAACATCCTCCTCCTCTTCAACCATTCTAAAAGCGGTCGAACCTACCACACCATACTCCAAACCGTATGGTAGGGACCAAAAACTTATGCCTCCCGTCAGAACCTAAAATCCAATCCACTCTTGGAATCCTTTGACTCTTCTATAGAGGGAATCTTCACTCGCCCCCTCTTTACTTTCGCCTTAGCCATAGAGGAGAAAGTCCTTCACCGAAGTCTGCTCCTCTAGTTTAAATCATGGATGATGAAGATATGTCCCTCTACATGGCCCGGTTGGGAAGTCACCAGTATGTGTCGAGGGTTTGGTTGCAAATCCCCCTGAACCTGTCCGTCTCCACCAACTGAGGATGATTCAAGCGGACCACTATAAAACATGAATAAGAGGAAAATATTTAGGAAATTTTCAGAAACATAAAAGCAATACAATACACGTTCGCGAAAGCATCATCTGATTGGTCTCCAGGTTGCCTTTTAACTAAGGGCAAGCAAGAGGTACCTGTATTGCTATTGCTGGTTGTGCCCCATTATAGTTTTATGTGCCTAGTAGCACGGTGTGTGTAACTAAGGGTGGCGCCCTATGGGCAGGAGGGGTCTCGGAGGAGGAGCGCTCGCTTGTTGGCGCATCCGGCTCCAGCGCCCACCTACTAGTCCTCTCTGTCTTGGGGGTGTCAGGCATGCTAGAATAGCTTAAAGATCACTTAATGACACAGTCCGAAACCAAGACATCCTCCAAGAATATCATATCATAAGCCTCCCGCTCACCATTATGATCTGAGTGTATTGTGGTGACTTCTTCTACCTCTTATATTTCCACTAAATGCGTCATCGTCGGTGGCTCTCTAATCCATGGGTCGAGAATGCAACCTTCTTGGGGTCCTGACTGTGACCTTTGAACCTCCTAAGGTTTGCCTCAGGCCAAACAATCCCACCAATAGAGGTTCTAATTTGTCAAAATCATCGCTAAGTTTCTGGTGTTATTATCATTCACCTTGATTTAGCATATATACTCCTCATAGACAGTTGTGTGTATGCCAGTTTCGGTAGGTGGCACTACAACATAAAAGAAAAGTGGGTTACCAATCATTGTGAAAACTTAAAAAAGATAAGGCATTAAGTAGAAAACATACTAGGTACACTGAAAGCCAACATTATAAGGTTTTAGTTGATAATGGTCGACACATAGAAGAACTGGTCTAGGTACCCTAGTACCTTGCTTGGAAGACCAAAGAAGATGGGGGCTTGTCAATTGCTTAAAGATTTTAAGATAGTAGTAGTTGCGTGGCTCAAGCTTGGCCTGGTGATAAAATTTGGAGACCAATCTTATCAAAACTGGATTGGACTTCAAGAGGTTCAAGCCATGGTGGACAATGAAAAGTGCCACTATGAGATTGTAGCTGTTCGGGATGAGCTACTTAGGCATTAAATAATGTGCGCTTAAGAATCCGACGAAGTAGGGATGGAAGGGAGTGAAACCTTGGGCTTCATATTAGCAAGCAACCAAGTTAAATAGCCCGTCGGGGGTTGGTCGGCTCGATCAACAGCCAAGGGGTAAATACAATTGATGTTCCCACAAACATAAAGGGTAAGGGAGCTGGTTAGGTCAACTTGATCATCTAGAACCTTGTAGGCATCCAGAGGGAGAGTATGTCTGTTGGTAGAAGTGGCCTCAGCCATCTATAATCAACAACAAGAAACCCAGATTATTGAAATACCCCAACTTACTCAAAGACTTATTAGGCCTAAGGAAAAACTTCCCCACGCCGCTAGTGCAGGCAACCCACAGCCATGCATCAAGATTGTAACGACCCACTATTTTGACCATCAAAAGTCGACACTAATTACATCTATGGTATTCAAATTCCAAATATTCAATCGTCGGAAAGGAAGATTGTTAGAGTAAGTAAAAAGAATAAGACGGAAAGGATCAAAAAAAAAAGAATCTCATAGTGGATACGACAACATATAATATAATAAATATAATATAATCTGTCACTCCAAGATGCAAAGTACATCAGAGTCAAAAAACAAACTTTATCAGCTGGACAATTACGAATTTCTAACCTTACAATTATTGATAGTTATATATTATACAACATGAAATAAAAATAACTCGGTCAGTGAACATCTAACATACTCCATGACTCCACGTCCCACTAATGACAACCATGAAAATATTCAATCTAACCTGAATATTATAATAAAATAAAACATGGATCAGTCCGGAAAACCAGCGAGAGAAAACTCGAGTGATAAGATAGACATTTAATAATTCTGTGAGACCACACCACTAATCGCGGAATGGGGTTTTTTTACCTTACAAGAACAACTTCCATATATGAAGAAATGGGAAAAATCAGAAAACAATTCCAAACAAGAAAGGATGTACATAGAAAAAATCAAAATCTAAACTTAAAGAATGGACAAAATGATTAAACAACGAGAAGAGCCTCAAACACTTCTCGATGAAAATTAAGAAAACAATTCACAGATTTAAATCAAATAAAGAAAAGTAAATTTTTCAACAAATGACTAGGAGGATGATCCCCTTTTGAAAGTATACCTCTAGAAATATACTTGAGAACTATGATGGCTCTCAGGAACTCCAAACCGAACCCCGCCAACCTTTATCGAGAATCCGAGTATTTCACTTCTCCAAAGAATATAGCTGAATTCAATCTAGAGTAGATGTGAAGGTACCCTAATGAGAATAATCGCATATAACTTAGCCCCGACTCGCGCTATAGTTTTGTTCATTGCCAATAAAGGATAGTAAAGCTCAAATGAGCAACAAATCGTCTTGGATTTGAAAATTACAAAAGACGAGAAGATTAATTTCAAGATTCGAGATAGGAATAAGGAAAATGAATTTATCCAACATAAATAGGAGGGTGCTCTACCTATAACGAAAGTATATTGCTGGATAAAATATACTTGAGAGCCCACACCACATGCCAACACTCTCGAGAACTTCCAAGATGGACCCCATTAAATCCATAGGCATCCAAATATACTCAGATCAATGCATACATGCTATCAATGCCACTAGATAAATGTGAATATACACTAATCTGTGCGACCCATATGAGTTGGCTCCCACTCACGCTTTGGTTTTAAGTTTTCACGGTGTTGGATGCCAAACCCATAAGGTTTAAAAGAACTATTAGTTAAAATGAGTTATTAAACTCTTAATTCCTATCATAAATACAAGTGACATCAAAATACAATAAGATAACAACCATATACATCAAAAGTACAAATAATACTCTAAAATAAAATACTAATCATTCAATCTTCTCTTCAAAACATAAATTTTAGAACTAATGCCTAGGAATTGATATCCAAAATATATTTTTAAATCCTTCCAAAGAGAAATAAGTCAAAACCGAAATTAATTATGACAAGGAGGGGGCTTCTCCTACCCAAGCATGGTATAAGCTAAGAATCAAAACAACATGGAGTATCCAGTGGCAATCCGGTTCCTTCTGAAACAACAACTAGATTAAACAACCGGCGAGTCCTCCAAATCGAAAAACTCCCAATTACCCTACTTTATTTATAACCAAAAATATTTGATAAATCACTTCACAAAAGCCCTTTTTCAAATATTATAAAGTAATAATACTTTACCAATACTTTCAAAATAATGTTGTTTTTATCTTCACAAATTCTTTTGAAATCACCTTTTCAAAAGCACTGCAATTTAATTCCTAACAAACAAATTTTTTATAAATCGTAGCTTCCATAAGGAAATAAACTAATACTTAACATTATTTAAAGTGTCAAATGAGTAATAAACAAGATTTTGAAATTTAGTTTAATTTACTAAAAAGGACACTCAAGGTTTAATTTGCTTAGGTTCACAACTTTCTTAATCATCTAAGGATGTAGATAATTTCCTAAGCTACTCAACAAAGATTACAAAATAATTAAGCCCATATGATATACATAAATCATTCGTATGTTATAATTTATCCGATCACTTGCTCGAATACATAGACTTCACTTTCGAACTAGTATTTCTCACTCGATCTCCCTGGTGCGGACTCCGATCATGTTCCTCAATCAGAAACCACTGTTCTCCTGACACAACTATATACTATGATAGAAAACCTCAGTATTATATCGAAAATTTGTATCATGTCTTGTTGGAAAAAAATCAAATGAGAAATCCTTTTTCGGACTAGTGTGAATCACCCCGAAGCTATGTATTCGAAGCCTACATCCAGAACCAAGAAAATAAAATGATCTGCGTATACTTAACGTACTTAATACAATTGTTTTCTAAATCATACCAATACTTTATAAATCACTTTTATTTTCACTTATATTTTTCATTTATCGTTTTCCATTCAACACTAAAATTAGTTACGAATTATCTCACAACAATTGACTTCAAGTTCATAAACATTTTATAAAGACACACTTTATAAAACATTAAGTTAAAAGCTTACTCCACTTGTATTTACTTGTACAATACTCTTCTAAATCAAGAGTACATACAAAATGTCAAAAAATTTATTTTTTTTCATTTTTTTTCAAAATTCAATGGAGTCCCAAAAAAATATGCGTCTTAAAACCGAGTCAAACTTTCAACCTCTTTAGCTTAGAGTATTCAAAGGAAACATATTTACGGGTTGGCCCAATATCACCAAATAGTTTACATAACTTAGATGATTAACAAAACTATGGCTTTAATAAAACAATGCTTATTATACTTTCCTATCCAATTCAATCCATTTTAAACTTAAGTTAATTATCTCTTTTCTATCTGAGACTTTAAATTTTTTTTTTATCAAAGTAACATTTTATTTAAAAATGGTTTCCTTTAAGGAAACAAAAGAACTACATACCCATTATTTCAACTCTTTTCTATCTAAGACTTTAAAAAAAATCATTTATCAAAGTACCATTTTATTTTAAATTGGTTTCCTTTAAGGAAACAAAAGAACTACATACCTATTTTTTTCAAATCATTATTGAAATATAATAACATACCTCCCTTTTATATATCGAATCATACTTTTGGAATTTAAAACAAAATTTGTGTATGCCAAACAACCCTATAGCAAACTACTATGGTAGCTTTCCCCCACTAAAAAACTCGAAAACGAACGTCGATGACGCTGTAGTCATCACCAGAATTATTTTCCAATGACGAAAGTGAGTTCAGTGCTTTATTGATCTCATTTTAAAATCCTTGTAAAATGTTTCTAGACTTACATACTTTTTGAATAATACTTTAATTATTTCTTCCAAAATTTTGAAAACAACTTTAGAAATCATCAGGATTTAATTTCTCAAATTTTCTACTTAAATCCCTTTTGATTTATAAACTCTATTTATAAATTATATTTATATAATTTCATTTTAAAATATTTATTCTCATACATACTTCTAAGTAAAATTGCCATTAATTTTTTCAAAAATCCTTTTTAAAACACATTTTATAAAATAAATCATAAAGTTTCCATTACATAAACTTGTCTCATATTATAATAAATTTTCTTAAATATTTATCCTCTAAACCTCTTACCTTCCTATTTAGATTATATTAAAAAACTTTTATTAGATGTTTTACCTTCAATTCAACATTATTAAAAGATGACTTTTAGCTTACCATTTTCTCCGAACACCTTATAGATAAACAATAAAACTGAATTTACAAAGGTTTCGTATTTAATGTACTTATAATTATCATTTTTAAACAAACACACTATAATAACTATATCTGTTTTGAAAATTATTCCCTAATATATACAAAATATATAATCCTAGGTAAAATAATTCATTTACCGAATTTTCAAAAGTCAATATCATGTATGTAGGCCTTGTTCAAGTGTTTCGGAATCCCTTTCGACACCGTAGCATCCTACGACTTGACTAGAATTCATAGACAACTCAATGTACCAACTAACACAATACGTTTTTATAACAATAAAAAATATGCTCTCATATATATAATACTCTCAAGCTTATTCTAGGTTGTCACTTACCATATCTCTAATGAGCCATTCCCTACCAAAAGCCAAAGTTGTTACTTAACCTTCAGCTCTAATATCAGCTGTAATATTAACCCACCTCAAGGGTAGTGACTACATATGGTAACCTTGTTCCTAATTTTATAGCCGACCTCTCGACCATAGGACATCTGCTAACCAACCCGTAAAGGGACGTTTAGGAGTAAGAGGCAAAGCTTTGTCACATAGTTCACAATGCGAGAACCCCTTATCACGTTGTTTGCACCAACAGTATTAGAAACAACAATGTATAATACAATACAAAATGTATAATTTGTCACTCCAAGATACAAAGTACATCAGAGTCAAAAAACAAACCTTATCAACTAGATAGTTATAATTTTCCGACTTTATAATTACTGATAGGTATATATCATACATCAAAAAATAAATATATTACGGTAGGTGAACATCCAGCTCTAATCCATAAGCTCCATGTCCTACTAAAGTCAACCTGGTAAAATACTCAGTCTGACCCGAGCATTATAATAAAATAACACCCAGAACAGTCTGGAAAAATAACGTGATAAAATTCAAGTAATAAGGTGAAAATTTAATAATTCTACAAGACCACGCCGCTAATCACCGAATGGGTTTTCTAACCTCATAAGAACAACTTCCATATATGAAGAAATAGGAAAAATCAGAAAACCAATCCAAACAAGAAAGGATGTATACAGACAAGATCAAAGTCTAAACTTAAAGAATGGACAAAATAATCAAACAATAAGAACAACTTCAGACACTTCTTGATGCAAATCAAGAAATCAATTCAAAGATTTGAATCAAGTAAAGAAAAGGAAATTTTTTCGAAAAATGGTTAGGAGAGTGCTCCCCCCTTACCGAAAGTATATATCTAGAAATACACTTGAGAATTATGATGGCTCTAGGTAACTCTAAGCCGAACCCCGCCAGTCTTTATCTAGAATCCAAGTATTTGATTTCTCTGAAGCATACTACCAAATCCAATCTACAATAGATGTGAAGGTACCATAATGGGAATAATCCCACATAACTTGTCCCCCACTTGCACCTTGGTTTAAGTTATTTCCGACAAAGGATAACAAAGATTAAATGAGTAATAAATCGTCTTGGATTGACAAAACAAAAAAATTAAAATATTAATTCAAGGTTTGAGATAGGAACAAGGAAAATGAATTTATCCAACATAACTAGGATGCTGCTCCCCTACACTGAAAGTATATCTTTAGATAAAATATACTTGAGATCCCACGCCACATGCGTAACACTCTCGGGAACTTTCAAACTAGACCTTGTTAAATCCATAGGCATCCAAATATACTCACATTAATGCATGCATGCTATCCACACCATTAGATAAATGTGAATATACCCTAATGTGTGCGACCTACATGACTTGCCTCCAACTCACACTTTGGTTTTAGTTTTCAAGTTATTGTGTGCCAACGCCTAAAATGAGCAACAAATCGTTTTATATTGATGAAGCACTAAGAAAGATATCATATTGATAATTAAGAAATCAACTATTAAAAGTAAACAAATGATTGTATATAGGAATTAGATTGCATACGCCTGTCATCAATAAACGAATCAAGATTCAAAACATTCGATTCTTACTTTTGCTTGATTTTTACATTACAAATATTTGTAAAATACTTTATAAAAAACACTATTTAAAAATATTCTTTTAAAGGGACAAATTACATTTTTAAGTATATTTAAAAGATGGGCCAAAAGCAATTGTCATTAAAACACTATTTACTCAAAAACCCAAAACACTTAAAGCAGCAAATAAATTTAAATACCATTATTAACTTAAAACAATGTTAATCATCCTGAAAAGTAATTGCTAAGATTCTTTTATAAATTTTAAACCATATTAATTATCCCAAAAGACCATATATCTAGTTGTAATCATTTTATATATTTTAAACAACATTAATTATCATATAGGATAAATAAACAAATTTATAATATTTTATAAATTTTAAATCAACATAAAATTATCTTGAATGGTAATTGATCGATTTATAATCACTTATAAATTAAAAGAAATATTAATTATTCTGGAAGATAATCAATCAAATCTATAACTTCTTTTTTAATTTTTAGATCCAAAATTAACCTTTATTTTCAAAATTCCCAAAATATTTGAAAATGTAGTTCAAACCAACTTTCAAAGTGCACAAATGCGACCAAACATATATTTAGTAAAAATACAAGCACAATTTTAACACATAATAGGATTTACGGAGATGATATTTTATAAGTCATGGTATAGCGAAAATTGTTGTAATAACACTTACATAATTCAAACGGTATGTCATAAATATTTTTAACTAAACATCAATGTAAGCAATAAAAGAATACAAATAAGATGTAGATAATAGTAAATAAATAATGGCAAGAAACCCCTTTTGGATCTCTCTACAAAAGTCCCATGTAAATCCTATATATATATATATATATATATATGTGTGTGTGTGTGTGTGTGTGTGTGTGTGTATTTTTCCGAATTATTCTGTAGCGACCTATTCGCTATGAAAACGCCACGACTTCTTCTTTTTATCCCCTGCAACAAAATGGTTTTTTATGCCATCTTCTATCAATCAGAATCCAAATCCAAATAAACAATCAAATAATAAGAACCATTTTACTTTGAAAGCACAGAACAGTGATTTATTCTGCTCGATAGATGTCCAAATAATCTATTCAAGTTAATATAGTAGAACGAGGTTCTATTCTACTTGATAGTTGTTCCAAATGAAATATAACCAATTTAACTATGTAACCGTAATTAAATTTAACCGTTACAATTTTACCACTAATTTATACTTCATTAAAATTATCAACTATCATAAAACATTCAACAATAATCTATAAAAACATGGAATCATGAAGTTTATTTAAATATGAGTTAACTCACTGAAATTCCAGTTGACGTTGAAGCATTTCGGTTTGAACTAAAATTAAATAACATCTGTTTTAGTCTAGATTCTCACTTGCTCAAAATTCAACCAAACTAGCTCCATCATAAAGCTAACGTTCTTAAGAGTCTAATGCGATTGACTGCGCCTGAATCAGACTTTATAGGAGCAAGATATAGTTTTAGTACGATAATGAATTAAATAATACAATAAATTAATTCACTAATCTCATTTTAAACTAACTGCCCCAAATATTATACTTCTTCCCCAAATACTAAACAGCCTATACATTCCCAGTGCACAATGTCATGCATACTTCTCACCCTCTCCTCATTATCGACCTTGCCCTTCCACAAAATTGAACTTCGCCAAACTACTTCACTTCACACGGGCTCCGCCTCCATCGCTATCAAACGAACAAATGTCTCAAGACCATCATGACCAGAGGTCTCAAAAGCAACCCAAAAAATGTCACAAGTCCCAATTCAAAGTCGCACACCCCAAATATCGGTCTACAGATGCTACTCGATGCCACAAATCCAAAACAAAGCTCCAAATCAATTCACGCCTCCCCAAAATCATCCTAGACCAAATCCTAGCTCGACCGGGTTAATAGGCCATGCCCAAATCGACGTCGAACAACACCATACCCATATAATTTCGAAGCTCAGGCCTGAACTAAGCTAAAGAATTGAATCTTGTGATTTTTAGTTAAGCAACAGAATTGATTTAGATTTTTTTTTATCAAGCGGCCATTATAACGACCCATATTTTTAACCATTTAAAGATATTAAATTAAATAAGATTTTTGAATAAAATGCTCAGGAAAAAAGATTTTATTGCTACAAATTAAATCATAAACACAAGTTATGAGCTGAATTAAAATTTCTATAAATGACATATGTTTGCAGTAATGTAAGGATTATAACATATGTTAGTGTATATTTTAATTACATTGGTTTGAATGAAATTAATAACTGTCTGATTGTAAATTCCAATTGATTGAAATAATAAATTTTAACAAATAACAATAAACGTTTCTTTGTTAAAGAAGAAATCATATGTTTATTTTGTTAAAAATTTTGGTAGTCGAAAGATTGATTACAAAGACAAGAAACTATTATTTAGTAAGAAATGTATAATTTCTGTTTGTATCCAATAGTGTATAAATATGTTTAAATTACTATCAGATAGGAAATAATTGTTATATTTCCCATTACATTTATTTAGTCCATTTTGAAATTCACCTTTGTAATATACTAAAATTGATGTAATTGAATAATTTCAATTAATAGGAGAGAGGACACTTGTAAATTAATAGGTGTAATTAAACGTAGATTATGTCTGTGAAAATACAAGGAAAGTTTG